>OV702283.1:230968381-231671503 GCA_916181665.1 Avena sativa | reverse complement strand
GACTATTAGTCTGACTTTTTTACACAATAGAGTTTGATGATTCTATGAAAATAAATAGATATATATGATATGATCTTTGAGTTTGATCTCAGGGAAATGATTTGCTAGTTGATTTATAAAAACTGGACTATCTAGTTGTCTTAGTAGTAAGATCAGTGCTTGTGAAACCTTCTTTAGAGTGGTACACAAGTAGATCTTGTTGCTGGCTTCACTTATGGTCATTACTGGAACTTAATAGATTCTTATTAATAAGTTGGAAAGCTTATTGTTTGATCATGCCTATGATGCTGGTCTGAGGCTCTAGGATCTAGGGTCCTAGGTGGTTAAGTGATTGGGTCTGTTTGTAACTTATAAGATCTGAGGTGCTACTCCTTCTGGGAGATGTGCCCTGATCTTGCAAGAACAAATGATAGATTATAGAAGTTGCATGTGTTAACACCAAATCTGTGAGGCTGGTTTGAGAATTTGGTGTTTTTGTTAGGTTTGATTTTTTATCTTTATAATCAAAACCTCTAGGATAGATTCACCTCACTAGGGTGATCATTGAGAGATTGATTCATGAAACAACACATGTTTCCATCTGGATAAGATGAATAGATCATGTGGTGGTTTTATGATACTCACCACAAAAACTGTTGATTGTTGTGGTTGGTGGTGATGTTGGTGTTGCTGGTTGGATCTTGTCCTTCACCTCCTGATGCTATTCTTGTTCCCCTGGTTCCTGTGCTTGGCCTTGATCTAGCCTGCTCCTCCTAGCTCCTGGGGCTTGGCCTTGCTGTCCACCTGATTCTTCCCCCTCCTTATGTCACCATCTGATGATGTTTGGGTTGATCAAGTGTGGAGTTTTGCTTGTTGGTTTTGCTGGGCTTTGGCTAAGCTGCTGGTTTTGGTGTGGTGTTAGCAATGGAGTGGTGCTCTTGTGCTTGCCCATAGCTGTGCTTGGAACTTTTACTTGTACAAGCAGCTATGGCTGTGTCGACAGCACATCCATGCATTTTGGTGTGTGAGTTGCTTGTGTGTCTGCTGCATAGTGGTGGATATGCTCAATGAGGTGTTCTACCTTTTATCTGGTTACTAATAAACTGCCTGGTGAAACTTGCCCCTCTTACTGATTGGAATCATTTGACTTATGGCTTATTTGTTATGAAAGATTTGATTCTTTCATATTGGTGAAATTTGCGCCTAAAAGATTTACTCAATGATGTAAAATGGAGCAGTGCATCTCACTTCTCTCTACTGAGAGTAAAAGTTAATAACTAATCCTTTATTTTTTCTTTTTGTTTATTCTTTGTGTTGCAGGTACAAGATTTGAAGATTCAAGAGTAGTGTAGGTTTTCTTTTAGACAGATGTAATGCTTTGTAATTTTTCTTTTATTCCTTTGTAAGGAATTTTTGTAATAGTTCTTAATATGTAAATATTCCTCTTCTTTTTGTAATTTTATTACTATAAAGATTCTTTATTGAGTTTATGAGTTACTTTTTGTAACTTATTAATGAATTGAATATATGAAATAAATATTCATTTGTTTGATTACAATTCTTATTTAGAGTTTCTGCTTACTATATATTGTTTTTTGATTAAATAACATTACTAAATCATAACTATATTATTTTAAAATATAATTTCAAATCTTAAATTTGAATTCAAATTCCTTTCCACAAAACACACTAATTCATAAAGATCATGTCAAAGTTTATAACGATCACTCTCCAAAGCTATTCCTAAACTTAAAGAGTGGAAGAAACTTTGATCACCTTAAGTTTTTATTTGGTAAAAAATTTACCCACAATTTGCAGATGAATGCATGCATATGCACAAATTCCTAAATCTACCCTTCGTTAGTTCCTAGATGCTGGGATGTTACAGTAGTTTACGACCCGATGGAGTTCCCGTAGTAGATGGGTGCATCTTGGGGTATTAAGCATTGTTGACCGTGGGAGTTTTCAGACATATAGTGGATAATTCTTCCTATCTAAATCAAGGTTTTGAATTTTGGCCGAGATTACCAAAATTTCACAGAAATTCAGCCATTTCGGCCAGGATCGGTAAGAGAATTTACCGAACAAAAAAATTCTAAATTTCGGGATTTTTTTGTTGAATTATCTAAAATATTTTATATTTGGTAGAATTTTATCTGAAATTCTAAATTTTGGTCTAATTTCGGCCAAATTTCATTTCAAAGTTTAAATTTTGATTCTTTCATTTCATCTGATATTTAACCGTAATTCACCGAAATAGCCGAGTTTCGGCCATTTTGCTCGGACCTAGTAAAACACCAAAACCGAAATCCAAAACCTTGATCTACCTACATCGGTTAAATGAATTTCGCAAAAAAATTGAGTCTAGCGCGGTGGTGATGGGAGTACAAAGAACGAGTGTCTAAGGGCATCCATGACCCACCCGACTTATGAGAATTGCCACAATGTATAGGTTAACATTTGCCACAAGGTAGGACCCACATCGCTTGGTCATATTCCTCCATGCAAGCGAGAGGAGGGAGGGGAAATGATTTTTCTATTCTCTATGGGCAACCCACAAGATTGAGGTAACTTTGTTTTCTCCACATTGTACTACTATATGCCTTAAGGTGTGATTTTTTTACACACTGCGGATGTGCTAAGGGAAAGGAAATAATGGGCCCACTTGGCAGTGTATGACCAAGCTATAAAACTCCCATGCAAAAGTTCTTCAGTTTAGTGGGTCCCACGAATCATCTCATTTAGACACTGGTGGAGCTTATTACTTGTAAGTACAATAGTAGTATTTATGTTTCTTAGACATAATTACTTGAGTATACAGTAACCTCTGTCCATGCGCTGTACTTATAGAGAGAATAAAACGTAGGCAGGGGAAGAGGGCAGCGGCGAAGAGAGAAGAAGAGTTGAAGGCGGTTCCATGTCAGAGCAAAGTTTATGATGGGTTCCTGACACGAGGTACTCCTGACTCTACTACTAGTAGTAAATGTCAGGACCTATGCAGGCAAAAAAATTGGAAGTGTGTTTTTCTCTCCTTCGCTGCATCTCATCTCTCCACCCCTCTCCCCTCGCGCACCAGCCCAGCTGATCTCTCCCTCGTCCACAGCGTGGCGCTGCGCACGTGTGCCTTGGTATAATGGCTCTGTTTCTTTTTATTTTTGAGAGAGAGGGAGGCTCTGTTTCTCTGTTGTGTTCGGTAGCCGTGTTGGTGGAGTAGTATTGCACGGAGTAAATAGGAAGGAAACAACTTCGGTGCTTGGCGACAAAAAGATTCAAACTTTTCTGGTTTTGAAATTTTCACTTGCTTCCAAAACATCGGGAGAGGAAGGTTATTCAAAAGACTGGCCATTTGCAGTAGTACTTCTTATCTTATCTTTTTCGTCCAAAAAACCTATATAGTGTATGGATAACTTTGAACATGGAACATTGGATCAAGACTGGCAAAAATCCAAACATTGCTAACCGTTGGATCTACTTTTCCATTTTTTGCATCTAGAAGATTCTATTGATAGTCTTTAGCACAATGAACGCTTTTGTGCGCAAACCTCAAAACACACTTCATTGCTTAGTTTCAGGTATCTTGTGCTAAATGCATGGACTTGGATGTGATTTTCAATTTTTACGAGGTCCTTGATGTAACTTGTACTTCCACCGACCATGTTAACTGAAGCACCTCGCTCCGGGGGGACCTACCAGAGTTAGAAGAAAATGCAACCTTCCCAATTATCACACAAAGTGGACCACGGTTTCTTATATGATTCCATTTTTCAAGCTTCCTAGATAACTTCGAACATTTCACTTACTTCTTTGTCGATTCAACGAAATTAGGTCAAACTCGAGCTACAAGTTAGCGTGGTAGATTAATTGCTCTTGAATTAAATGAAATTTCGGAGGTAGATGGGTGCATCTTCTTGTAGCAAACAATGTTGTTGATGTGAGTTTATAACTATTTATAAAGAACATTCTCAATTTGCCGAGTGATGACGAGATTGTTCTTTTCCATAAAGAAATAAAGTCCGAAGAATATGGATCTGAATGCCACAATCCAGCAAGCTTCTAGACATATTAAATGGACCAACATGTTGTCGGCAATTGAGATTTCCATGTTTTATGAGTTTTCAAACTCCCTAGCTAACTCTGCCCACTTGAGTTACTTTATGCCGATTTATCGAAATTAGGTCAAATTTGAACAACGAGTAAATTTTAGGCTGCTTTGATAGTTTTACGAAAAGGATTTTCGAGGTGCCCATCGGGGGGTCAATTAATATATCAGAAAACACCAAGAGTTTGACAACAAATTCAGCTTCTTTCTAAGATTATTCATCTTGACAACTTAACAAAATTAGGTCTTAAACTTGACCTCCAAGTAGGCGCGATAGATTGCTCTCGAATTAAATGTAATTTCACAGCGGTAGATGGGTGAATCTTCTTGTAGTAAACAATACCGTTAGTGTGAGGTTCCAACTATCAGGAGATAAAATTCTAATTTTTCTGAGTGATGACGATTGAGATTGTTCATTTTCGAAAAGAAAGTCTAAAGAATATGGATCTGGATGCCACAATCCAAGCTTTTGACATATATAGTGGACCGACATGTTTGTATTTATGATTAATTCCAATGTTTTAGGAGTTTTCAACCTTCGTCCTAGCTAACTCTGTCCACTTGAATGAATTTATGTCTATTTACCGAGATTAGGTGAAAATTATGAACTTCAAGTAAATTGTGGGTTGCTTTGAAAGTTTACAAAAAAGCTTTTCGAAGGTACCCACTAGACATTCACAACTAATATATCAAAAACCACCGAGATTTTAGACGATAGGTCCAACTTCTTGCTAATATTTTTCTTCTTGTCAATTTAATGAAATTTTGTCAAACTTGAGCTGCACAAGTAAGCGCGATAGATTTCTCTTGAATTAAATGTATTTTGAGAGATAAATGGGTGCATCTTGTTGCAGTAAACAATGTCGTCGGTGTGAGTTTTGAACTATGAGGAAATAACTTTCAATTCTCAATTTTTCGAGTAATGAGAACATAGTTCTTTTCCTTAAAGAAAAGATTGAAGAATATTTGATCTGGATGCCACAAGCCAAGTTTACATACATATATATTGGACCAACATGATGTACTTACGATTCCCATGTTTTATGACTTTTCAAACTTTCTTGCTAACTGAGCCCGCTTGAATAAATTTATGTTGATTTATCGAAATTAGGTCAAATTTGAAACTACAAGTAAATTGTAGGTTGCTTCGAAAGTTTACAAAAAAGCTTTTGGGGGTACCCACCATCGGGGGCATAATTAATATATCAAACCACCGAGATTTTTGACGATGGATTTAACTTCTTGCTAAGATTTTGCATCATGACAATTTAATGAAATAAGGTCAAACTTGAGCTACCAGTAAGCACGATAGATTGCTTTTGAATTAAATGTCTTTTAGGAGGTTGTTGGGTGCACATCTTATATATTGTATTAAACAATGCCGTGGGTATGGGTTTCCAACTATGAGGAAAGAACATTCTCAATTTTCCGAGTGATGACGAGATTGTTCTTTCTCGTAAATAAAGTCCGAAGAACATGGATCTAAATACCACAAGCCAAGTTTTTAGACATACACAGTGGACCAACATATTGTAATTACGATTTCCCATGTTTTATGAGTTATCAAACTTCCTAGATAACTCCGCCCACTTGAATGACGTTATGCCGACTTATCAAAATTAGGTCAAATTTGACTACTGCTAGTAAATCGTAGGCTGCTTCATGAGTTTTATGAAATGGCGTTTGGAGGTACCCACATCAGACGGTCAATTAATATATCTGAAATCATCAGGAGTTCTGACGACTGGTTTGACTTCTTGCTAAGGTTTTGCATCTTGGCAATTTTGAACCCCTCTTGAAAACAACCACATTAAATAAACAATAAATAAATTAAAAGATTTACGCTTGACACGCCCTATCATGCATGTCATGTGCACTACATGCCATGAAAAAGTTAACCATGGGATTTGACGAGTTCTGGAAAAAATAGCTTTGCATTATTATTCTGCCATGTATAGACACTATTGGGTTTCAAATGGAACGACCAAGGTTTATAGATGTGAAAGAACCAAATATACACCCATAGTTTAAAAATAGCTAGGAGTAAATATTTTGAGATTTACCTATTATAATTAAATATAGTTATGATATGCCATACTTATGTATATTATGCATGTCTCATGTGCAAGGCACATGCAACTTACTGGTAGTAGTAGGAAAACATGGCTGAGTATATTGCACGCGACAGTGCTAGTACTAGAGGGCAAAACTGAGTACAACCAAATTACCAGTGTTACTCTCGAGGGTATAACCGAGTAGTACACCTACCTTGCCATAGTTTTAGACATGAGGAAAAAAACGTGACCACGGTACGCGTGTCACGGTGCACAGGGCGTTATTAGCAGACGCGCGTGGCCGTGCACGGTGCAGTAGCGTTCGCAGGTTATGCGGTGCACGGTGGTGCAATGAAACGTCCCTTCCCTTTACCTTTATTATAGACGCCCTCTCCCTCTCCTCCTCCCCACTCTCACTCACTCAGTAACCGTCTCCACTATCCCATCACCTTCTACAAACCCCCCAGGAAAACACCAACCGTGCCGGCGATGGAGAAGAAAGGCGCTTTGGCCATCGTCGCCTCCAAGGCCACTGGCGAGGAGGTCGTCGTCCTTGTCCACCCCCCCGTCGAGGCATCGCCATCAGTCACCGTCCCCATCCTACCCCTTCCCTGCTAACAGCGTAGACGCCGGCGAGGAGGCCCCCGCCGATCGCGGGAAGGTCCCGCTCGATTGGGACCCCTACGAGGAGCAGGAGTACATATGCCCAGAGAACCCCTATGACACCAGCATCATCGACCCATGGTCGGAGGTAACTAGGGTTTTCTCCCCTTCCCTTGTTCTTCCCCCATTCCCATTGTTGGATGCTAGATCATTTGTTATTAGGGTTCGACTGTTCGCATTTTCAATCATTGGATGCTAGATATTTTTACATAAGCTAATTCTCTTGTGTTTTGATGAATATCCATGTTCATATTTCAATCCTATTTTATTTGTCCTCCGAGTTGTAGTTAATGAATTCCCTAGTTGGTACTAGCGCCGATCTGTAGTTGAGATCAGTATTTGATTTTGTTTGAGATTTGGGGATTGGGGAATTTAACCCACCCGCTTCACTTATGCAAATAATCATGGGTATCTCAAACGGTTAATTTATGCAAATAATCAATCCCAATAACCAAAGGTATCTCAACCATGTCTACTATTTTTCCAACAGGTGGATAGCAGCGACATCTGTAGCGACGACAAGTTCAAGCACACCGAGACTCTTCAGGTGCTGAGGAGGCTGAAGTCCGGCCAGTATGACCACTACTTCGTCGGCGACGTCTACAGGTGACCCTTTTGCGAGAGGAGACTCCACACCACTGACTTCAATTTCCTCATGAAGCATGCCGAGGACGTGACCACCTGTGGCCACAACGTGAACGTCCACGCCTTCAAAGCCAGGCACAAGGCGCTCGGCTTTCACCTCCACAACCTCCAGAAGGTGGCCATCGAAGAGGGTCGCATGCCCCCGATCAAAACCTAAGGAGCAAAAGGACAAGGGAATGGGCAGCAAGAAGTGGAGTAAGTACTAGAGGGAGGAGGCAGAGGCCAGGAGGTGCTGCTGATCTTGTGTGATGCTGCTCCTGTCAAGCAGCTTCTTTTGTATTTTGGTGTTGAACCTGTCTGCTACTGCTGCTGAGGGGCCTAATTGTCGAACCTTGTTTAGTGTTGTACTACATATCCTATGTTAGCTTTGCCTATATCTGCTTTGTTTACTGAATGTGTTGGTTAGATTTGCTTCTCTAGATTTTCTACCAGATTGGGCAAAAACAAGGGCAAAAATGAACAATGAATGGTGAAGATAGAAGCTGCTACAAACGAAGGATACGAGAGAGAGAGGGAGGAGGGAAAGAAAATTAGAGGTATGACATGTGGGCCCAGGTCCATTTCATTGTTTAATTGTGGGCCCATCATGTTAGTTTAGCTGTTAAAATGCGAGTAGCCAAAAAATATTTACCTATTTGTAACAGCTCGCTCCAAAAGCGGTACATATCCGCAAAAAATCATAGGGCACTAACTTGCTACCTTGGCCCCAATTGTGGTACTAATAAATGTAATTTACTCGAAAAATGTGGGTTTCACGTCCTTTCCTGAAACATAATAAAACTTATTTATGATATTATTTATAGCTAGTATATGTGATGAGACAATACAATACTGAGCCAGGACGTGCTCGCTTGCTAGTCCATTCGACGTCCTCGATATAGCTGCGCACTGCAGAACACCGACGAGGAAACACGCAAACACTCCTCGATCAAAGAGCCTACCATCTTCTCCATCTAGTTCGCACTTCGTTCTCGCCCGCAGAATCGGTTCTTGCAGGCCTCCATCACTCTCCTTCAAGAAACCCCAACAATAATATTTGAATCCGCCCTCACCCCCGGTTCATCCAGACTCAATAGCGGATTCGATGCACAAGATTCAATACTGTGGGTGGAGCAAGTTCGGGGACGACGCCTTTAGAGAAATCGCTATGCGTATGGACACTACCAGCGCCATCCGGATGGCCGCATGCTCCAAGGAGTTGCGTTGCAAAGTCGATGGCGAAAAGGTAGCAGATGCCCCAACTTCCTCAACCACAAGATGGCATGCCCGCACGGCCCGTGCTACTGCCCTGAGTCTGGCTACGAGTTCGCCGCCCCTCCCACATGGCTCCTTGCCCACCTTGAAAAATCCCATTCGATGGAAGTGCATAGTTTCCTCTACGGCGTGGAACATAGGTACATCTCTCAACCTTTGCTGGCACCTGGCTCATGGATAGTAGAGACCATCATATCCGGGGACAATGGTATAGTGTTCGCCGTGCGATTTGACATGCTCCACTCTGTCCTCGCCGTATCCGTCTAGTGTGTCAGGTCGGCGACGTGAAAGTTTTTGTGATACATGGTGTAGTTGCACTTATATAAACCTTCAATGATGGGAGGGGACCTAGAGGAGTTCGCCGAATATAGCCTGTTTTTCGAGCCGAAGAGCAGCGCGTCGCCGGCTCCCGCCAGGATGACTAAAGATTTACGGAATTTTCTGATTAATAAACATGATAGGTTTATCCTGGATTACTCATTTTGCATCCACAAGGTGGTAGATGACAAATATGACCATCTTGATTCTGATGATCTGCCGTTCAAATTTGGGATTAGGTATTGATGTTGATTCTAGTCAGAGGGGTTTTAGTATGTCGGAAATATGGATTTTGGCTACAAAGTAGTACAATACAGTACTATTGTACTAGTTCTTTTAACTGGGAGTATATTTTTTCTAGTTCTTCTCGTGCTATTTTATTTTGCAGTATGTACTATAGTACTTGTTTGGATCAAATTGCTAGAGATGATCTAGCATTTCCTTTCAAACATGGCTCTATAGTTTTACTTGTGCTATTGTATTTTGCAGTATATCAGTATATACTGGTAGTACTTGTTTGGATCAAATCGCTGGAGATGATCTAGCATTTTCTTTCAAACATGGCTCTGCACTGGCACATAGCACTACTTGCTAAGATCAAATATCTTTTCCTTTGAAACAATGTCCTTGCACATATAGTCCGTAGGTACTCCCACCGTTTGAAAATAGATTCAAAAGATTTATGCAACACATGAATAGGGAAAATGCAGAATAGAATGGCATGACACTGGATATCCTATTGGAATAAAAACTATAGGGATCAGTAAAATTAGTTGTTTACTTGCACCACAGGCAAAACTAAGTAAATTTAGGGTTTAAGTACATGGCATATAGGAATTTTTCCAAGAGGTCTCATCTCTTCTTAGAAATCCTATAGGATTATAGTGTAGGAAAGCAATCTATAGAAATTTTGTAGGATTCATTCCTTTCAAACAAACACACTCTATAGGATAAATTCCTATGGATATATAATTCCTTTAGAAATCCTTTGAATCAAACAGGCCCTAAGATGTTTTAGCTTTTGTGAAACGAGTGTATCTATACTCTCTAATAGTGTGTAGTTCAGAGTGAACACATGCTATATAGGGGTCTAGATACACTTCACAAAAGCTAAACCAACTTATATTTTGAAACAGAGGAGTACTACGTATGTTTTATTGTAGTCAGGTTTTTCATATTTAATTTATCATTTTTTTCTTATAATATTTCGCATGCTACAATTTAGTCCATCGATTCTTACTTCCTTTAGTAACTCCAGGTTCATCTCTCAGCCTCTGTTGACACTACGCTCATCGAGAGTAGAGAAGATCGGATCAGGGGATGATGGTACGGTATTTGTTGTGCTATTTGACATACGCGAGTCGGGCATCATCGTTATATCCGTCGTGTGCGTCAGGCAGGACGCGTGCTCGTCGCCCTTGTACAATGTGAACCTCACTGTCCATACTCCATCAGTAAAGCTGAGGTTTTGGGATATAATCTGTAGTTCCTCCATCCTGGGATCAGGGCGATGCCGGCCATCATGCAGAAGAAAAATCATTCCCTACTGTTGTGCATAAAACATCTTATATTACCCAGGTAGTGCATTACTCAATATGCATCAATTAAGGGGTAGAATTCTCAATTAACAAATAATTGGAAGAAAGTGAGGCTAGCCATGAAGTATTACTAGTATAGTACAAGTTCTTGTACTTCGGAGTATTTTGTACTATATACTGCTAGTACTTGTTTAGGTCAAGGGGAGGAGATGATCTTTCTTTTCCTCTATTCTGTCGTTTGCTATTACCAAAGTATTTTGTTGAACTAATAGTGATGTACTGTTACTTGTTTAGATCAAGTGCAGCAGATTGTCTTGCTTTTCTTTATAAACCTAGCATTGTCACAATTGTCTAGATGAGTCTTAGGCATTTTGGGTTGCATATGGGGATTGACACAAGCATTGATGAAATGAGGTGGTATTCGCACAGAAGCAGACTTGATCCTCAGTTTTGCTTGCTCCAATGATCGAGTCTGTTCAATGAACATGGAAAACTAATCGTGCGCCATGGTTTTTGAGCTGGAACAAGAACTTATTCTCTTTGTACTGCTATTGAATTTCAAGCAAAAAAGCTACTGAATATCTCAAATGTTCTGTCGTTGCTATTACTAAAGCATTTTGTGAAACTAATACTAATGTGTTGATACTTGTTTAAATCAAGGGCAGTCGAAAGTCGAGCTTTTCTTTTGAAACATGGCCTTGTCACAATTTTGATGAGGCTTGGGAATTTTTGGTTGCATCGTGGGTCACACATGCATTGATGTGAGAAGAAGGTACTCAAAGGAGACACGATCGTCAGTTTTGCATGCTCCAATGGTCGAGTGTGTTTGGAGAAAAGGGCAAACTGATTGGGCGACAAGGTTTTAAGAGCTGAAACAAGAACTGGTTCTCTTTGTACTACTATTGTGTTTCAGTGTCTGTATTGCTGAATCACTCACTTTGAAATGCTACTGAATTGGTCAAGTGCTGCTGAATGTGAACTGCGAATCTGTCGATAATTTTTCTATCTTATTCTTTATTGCAGAGTTTATATAAATATATACCAAAAAGAATTATCGATTTCTTCCCCTCCCTCTCTGAGATATTTGTTTCAAATCCGGCTGAGCCACATCAAAATACAATTTTTATATACTAGGAGAAGAAATCTAGCTCATTCGGCCGCTCTTTAGCCTAGAACATTTTAATTCAGCCTTTTAGGGGTATAAGGGGACTTCTAACCACAGCCCAGGGAATTTTGAGAAACAAGACCATTGAGAATAGCCTATGGAGTATAGCCCATGTAGAGCAGCCCATGTAGAATAGCCAAACTCTTTTTAATTCGGTCTTTTGGGCATTGCCCCCACGTCTGAATATTTTTAAAAAAACTCTGCATGCAAATTTTTTTACAGCACCTACAGTTTTTAGTTTGGCTGCCAGGAGCGGCGCCTTATTATTTGATGGGAGATAAAAATGTTCAAAAAGAGTCTTTTTAAGGAGACAAGTCAATAAGTTATAACGATAAAGCTTAACGATTCTATTCAATTAGCTGTTTTTGTCGTAGTGGCAAGGTATCTAGTCAACCGGTGCTAAGGTCTCGAGTTCAAATCCTAGGAAATTTCTGTTAAAACATAGACTTACTTTTTTGTACTCTCAGGCTAACATCTGGGACCCAGATAAACTGCTGCTGCATCTAGCAATGTTGCCAAGTTCAGCACAGCGGACTCGACCCGAGAAAACAGTTTAACATATATACACACATTTAATATAAGTAGAAGTTGACATGTGGGACCCACCATGTACATGTTTAATTCAAATAGTGGCTGACATGTGGGACCTAGATAAGATGCTGCTGCATCTAGCAATGTTGCCAGGACGGCGGACTCGACCCAAAAAAAGGTCCAACATATATACACACGTTTAATTAAAATAGAGGTTGACATGTGGGACCTAGCATGGACACGTTTAATTCAAATAGTGGCTAACATGTGTGACCCAACATAGACACGTTTCCTGCACAAAGAGGGATCCAATGTGGGACCCAACATAGACACGTTTTTCGTACATAGAAGGCTCACATGTGGGACCCAGAATCAGAGTGTAGATTAACATTTTTTGTACTCTATAAGGCTGGAATCCAGGGCCCAGGTAAACTGCTGTTGCATCATAGACACGTTTCCCCTAAACAAATCCACCAATGTTGCCAAGGTCATAACGGCGGACTCAACCCGAAAAATAGTCCAACATACACACGTTTCTTCAAATAGAGGCTGACATCTGGGACCCAACGTAGACACGTTTCCTGCATAGAGGTTGCTGATATCTAGGACCTAGCTACGGACCAAAGTACGAACAACGGAGGCGGCCGAAAAAAGTCCATCATAGCATGTTTCATTTACGGAGAGGCTGACATGTGGGACCCACCAGAAAGACCTTATATAGATGTTGCATCGAGCAGCATTGCCAAGTTCGAATAAGGTAGGCACGAGCGAGGAAAAAGTCTAACATGCACATGTTCTTCTAATGAGGTGATGACATGTGGGACCCAGCAGCGTGACCAAATGACAGATTAGTCGAGCAACGCTATCTAGTTCGGAATAGGGTAGCGCTAGAGAAGAAAAAAATTCCATCATATACACACTATTCTTCTAATGTGAGGCTGACATATGGGACCCACTAGCCTGTATAATCGGCTGATGCAGCGAGTAACACTATCAAGTTAACATAGAGGAGCGACCGAGGGCAAAAATTTCATCATACACATGTTTCTTCTAATAAGAGTATGCCACATGGGCCCATCTGCGTGATTATGCATCTGGCAGCGCTATCAAGTTCGGAACAGGGTAGCGTGACCAAGGGAAAAAATCCATCATACACACTTTTCTTCTAATGAGAGGATGACATGTGGGTCCAGATGCGTAATTAAATGGCAGCACAATCAAGTTCGAAACAGGGTAGCGGGAGCGAAGGAAAAATTCCATCATACACACGATTCTTCTAATGAGAGGCTGGCATGTGGGACCTAGCATCGTGATTAACGACAGATAGTTCAAGCAACGTTATCGAGTTATAATCAGGAGGAACAAGCCAAGGAATTTTTTATCATGCACATGTTTTTTCTGATGAGAGGATGAGATGTGGAGCCCAGCTAAGTGATTAAACTGTAGATATATCTAGCAGCGCTATCAAGTTCGGAACATGGTAGCGGGAGCGAAGGAACAAATTCCATTATACACACGATTCTTGTAATGAGAGGCTGGCATGTGGGACCCAGCATCGTGATTAATGCCAGATAGATCGAGCAACCTTATCGCGTTCATATCAGGGTGGCTGACACGTGGGACCCAGTAGCCTAATTAAACGGCAGATGCATTGAGCGACGCTATCAAGTTCAGAACATGAAAGGAAAAAAAATCCATCATACAGATGATTCCTCTAATGTGAGGCAGACATGTGGGACCCAGCGGCCTGACTAAACAAAAGAGGCATCGAACAACTTTATCGAGTTCAAATCAGGGAGGCGTGACCGAGAAGTTTGGTCCACTATAGTCACAGATGTCCGGGACCCACACGCAAAAAAATACTTTGGCGAGTCAACATCTCACGAGGAAGCGGAAATCTTACTTCTGCCACGCGCACGTCGAGCTTTCTCCATGTTTTTAGCGGTTTCTTCATAGTAGAGGGGCGCGAAACCGGAAAAAAAAGTTTTGCATCGGCCACGGTGGAGCCGAGATTTTCGTCGCGGAAGAGGAGCCTTCTATGACGACCGACGGATCCAGTCGTTATGGAAGGAAACATTTCTTGTAGTGACTAGTATGTACCGATATATCTGTATATGTATGATGGTTTCCTATATGACCAACTATTATGACAATGATCAAGTGCTTCTTGATTGTCATCTTTGCTTGCTCCAATGATCGAGTGTGTTTGGAGAAAACGGCAAACTGATCGTGTGATATGGTTTTTAGAGCTAAAACAAGAACTGATGGGGATATGCCTACCGGGGTATACCCAGCAGGACGTTTCCTACTATCCCAAGCCATCAGTGAGTGGGCCTGCAGGATGGAGACTGGATCAAGACTTGGCGTAGACTCAGGCGACTTGAAGCTGAAGGCCCATAAGCGTAGCTAGGCCCAGTCGGACTAGGTCATAGAATCTCCGAATCCTTAACTAATTCGGTTGTGATCTGTAAACCCTAGCGAGGTGAGTCTATATAAACCTCCCTGGGAGACGCATAGAGGATACGTTCCATCATACACCCAAGCGACTCGCCGCCTAGCCGTCGAGCTCGCCCCGTTGTACTCTCACCATAATACAATCTAGCAGGAGTAGGTCTTTACCCTCCGGGGTGTCTCAGCCCTCATCTCGCACCGTAGATGGCTGGCCGCCCTTGCCCCATGTTCTACTACTCGCTGCCGATTGCAGCATCTGCCGTGGTCATTCCCACGACAGTGGCGCCCACCGTGGGGCCTGGCCGGTCAGGCCGGTGTTCTGCGGCGAGATCCAATCTGCCCATCAACGAGTCAATCGCAACCGGCCGCATGATCGTGATCGGCGAGATGCTCCAGATCTTGCCGAGCAGCTACGTCCCGGCGGCGCGACCCGTCACACATAGCGTGATCCTGCCGGTCGACACGATCAGCCTCTTCGTCGGCCTCACCGACGTCATCATCTCGGAGGACTCGGCTCGCATCCGCGAGTCATCGCCACGCGACCGGCTCTCTGAGAGTCAGGTCCGCACGATTCACCGCCTCGCCTCCGAGTATGACTCGGCCCACAGCAACGTGGCCGAAACCACCGCGGCCACGGACGACGCGGCCCTTAACGACGACGCCGATTCGGCGACCCCAGCGTCACTCACCGGATCCATTGTTGCCGCGTCACCCGTGGGCTCCATCACCCAGGTCTCCAACGTTGGAGACTTCGAGGATCCCTCTATCCTCGGGATCTTCGACTTCGACTTCGGGTCGGAGAACTCCGCCGACCTCCGCGACGGAACCGGCCGCCATGCCGCGACCTACATGGAGACTGGCGCCGACCCGCCGGAAGACCCATTCTCCACGCCGATCCCACCAAACGCGACGGCAACGGAGGTCGAGGAACTCCGCCTGAAGCTGGTGGAGGCAGTCCGCAAGGAACAAGCCGAGCGCGAAAAATTTCGCCTCGAGGAGGTGACAGCGCAGGAGTTGTTGCGCTACCACCAACTCCGAATCAGGTCGCGCCTGAACCGTACCGTCCAGGGGCGCGCCCTGAATTTCGACGACGAGAACGACCCGGCCCGCGCGGCCGAGCGCGCGATCTGCGAGAACGCGCCGCCAGGAGGAAGCACTCGGCCCCCACCATGGGCAACAGCCAATGGTTCCCCACCACCACCCAACCGCGCACCCCCTAGGGACCAGCCAAGGATCGTGGTCTCCTCCTGAGAGCGAGACGCGAACGGCGTCCCGCTGTTCTCCACCCCAATGGACAACCTCGTCGCGGGCCGAGCAGCAGTCGACAACATTGAAGCCACCGGGGAAGGCGCCCTGCAGATCCAGTACGCCAAGGCTCTGCTCGCCAATGCGGTCGAGCAACAAAACGCAGGCGTCGACTCACAGGGTCGAATGTACTCGCGTTCATCAGGCAGCAGAGCGTCCTCGAGCGGCCGCCCCATGGCGACAAACACTCTCAACTGCCCGCCACCCGAACCCCTACAGCTCCAACACCGACCCGCAAACGCGGCACTCTCCACCAACGACCCTCGGCCGGCGAACAACTTCGTCGCCGCCAACGGAAAACCCGTCGACGCCCGCACCCACATCATCAACAACCAGAGGTGGCGCGGACGCCATCCTGACGACCTGCGACACACCCTCACCAATCGCCGTGACGGCGAACCAAGGGGATTGCTGAGCCGAGTAGGGCCCCCGTTCTTCGGACCGATGATCTGAGGCGAGATATACCCAATGAACTTCAAAGCGCCGAAGGAAATAGAAAAGTACGACCCCTCGTACGATCCCTCCGTGTGGCTGGATACCTACCTCATGACGATGGGGATCGCCGGCCACACCGATCTACTCGCCGCCCGCTACCTCCCCCTGATGATGGAGGGGGCGTGCAGGTAGTGGATTAACACCCTCCCCGCGGATAGCATCGACTCCTGGGAGGAGATGCGCGATGCCTTCGTCAGGCACTTCGAGGGTTCATACACCCGCGCCACCACCATCGAGGACCTAGAGCGGTCTGTCTAGGGACCCCGCGAGTCGACCCACAGCTGGGTCCAACGGTGGCAAGATCTGTGGTATAACGCGGCTGGGATCCACCCAGACACCGCGATCCACTGCTTCAAGACCTCGTGGCGCTACGAGCCCCTGGTCGCCAAGCTCAAACGAGTGTACCGCACACTCAACAACATACCGGACTTCCTGGAGATCGCAAAGAAGTACGCGTAGGAAGACCCAAACCAAGAAATCAACGACGAGTCAGGAGGACATCGCCGCACGAGTGGCCACGACAACGGGAGGCGACCCAAATTACACTACAGCAACACTCGTCTCACCGGAAAGTGCCGCAGTGACAGGCGAGTCGACTTCGTCGCCAATGCTGTATATACGCAGTGCGAGCCCAAGAGCTTCCGCCGTGATGGGGGACAACGCCGCGACGGTGGCAACTACAAGGCGAAGCCGAGGTTCGATCCCGCGGCCCTTCTTAACCAACCTTGTGTGTTTCACAGCAGGGAAGGAAAGCCCGCCACGCACACGACCGCCGAATGCCCCTCTCTCAAGGAGATCGAGAAGGCACGGCGCGCCCGGGAATACCCGACAACAACCCACCAAACGGCGGAAAATTCGGTAGCGTCGCCGGCTCGCTCCACACCTTCATAGGCTTCAACACGAAGCGTGAGAAGAAGGTCATCGCCCGCGCCATCTCCGTTAACGCGGTGGCCTAGATAGATATCCCCCAGTTCCTCAACTGGTCTGAACAACCAATCACCTGGAGCCGAGAGGACCACTCGCCACAGATCGAGTATCCGGGCCGAGTCGCCCTGGTGGTCAAGCCCAAGGTGGGAGACTACTGGCTCCCCAAAACATTGAATGACGGCGGCAGCTCCATCAACATCCTGTACCTGGACACCTTCAGGCGACTGCGGCTCCCGTAGTCGATGATCGAGACGACCTACAGCACTTTCCACGACATCGTCCCCGGTCGGAAGGCGTACCCGATCGGCAAGGTGACGCTGCCAATCACCTTCGGCACACCAGCAAACTTCCGCACCGAGCGGATCGTCTTCGAGCTAGTGCCCTTCGACAGCCCCTACCACTCCGTCATGGGCGCCAGGCGTTCGCCAAATTCATGGCAGCACCCCACTACGCGTACAACGTGATGAAGCTACCCGGGCCGTGCGGCGTCATCACCATCCACGGTGACCCCGACATGGCCGCAGAGTGCGAGGCCAAAGGGGCCGAACTCGCTGACGCCGTCACTGTGGCAGAGGCCAACCACGCCGAGGAGCTCGCCAAGTACGCGAGCGGGGTCAACAGCGAACCCCACCATACTCAAGAAGCCCAACTCGGAGGGCGGCAACTCCACCGCCTTCGAGGAAAAGATGCATAC
The DNA here is from genome assembly GCA_916181665.1 of Avena sativa. Lineage (NCBI taxonomy): Eukaryota > Viridiplantae > Streptophyta > Magnoliopsida > Poales > Poaceae > Avena > Avena sativa. Next base: position 231,653,385 of record OV702283.1, on the reverse strand, counting down.
CCGCACCATCGAGCTGGTCCCAGGCAACTCCAGCCAGACGGTGACGATCGGGACGGGCATGAGCCCAGCATAGGAAGGCGCGCTCATCGAGTTCCTCCGTGAGAATAGGAACATCTTTGCATGGAAGCCATCTGACATGCCTGGTGTCCCAAGGGAACTCGCTGAGCACAAACTCAACGCTGACCCCAAAGTGCGACCTGTTAAGCAGTCGCTGCGGCCCTTCAATGAAGAGCGCCGCCGAGCCATCGCCGAGGAGGTGCAACATCTACTCGCTGCAGGCTTCATCCGGCCAATCAAGTACTCCAAGTGGCTGGCAAACCCAGTCCTGGTCGAGAAGAAAAACGGGACCTGGAGGATGTGTATCGATTACACAAACTTAAACAGCGCATGCCCGAAGGAGCAATTCGTCCTCCCGCGGATCGACCAAATCATCGATTCCACCGCGGGCTCGGAGGCGCTATGCTTCCTCGACGCCTACTCTGGATACAACCAGATCAAAATGGACATCAAGGACGAAGAGAAGATGGCGTTCATCACGCCATTCGGAGCCTTCTGCTACACTGCCATGACCTTCGGCCTCAAAAACGCCAGGGCGACCTACCAGAGGTGCATGCAGGAGTGCCTTGCGAGCCTGATTGGCCGCAATATCTACGTCTACATCGACGACGTGGTGGTGAAATCCTCTCGCCAGGGCGATCTACTCGCCGACCTGGCAGAAACATTCGCCAACCTGCGGAAGTACCCAGGAAAGTGCACCTTCGGTGTACCAACTGGACAGCTACTGGGATACGTCGTCTCCAAGCGTGGGATCGAGGCGAACCCTGCCAAGATCAACACGATCGCCCGACTCGGCAGACCCGAGTGCCTGCGCGACGTCCAGAAGCTGGTCGGGCGAGTCGCGGCTCCCAGTCGCTTCATCCCCCGGTTAGGCGAAAATGCGATGCCCCTCTACCGCCTAATGCGCAAGAACCCACCTTCTAGTGGGACAAGGAGGCAGACGATGCGCTCCACGACCTCAAAGAGGTGCTACTCGCAGCACCGCTACTCGCCGCCCCCGTCGACAAGGAACCCATGCTGGTCTATGTAGCGGCCTCTGAACGCGTCGTTAGCGCTGTCATGGTCGTCGAACGGCCAGAGGAAGGAAAGGAGCGCCCGGTGCAATGACCAGTGTACTACATCAGCGAGGTCCTCAACGAGTCGCGCCAGCGCTACCCGTAATACCAAAAGTTGGTATACGCGGTATTCAGAGCACAGCGGCGACTGCCGCACTACTTCCAGGAGCACCCGATAACGGTCGTCTCCTTAGCACCTTTGCAGGACATCATCCGCAACCGTGAGGCGACTGGGCGAGTCGCCAAGTGGGCCGTCGAGATCAGCGTCCACAACATCAAATACGAGCCGTGCAAGGCGGTCAAGTCACAGGCTCTCGCAGACTTCATCGCCGATTGGGAGGAGGCCCAGCAGCCAGAGAAGCTGCCATACCTCCATTATTGGAACCTACACTTCGACAGCTCCAAGAACACAGACGGCGCAGGGGCAGGGATCGTGTTAACGTCTCCGAAGGGCGACAAGATCCGCTACGTCCTCTACCTCGACTTCACCCCCTGCACCAACAACATGGCCGAGTACGAGGCGCTACTCTGGCATGCGAGCTGCCAAGGAGATGAACGTCAATCGCCTGCGCTGCTACGGAGACTCCGACCTCGTCGCCGGCACCTGCGACTCCGTCTCCCCCACCATGGAGGCATACCGCCAAGCAGTGGATAAGATGGGTGGACACTTCGCAGGCTACTCCGTCGAGTGGATTGACAGGCAGAAGAACGAGGAGGCCGACGCACTCTCTCGCATCGGCTCGGCTCGACTCACACCACCCACCGGCGTCTTCCTCGACACCATCACCAAGCCTTCCGTCTCTCCCCTAAGGGAGATCGACATCGGAATCCCGCTGCAACCAGAAGCGGCCCTGGTCGCACTAATCGCCGAGCCAAACGACTGTACCACGCCATACGTCGCCTACTTGGAGGGAGGCACCCTGCCCGCGGATGAAACGGACGCCCGGATGATAGCACACCACTGCAAATCCTTCGTCATCATCAACGGCGAGCTCCACAAGCGCAGCGTGACCGGCGTGTTCCAACGTTGTGTTCAACCCGCTGAAGGACGCAAAATCCTCCGAGACATTCACTCCGGCGACTGCGGCCACCACGCCGGCGCCCGCTCTCTGGTCGCAAAGGCTATGCGACACGGCTTCTACTGGCTCACCGCACACGCAGACGCTGTCGACATCGTCCAGCGGTGCGTCGGATGCCAGAAATACGCCAACCAGAACCACGTGCCGAGCTCGGCGCTCAAGACAATCCCCATCACCTGGCCATTCACCGTATGGGGCATGGACATGGTAGGCCCCTTCAAGAAGTCCCCCTCCGGCTTCACCCACCTCCTAGTCACAGTCGACAAATTCACAAAATGGGTGGAGGCTAAGCCAGTACGCAAGTGCGACGGGAAGACTGCCACCAAGTTCCTACGCGAGCTCATCTATTGCTACGGCTTCCCCAACAGCATCATCATGGACAATGGCACCAACTTCGCCAAAGGAGCCATGGCCGAGTTCTGCGAGGAACACCATATTCGACTCGACCTCGCCTCAGTCGCGTACCCGGAATCAAATGGCCAGGCGGAACACGCCAATCAGAGCATCCTCCATGGCCTGAAGCCACAGCTCCAAGTCCCACTGGAGCGCACCGCCGGGTGCTGGGTCGAGGAGCTACCCTCCGTCATTTGGGGCATCCGCACCTCCGTCAACAGGTCGACAGGATTCACCCCCTTCTTCATGGTGTACGGTGCCGAGGCAGTCATGCCCACCGACCTCGAGCACGATTCACCAAGGGTGGTCAACTACACGGAGGCTGCAAACAAACTCGCATGCCAAGACGGAGTCGACCATCTCGACGAGGCACACGACCTAGCTCGCTCCCGCACTGCCATCTATCAGCAAGGGCTCCGCCGCTACCATAGCCGGCGAGTAAGGACTCGCACTTTCCAGGAAGGCGACCTGGTACTGGGTCTAATCCAGGACAAGAAAGGCATGCACAAGCTCTCCCCCCCTTGGGAGGGACCATTCGCCATTGGGCGAGTACTGGGCAATGACGCCTACTACCGCACTGACATCCAAGGAGACGGAAAACTCGACGTCAAGCGGCCGTGGAATATAAACCTCCTACGGAAGTTCTACTCCTAGAACTCCATACATGTACTCCCCACCCGTTGTGAAATAAAACAGATTGGTTACTGAATATTTTGTCTACTCTCCATGTCTTGTGCCACTCGCACTCGTAACAACAGCGTTATGCTATTCGCAGAAGTCAACCTCTGGTAAAGCAACCGGCACGGCCAAGTAGTGCGGCACGAGGGCACTGGGAAACTCCAGGCCTCATAACGTCCACGAAAAACGCCAACCCGGAGCCCCATTGGAGTCGCCTAGCTCGACTGGCTCACCGAGCCAAGACAACTGCATTCGCTCCTCACAGCGACCAAGTCCTCCGCATCCTTGGCACAACGGCTCGAACGGCCAAGTACCACGCTCGGGGACTGACACCCAGCCAAATACGAGCGACTGGGGAAAAACGCCTAGTAGGAGAGCGCACCCAGGACTCGCCATGCGACTGATCCTTCGGATCAGGCAGGAGTGACGCGCTTACTATAAACGCGCTTAGTCCTCACCTACCCTGGGCCTGCGACTAGAACCACCAAGTACCATCTCGGGGACTCGGCAACCCGACCTCGTTCGCGCCCGGGAAAACAGTCAAGTACGGAGCACCCCTGGGAGTCGCCATGTGACTGGCTCTCCGAGCTATGGCGAGTCGACCTTAACTCATTAAAAATTCACAAACATATAACAACGAGGTAAACCCCATAAAAAGGGAGGACGCGCTCGGGGACTCGCTCAATCAACATCCAAAATCGCAAACGAATAACAAACTAACACGAGTTTCCTTTATAGTAGCACAAAGTTGTTCCACATACAAGGAAGTTACATAGTTATTCCGTACTAATGCCCAAGGGCACAACACTTTTACTCCGCAGGTTTTGATGCAGACGCGCCGCCGTCCCTACGGTTGTGGATGAAGGGCACGTACGGGTTCGAAGGGTATGTCGTCAGCTCGCCCGCCATCGCCGCACGAAACGGTTGCTCGACCTTGAAGTCCCGATGCTTCGGTTCAGGATCATTGGGAGCGACAATCGTCTCCTGGTAGGGGATGAGGTCGCCCATCGCCCAAACGCGATCGGAGTACACCGCGGCCCGGTCCGTCAGCTTCAGCACCTCGGCAATCTCCACCGAGCCTGTTGACGAGGGGTAGCCGCTCGTGACATCGTCGAGGTTGAAATCCTCCGGGAAGTGGGCAAGCCCAAGGCTGAGCGCCGTCGCTGCCCCACGCCGGAAGGCCGACCGCGTCATGAACTCGACGACCGACGGAGCCTTTTCTAGGTAGCGCCATACCTCGACAAGGTCACTAGGGATCACCTCCGTGGGCAATATCTCCTGAAGATATGCTCGAAGGCAAGTTGCTGACAACGCGGCCGAGTCGACCAGGGTGGTCACGCACTGCCGCGCGTCATACGACTGCGCTTCTTCCATGTTATCAGTAATGCGACCTAGGGAACAGAAGCAAGCAGTGAGCAAACCAATGGCATCACAACACAGTTATTGCAGGTAGAGGGAAGAAGAAGGAAGGTTTACCAATTAGCGGTTGGCAGAGACCCGTGATAAAGCTTTGAAGAGAAGATAAGTCATTCTGCAGCCCAGCAACGAGCGCGTCAGACACTTTCCGCTCTTCAGCGGCAGACGTAACAGCAGCTTTCGCTCGTCCTTCCCTTGAGCTCGCTTCTGCCCTCGCCTCCTTAAGCTCACGCTCCAGGTCAGCGACTCGTTTTTCGGCCGCGCCCAAAGCGTACTGAGCCGCTGTCAAGTCACCCACCGGGACAAGGCCTCGGTGGGCCTCCTTCACCTCGGCTGCAACCGCTTGAAGCTCCTTGTTCGTCTCCTGGGCGGCAACGATCTCCTTCACCAAGAGAGACTCCGCAGCAAGCCGGTCGGCCGATTCACGTTGCAGGCCCTGCGCACAAACTGCAGCGTTAACAAAAACGAAATTCCTAAGTGCCCACCCGCTGAAATTTAGCGACTAGGCACTCGGGGACTGGACAATCAAATTCCTAAGTGCCCACCCGCTGAAATTCAGCGAATAGACACTCGGGGACTGGACAATGAAAATCCTCAGTGCCCACCCGCTGAGATTCAGTGACTAGGCACTCGGGGACTGGATGATATAAAAACGTTAAGAATCCGACCACTGAAATTCAGTGGCCCAATCCTCGGGGACTGGACATACCTGGATGGCAGCGCCTAGCATGCCATGAAGCTCCAGTGCATCCACAGACGTAAGCACGACCGGAGTCTGGCCGCGACGCTGCTCAACCTCCACCTCGGCGACCCCAGGCATCCGGCTCGTCAGCGCCGAGGCACTCGCTGCGGCCACCTTCGCCATGAAGCGAGGGAAGGTCGCTGCAGATGCCGCTGCGCCACTCGGAGTCGGCTCGGCCACATCGGGTGAGTCAACGCCCTCCTTGGTCTTCGAGGCCACTCCTGCTGCAGTCGGAGGATCGCTCGTAGCAACCGTCGGGTCATCGGCGACGGTGACGACGTCGTCGCCTTTCGTCCTCTTGACACCTTCGGCGGGAGCAGCGACTTCGTCGGTCTTCCTCTTCCGCGAGGAATCTGCCAACACCTCGGTGGCGACTGGCGGAACCTTGGCCACAGAAGGATGGCCAATCTTTTTAACACCAGCCCTGTGAAACAGTTTTATGAATAAGACTGTCCGACTAAAACGAATAACAAGCAGATGAACATCACTCACTTGGTGACTGGTAGGAACCGTAGACCGGTGCAGATGCTATCCGGCTTCTCCTGTTCATGCGCCAACCTCCGAGTGAGGCCCTTCTCGAGTAAATCATGTGCCCAAGACACTGACGGCTTTTTCGAAGATGAAGCCGCGACAGGAGCCTCCGCGGTAATTGCTGTGGGAGCCTCCCTTGGAGGCGAGGCCCCTGCAGCTGGAGCAGCCCCAAAACTAACGACTGGGGCGAATGGAGGAGGTAACGACGCCAGCGTCGCCTCGTCCCTGGGGGGCGGCAGCGTCTGATGCCGCGGTCGCGTGTGCCGCTGCGTCCCTAGCCGAGCTGGCGGCGTCGGAACTGGTTGCAGATTGGGGCGGAGATATCGGCTCACTGGTTTCGCCTTCTTCTTCTTCGACGGAGCTTTCTTCTTCTTCTTTGATGGCATGGCCTGGCGATGTGATGTGTGGTCGGGAAGCTCGTCATCGTCATCGTCGTGGGGCTCGAGGCTCTTGCTTGCTTCGAGCTCGCGTTGGTGTTGCCCGCGAGTTTTACGGACCGTGGGGGCAGCAACCTCCACGGGCTCGTCTTCCTCCTCGTCGTCGTCATCACCCCCGTCGCTCTCGGCGTTACCCTTGGCGGGCGATGACTTGCTTCCGTCCTGGACGGACGAGCTCGAGTTCTCGTCATCTGCGGGTGGAAGCCACCCTTCCACCACTTGGAACAACTGCAACAAGAACAAACAATGTTAGCACGACCACGAATGCACCAGCTGCGACTGTGGGTGTTGACGGAATGACAGCTTACCGTTGGGGCTGGGCGCCTTGGAGTATAAGGGGCGACCCCGGCCTTCGCATCAAGATACACCGCCTGGGTGATCTTCTTCAGGGCCAGGGTGTAGTCGTTGAGTCTCCATTCAACAAGGCAGGACTTCATCGGATCGTCCTTACCCGTATACTCGTACATGTAGTGGTCGCGGCTGGCCAGGGGCACGAGCCGCCGCCTGAGCCAGTAGTTGTAGAGGTTGATGGTCTAGAGGCCTTTCTTCTTGAGGCCGCGGATAGTTTGCAGCATTTCATCAACAACCATCCGTTGATCCAGCGGGAGTTTGACGACCTGGAGACGACGCGGTTCGGGCCGGTCGACGGAGTACCTTGGAAGCGCCACGTTGTCGCCTGGAGTCGACTCGGTGACGTAGAACCAGAACTTTTCCATTCGTTCGCCGCCTTGGCGGGCAGCATCAGATCGAAGAACGACGCCTTCGACTTCAGCTGGAATGTCAGGCCGCCCAAGCCTAGCATCGGGCCGCCTGTCTCTTCGCGGCTGATTCTCCCGTGGAATAGGTCTTGCCACAGGGGAATGTAGGGCCTGCAGCCCAGATAGCACTCACAGAACGCCACGAAGATGGCGAGCTGCTCGATGCTATGCATACCCAGATCCGATGGTTGGATTCCGTAGTAGGCGCAGAAACGCCGAAAGAAGAGGGAAGTTGGGAAGCCCAGCCCCCGCTCCAGGTGGCTGGTGAAGCAGATGAACTCCCCCTCGCGCGGATCCGGAGTCACTTCTCCGGCCGCGGGGATGCGCCATCTGCCGGCGCGGAGGATCCCAGCCTCCTCGAAGGATGCTAGTAGCGCCTTAGTGCATTTGGATCTGCCCCACGGCTTGGTGGAGGGGGCCATCGGTTGGGAATTCGTGGAGGTCGAGGATCTCTGGATTGTTCCGATCGCTGGGCGGAATGGGGAAATAGATATGCCAGATCGGAGGAAGTGGAGGAAGCGTTTCCCTGGTCGCTCCTCGCTCCTGTTATATAGCGGTTGTTACCTGCCATTTCCGGGAGCCGTTATTACGCGGTGATTACGCCGAAGTTACCGTTGGGTTATCCAATGGCTAGTTTGACCACAGTTGACGGTCCAACTTCATCTACTCGATTCGCTACTCCCAGCGACTTGATGACTCGCCGACCCGATCTCTATAACAGCGACAAAGTACTCGCCGACCTGCTCGCTATAACAGCGACTAAGTATTCGCCGACCCGTTCGCCGAGCTGCGACACAATTGGTCGCCGTTATTGCGACCGAAATGACTAGTTATTTTCCTTTGTTCAGGAGTCCGCCGCCGATTCGACTAGACGTCCGTATTGGACCTGCATACTCCGACTGCCAGCAAACACCTGTGACAAATCAACGACAACCTTGGGGACTACTGATGGGGATATGCCTACCGGGGTATACCCAGCAGGACGTTTCCTACTGGCCCAAGCCATCAGCGAGTGGGCCTGCAGGATGGCGACTGGATCAAGACTTGGCGTAGACTCAGGCAACTGGAAGTTGAAGGCCCAGAAGCGTAGCTAGGCCTAGTCGGACTAGGCCATAGAATCTCTGAATCCTTAACTAATTCGGTTGTGATCTGTAAACCCTAGCGAGGTGAGCCTATATAAACCTCCCCGGGGGACGCATAGAGGATACGTTCCATCATACACCTAAGCGACTCGCCGCCTAGCCGTCGAGCTCGCCCCGTTGTACTCTCACCATAATACAATCTAGCAGGAGTAGGTCTTTACCCTCCGGGGGGCGAACCTGGGTAAACCCTTGTGTCTCAGCCCTCATCTCGCACCGCAGATGGCTGGCCGCCCTTGCCCCATGTTCTACTACTCGCTGCCGATTGCACCATCTGCCGTGGTCATTCCCACGACAAAAACTAGTTCTCGTTGTACTACTATTGAATTTCAATGTGTTGAATTAGTCACTTTGAAATGCTGCTGAATATGAACTAGGAATCTATCGATATTTTTCTATCTTATTCTGTACTACTAAATATTTCAAATTCTACTGAAATTTGTGAAAAGTTCTGTCGTTGCTACTAGGCTGCTTGCACTAGAGCCTTTGCATATTTGTCATCGGAACTGTTGGATGTGTTTCAAATAGAAATGAGAGGGTAATGATACAACGTGATTTCACCAAGTGAAGTCATTGGATACCAGTCTAGTTTTGGCACACACGGTGTGTGTCCCTGGTTATTTAGATATTTTTACATGAATATCTATCAAAGGAATTATCGTTCTTTTTTCCTCCCTCGGTGAGGTCTGTGTTTGAATCCGGCCAAGCCAGAGCCCAGTCAAATTTGAGATAGGACCCCATGGACCATTGCCCAAAATATTTTTAATTTGGCCTTTTTGGCATTGCCCGCCCCCATCTCTAAAAAACTCCACCAACCCATGTTTTTAAGAAACTAATCCGTTATGTGGCATTTTATAAATTAAGGTTCTAGGAGTCCTGCCCTTTTATTTTAAGAGAGATAAACATGGATACACAAAATCTTTTTAAAAAGACTAATACGTAAGTTATAGGTACAATAAAATGTTTAATGATAATTTTCATCTGATTTCTTTGGCATAGTGGCAACACACACTGTTTATATGTGTTGAAGTCTTGAGTTTGAATCCTCTGTGCTTGACATATATTTATTTGGGTCTATATTTTTCTTGTAGCCATATTACTTTACGGAGAGGCTGACATCACGGACCCACCAACCTGCAGCGTCCCTCGAGTTTAATAGGCTGGTTTAAAAAAAGTTAAGTACTTGTACAGAGAGGCTAGCATCAAGGACCCACCACCCAGAACATACCAGAGAGACTAACATGGGGGCCCTAGCAGAAGGACCATACACGACTGCCGCGTCGAGCAATGTTGCCAAGGTCAAAGCAGCGGATGTGGCTGAAAAATTCAATCATACTGTCGGACCCACTGTAGCACCCTGGGTAAAACCACTACTAGAAAAATCGCTTGTATTTATGCATCATAATGACCGCATGCTCATGTCATCATGCCACATTGCATTTGAACATCTTCATGTTTGTATGCATATAATTTTCCTAAAACTATTTTCCATAAAATCCTACCTTTGTTTTTTAAATACCCCTTGTCTTTGTTTCAACTAAACCCCGGTCCTGTCAGATCTTTATTTAATCTAAAATATATTCATAACTGTTTTGTTTTAAACAAAATAAAATAAATATTTATAATATTTTTATTAAATGGGGGAGGCGCCGGCCAGGCCCGAAGGCCCAACCAGTCACCTACAACCCCAGCCTAGCAAAACGTAATGCTAGTCTACCCTAGATTTCACCTAAACCCTAACCACCCTGACCCGCCTGATCAACCACACCAAACCCTAGACCTAGACACACCGTAACAATCCACATACACAACAACGTAGTGACCTATCCTACCTACCCCGCGGTGAACTGCTTCCTCTTGACCCTGGCCCCACCTATGCGAGCTACACGCCGCATGCACAGCCGCTCGCGGCATCCCCGTGTGTACCGCTACCGCCCACCCCGGCCCCACTCCCTCACAACCATGCATCGCACGCACGATGCCGCAATCCCCGCCTCGCTTCCGACCGGTCAACCCCTGCCCACCCCACGACCGATCCCCACCCCTTTTCACGTTCTCCCGTGCTCTGCAACCTCCCGTTCCACCCTGGACCCACCCATGAAATCGCCCGTGCGACCCTCCTCCCTCGTATTTCCCACCTACCACATCCACCGCTGCTCCCTGCTGGCCCCGGCCTCTCTCTCTCTCTCTCTCTCTCTCTCTCTCTCTCTCTCTCTCTCTCTCTCTCTCCTCATTGCAAGCTGCCAGCATCTGCCGTGACTCTACCTCACCCTAAAACCGAGCGTTGTCGCGCGCTCGCGTATATTCCCGCAACACCGCTCGGCGCTGCTAGCGAGTGCCTCCACCACGTTCACCTCGACCTCCATGCGACCTCCTCGCCTCCTATAGGCTCCACCCCAGGCCGTCTTTAGCAGAGCGTGTGAGATCACTGACCAAGGAACCAACGGCTAGGATGAGGCGTACCGTTTCACCCTTTTTCTTTTACCTTGAGAGTTGCTTACTGTTACTGTAAAAGTGAGTAGTAACTTTGTGAGCTTAAAGTCCAGCTGCGCCTGGCTTCTCTCATTGATCTGAATCATTCTATTGCTGAAGCAAACCCTAAGAGGAATATACTCTATATACCTAGACAATATATGCGTATCTGGTGGAGGCGCGATTTCCTGATATCTATCAATTTTTGTTGCCAATTCTTCCTGAGATTGCGAATTTATCCTTGATCTGTTCCTTCCTCATGTCGATCCCCACCGGGACCTGACAAATTGGTATCAGAGACAGTCGATTTCCGGAGGCGTTTTTCGATTAGGCGTGAAGGGCTAGTCTGGATCTCCTGTAAATCCCTCCCTCCTCACCCTTTTCGCGGCGGTGGTGTTGTGGTCGACGGGGGCGCGGGCAGCGGTGACGTCTCTCTTGACGGGTCGACGGCGGCGGCTTGGCAGCGGCGGTATCATTCGGGCACAGATCGAGTTCTTCGTCCAGGTTACCGGAGATCATCCCCTCCGGAGGTAAAATCCCTGCGACGTCCTCTTTCCGTGTGCTATCTGGTAGGCGGGATCGCGAGGCGACGGAAGGATTGGCCCAGAGTTTCGGGTTGCTGAACAAGTTTCAGTGTAAAATTCCTCTACTCTGCCGCTAAATCAGTATGCCACGAGGATCTAAAGCTAACGTGGAAGGAGATGACCTGCTGGAATTACGAGCACTCCGGCAAGAGATGAATTACACTCGCAAAGACACCGAAGGCTTAAAGTTTGAGGTGAGTCAAATCAAAACAGACATATCAGTCTTGAATCAGAAACAAAATGAGGTTGTCGATGCAGTCACGGATATGCACTCTGCGGTAGGCACAATCAGTACCCAATTGCAAGCCATGTCAATAGCAATTAATTCCTTGAGGCCACCATCAGAGCAGCTTCCACCTAAACAAGTTACTGCACACACTCAGTTACCATAGAGGTCTCCTACCTTCCAGAACTCTCAACAACAACCAGCAGGATAGTTAACTGATGCTCTCAAACAACGCCTGCGAGAGGAAAAAGAGAAAACACAGTATATTGACCTGGTTACATCAACAAACCTTCCTCCCATCAACACTGGTCGACATTCTGCTCCCCCAGGTTTTGCTGGTTTCAACAAAGCGCACCAAAACCACCAAGGCCAACACCAGAAGCAAGTCTCAACACCAGTTTTCAAGTCACTTCACAACAACAGCCCAAGTTACAACAGTTGTGGGAAGGCTATGCTAGAGATTATGAAAAAGAAATGCGGATGAATTTCTTCAAGTCAATTACAAAGGGACCTCGAATGGATTTTCCCAAGTTTGGTGGAGACAATCCTGTGGGTTGGATTAGACAGTGCGAAAAGTACTTTAAGATGGCAGCAACACCAGAAGAATACAAAGTACACCTTGCTCAACTGTATTTTGTGGGCAGTGCTGATGTGTGGTTAAGGAGATTAGGGCTGCATAAGCAACAGTTATCTTGGACTCAATTCGCTGAAGAAGTAACTCAACGATTTTCGGGTTACAGCTCTTATGAACTTGCTGAAAAATTCAACAGCATCAGACAGAATAACTCAAGCATAAAGGAGTACACTGAACAGTTTGAAGAACTGATGGCGGATATACTGGAAGAAAACCCTGACCTACAAGAGGAGTGGTTCATCAAATGTTATGTTAATGGTATGAGTGATGCAATCAAAAGCCCAGCTGCGACCACTCCGGCCCTCAACATTAACTTCGGCATATTGGCAAGCTAAGGAAATGGAACAATGCTTACCTGTCAAGAAAGCTTATGTTCCCCAGTTCTAGAAGTTCAGCAGCAATAACACCTATAAGCAACCAACTGTTGCCCCAATTGTCAACAAAGTTACCGAAGCACCCAGAACTAATCCAGTGGGCAGAGTAAAAGGACAATGTTGGAGATGTGGGGAACCTAATTGGGCTCCAGGCCACAAGTGCAGACAGATTCCTGTTTTAAACTTTCTTGCTCAAGCCCTTGATCAAGAACAACAAACACAGGATCAATACCAAGAAAACAAGGAAGAAGAGTCTGAGGAAGTGCTAGGGAAACAACAAGAACAATTGATGAACATTTCCTTGCAAGCTTTGGGCCAGCAATCAAAGAATAGCACACCAACTGTGCTGATTACTGTAAAGGGAAAACTGGCAGTGGCCTTAATAGATTCTGGCAGTAGCAACTCCTTCATGGACCTGAATTTTGCTATAAAAACAGACTCTGTGCTACAGGCAGCTCCTGCTCGAGAAGTAAAAATTGCTGGAGGTGGAATTCTGATATCAGATTCTATAGCGCCTGAGTGTTCCTTTAAAATTGCAAGCCATCAATTTACTGAAAATTTCAGAGTATTACACCTACCAGATCATGATGTAATCCTAGGGTGTGATTGGCTGGCACAACACAGTCCATTTACTATGGATTTCCATAACTCTTCCTTGACCATCAACAAACATGACATCGGCAAGGTTACTTTCCCCACATGTAACTCTGCTACTAAGTTGTGTGAAATTCCAGTGGAACAATTATAGAAACTACTGAATCAAGGTGCAGTAGCATACATGATACAACTTGATACCTCAGTTGATAGTCCGGCAGAAACAGCTACAATTCTGCCTGAGTTACAGAAAATCCTGGATAAATATGAGGATATATTTGAAACACCATCAGAGTTACCTCCCCATAGACAGTGTGACCATACCATTCCATTACAGCAAGGTGCAACTCCTCCATTGGTCAGACCTTACAGAGTTCCTCACAAGCAAAAGGATGAGATGGAAGCACAAATCAAAGAATTGCTCCATAACAAAACTATCAGGCCTAGTCAGAGCCCATATGCTTCACCTGCTATATTAGTAAGGAAAAAGGATGGGTCATGGAGGTTATGTGTGGACTATAGAAAGCTGAATGCTCTAACAATTAAAAATAAATTCCCTATCCCTGTTATAGAGGATCTATTGGATGAACTTCATGAGGCTAAGGTTTTCTCCAAATTAGACCTCAGGTCAGGATACCATCAGATTAGAATGGCTCCTAGAGACATTGCCAAGACTGCTTTCCGAACTTATGGTGGTCATTATGAATACCTGGTGATGCCATTTGGGCTATCCAATGCTCCTGGAACATTTCAAGTGCTGATGAATGAAATATTCTCCAATTACTTGAGGATATTCATTCTGGTTTTCTTTGATGATATACTCATCTATAGTCCTGATATGGCCACGCATTGCAAGCATTTACATATTGCCTTGGAGTTATTAAAATCTAACAAATTGTTTGCTAAGAAAAGCAAATGTGTGTTTGGGGTCCCACAAGTGGAATATTTAGGTCATGTGATAAAAGCCGATGGAGTATCCACAGACCCTGCTAAAATAGCAGCTGTAGCTGAGTGGAACGCACCTTCTTCGGCTAGTCAACTGAGAAGTTTCCTAGGCTTAACAGGATATTACAGGAGGTTCATCAAAAATTATGGCCTGATATGCAGACCATTGTATGATCTGCTCAGAAAAGTTCCCTTTATATGGCTACCTGAACATGACACAGCTTTCAGTACACTTAAGCAGGCCCTCGTAACTGCTCCTGTACTAGCACTGCCCAATTTCAACAAACCATTTGTATTGGAGACTGATGCCTCAGGTTCTGGGCTGGGAGCGGTGTTGATGCAAGAAGGAAAGGTTTTGGCTTACTACAGCGAAGCTTTAGGGCCAAGAAATGCTAGTCGGTCTGCTTATGAGAAAGAAGCACTGGCAATTATCCAAGCTCTTAAAAGATGGAGACATTATTTCTTAGGGAATGCGCTGATCATTAGGACCGACCATCAAAGTTTGAAATACATTACAGACCAAAGAGTGGCTGAGGGAATACAACACAAATTGATGCTAAAGCTATTGGAGTTTGATTTCACTGTGGAATACAAGAAAGGAAGAGAAAATACAACAGCTGATGCTTTATCCAGGAAATTTGCTTCTCTATTGGCTATCTCGTCTATCACTCCTACTTGGATATATGAAGTGGTTAATAGCTATTCAGCGAATGAAACAACCACATCACTCCTCCAGAAACTTATCATTACTCCTCCTGCTGCAAATTCAGATTATACATTGAATGCTGGCATACTGCGATATAAGGGAAGATTAGTCATTGGCAAGGATCAGAATCTGAAAGACAAAATTCTCAAATCCATGCACCAATCTGCCTTAGGCGGCCATTCAGGAACGAGAGCAACATATCAGAGAATCAAAAAGATTTTTCATTGGCCTGGTCTCAAAAAGGATGTTGAGTCATGGGTTGCTCAATGCCCTATATGCCAAAGGTCAAAGCATGAACAATGCAAATATCATGGTTTATTGGACCCCTTGCCCAGACCTGATATGGCCTGGACCCATTTAACCATGGATTTCATCGAGGGCCTCCCAAAATCACAGGGTAAAGAAGTGATTTTAGTGGTGGTGGACAAATTTACAAAATATGCACACTTTATTCCTCTGGCACACCCCTATTCGGTTCAATCTGTGGCACAAGCTCTCTAGGATCATGTACTCAAATTACATGGACCACCCCTGGTGATTATCTCTGATCGAGACAGAATCTTCACAAGTAACATGTGGAAAGAAATATTCAAGGCGCTCAAAGTGGAACTCAGATTTAGCTCTGCTTACCATCCACAGTCTAACGGCCAGACCGAGAGAGTGAACCAATGCTTGGAGTCGTATCTCAGATGCATGACGTTCAATGAACCTAAGAAGTGGATGGCTTGGTTATCTTTAGCAGAATTCTGGTATAATACTTCATTCCATACAGCTCTCAACATCACACCCTTCCAAGCTCTATATGGTTTTGCACCTCCTCAGATCAGTGAATTGTCGGTCCAAGGACCTACTGACATGGCAGCTGTGGACTTCTTGCAAGACAAACAACAGATGATAGATATGCTCAAAACAAACCTAGCTCAGGCGACGACAAGGATGAAGAAATATGATGATCTTAACAGAACTGAAAGACATTTCTAGGAGGGGATGTGGTGTATCTCAAAATGCAACCCTACAGGATGGCAGCTTTTGGCTTGAGAGGAGCAATTAAACTCCACAGCAAATTTTATGGGCCATTCAGAGTACTGCAGGCAGTAGGTAATAGAGCCTACAAACTGCTGTTGTCTAATGGAGTACAAATACACCCAGTGTTCCATGTCAGTCAACTAAAGAAACACATCGGACCTAATGTGGTTCCTAGTCCTGATCTACCTTTGGTGACTGAAGATGGTAAAATACACACTGCTCCAGCAGTAGTCCTCCAAGTCAGACAAATCCCTAGGAACAATGTGGCAGTGGTCCAATGGCTAATCCAGTGGGAAGGCTTATCTCCGGAAGAAGCTACCTGGGAAGATGCAAGCTTTATCAAGAAAAATTTTCCTTCCTTTTTCCGCGACACAGTCCAAGAATGGATGAACAATGAAGCTGTTTCTTGAGGACAAGGAACCAACGGCTAGGATGAGGCGTACCGTTTCATCCTTTTTCTTTTACCTTCGGCGTTGCTTACTGTTACTGTAAAAGTGAGTAGTAACTTTGTGAGCTTAAAGTCCAGCTGTGCCTGGCTTCTCTCATTGATCTGAATCATTCTATTGCTGAAACAAATCCTAAGAGAAATATACTCTATATACCTAGACAATATATGCGTATCTGGTGGAGGCGCGATTTCCTGATATCTATCAATTTTTGTTGCCAATTCTTCCTGAGATTGCGAATTTATCCTTGATCTGTTCCTCATGTCGATCCCCACTAGGACCTGACAGAGCGCCGTCGGCCTCGTGCCCTCCCCTTGCAGCCCCGTCGCTGATGACACTCCTCTCCGCCGCGCGTGGCCGCCTCCTCCACCAAGCGCCAGATTCCAAGCCGCTACCCCTGCCCCTGCCGGAAACCGCCACTGTCGCGGGCGCCCTTTGCTGCTGCCGATGGTCCTCCTCCCTCAAACCCCTCGTCCCCACCTCGATGTGGCCTCTGTCACCAGGGCTGCATGAAGGATCCAAACAACCTCGTGTGTGTTGTACCTTGTCGCTTCTTCCTATTTGCGGCCACTTATCCATACCCTCTGTGGGGAATTTGACTCCCCAGATCGTCATCTGGCTAGCTACGCCTAGGTCCCATGGCTTCCTCCGGCCTCGTGTATGCTTTTCGGGTTGTAGGATCTGCAATGTTAAGTGCCCCTTGTGAACATCCTCTTTGATGCCTTTGTACTGTATTCCAAGATCTTCAAGTAGTATTGTTGGCTGTGTATTCATCGACAAGGCTATTTTAGTTTGATACCGAGACTACAAAGTGGAGACATTGCCAAGTTTGACTATGCTTGAAGATGTACCTGAAGGGTTCCGAGAAGGCACACAAGTTCATCTTCATGGACACAACAGCCCGAAGACCTTCGTCTCGAAACGCCAAGTTCTTCTTCCCGGACCCAAACCCCCCGTAACACCATGTTCTCCATCACGAATTAGATCGCCGATACCCTATGCGTGACCTCTATTCGAGGCCCTATTTTATAAATTGACATCTATCTTGTTGCATAAATTGTTTATACTTGCATACATATTCTATGGTTTGGAGGCTTTTTAGCCGATTCACCTCGTAATTAAATATGGAGACTAAATGCGGGTTATTCTAGTCTTATATTGGCTTTTTTTAAATTTGTCTAGCGAATCAGTGCCATATTTTTCCTTGTTAAGACAACATTTAACTTTTAGGGTATCTAAACAACATGAACCATCTAATTAATTGCCGGGACCCCGGTTCCGCCTAATATTGCCTTGTTGCATTGCCCTTTGCCATGTCATGCATCATACATGCATCTTGCCTGATATTCTGCCATAGTATTAAATACTGCATCCATTGTTCCTTTTAGTGCTTTGCTTATTTGTAGATTAGGCCGATGAGTTGATGCGAGTGTCAACCCGATAGCTTTGGTAATGTTTTCAGACGATCATTCTCCCCATTCTACCTATTTTGCATTTATAGTCTTTACTTCCTCCTATTGATCTATTGCTATCTGTGTTGTGATTCTTTAGTTTCCATACACGTGTTATATTCCTTGCAACCTCTATATTACCTTGGACACCTCCTATTACCTGTTGTTTGGTAGTCAGTCGGCCTTGCTATTCGTAGTTTCTTGCATAGGTGTCGCTTGGCGTCATCGATGTTCCACTGATGTTAGGGGTTCGAACATGTTTAATGGTGGAGATGATCATGGCCTAATTACAGTTTAACAATTAATGTTGGGAATAGATATAATTAATGAAGAGGCACAACATGGTAATAGTTGACATCTGGTTATTATCCCGCCCCCTTTGTCCACCAAGGACCCGAATTCTTGACATTGATGACCCACAAGTGTAGGGGATTACAATAGTCTTCGCGGGTAGTATTACCCAATTTATTGATTCGACACAAGGGGAGCCATAGAATACTTGCAAGCCTTAACAGCTGAGTTGTTAATTTAGCTGCACCTGAAAATAGTTCTTGCTCATAGAAGTTTATCAGTAGCAACAGTTTGGTAGTAGCAACAACAAAGCAACATCAGCAGTTGAACAAGAGCAATAGTAATAGTAACAGTAAACAGTAGGATTGGAGTGCGGTAGGCATAGGGATGGATGGACGGGCGTTGCGTGGACGAGTCTAAACATGTAACTTCAAGATCTAGGGCATTACAGATAAATAATAACAAGCATCCAAGTACTAAACAATCCTAGCATGTGCTCCAAATATAGTCATACATGCTCGCAATGAGAACTTGCACAACATCTTCTGTCCAGCCAGCCCGTGGCAGCGGGGCCTCTAGGGAACTACTGGCAATTAAGGTGCTCCTTTTAATAGAGCACCGGAGCAAAGCATTAACACTCCGTGAATAGATGTGATCCTCACACCATAGCCATCCCCTCCTGTTGTCCCAATTATTGTCACTTTGGGGCCTTTGGATCCGGACAATGATATGTGTACACAACTTGCAGATAAGATCACAAACAATACTATCATAATGATTCAATAATAAGTTCAGATCTGAGATCATTGCACTCGGGACCTAGTGACAAGCATTAAGAACAACAAGTTGCAACAAAGTCAAATAGCACTAATAGAGATACTAGGCACTATGCCCTAATAGATCTTATTTGATTACATGATAGAACTCATCCAATCCCTACCATCCCCAAGCCTACAGCGAGGCATTACTCAATCATGGATGAGGGAAACATCAGTGGTTGATGGAGATGCGTTGGTGATGACGATGGCGATGATCCTCTCCAAATTACCCGTCCCGGCAGGGTGCCAGAACGGAGTTTCTGGATCCGAATCTTGGTTTCTGGTGGCGGAGGTGGAGCGGAACTCTTTCTAGAAAACTATCGACCCCCCTCGGTTTTTAGGTCGAAAGGCAACTTATAGGCGCGGAGGGAGGCCGAGGGGGTGCCTGGGGTGGCTGCACCCCCCAGGCGCGGCCAATGGTGGGCCCACGCCTGGCATGGGTGTGGGCCCCCCAGGCTCCTTCTCTGCCTCGTCTTCTGGCCCCGGGGATCTTCTGGTGAAATATAATTTTTGGCATATTTTTCGGGATTTTTCTTGATAGTTGATTTTCTGCACAAAAATAAGACACCAAGATAATTCTGCTGAAAACAGCGTCAGTGTTAGTTGTATCCAAATCACACAAGTTTAGAGGAGAAACAATAGCAAAGTGTTCGAGAAAGTAGATATGTTTTGGACATATCAACTCCCCCCCAAGCTTAGCTTATTGCTTGTCCTCAAGCAATTCAGTTGAAAACTGAGTGCGATAAAAGAACTTTCACGAACACATTTGCTTCATATGATGTATATATTCTCATCATATGAGTAGATACTTAGACAATTCATAATAAAGAGTATGCAACTAAGTCTACTCAATAGTCATTGGAAGCTATGAAGAGAAACCAACTCAATAATAACATGTAGCATGAAACATAAACATAAGCAACATTGCAATGCTCATAGTAAGGTATGATAGAGTGGTATCTCGCTTGCCTTTGTTTGAAGAGCACAATAAAAATGCCAAGGCACCTCTGAAGTTCAAGTGAAGACTAGAGATAAAGATACCAGAGATACAAGCATCAAAGTCATGACATAATTAATCAAGTTTTGAGACAAACACAAGAATGACAACTATGCTCTCAAGAGGGTGCTCATAGAATAAGTGGTGACTTAACAAAGTTGTGAAAACGGTTTTGAAAGGTTTGAAAGGCTTCCAAATGCTGAAAGGAAGGTACTCATTAGCTTTGAGCTCTCATTGCCCCTATCATAGGCATCTTCATGTGGTTAAGGTGAAAGTGAGCTCCACTCTGAATCATATGCTTGACAGACCATAGACTGGAAATCCCAAGTCCCTTGAGTACGAGGGCCGCTCCGCATGCTACTCAACTTTGGTCACATAGAAGTTCTTGTCATTGTGAATACATGCATATCATAGAGAACCGCCAACGGGGTACCCCTTGCACATGGTACAAGAGCTTTCCCATAACCAAAATGACAACGCAAGCAGACAATGAGCATCTCAGCAATCTTTTTATTTACCATATGCATAGCTTTTTATTGAGGATGCTTCATAGATGCTCATTATGGTGATGATGTAAGTTTCCACCATGATTAGGCATGGCTTAGGCTAGCGGCCCAGGCGTTTATCTAACACAATGTATAGACTCCATGAGCTCACAAGCTCCTCTTTTATTTGACATCGTCGACATCCATAAACAAAAGAGCAAAGTATCAACTGGATAGGATATCCAAAAAGTGTTGAAAGCGTTCCCCATGACAGCACGGTTCTACTGACTCCCAGCATATAATTATCAAGCATATAACTTTCATGGACTAGTCACAATGGTTTTGAATTATTAAGCGCAAGGAATAAAGTGTGCCATCAAGTTCGTGAGACCTTTACTAACTAACTTTCTCAAAACAGACAAAAAAATTATTTTGGAAGTAAACACGTCATATAAAATATGCGCTGAAGTAGCAAATGATGCTAATAGGTAGGTATGGTGGTTACAGTGGCAATATTGGTTTTGGGGAGTTGGAAGCACAGGTGGAGCTCATACTCAGTGCAAGTGAAGGCTAGCAAAAGAGAGGGAGCGACAAACAAGAGAGCAATAATTGTCATAATCATGCTTGTAACAAAACAGGACTAATTATGTCATGAAAGTGATACAAGAACTTTGAGGCAAAATAAATCATCGAGACTTACTGACTATTGATTAGTTATATGCATGCGTGAGCATGTGCCAAGTCGATTCATATGAACAGTTAGAGGAGGATACCACAATATCATACCAAAATATGAATAAAACAATGCAGGCAAACATCATATGACACGCTACAAACTATTAGAAAGATGGAGCTAATCATAGACAAGCAAGAACTACTAAGCATCCATAATGACATACACCTTACACAAACAGGCTAAGCATGCTCGCAATGATGAGTATATGTACAAAAATGAAACACATAGAGTTTGTTACCAGCCTCTTACCACACCTCGAGTTGTCTTAATCTTCATTATTGCCCTTCACTTGTGTGACTTGAATAATAACATGAAACCAAAATCCACTAGGGATGGCTGAACCCTGCAAAGAACTCACAAAACCAAAGAAGAACAACAAATATTTTTGGTGTTTTCTATTTTTTCAAACAAGCCAACAAAGCAAAAACAAGCAAAGCAAAAACGAACCAAACAAAGAAAAACAAAACCAAAAACTAAGACGCTCCAAGAACAACACAACTGTGCATGAAACAATAAAAACGAAGTGTCTAGAAAGACCTGAGATTTTTATTGATGAAGAAGGGGATGCCTTGGGCACCCCCAAGCTTTGATGCTTGTACCTCTTGAATAATTCTTGGGGTGACACGGGGTGGCTCCCCCAAGCTTGATCTTTTGTCCATTCTTCATCTCATTACATCATTCTCTCTCAACACCAGAAATTTTTCCTTCATACAAAACTTCACACAATCTGCATTAGCAACATTAGTTTATTCAAAAGATATTAGACCTTAGGCAAAGATTTGGAACAACAAAACTTTTCACTAAAAACACATGCTACTGTAGCAACTACTTCAAGCTCAATTCCCCAAAATAGAACTCAAAAAGGAATCAATAAGAAGCAAATGCAAATAATGGCAGAAATCTGTCAAAACAGACAAGCAGGTAGAACCGATTTTTTTGAAAATATTCTGTTGCTCAAATCAAAAAGTGTTGAACCAACAAAAGTTAACTAACATACTTAGGGATTTATTCGTAAATTTTCAGCTCAATCCGACTTACATATACGCCTCACAAATTTTTATGGTGGAGGACAAAAATCTGTTTCGGGACAGCAACTCCCCAAATCTTACTTCCCTCTCATTAGAGGTCATTCTTGGCACAAAAAGCAAACAAAAAGGATAAGGAGAGTTCATTACTGAAGTAATAACTTCCAAGAGTCAAGGAAACTCTTGGGTTATCTCCCAACAAGTACTTTTCTTTAACGCCTTTAAGTTAGGCACGACGAAGAGCAAAGATTGGAAAGGAGAAAAATTAAAAGTGAGAAAGTATAACCACTGTGAAAACATTGTTTTGTTCATTAAAATCCTTTGTTAACAAGGTTGATCAAGTCTTGTTACCAAAACAATCTTATATGAAACAAAACTTTGCATTCCACAAGGTGATTATGTTACCTCATACTTGACAGCAATGGTCCCAATCATAATAGTTTCAAAATTTTCTTGTGGAATGGGGCAATATATTTCTCCAACCTTGATGCTCTCAATATTTTAAATGGAATTCAGGCAATAGCTTTTAGCAACCTTCTTGGGGAAATAGATAGTATGCTCTTTGTCATTAATATTGAAAGTTACATTCCCTTGATTGCAATTAATAACAGCACCTGCAGTGTTAAGAAAAGGTCTCCCAAGAATAATAGACATATTATCATCTTCAGGCATTACAAGCACAACAAAATCAGTTAAAACCAAGCAATTATGAGCCACTTGAACAGGAACATCCTCACATATATCAATAGGAATAGTAGTTGACTTATCAGCCATTTGCAAAGATATATCAGTTGGTATCAACTTTTCTAGCCGGAGTCTCTTGTAGAGAGAAAAAGGCATAACACTAACTCCAGATCCCAAATCACATAAAGCAGTTCTAACATAGGTATTCTTAATAGAGCAAGGAATAGTTGGTATACCTGGCTCACCAAGTTTCTTTGGAACCTTACCATTGAAGGAGTAATTAGCAAGCAAAGTAGAAATCTCCTCATTAGGAAACTTCCTTTTATTAGAGACAATATCCTTCATATACTTTGAATAAGGAGGCAATTTAATAGCATTAGTCAAAGGAATTTGCAAAAATAAAGGTTTCATCCACTCACAAAACTTATTGTAGTGTTCTTCCTCCTTTGACTTATGTTTCTTACCTGGAAAAGGCATAGGTTTCTACACCCAAGGTTCTCTCTCTTTAACATGTTTATTAGCAATAAAATCTTCCTTAGTGTACCTAGTGTTCTTAGTGTGCTTCTCAGGTTCTTCCTCAACTTCCTCCTTATCAGGAGCATCATTTTTATCATTACCACTCTCAGTTTCAGCATCAGAGACGGATATACTATTAGGATCTACAGCAGGTTCAAGTGGTTCCTCAACTACTTTATGTTTCTTTTTCTTTCTATTATGAGGACTACCACTATTCTCACCTTGTTGAGAATCCTGCTCAAGTCTTTTAGGGTGTCCTTCAGGATATAAGGGATCTTGAGTAGCTATACCACTCCTAGTTCTAATTCCATAAGCATGTTTATTTCCTGAGGCATTAACTAGCATATCCTTTTGCACCTTAGTAAGTTGATCAAGTTGGGTTTGAACCATTTGAAAGTGTTTACAAAGCATTTTAATATCATTAGAAGTTTTTTCCACAATATCTTTCAACTCATGGATAGCTCTAGAGTTTTCCAATAAATGATTCTGAACTTGTTTATTAAAATACCCCCGTTTAACAATAAATGTGTAAAGTTCCTCCAAACATTGATCAGGAGGCTTACCATAAGGAATATCACCTTCATCACAGTGTTGGAGAGAGTGTACCTCAATAGTGGATGAGTGGGGAATTGGCTTACATAATTCTTCTATAGGAGGTAGATTCTTCACATCTTTAGCTCTAATACCTTTCTCCTTTAGAAACTTCTTAGCTTCCTTCATCACTTCATCATTTAATGAAATAACTCCCCTCTTATTTGTTGTTGGTGTTGGAACTGGTTCAGGTATAACTGGTTCAGGAGTAATAGGCTCAGGTGTATTCAGCTCAGTTGAAGTCCAATCATCATAATTCTTGCTTGTCTTAGTCACTAATTCTTAAGCATCTATAGGAGTTCTTTTCCTGAAAACACAATCAGCAAACCTATCTAGGTAGGTCCTAGAATCATCAGTTAGTCCATTATAATAAATATCAAGAAGCTCATTCTTAGGTAATGGACATCTAGGATGTGCATGAATCAAGGCACAGAACCTTGTCCATGACTCAGGCAATTTCTCTTCTTCTCCCTATTTAAAATCAAAAAGTCTCTACAAAGAAGCATGTCTAGCACTAGGAGGAAAATATTTCTGGAAGAAAGAAGCAATCAAGCAATCATGGCTATCAATGGAACCAGGAGGTAATCTATTAAACCAAGCCCTAGCTTCTCCTTTTAGTGAAAATGGAAGATCTTAGTAACAAAGTACTTGTGCAGCTTAAAATCATCAGAGAATAAAGCACTGATAGTAGAAAGCTCATTCATATGAGCCACAACACTCTCATTTTTAGTCCCACAGAAAAGTTCTTTCTCAACAATATCTAAGTAAGATAAATCAAGAGAGAAATCATAATCTTTATCTTTAATATCTATGGGAGAGGTGGCAAACTTAGGATCAGAGGACAGTTTAGGCATAATAGTACGTCTAGCAAGGAGACTCTTAATAGCACTAGTACCATGTGTGTTTCGGCACTCTTCAACAAAATCATCAGTGAACTCAATGTAACCATCATTAATATCATAACTCTCACTAGACTCAGGTGAGCTAATAGGTGTAACAGTGTCTTCACTAGGAGTTTTGGTATTTCCTAGACTAGCCATAGTAGCATCTAGAAAAGGACCTAATGAACCACTCGCATCAAGCACAGTAGAAGTAACATCATGAGCATCAAAAGCAGTTTCAGATTCAGAAGTAGTAGCAGTGTGTGTAGCATGAGTATGTGGTGGTGGTGTGACAAGCTTACTTATAACAAACAATGAATCAAGAGCAGTAGAGGTGTTTAGGACTGTACCTCTTCTTGTAGTGGATGGTAAAATAGGGAACTTTCCATCACGAGACTTCCCCATGATGAAAGGAGTAGCCGTGAACAATAATAGATCCAAGTGAACTTACAAATAAAGCTATGCTCCCCGGCAACGGCGCCAGAAAATAGTCTTGATGACCCACAAGTGTAGGGGATCACAACAGTCTTCGCAAGTAGTATTACCCAATTTATTGATTCGACACAAGGGGAGCCAAAGAATACTTGCAAGCCTTCACAACTAAGTTGTCAATCCAGCTGCACCTGGAAATAGTTCTTGCTCATAGAAGTTTATCAGTAGCAACAGTTTGGTAGTAGCAACAACAAAGCAGCAGCAGTAGTGGAACAAGAGCAATAGTAACAGTAACAGTAAACAGTAGGATTCGAGTGCGGTAGGCATAGGGATGAATGGACGGGCGTTGCATGGATGAGTCTAAACATGTAACTTCAAGATCTAGGGCATTGAAGATAAATAATAACAAGCATCCAAGTACTAAACAATCCTAGGCATGTGCTCCAAATATAGTCATACGCGCTCGCAATGAGAACTTGCACAACATCTTCTATCCAGCAAGCCCGTGGCAGCGGGGCCTCTAGGGAACTACTGGGAATTAAGGTGCTCCTTTTAATAGAGAACCGGAGCAAAGCATTAACACTCCGTGAACACATGTGATCCACACACCATAGCCATCC
Organism: Avena sativa; assembly: GCA_916181665.1. Taxonomy (NCBI): domain Eukaryota; kingdom Viridiplantae; phylum Streptophyta; class Magnoliopsida; order Poales; family Poaceae; genus Avena; species Avena sativa. Next base: position 231,627,566 of record OV702283.1, on the reverse strand, counting down.
CCTCCGGTTGTCCCAATTATTGTCACTTTGGGGCCTTTGGATCCGGACCATGATATGTGTACACAACTTGCAGATAAGATCACAAACAATACTATCATAATGATTCAATAATAAGTTCAGATCTGAGATCATGGCACTCGGGCCCTAGTGACAAGCATTAAGCACACCAAGTTGCAACAAAGTCAAATAGCACTAATAGAGATACTAGGCACTATGCCCTAACAGATCTTATTCGATTACATGATAGAACTCATCCAATCCCTACCATCCCCAAGCCTACAACAGGGGATTACTCACTCATGGATGAGGGAAACATCAGTGGTTGATGGAGATGCGTTGGTGATGACGATGGCGATGATCCTCTCCAAATTCCCCGTCCCGGCAGGGTGCCAGAACGGAGTTTCTAGATCCGAATATTGGTTTCTGGTGCCGGCAGCGGAGCGGAACTCATTCTGGAAAACTATCGAACCCCCCTCGGTTTTTAGGCCGAAAGGCAACATATAGGCATAGAGGGAGGACGAGGGGGTGCCTGGGGTGGTTGCACCCCCCAGGCGCGGCCAATGGTGGGCCCACACCTGGCATGGGTGTGGGCCCCCAGGCTCCTTCTCCGTCTCGTCTTCTGGCTCCATGGATCTTCTGGTGAAATATAATTTTTGGCATATTTTCCGAGATTATTCTTGATAGTTGATTTTCTGCACAAAATCAAGACACCAAGGTAATTCTGCTGAAAAAAGCGTCAGTCTGTGTTAGTTGTATCCAAATCACACAAGTTTAGAGGAGAAACAATAGCAAAGTGTTCGAGAAAGTAGATACGTTTTGGACGTATCAGACACCTGTTCCGATAGTGAGTGTGCTAACCACATGTGGGGTGTATGGGAACCCCTATCGGCATAGTACCTGATTTCAAAGTACTGTTCTGGGGGCGACAAACTAGTTTGGGCTTTATATGTTACCTACTATACTTATGCCATGTATGCCATGTATGAGATGTTTAGTACCTGTTGCGTAGGTGCGGCACTCTGTCACAGGAAAACATTGTCTATGGCCTCTGATCGCGTGACAAGTCCATGCATCCTCAGGTTCCATATGAGGATTAGCTATAGCTCGTACATGTAGGTCTTTCGGGGGGCCCCATATACTTGATTTGGGTCTGGGAAAGCATCGTGTCCGAGGCCCCGCGGACATACCGATGGGTGTATGTTAATTGATCTAGCAACAACGGTTGCAGTTCGTGTGTAAACTTTGGTGCCCCCTTGCTGGGTTAAATCTTTTTGAAAATCCATGTATGTGGTTATGGACGACTTGGAGCATAGTTTCTTGATAATAGACAACTATAACTAAAGTTTACTGTTAGAATTTTACTTGTATGTGATATGACTAGTAAGTTGGTTCACCACCATGGAAAGAATGAATAAAATTGCCAACCATGTGAGTTTCCTCAGCAGGACTTCCTTGTTTGGTCTTGAGGGAAAATACCATGATGGGTATGTTTGGTGGTAGTATCAGATTGGTTCTGAATAGGTCCCTCTTATCTCTCTCTGATAGCCGATAGTCGTATCAAGTCACTATAGGTTTTAAGTGCATGATTCGCTACCGCTTTAGTCCACCACACCTATGTAGGAGAGAGTCACCGAATTCTAAGACTAGCCGTGTACTGTCCTCAGTACTGACCGCTCTCTTTTTTCTTTGCCCTTTGTCGGAACCCCTTTTGTTTAGCAGGTTTGAGATCTACGTTGTTAGCAGGGTTACCCTTATGGCTTGGGCTGGGAAGGGTTATGGACTCCACTGGTTATTCATTAGGGCTCTTAGACCCATTTGCCTCTTGTCCGTAATCGGATGCTGTATCGTTTTCAAGGTGATTTGGATCTTTGTACTATATATCTATATTATTGACTCGTTGAGTCGTCGTTATATACATATATATATATATATGTTCTATGGGTTCCATCATGCACTATTGTGTAATGATATTACTTTATTTTCCACCCGCACGAAAGTGCCTGGTGGGCATCTTTGAATAGATTCTATGCGGGTTTGGCGCCAATTGCTCGAACTTGCATAGGAACGATTCGAGGGTGTTACAAAGTGGCATCAGAGATCAGCAGTTGCGATACCCCACTAGTCCAGCCTATAGGATAACCTAGCTAACAGATGATGTAGAGTGTCAAAACTATTTTGCAAAATCGGTTGGCTAGATCTGATTAGGTATGTGTTTATTCCTTAGCTCTATGCTCTTCTCATCTGTCACATCCCAAATTTTAGATTTGGTCTTGCATATCATTCATATCATTGCATCATGTCTTTCCATGCAAAACCGTCGAGTGAAAGGTTCGGCGAAACGCCACCTTCAAAACCCTATTTTGTTTCGCTACGAGGTTCCTGCGGGAAGCTTTAGTAGGACTCGCGACAACCACCCCTGTAGGTTCGAGGTTTTGCTCAAACCTTGACGCTAGGTTGTTCCCCTCGACGATACGAACCCATAGGAGCGAGAATCGCTCGAATCGGAGTTCGTATGGAAAAGTCTCGGACGTTTTAGTAAACCGCCGGAAAACGGTCCGAAAATCCGGACCGATTTCCGAGTTGGAGTCAACTTCTGGACCGAATTGGAGTAGGCCCCGCGCAGGAGGCCCACTTAAAGGAACCACCTGCCTCGATTTGCGTGCCCGACCTCGACCCCACCTGCGCCGACCCTCCTCCTCGCGCGCGAGCCCGCCTCCCGAGGATCGCATCGCCGCCGCCGCCACCTTGGCCGCCGCCGCCGGCCACCACCCGCCGCCGCCGGCCACCGCCGCCATCGCAGCCGGGTTCGTCTCCCTCTCCTCTCTCTATTCTCGCGCGCCACGCCGTTGACCGTCGCCATCCACCGCCGCCATCCGCGCCGCCTCCCGCGCGAGCACCACCGCCGCCCGCGGCCGCCACCTCCACCTCGCGCGCGCGCCGCCGACCCGCCCCGTGGCCGCCGCTCGCCGCCCTCTCGCGGCGCTGCTGCCGCATCGCCGTCGCCGCCCGCAGGCGCCGCGCCTCGCCGCCTCGCCGCCTTGCTGCCTGCGCGCCGCCAAGCCGCCGCCAGCGCCGCGCTGCTGCAGCCGCTGCACGCTGCGCGCCTCGCTGCGCCGCACGCACGTGCACGTGCGCGTTATCGCATGCGCGCATGCATGCACGCATACACGCACGTACGCGCCGTCTTGCGCGCGTGATGTAATTTTTCTCGACTGTTCGTTGACCGTGTGTACCGCGCAGGAAGGATCTCGACGCCGGAACCGATCGCCACCGCCGTCCGGAACCCGCCGCACCGTCCGGAGTCCGTTTCGCCGTCCGTTTCCGGTAAGACATCAGCCACCGTCAGATCTCAGATCAGCGGCTTAGATCGTTCGTTGACTGGTCAGACCCAGGCGTTGACTAGTCAGACGCCCAGTCAGCGCCCAGTCAGCAGACGCTTTGACCAGTCAATAGACACAATTGACAATTTCGTTAATCCTTTTAGTTGGCAGATTTCGGTGGAATCTTGTAAATTGCGTAGTAATTAAACCCCTTGGACAAAAATTGCAAATAAAATATGTGTAGATTCAGTGAGTCGTGTAGAATCTCGCTGTACCTTTGGTTCAGGCTTTTGCAGCAAGGTTTAGTACAGTTTAATCAAACTAGTTAATGGCCTTTTCGGAGTAATAAATTCATAGAAAAAGATCCGTAGCTCCAAAAATCGCGTATATATGTCCCTGGATTCAGTGGAACGAGGGGAATCTCATCGTGAATTAAAAAGGTAGGCTTACAGTAAAAACTTCTGCAGAAACTGTCTATTGGATTTCTGCAGTGTTTTAATTACTCCGGGAGTTTTATAATTCCTTTTTGAGTAATTCCAATTGGTACTGTTTCTAATCAGCGATGCCCATACTGTAGAATTTTCCCAAGATTTTACGAACAGTATTGTACCGGTAGTGAATTATTTAAGTTCTAGCTCTAGTTTGGAGCATTACTTTTACTTAATAGTTTCCCTAGCGCTAAAACTATTTTCCATGCATGCAATCGGTAGTGTTATGTTATAGGATGTTGTGGTGCAGCTGTAGCACCAATTCACTTGTCGTTCATGCATTCATGCATCATATTTGTGGCATATGTTGTGGATTGTTTGTTTATGATTGCAATTGTATCGTGTAGATTGTGTTGAGTGCAACGCTTGCTCGTGTGAGGATTGCGCTCCAGACCGCTACAACCAAGGCAAGTATATGCTACTTTGTTCATGATATCGTCCTACTATTTTCAATGCATTGTCGTATATTTTGTAGATGCATGTGTAGGATGATACTATCGCTATGCTATGTCCTATTATGTGGTAGGACCCTCTTTGTAGATGAACCACCGTTGGTAGATGTGCTTAGCCATGCTTTGTTGAACGAGGGTTGGGTTACATCAATGATACTTGTTTTCTCAAAGTATTGGTTTGTGAAAACTAAAAACAACTTAATCAATGAAACCCCTGGGTGTGATGGTATTGATAATTTTTGGTGGTTTCATTGCGGAAAGGCACCTAGGTATCAAGAGAGAATGATTGGCTTCTTTATTATGTAGCTTACGTGTACAACCATGTTCCAATAATGAAATGGGCGGTTGGTTGGACTTAGTAGGTTGTGGTAACTCGAACCCGCATATCCAGAGATGTAGAATTTTGGTAGGTTGGACCGGTGCGCGTCGGGATTGAGGAGCTACTTCCCGAACAGTCTCTTCTTGGACTTCTCCCTATCATCACCCAAAATGAGAGTGATGGTACGAACTGGGCTGACCAAGTCACATGGGTAAAGTGTACTAACCTCTGCAGAGTGTATAAACTAATCGATTAGCCGTCTCCCCGGTTATGGACATCTGAGTTGCTAGATATTGACTCCATGACATGTTTCTCGCTCATTCTAATTTCATAATTGCTTTAACATTGTTGGGTTAACTTAATTGGGATCTTTTCAAAGAAAATCAAAAACTGTTTATGAAAGTAGGACAAATGTATTTGCAAATGCAAGCCAGACACAGCTCCACTTGCCAAATATGCATGTAGATGTTAGTACTATTGTCTCCTTTACTAGCTCTACTTGCCATACATTCCATGTATTGACCCTTCGGGGCTGCTACGTTTCATGTTGCAGGTTATTCCGATTCTGATTGATCGTTATAGGCCACGGTACTCCACTCGACACTTGTTCACTTGTGGGCAATTTGAAGATTGGAGGATTTACATGTTTATGTTGCTACCTGAATAATTTGAGCTAGCTTTATGCTAAGCTTTTATTGTAATAATGGTACTCTGGATCTTTGTAGTACATGATACACGGTTATTTTGCTATGTTATCTATCTTACTCTATTGTGGGCCAATGAACCGATCCAGGGATTGGCATGTCACATAGAGGCCACGGTCTTTTCAGAACCGGGGTGTTACAGGATGGTATCAGAGCCCGTGTGTCGACTGTAGGATCGTGACCTAGGATTGGATTAGGAAGCCATAGAATTATTAAGCCTATATTAACTCTGTCTTTCCTCTTATGCCTTTCACCCTCGTAAATTCTTACCATATGCTATTCTCTCACTTTCCTCTTTTACTTAATAGATGGGAGATGTCAGGACTGAGTATGTCACCATGGAGTCACCAAGGCCCTTTGCAAGGCAGTTAGCTCAGCTCTCTCAGTCATTGGGATTGCCACTGCCTATGTTCAAGGGAAGAAGGCTGTACACCTATGGATATGGAGAAGATGCATGTGAGATCACTACCTTCATATTCAGAGATGCCTCCTTGCCAAACCCCGTGCACTTGGTCTACACCAAGACATACTGCAACTGGGGACTTGGAATCAACTTGGCCATACATGAAGCCTTGTCTCGCTAGTGCCACTATGTCCGACACCTACTGCCTGCAGATTCACCCTACCGTGACTATGGAAGGCGTGATGAAGAAGGGAACATTGTGATTACCTCGGGCGACAGGAACAACATGCCGCCCCGTCGGAGGCACATAGAGGACATGGAAAGGGAGAATGGAGATCTAGCAGAGAAGGTGAGGATGTTAAAGGAGATTGCAAACTTTACTAGCAATGGAATGGTAGTCCAAGGACAGGAGATTGACACTTTGCATGAAGCTGTGGGAGTTCTGGAGAATGCCCTGATAGCCAGAGATGCAACCATAGCACATCTTCATGGTACTGTGCAAGAGAACACCCAGAACATACAACAGTTGCAAGGGACCGTCCAGGAAAGGGACCAAACCATTGAAGCTGTGACAGCCCAGATTGCCGCTCTCCAAGCACAGCTGAATCCACCCTCTGATGATGACAATGGAGATGATGGCAACAATGGGGATGATTATGACAGTGGAGACGATGATGATGATGAGGACGAGGATGATGATGATGATGGAGACGATGATGGTGGAGGAGATGAAGTTGTTGCTGTTGCAGCTGAGGATGAAGAAGAAGAGGAGGATCCAGAAGAGGTGGAGTTTGAAGTCTCAAGTGATGGTTCAGGAGAGGTGTACACTCCGCCTCCATGGTTGTACCTCGAGCCGAAGCGCCAACGCATGACCGCAAGGACCTACCTCAATCTCTTCAAGAAGTAGATAGAAGTCCACCAATTAGTCCATGTTAGGAGAATTCGTTAAGATTAGCCTCGATCGTTGTGAATCTTAGTTCGTGTTAGTTTAAGAGTGTTTAGTTGCTTATTTGTGTACTCCAATATCCCAGGAATTATTTGTGCGAATTTTAATGAAAGAGTTATGGCAATTTGGTTATCATCTGTGTTATTTTCGCTGCAGTTTTACTGCGGATACAGCAGTACTGCGCGATTTTTCATATTTTTATGGTAACTCGGAAAAATCTGAAACAAATTGGGCTAATGCGAAACTCTCTGTGCTATTGCAAAAAAATCAGCTAAATTTTCTGACGAGTTTAAGTCAGGCGGAAAAATTAGTGAACGCTGCTGGACTGTTCTGGCAGAATTGCTGTTTTGTTGATTAGTTGATCTATTGTTTAGTTAACCATTGCCAACTCTTGCAAAACTATTTCAGTAGGTATATACTGCTAGGATAACACCTGGGATGTTGCTGGATCGCTTGTTTGTTGATGTGTTGCTTGCTTGTGATTGTCTGCTATTGTTTGTTGTTGATTGATCATATGCATGGGTAGAATCCTATTATCGTAGTTGATTCTTTCTAAACTTACCTATGCTGAACCGCAGATGCCTCCCCGCCGCCAACCCACCGATATGGAGTAGCTCATGGCAGCTCAGGCACAGCTTACCCAAGTGATGACTCAGTTCATGGCAAATCAGAACAACAACAATGGAAACAATCAGCCTCAGGGAGATGCTCTCACCAGATTTCTGAGGTTAAGGCCAGCTAAGTTCTCTACTGCAACGGAACCAATGGTTGCTCTCGACTGGTTGCGTTCAGTCAACAAGGATCTAGTAACTGTCGGATGCACTGATGCTGAGAAGGTGAGGTTTGCCGCTCACCTACTGGAGGGACCAGCCGCTTCTTGGTGGGACACATTTCAGATCACCCACCCGCTAGATACCGTGACTTGGGCAATGTTTGAGGAAGGTTTCAGGACCAACCACGTGTCTTCAGGAGTTCTGAGCCTGAAGAGAAAGGAGTTCCGCAACTTGCGCCAAACCAATCGCTCCGTGGCCGAGTACATTGAGGAGTTCAACAACTTGTCCCGTTATGCACCTGAGGATGTTGACACTGATGCCAAAAGGAGGGAGAGATTCCTGGATGGCCTCAGTGATGAGCTTTCAGTACAGCTACTTGTGGTTTACTGCCCCACTTTCCAGGAGCTTATGGACAAGGCCAGGATCTTGGAAGGGAAGCACAAACAGGTGGATAACCGCAAGAGAAAGAACAACAATCATCACTCTGGTTCACACCACAAGTCTCGCACCTCATACGACGGATACTCCAAGCATGGAGGGAGTGACCATGGGAGCCATGACCGCCGCGATGGACATCGCCATGACAACCACAGGAGAAGCCACCACAGCCACAAGGGAGGACACTCTAACCACTCTGGAGGACACGGTGGACATGACCGCAACCGTGATCGCAGCTTTGTGAAGAAGGATCTGAGTGAGGTGACGTGCTTCAAATGCAAGCAGAAGGGACACTATGCTGACAACTGTCCGGAGAGGAAAGGACTGAAGCCAACCAACGGAGAGAAGGCCACAGTGAACCACATGAATGTGGAGGAGATTCCAGATGAGCCTGACCTTGTGAATGGTAAGTTCCCAATCAACACTTACCCTGCAATTATACTTTTCGATACTGGTGCATCGCATTCATTCATATCAAGGGCATTTGTGGATAAGTATAAGTTACCTACTAAGTCTATGAAAAGGTCCATTAGAGTGAGTTCACCTGGAGGAGATATGATAGCTAGCGCGGGATGCCGCGATTTAACTGTGAGGATTGGAACACACCACTTCATTGCACATTTGGTAGTGTTGGATTCACAGGGATTAGATGTTATTCTTGGTATGGATTGGATGTCTATGCATGGGGGACACATAGATTATGCACAGCGAGCTGTTTCACTCAAAACCCCGGATGGTAAGAGGATTAGATTCAAGTCGGTTGCACGACCGAGAAGGTTTAAGTTGAATTCTCTTAAGGGGGTTAGCATGGATACTGTGCCAGTGATTAGGGATTACCCCGACGTGTTTCCGGAAGAGCTGCCAGGGATGCCACCTGACAGGGATGTAGAGTTTCTTATCGACTTGATGCCGTGAACAGGACCTATAGCAAAGAAACCATATAAGATGGATGTGGATGAGCTGAAAGAATTGAAGAAGCAGTTGAAAGAACAGCTGGAAAAGGGATTCATTCAGCCTAGTGCGTCGTCATGGGGAGCACCTGTGTTGTTTGTGGAGAAGAAAGACAGCACCAAGAGATTAGTGGTGGACTATCGTTCGCTGAATGAAGTAACCATCAAGAACAAGTGCCCTCTGCCGAACATAAATGATTTATTTGATCAACTGGAAGGTGCAAAGGTGTTCAGCAAGATCGATCTGCGATCTGGCTACTTTCAATTGAAGATCCGGAAGGAGGATGTACCGAAAACTGCCTTCACCACTAGGTATGGTTTATATGAGTATACAATTATGTCTTTTGGACTAGCGAATGCCCCGGCATACTTCATGACCATGATGAACAAGGTATTTATGGAGTATTTGGACAAGTTCGTGGTGGTATTCATTGATGACATACTGATATATTCCAAGGATGATGCTGAGCATGAGAAACATCTGCGACTGATTATGGAGAAGCTGAGGGAACACAAGTTGTATGCCAATTCAGCAAGTGTGAATTCTGGCTAAACACCGTTGGGTTTCTTGGACACGTAGTGTCAGGAGAAGGAGTCGCTATTGATCCAAGCAAAGTGACTGCAGTGACAGAATGGGAAGCGCCCAAGAATGCGGGAGAGATTCGAAGCTTTTTGGGACTTGCTGGATATTACAGGAGGTTCATTGAAAACTTTTCCAAGATTGCTAAGCTGATGACTGAACTTCTGAAGAAGGAGAGGAAGTTTGAATGGTCAGACGCATGTGAAGCCAGCTTCCAGGAACTGAAGCGTCGACTAGTGACCGCGCCTGTTCTATGTTTACCAGATCTTCAGAAGGATTTCCAAGTGTACTGTGATGCTTCACGACAGGGACTTGGGGGTGTGCTGATGCAAGATAGGAGAGTAGTGTCATATGCCTCGCGACAACTCAAGAACCATGAGCGGAATTACCCCACACACGACTTGGAGTTAGCGTCAGTGGTTCATGCGCCCAAGGTATGGAGGCATTACTTAATGGGAAAACACTGTGATGTGTACACCGACCACAAGAGCCTGAAATACATATTTACACAGAAGGAATTGAACATGAGACAAAGGAGATGGTTGGAGCTTATCAAGGATTATGATATGAATCTACAATACCACCCAGGAAAGGCCAATGTAGTAGCAGATGCTCTGAGCCGGAAGGTTTATGCCAATGGATTGACAATTGGTGAATTGCCTGAGGACTTGTGCAAGCAATTCAAGGACCTTAGACTGGAGGTAGTGTCTGAAGGATACCTAGCAACAATGGAAGTCCAACCGACGCTACAGGACAAGATCATAAAGGCTCAGATAGGAGACAAAGAGATAGATGAAGTTAAGGAAAAGATGAAGGAAGGTCGAGCAAGGGAATTCCGCGAGGCTGAGCAGGGAACCCTGTGGTACGGAGATCGTTTGTGCGTCCCCAATGATCCCGAGATAAGGAAGTTGATTCTGCAGGAAGCACATGATTCGCCATATTCCATACATCCGGGCAATACAAAGATGTATATGGACCTAAAGGACAGATTCTGGTGGAACAACATGAAGGGAGACATCGCAGAGCATATTGCCCTATGTGATGTGTGTAGCCGAGTGAAGGCAGAACACCAGAAGCCAGCAGGATTGCTTCAGCCATTGCCCGTGCCAGATTGGAAGTGGGATAGAGTGGGAATGGACTTTATCACAGGATTGCCCAGGACCAGGTCAGGGTATGACTCCATTTGGGTAGTGGTCGACCATTTGACCAAGGTAGCGCACTTTATACCGGTAAAGACGACCTATACGAGTGCAAAGTTAGCCAAGATTTACATGGACAAGATTGTGTGCCTACATGGAGTTCCCAAGAGTATCGTATCTGATAGAGGCACCCAATTTACCTCACACTTCTGGCGCCAGCTGCACGAGTCACTTGGTACTAGATTGGAGTTTAGCACAGCGTTTCACCCACAGACTGATGGACAGACCGAGAGGGTGAATCAGATTTTGGAAGACATGCTGAGAGCTTGCGCATTGGCTCATGGCTCTAGTTGGGATGAGAATTTTCCGTATGCGGAGTTTTCCTACAACAACAGCTATCAAACCAGCATCAAGACATCACCGTTCGACGTGCTATATGGGAAACAGTGCCGAACACCATTGCTATGGGATGGAGTAGGAGAACGTCAGTTGTTTGGGCCTGATTTGATCAAGGACGCTGAGGAGAAGGTCGCCTTGATTAGGGACAGGCTGAAGGTAGCACAATCAAGGCAGAAGAGATACGCTGACGCCAAGCGCAAGGAAGTGGTGTATGAGATAGGTGATAGAGCATACCTCAGAGTATCGCCACTTCGTGGAATCAAGAGATTTGGAATTAAGGGTAAGCTGGCACCTCGATTCATTGGACCGTATCGAGTCTTAGCACGCAAAGGAGAAGTTGCTTATCAGTTGGAGTTGCTAGAGACTCTGTCCGCTATTCACAACGTGTTCCACGTATCCCAGCTGAAGAAGTGCCATCCGGAGATGGTGGATACACCATTGAGAGACACTGTACCACTAGAGGAGGTTCAGCTAGAGAATGATTTGACCTATGAGGAGAAACCAGTCAAGATTCTGGAGACAGCAGAAAGGACTACCCGTACCAAGACGATAAAATTTTGCAAGGTACAGTGGAGTCACCACACCGAAGAGGAAGCCACTTGGGAGCGTGAGGATGACATCCGAGAGGACTACCCACACCTATTTGCTAGTCGCGCCGAATCTCGAGGACGAGATTCATCTTAAGGGGGTTAGTCTTGTCACATCCCAAATTTTAGATTTGGTCTTGCATATCATTCATATCATTGCATCATGTCTTTCCATGCAAAACCGTCGAGTGAAAGGTTCGGCGAAACGCCACCTTCAAAACCCTATTTTGTTTCGCTACGAGGTTCCTGCGGGAAGCTTTAGTAGGACTCACGACAACCGCCCCTGTAGGTTCGAGGTTTCGCTCAAACCTTGACGCTAGGTTGTTCCCCTCGACGATACGAACCCGTAGGCACGAGAACCGCTCGAATCGGAGTTCGTGTGGAAAAGCCTCAGACGTTTTAGTAAACCGCCGGAAAACGGTCCGAAAATCCGGACCGATTTCCGAGTTGGAGTCAACTTCTGGACCGAATTGGAGTAGGACCCACGTAGGAGGCCCACTTAAAGGAACCACCTGCCTCGATTTGCGTGCCCGACCTCGACCCCACCTGCGCCGACCCTCCTCCTCGCGCGCGAGCCCGCCTCCCGAGGATCGCATCGCCGCCGCCGCCTCCTTGGCCGCCACCGCCGGCCACCACCCGCCGCCACCGGCCACCGCCACCATCGCCGCCGGGTTCGCCTCCCTCTCCTCTCTCTATTCCTGCGCGCCACGCCGCCGACCGTCGCCATCCACCGCCGCCATCCGCGCCGCCTCCCGTGCGATCACCACCGCCGCCACCGCCGCCCGCGGCCGCCACCTCCACCTCGCGCGCGCGCGCCGCTGACCCGCCCCGCGGCCGCCGCTCGCCGCCCTCTCGCGGCGCTGCTGCCGCATCGCCGTCGCCGCCCGCAGCCGCCACGCCTTGCCTCCTTGCCGCCTGCGCGCCGCCAAGCCGCCGCCAGCGCCGCGCTGCCGCAGCCGCTGCACGCTGCGCGCCTCGCTGCGCCGCACGCACGTGCACATGCGCGTTATCGCATGCGCGCATGCATGCACGCATACACGCACGTACGCGCCGTCTTGCGCGCGTGATGTAATTTTTCTCGACCGTTAGTTGACCGTGTGTACCGCGCAGGAAGGATCTCGACGCCGGAACCGATCGCCACCGCCGTCCGGAACCCGCCGCACCGTCCGGAGTCCGTTTCGCCGTCCGTTTCCGGTAAGACAGCATCCACCGTCAGATCTCAGATCAGCGGCTTAGATCGTTCGTTGACTGGTCAGACCCAGGCGTTGACTAGTCAGACGCCCAGTCAGCGCCCAGTCAGCAGACGCTTTGACCAGTCAACAGAGACAATTGACTGGTCAATTTCGTTAATCCTTTTAGTTGGCAGATTTCGGTGGAATCTTGTAAATTGCATAGTAATTAAACCGCTTGGCCAAAAATTGCAAATAAAATATGTGTAGATTCAGTGAGTCGTGTAGAATCTCGCTGTACCTTTGGTTCAGGCCTTTGCAGCAAGGTTTAGTACAGTTTAATCAAACTAGTTAATGGCCTTTTCGGAGTAATAAATTCGTAGAAAAAGATCCGTAGCTCCAAAAATCGTGTATGATATGTCCCTGGATTCAGTGGAACGAGGGGAATCTCATCGTGAATTAAAAAGGTAGGCTTACAGTAAAAACTTCTGCAGAAACTGTCTATTGGCTTTCTGCAGTGTTTTAATTACTCCGGGAGTTTTATAATTCCTTTTTGAGTAATTCCAATTGGTACTGTTTCTAATCAGCGATGCCCATACTGTAGAATTTTCCCAAGATTTTACGAACAGTATTCTACCGGTAGTGAATTATTTAAGTTCTAGCTCTAGTTTGGAGCATTATTTTACTTAATAGTTTCCCTAGCGCTAAAACTATTTTCCATGCATGCAATCGGTAGTGTTATGTTATAGGATGTTGTGGTGCAGCTGTAGCACCAATTCACTTGTCGTTCATGCATTCATGCATCATATTTGGTTCATATGTTGTGGATTGTTTGTTTATGATTGCAATTGTATCGTGTAGATTGTGTTGAGTGCAACGTTTGCTCGTGTGAGGATTGTGCTCCAGACTGCTACAACCAAGGCAAGTAGATGCTACTTTGTTCATGATATCGTCCTACTATTTTCAATGCATTGTCGTATATTTTGTAGATGCATGTGTAGGATGATACTATCGCTATGCTATGTCCTATTATGTGGTAGGACCCTCTTTGTAGATGAACCACCGTTGGTAGATGTGCTTAGCCATGCTTTGTTGAATGAGGGCTGGGTTACCTCAATGATACTTGTTTTCTCAAAGTATTGGTTTGTGAAAACTAAAAACAACTTAATCAATGAACCCCCTGGGTGTGATGGTATTGATAATTTTTGGTGGTTTCATTGCGGAAAGGCACCCAGGTATCAAGAGAGAATGATTGGCTTCTTTATTGTGTAGCTTACGTGTACAACCATGTGCCAATAATGAAATGGGCGGTTGGTTGGACTTAGTAGGTTGTGGTAACTCGAACCCGCGTATCCAGAGATGTAGAATTTTGGTAGGTTGGACCGGTGCGCGTCGGGATTGAGGAGCTACTTCCCGAACAGTATCTTCTTGGACTTCTCCCTATCATCACCCAAAATGAGAGTGATGGTACGAGCTGGGCTGGCCAAGTCACATGGGTAAAGTGTACTAACCTCTGCAGAGTGTATAAACTAATCGATTAGCCGTGTCCCCGGTTATGGACATCTGAGTTGCTAGATATTGACTCCATGACATGTTTCTCGCTCATTCTAATTTCACAATTGCTTTAACATTGTTGGGTTAACTTAATTGGGATCTTTTCAAAGAAAATCAAAAACTGTTTATGAAAGTAGGACAAATGTATTTGCAAATGCAAGACAGACACAGCTCCACTTGCCAAATATGCATGTAGATGTTAGTACTATTGTCTCCTTTACTAGCTCTACTTGCCATACATTCCATGTATTGACCCTTCGGGGCTGCTACGTTTCATGTTGCAGGTTATTCTGATTGATCGTTATAGGCCACGGTACTCCACTCGGCACTTGTTCACTTGTGGGCAATTTGAAGATTGGAGGATTTACATGTTTATGTTGCTACCTGAATAATTTGAGCTAGCTTTATGCTAAGCTTTTATTGTAATAATGGTACTCTGGATCTTTGTAGTACATGATACACGGTTATTTTGCTATGTTATCTATCTTACTCTATTGTGGGCCAATGAACCGATCCAGGGATTGGCATGTCACATAGAGGCCACGGTCTTTTCAGAACCGGGGTGTTACATCATCTTACCTTCACCTGTTTTGAATATACTCTCTTACCTTCCTTCAAGTCGAGGATTTATCGTGGTATGGTTTCCGTTGTACCTTTAGGGTTTCGCTTCCTTCCTCTTGTAATGGTGTTCTGCAGCCGATCTTCATGCTATCTGAGGAATTTTCCTCTGTGTACCTTTTAGTGGACCCAAAAATCCACTAAATTTTTTCTTTGTATCTCCTGGTGTTTTTTAACGCGACGACATTATCTATGCTAGATCTGATGAAGAACCTGCATCACTCCTTTGTTTCCGAACCTCGCTTGTCAAGATCTTCAGTATAATTCCGAGAATGAGTTGCACGTTTTTCTACTGCATGTGCAGAGTAATAATTTGGGTGTGTGATGGATAGGCCCCCATGCCGACTACTCATTCTATTCGGTCTTGTACATTGAAGTGGATTAGGTTGGATCTTTTTCTCTCCTTCTACCGAAGATAGAGGTGGACTTATACTTTGAGACCTTTACCTTCGTCCTTTGTTTATCCAGAGTGTTCTCTCAATAAACGTGAGCAACGACCCTTGTTGGTGGTGTCGCCGATTTCAAGATGTCGCAAGAATCTTTGTTAGTGGTGTCGAGAGGATCTACATGAAGCGAGAAGATTCAGATCATCGGCCTTCTTCCCGTACCATGAGGTGGATCTCGAGGATGAGATCCATTGTTAGTGGTGTCGAATTGTAGCACCATGGGTAAAACCACTACTATAAAATCGCTCGTGTTTGTGCATCATCATGACCGCATGATCATATCTTCATGCCACATTGCATTTGAGCATCTTCATGTCTGCATGCATATAATTTGCCTAAAACTATTTCCCCTAAAAGCCTACCTTTGCTTTCTAAATACCCCTTGTCTTTGTTTCAACTAAAACCCGATCCTCTCGTATTTTTATTTTATCTAAAATATATTCGCAACAATTTTGTTTTAAAAAAAATAAAATAAATATTTATAATATTTTTGTTGAACAGGGGAGGAATCCGTCCAGGCCCGAAGGCCCAACCAGCCACCTACAACCCTGGCCCAGCAAAACCTTACCCTAATCTACCCTAGATCTCGCGTAAACGCTAACCACCTCGACCCGCCTGGTCCACCACACCAAACCCTAGACCTAGACACACCGCAACTATTCACACACACAGCAGCGCAACGACCTATCCTACATACCCCGTGGTGCACCGCTTCCTCTTGACCCTGGCCCCACCCGCGTGAGCTACACGCCGCACGCACAGCCGCTCGCGTGTATCCCCGTGTGTACCGCTATTTCCCACCCCGGTCCCAGTCCATCGTGACCGTGCACTACGCGTGCGACACTGCAATCCCCGCTCCTCCAACTGGTCAACTCTTGCCCACCCAACGACCGATCCCCACCCCTATCACGTACTCCTGTTCCCCGCACCCTCCCGCTCCACCCCGGACCCACCCACGCACTCGCTTGCGCGAGCCTCCTCCCTTGTCTTTCCCACCTACCCCATCTGCCGCTGCTCCCTACTGGCCCCGGCATCTCTCTCTCCCCATAGCGTCGCCTCTCCTTGCCGCAAGCCGCCAGCGTCCGCCGTGACTCCACTTCACCCCTGCAAATCAAGCGTCGCCGTGTGCCCACGTCTCTCCCTGTGGCACTGCTCGGCGCCGCCAGCGAGTGCCTCCACCCCTTTCGTCTCGACCTCCCCGCGACCTCCTCACGGTCTATAGGCTCTGGCCCATGCCGTCTTCAGCATAGCATCACCGGCTTCGTGCCCTCCCCTTTGCAGCGCCATCGCCGATGACCCTCCTCTCCATCGCGCGTGGCCTCCTCCTCCACCAAGCGCCGTATTCCGAGCCACCGCCCCTGCCGACAACCACCGCCGCCATGGGCACCCTTTGCTGCCGTCGGCGGTCCTCCTCCTTCAAACCCCTCATCCCCGCCTCCGTGTGGCCTTTGTCATCGGCACTACCTGTAGGAGCCGGACAACCTCACGTGTGTTGTACCTTGTCTCTTCTTACTGTTCGCATCCACTTCTCCATAACCTCTATGGGAAATTCGATGCCCCAGATCGTCATATGGGTAGCTACGCCTAGGCCCTATGGCTTCCTCCGGCCTCGTGTATGCTTTTCGGGTTGTAGGATCTGCAAGGTTAAGTTCCCCTTGTGAACATCCTCTTTGTTGCCTTTGTCATGTATTCCAAGATCTTCGAGTAGTACTGTTGACTGTGTATTCATCGACAATGATATTTTAGTTTGATATCGAGACTACGAAGTGGAGAGATCGCCAAGTTTTACTATGCTTGAATATGTACCCGAAGGGTTCCGAGAAGGCACACAAGGTCGTCTTCATGGACACAACAGCCCAAAGATCTTCGGCCCAACACGCCAAGTTCTTCTTCTCGGACCCGAACCCCTCGGAACGCCATGTTCTCCATCACGGATTTGATCGCCGATACCATATGTGTGACCTCTATGCGTGGCCCTATTTTATAAATTGACATCTACCTTGTTGCATAAATTTTTCATACTTGCATACATATTCTATGGTTCATGCACTTTTTAGTCGATTCACCTCGTAATTAAATATGGAGACTAAATGATGGCTATTCTAGTCTTATATTGGTGCCATATTTTTCCTTGTTAAGACAACATTTAACTTGCGGGGTATCTAAACAACATGAACTATCTAATTAATTGTCGAGACCCCAGTTTCGCTTAATATTGCCTAGTTGTATCACACTTTTGCCATGTCATGCATAATACATGCATCATGCCCGATCATCTGCGATAGTATTAAATAGTGAATCCGTTGTTTCTTTTAGTGCTTTGCTTCTTTGCCAGTTAGGCCGATGAGTTGATGCGAGTTTTGACCCGATCATCGGATGAATCTTCGGCAATGTTTTTAGGCGAGCATTCTTCCTCTTTCTACCTATTTTGCATTTATAGTCTTTACTTCCTCCCGTTGATCTATTTTTATTCGTGTTGTGATGCTTTAGTTTCCGTACACCTGTTATATTCCTTACAGCCTCTATATTTCCTTGGACACCTCTTATTACCTGTTGTTTGGTAGTTAGTCAGCCTTGCGAGTCGTAGTTTCTTTCTCAAGTGTCGCTTCGCGTTGTCTGTGTTCCACTGATGTTGGGGGTTAGCACATGTTTAATGGTGGAGATGATCATGGCTTTAATTACAGTTTTAAAATTAATGTTGGGAGTAGATATAATTAATGCAGAGACATAGGTAGGTAATAGTTGAGATCTTGTTATTATCCCGCTCCTGTGTCCACCTAGGACCCGAGTTCTTAAAACATATTCCAAGACTAAGCGTGCTAAGCACATTTGGGATGTATGGGCACCCCTATCGGCTTAGTACCTAATTTCAAAGTACTGTTCTGGGGGCCACAAACTCGTTTGGGATTTATACGTTACCTACTGTACTTATGCCATGTATGAGATGTTTATTACCAGTTGCTCGATGAGCGTTTATTACAGTTGCGTAGGTGCGACACTCTATCTCGGGAATATATTGTCTATGACCTCTGCTCGTGTGACAAGTCCATGCAACCTCAGGTTCTGTACGAGGATTAGCTATACCTCCTACGGGTAGCTCTTTTGGATGGCCCCCATGTACTTGCTTTGGGTCTGGGAAAGCATCATGTCCGAGGCCCCGTCGACATACTGATAGGTGTATGTTAACTGATCTGGCAACAAGGGTTGAAGTGCATGTGGAAACTTTGGTGCACCCCTGCAGGGTTAAATCTTTTCGAAAAGCCACAATTTCGGACAACTTGGACCACAATTTCTCGATAATAGAAAACTATATATAAAGTTTGCTATTATAATTTGACATGTATCTGATATGACTAGTAAGTTGGTTAACCACCATGAAAAGAATGAATAAAATTGCCAACCGTTTGAGTTTCCTCGGCAGGACTTCTTCGTTTGGTCTCAAGGGGGAAATACCAGGATAGGTATGTTTGGTGGTAATATTAGATCGGTTCCGAATAGGTCCCTCTTATCTCTCTCTAATAGCCGACAAATTTATCGAGTATTTATAGGTTTTTTAGTGCATGCTTTGCTGCCGCTCTAGTCCACCATACCTATGTAGGCGAGAGCCGCCATATTCTAAGAATCGCCATGTACTGGCCTCAGTATTGACCGCTCTTTTTTTCCTTTGCCCTTTGTTGGCATCCCTTTTTTAGCAGGTTTGAGATCGGTGTCATTAACAGGGTTACCCTTTCGGCTTGGACTAGGCAGGGTTATGGAAACCATTGGTTATTCTTCAGGGCTCTTAGCCCCATTTTCCTCTTGTCCGTACTCGGATGATGTATCGTTTTCAAGGTCATTTGGATCTTTGTACTGTATATCTGTATTCTTGACTGGTTGAGTGGTCGTTGTATATATAAGTTCTATGGGTTCGATCATGGACTATTGTGTAATGATATTACTCATTTTGCACGTGCACGCAAGTGCCTGGTGGGCATATTTGAATCGATTCTATGCTGGTTTGGCGCCAATCGCTCGAACTTGCATAGGTCCAATTCGAGGGTGTTACACCCAACAGCGAGACCTTATACATGTTTCCAAGTTCGAAACAGAGTGGAACAAGCAGGAAAAAAGTCCAGCATGCACATGTTTCTTCTAAAGAGAGGCTTCCATGGGGGACCCAGGAGCCTGAATAAATGGTTGATGCACCGAGCAACGTTATCAATTTTGAAACATGGAGGCGCGAGTGAAGAAAAAAGTCAATCGTACAACCGATTCTTCTAATGGGAGGCAGACATATGGGACCCAACAACATGACCAAATGGAAGATTCTTAGAGCAACGCTATAAAGTTTGGAATATGGAAGCGCGAGAGTAGAAAAAAATTCCATCATCCACATGATTCTTCTAATGATAGACTAACGTAGGGGACCCACTAGCCTGCATAAACAGCTGATGCAGCAAGCAACGTTACCAAGTTTGAAACACGAATGCATGGCCGAGAAAAAATTTCCGTCATACACACATTTCTACTATTGAGAGGATGACATGTGGGACCTAACGTCCTAATTAAATGTTAGATGCATCGAGCAAATCTATCAAGTTCGAAACATGGTAGCGCGAGAAAAGAAAATATCTATCATGCACACGATTCTTGTAATGAGAAGCTGACATGGGGGACCCAGCAGCCTGACTAAAGGGCAAATAGATCGAGAAACATTATCAATTTCAAATCTGGGAGGCACAAACTAAGGAAAAAATCCATCATGCACACATTTATTTTAATGAGAGGATGACATTGAAGGGAATATGCCCGAGATGCAATAATAAAATGGTTATTTTCTTATTCCATTTTTATTTCCCATGCTAGAATTGTATTAATCGGAAACAATAATACATGTGTGTTTAATGAACAAACCAGAGTTCCTAGTTATGCCTCTCATTTTGACTAGCTTATTGATTAACAGATGATCAAGATTTCCTGATCATGAACACTGGATGTTGTTGATAACATGATCATATCATTAGAAGATTGATATGATGAACATACCCAAAGTAGATTTAGCAATACTATCTAGTCATTAAGTTTACATTGCTACATCAAACATATATGAAGTAGACTTAATCCTTAGACCATGAGATCATGTCAATCGCTAACACCGGAAGAGTGCCTTGATAACATCAAACATCACATCATAACAGGGTGACTGTAAAGGTGGGTTCAGGTATTCCAAAAGTGTTTTGTTGAGGATCATGGATCTAGAGTGGGATTTGTCCATCCTAATGATAGAGACATATACTCTGGGCCCTCTTGGTGATATCACATCAACACCACTTGCAAGGATGTGACTAGGTCACATGGATGTTGTATCATAGAATGAGTAAATAGTACTTTTTGCAAAGGAGATAAAACTAGGGTATAGTTGATACCTATGATCGGATCTCGGACAAGTAAAATATTGCAAGAAAAGAATTTATTTACAACTTTAATGGTTCACACGATCACTAGATTCACCATTGAATATGTGGGAGTCAGTACGGATCTATAGGTCCCACTTATGATTATTGATAAGAGTGGTGTCTCTATCATGTCTGCATCATTCACGAATCATAGGGTGACAAACTTAAGGTTCTCTGACACTGGTAGATAAAACATATCTGAGAATAATATTGATAGAGCTAAAATTGTTTTGATGATCACTAGAAGTGTTTTGGGTCAAAATGCTGAAATTGATTTCAGATGTGATATTGAAACAATGCAAGGGGGTTTTATGTGAATGTTTGGTAATTAAAGTAATTAATAAATTCTAAATAAAATAAATAAAAATAGTTTTATTTAAAGAGAGAAATGCATTTATGCTAATGGGTAATTAATGCAATTGAATGGAAATGAGGTTTTATGAGAATGGGGGTTTCACTCACATGAATGAGGGAAGAGGAGGGGTACACCCATGGCCAGCGGCCAGCCCCTTGGGCAGCCCCCTCCCCCTATAAAAGAGCCCCCTCTCCTCCTCTCCTTTTTCACCACCTCATTGGCAAGGTTCTCTTTGCCCTCTAGCATTTCCCAATGGTTTCAAATTAGCGAAGTACATGTTCTTTTGGATTCTGCTAGATTGGAGGGGCGGAGGTTGTCGGGAGCCGGGTGTGTGCCCAAGTACGGATGCGCTGCTGATTTTCTACACTTGAAACTCGATTTCATAAAAAGCTTTCGGTCTTTGAGGGTGAGTTTTTCTGGATCACCCCTTACTCGTTACTAACATCTACTAGATTAGATCTTGGCATTTTATTTATTTTATGGAATGCATGCTGGAAATGGAAATCCATGTAATTAGAATTAGTGGAGAAACAACACAGATGGTGGCATCATGGACCTTGATGAAGCCATGCCGGTGGGATGATGGTGATCATACCATGGAGCACGAGATGGAGATCAAGTGTAGGAAAAAACATATCATATCACATATTTTATATGATTGTGATGTTTATCCCTTTTATGCATCTTATTTATGCTTATGTCTTGCTTAGTTCTTGGCAGTAGCATCATAAGATGATCCCTCTCACATAATATCAAGATAAAAATGTGGTATTCCTTAAGTATGGACCATTAATAAAGTTCATCATTTCAAAGCACCACGTGATGATCTAGTGTGATAGAATCTACGTTCACACACAACGCATGTAAGACAGGTTTACACACGAGAATATTAAGGTTTTACTTGGCGGGCCTAGTATGTACAAACATGGCCTTGGAAAATGAACCAAAGGGTAAAGAATGAGTCATATAGTTGATATGATGACCATATCGATACACGCCTTTGCAACTGTACCAATTCTGGTGATGACCGGTATTGGTGTAGTGAACTTGGTTTATGTAATCACCAAAATGACTCAAGGGGAGTTGTTTTTGAGTGGGAGTTATAGTAGTAATATGATTAAAGTTGAACTCAAATTATCCTAAAGTAAATCAAAGTGTGCATAGTTTTATAGTCACTAACATTCGTTTACTACCTTGCACTTAGTTTTACTTGAGATAATAGAACTATAGAATTCTGGATATTTACTTTACGAACTGATATTGTATTGTTTTGAGTGTCAATCAAAAGTTTAAAAGTCGTATTGCAAACTTTCAACAAACTACCCCTACTCCATGAAGTTTAATAAGTAGTATTAAATAAAGAGTAATAGTTCCAACGTTAGTATCTAAATATCATACTTGCCTCCATGATCCTTGATATTAGAAACTTGTTTCAGTATCAAGGTTATCTAGGAGCTGAAAGAATTGTTTCAGAAACCATCATGCATGGAAGATATTGTGATATCTGAAACAATGTTTGGTTGCAATTTGATAGAATATAATTTTAGTAACATACATGTTCTTGTATTGTATGAGAATATGCGAAGGTTGGAGATGCTAGGCATCCTGATCTCCCAAAAGGTTTTGGGAACTAACATTATACTCATGATTTGTCCTTGTAATTGATTTGTCCCATGAAGGAACTAGGCTCCAACGATCCCTTGGTTCGTGAGGGGCCTGAACACGCATTCTCAAGGAGCCTGGGCGACGGTAGCGATGGTGCAACAAGAATAACGATAGAGAGGTCACAAGATGTTTTTTACCCAGGTTCGGGACCCTCGTGAGGAGGTAAATCCCCTACTCCCGCTTTTTTGTATTGCTCGCTTAGCTTCGCGAGGGTACAATGGAGATGAGACTCTAGGGTTTACATCACAGGGATCGATCCCCTCTAAGGTAGGAGGAGGATCCTTTATATAGGGCGGAGTCGGGCCTCTTCCCTGGCCTTTGGGCAGGAAGGGTGTCCACAGTGCTGCTCCTCGAGATCCCGTTCTAGGAGACTACTTTACAGCTTACCCAACTTGGTCCAGCTTACCCAACTTCACTCTATCCCCCCATAAAGCGCCCTTCTCCGACACTGCTTGTCCTCATCTGGAGCTCTCTGCTTTTCCCCTTCTATCACCAGAGTGGCAATAAAGGAGTCTCCCTCTACGAGGTAGATCATCCTTTCCCTATAAAAAAAGGGGGGGGGGGTAGACCAAGTCTTATTTATAGAAGTGGTTGGCATTGCAAGGATGCTGTATTATCTACTGGGGGCGATAGGTCGAACCCCGCCTTGAGAAGTTACTGTATTACCCCAGAGGCGCTCCGTGGTATCCGAGGCACAATGGTGCACCGTGATAGTGTGGTAGGCCACCTCCGGATGCACTATCGCTCAAGATTCCCTTCCCTACAAGGCGAGCACCTCGTGAGGTCCGGGCGATTGTGCGCCTCTAGAGAAGTACCTCCTCGCGAGGATGAAGGTTCCCAGGACGTGGGGCTCGTCAAACATGGGGGCATGGCACCCCATTTGCCAGGGCCCTGACAGTAGCCCCCGGGTGCTTGCCCGACACGTGTCCCTCCGAAGACTCGAAGGGGCAGGCGGCCCTAGCAGATGGATGGGCCCCGCGCCTGCTCGGTCAGCGGAGACCTACCGGGGTGGATGTCGTGGTATTGCAGATGAGTACGCCATGGAGGGGTCCTCACAGTGCGTGTTTAGAGACGTGGGGTAAGGCGGACGGTTGACGGGTACGAGGTAACACAGCTTACCCAGGTTCGGATCCCACGACGGTGGCGGAATCCTACTCCTGCTATAAATCACTATAAGGGCAATACGTCGAGTTACCGGGATTGGTTCGCTGTTTGAGGTTGTCTGAATCAATACTAGGTTGTGCCCTAAAGGCTACCATAGGCCCGACTTATATAGTCGCCAGGTCCTAGGGTTACAGGGAAAAGTGCTAGCCGGACAGGTTACAGAGTCCTACACCGTCTATCACTAGTCTTGTGTATCTTGCACTCCAAGGCTCCGGGTACGTTGGTCACTCCACCGTAGCCTTACTTTATCCGGCATGGGCCTCCCTTCTGGATACATCTAACTGGGCCGCCCAGCAGGCCATAGTCCATGCTACCGACTATGGGCCACCCGGGTTAGCCGGATAAGAGACATGCTATAAGGATACCCATATAGCATATCCCCAACAGTAGCCCCCGGAGAACTCCGAGATCTTGCGCCGTCTTGCCTCTTCACGTGGAATGCTCCGTCTAGATGGATGTCCTCAAATCGTCAAGCAACATCTTGTAGTCCTCCCAAAGAACCCTGTAAGGCTTTCTCCGTCTTTGACTTGTAAGCCGGAGAAATGCTGAATCTTCCATCGTACTCCTCCATAGTCGGATTGAATCCATCTATGTCGGAATCTTCGATGTGACGGCTCATCTACCCATGTCAGCTAGGACGACGTAGGCTTAGGTCAGCGACGCCTCGTAACTCACACATGTAGAGAACGCAATCATATCCAATTTTCCCGCGCGAGCGATACGAACCGTTGGTGGCGACGGTTGGAGACATGGCGAAATTTCCACGCACGTTCGCGAACACGTCGTCTACACGGCAACCGTCCGATCAAGCTGCACGAATCTTGACGCCGAGGATGATAAATAGTAACCGTGGGGAAATCTCCACTTTTTACCTCATTCTTCTTGCATCATATTCTTCCTTCAGCCGCGCGTCTCCTCGAGCTCTCCGCGAGAAACCTCGAAAAAACCCTAGCTCCCATCTGCATCAGTCGCACCCAACCTTCACCCCATGGCTAGCAGCAGCACCTCCCCATCAATGGCGGCGCCGAGCGAAGCCGCGGCAAAGAAGGCGATCCCCGTCTTCGTGCCCCCAGAGGGCCTGGTCAACCCCGCATCGGTGGTGATCGAATCCACCGGCGGCGACCAAAATTTGGCGGCGCTAGAGCCACTGGAGGAGGAACCAGATTCGCACAAGGGCGACTGGTGCGGCTCGGACATCACCGACCGCCATATCCAAGAGATGGTCGCCGAAGGCTACCTCCCCGCGACGGAGGGGCTTGCCTGGCGGGCGGCGCCGGCCGGCAAGGTGACACCTTCTCCCCAAGCCGGAGAAAAGGTGTACCTAAAAGCTTAGCTGGTACGCGGCGTTTCCCTGTCTATCTCCCACTTCTTCCTCTCTGTCTTAAACCACTATAGGGTCCAACCCCATAACCTTTCCCCCAATAGTATATTAGTGCTTAGCAACTTCGTGGCACTTTGCGAGGGATATCTAGGGATAAGGCCTAGGTTAGACCTTTTTGTGTACTTCTTCACCGTCAAACGTGAAGTCGGACATAGTAAGGAGGAGCTTAGGAACTGCGGCACCATAAGCTTCAAGATTCGACCTGGCCGGCGGTTCCCCGACATCGTCGGCCACGAGTCCTGCAAGAATTGGCAGCGGACGTACTTTTATGGCCCCGACATTCCTCTGGCGGGCCAGAAGTAACGTACCCGGACTTTGTGGACGGAGCCGCCGCTGAAGTTTCCACATGGAGATCCCAAGCATCCCTTCCCTCCGACCTCGACGCTTCTCGTGCTATAAGGCAGATCGAATAGTTTGTAGAGACGGGTTTGACCGGCTTGGACCTAGCCATGTGCTGGTTCATCAGGCGAATCCAACCTCTGCAGCACCGCGTGAAGTACATGCACGAGTATACCAGCGACAGAAGGGATAGCCTCCGCATCTCCGTGGATAACTTCTCGAGTGACTCCGTCAAGATCCGCCTTAAGGACATCGTCAAGGTGAAGGATAAGAAGCGTGGCTTCACCATCACATACGACATGTTCGTAGACGGCAAGTGCCCAAAGGTAGGTTTTTATTTTCCGTGCATGACATATACTCCAGCTCTTCCGTCTTGCAAATGTCATTTTGTCTAACACGATGACTTCTTACTTAACATCTTAGCGATCTAGAGGAGGGCAACCTGGCTGCCCAAATCTACGATCCAAAGATGAAGGAAGTCATGGTCGTGTCCGATGACGAGGTCCCGTTGGCGCAAAAGCGGAAGAGCTCCACCTCTGATGCTGCCGACGGAGGCAAGAAGAAGAAGACGGAGGGTGGAGCCTCCAAAAAGACTACCGCCTCCCTGGAGGCGGAAAAGAGAAGAACCACCGAGATCATTGCCAAAGCACCCCCCCTAGTGTAAGATTCTCATTTTACAACATTGTCTATTTATCTGTCTTGCTCCTGTACTTATGCATTTTGCACGTTTCAGGAAGAAAGCCACGACCAGCCTCAAGAAGACCTCCAAAACTTTGGGGGCTTCTCGAAATATCGAACACATGCTGCATCGCGACGCCTCCCCCGCCATCGCCCCTGCTACCCCTGCCGTCAAGCCCTCGTCTGCCCCGACAAGCTCACAACCTAAGGAGGCACCAGGCCCTTCCGCCATGGAAGTGGATTATGGCGCCTCTACCGAACTTGCTGTTGTCGGCGAGCAGGCGACGCAGGAGAGCACTGCTCAACGAACGGCTGAAGCTCCGGCTAAGGATGCCATCGGTGGTGGCAAGGCGATGGTGGAAGCTGGTACTTCTACCGTAGGCGGTGCCCTTGCTCCCCACAAACCCTTTGAGTTCCCAAAGTTATTCTACCCCACGCTTACGCTGAGCAGCACATCTATGGTTCCTGGAGCAGCACCGACATCTCCGATGTGCGGTCTTGAGGAGCTCCTCCGACAAGCAGAAATATTGTGAGGAAATAGCATTTCCTTTGGCAAGCTGCTAGCCGAGAGCGCTACAAACCTCAAGATCATCGCACTTGTAAGTTTACTTTGCCTTTTGCATTTCATATGAGTATCCCACTGTAGCCCCCGAGGATGTAGACGGAAAACCATAGGTTTTGCATCTATATGCTCTAAGAGTGACTAAGTTAGAAAAAACTCTCACTGTAGCCCCCAAGAATTTAGATGGAATGAACTATTCCGACTAGATGCTTTAAGAGTAGCATACACAGTGTTTATAAATTTCAATACTGTAGCCCCCAAGCCTCTAGTTGTAACTGAATCAGTTCCGACTAGATGCTTAAAGAAAAGCTAAGCAGATTCCGAGTTAACAACTTTATACTATAGCCCCCAAGCTTCTAATCGAGAACTGAATTAGCTCCGACTAGATGCTTAAAGAAAAGCTAAGCATATTGCTAAGTTAAAAACTCTCGCTGTAGCCCCCGAGCGTCTAAGTGGAAAATTTTCCGACTAGTTGCTCCAAGCAGACTGAACAACGGTTTAACTTTTTTCTTTTTTCCATAGAACGAGAATGCTCAGAGGGGCATGGCCAACGACAAGTACCAGAAGATGCGCGCAGATCTTGAAGCCGAAAAGGATAAAACTGCCATCTTGAAGGAACAGATCATCAAAAACAAGAGTCTGTTTTCTTTTTTGCGCATTCCGTCTTGGTTTTGTGCCTACATTCTCCGAGTACTCACTGTGTACTTTGTTTTCTCCGACTTTGCAGAACAAGTGGCCAAGGCCAAGGATATTGTCGAGCAGTCCAAGCACATCCAGCAGCTGGACAGTGAGAACAAGATCCTTAAGGAGGAGAGGGAAGAAATGCTGAAAATGCATGAGGATTCCATGAAGGCCCTGCAGGACTCCGCCTCCGCGGAAATCAATCGCTTGAAGGAGGAGCTTGCGATCTTAAAAGATCAGAAGCAAGCTCCTGATGAGCAAAACCAGCGCCACAGCGAGGCGTATAAGCTCCTCCAACAAGAGAGAATCCTTGGCGGATACCCTCTGGCAGGCTAAGGCCATCATCTTCAGTAAGTTTCCTTCGCCTTGTATTTCTGTAGTCTGGATACTTTGATTTGTGGAACTCATGTGTTTCTTGTCGGGATTTATAGCTCCTATGGGTTTAATCAGATCGCCTCCTCCAGCCAAGGAATGCATGGTTCTTGCCGGCAACTTCATCAACACTGCCATCACCCAAGCCAAAGAGATTTCCAATCCCCTCCAGATACACATCAAGGCCTCGGACTCCGTGGCAAAGTACTCGGAGATTCTGCATCGAGCCCCTGAGCGTATCACAATCTGGAGAGCTTCATGTGCACGGGCTGGCGCAAGGATGGTGCTGTCAATGGTGAAGGCATACTACGAAGGTGCCGACATCAATACGGTGTCATCTGGTATCCCCGACGTTGACGATGACGGCAAAGAGATTGATCACGAAGCCATCTTGTCGTCACTCGCGGGTTATGATACCAGAGTTGCCGAGTTGGTGGACATCGACGTCTTCGTGCCCATGAACACCATCGACAGCGTCAACCAAGACTCCTCCGAGTCCCACCACAGTGCCGACGTTGAGGGTGATTCTCCAGCTGGTGACGATGCTGCTTCCAAGTCTCATGCGCCAAAGGAAAGAAAAACAACTTTGTAATATTTGTTTCACCTTTGGTGTATGCGCGGAAAAAACTTGATGATGTAACTTAAGGCGAAAAACAATGGTTGTTATGTCCTGCCACTTAAGAACTAATTTCCAGCATGTATATATTTTTTAAGCAAGTGCTGGCTTATCCATTACTTTGGTTCTTATGCTTGACTTTTCGTGAGTCAGAAGACTCGTTGTCGGAACCATGCGCTTAGGTGATGATGCCCAATGGCACCGTCAATAACCTGAGCACAAAATCGTCGACAATAAGTGCCGAAAGTCACTACTCCAGAATCCACATAAAAACAACAAAGAACGTGTAGACCAGAAAACTTAAGCTAACGCCCGTAGGCGGAATTTTCACAAAACTTAAGCTAACTTAAGCTAACGCGCGACGTCCAGAAGCTGGCCGGGCGAGTAGCGGCTCTCAGTCGCTTCATCCCCCGCCTGGGCGAAAAGGCGATGCCCCTATACCGCCTGATGCGCAAGAACCCCACCTTCCAGTGGGACAAGGAGGCGGACGACGCGCTCCGCGACCTCAAAAAGGTGCTACTCGCCGCACCACTACTCGCCGCCCCCGCCGACAAAGAACCCATGCTGGTTTACGTCGCGGCGTCCGAGCGCGTCATCAGCGCCGTGATGGTCGTCGAACGACCAGAGGAAGGAAAGGAGCGCCCGGTCCAGCGGCCGGTGTACTACATCAGCGAGGTCCTCACCGAGTCACGCCAGCGGTACCCACAGTACCAAAAGCTAGTATACGCGGTCTTCAGGGCTCAGCGGCGCCTGCCGCACTACTTCCAGGAGCACCCGATCACGGTCGTCTCCTCAGCGCCACTGCAAGACATCATCCGCAATCGCGAGGCGACCGGGCGGGTCGCCAAGTGGGCCATCGAGATCGGCGTCCACAACATCAAACACGAGCCACGAAAGGCGATTAAGTCGCAGGCGCTGGCAGACTTCATCGCCGACTGGGAGGAGGCCCAGCAGCCAGAGAAGCTGCCGTACCTCCATTACTGGAGCCTGCACTTCGACGGCTCCAAGAACGCGGACGGTGCAGGAGCAGGGATAGTGTTAACTTCACCAAAGGGCGACAAGCTCCGCTACATCCTCTGCCTCGACTTCACGCCATGCACCAACAACATGGCTGAATACGAGGCCCTACTCCACGGCATGCGAGCCGCCAAGGAGATGAACGTCAATCGCCTCCGCTGCTACGGAGACTCCGACCTTGTCGCGGGGCAACTCGCCGGCACCTGCGACGCCGTCTCCCCTACCATGGCGGCGTACCGCCAAGAAGTGGACAAGTTGGGCGGCCACTTCACCGGCTACTCTGTCGAGTGGATCGACAGGCGGAAAAACGAGGAGGCCGACGCCCTCTCTCGCATCGGGTCGGCTCGACTCGCACCACCTGCCGGTGTGTTCCTCGACACAATCTCCAAACCATCAGTCTCTCCCCCGAGGGAGATCGACATCGGAGTCCCACTCCAACCAGAGGCAGCCTTGGTCGCACTCGTCACCGAGCCAGACGATTGGACCAAGCCCTACACCGCCTACCTGGAAGCCGGCACCCTGCCAGCAGACGAGACAGACGCTCGAATGATCGCTCGTCGATGCAAGTCCTACACCATCATCGACGGCGAGCTCCACAAGTGCAGCGTCACCGGCGTGTTCCAACGCTGCGTCCAACCGGCTGAAGGACGCAAAATTCTCCACGACATTCACTCAGGTGACTGCGGCCACCACGCCGCCGCTCGCTCCCTGGTCGCCAAGGCTATGCGACACGGCTTCTACTGGCCCACCGCACACGCCGACGCTATCGACATCGTCCAGCGATGCGCCGGGTGCCAGAAGTACGCCAATCAGATGCACGTACCGAGCTCGGCGCTCAAAACAATCCCCATCACCTGGCCATTCGCTGTGTGGGGCATGGACATGGTAGGCCCCTTCAAGAAGGCCCCCTCTGGCTACACCCAGCTACTAGTCGCCGTCGACAAATTCACGAAGTGGGTGGAGGCCAAGCCAGTCCGGAAATGCGACGGGAAGACCGCCACTAAATTCTTACGCGAGCTCATATATCGCTACGTGTTCCCCAACAGCATCATCACGGACAACGACACCAACTTCGCCAAGGGAGCCATGGTCGAATTCTGCGAAGAGCACCATATCCGGCTCGACCTCGCGTCAGTCGCCCACCCGGAATCCAACGGCCAGGCGGAACGGGCCAAACAAAGCATCCTCCACGGCCTGAAGCCGCGACTCCAAGTACCACTCGAGCGCACCGCCGGGTGCTGGGTCGAGGAGTTGCCCTCTGTCATCTGGGGGATCCGCACCTCCGTCAACAGATCGACGGGATTCACTCCCTTCTTCATGGTTTACGGTGCCGAGGCAGTCATGCCCACCGACCTCGAACACGACTCGCCGCGAGTCGTCCATTATACGGAGGCTGCAAACGAGCTGGCCCGCCAAGATGGGGTCGACCAGCTCGACGAAGCACGCGACCTCGCTCGGTCACGCACCGCCATCTACCAGCAAGGACTCCGCCGCTACCACAGCCGGCGGGTGAAAACTCGCACCTTCCAGGAAGGCGACCTGGTGTTACGCCTCATCCAGGACAAGAAGGGCATGCACAAGCTTTCCCCTCTGTGGGAAGGCCCATTCGCTATCGGGCGCGTACTCGGCAACAACGCCTACTACCTCGTCGACGTCCGCGGGGACGGCGAACTCGACGTCAAGCGACCATGGAATGTAAACCTCCTCCGGAAGTTCTACTCCTAGAACCCCACACATGTACTCTCCAGTAGCTATGAAATAAAAAGAAAAGGTTACCGCAAATTGCGCCTACTCTCCATGACTTGTGCCACTCGCACTCGTAAAAACAGCGTTATGCTACACGCAGAAGTCAACCTTTGGTACAGCGATCGGCACGGCTAAGTAGTGCGATGTAAGAGCACTGAATCACTTCAGGTCTTGCATCGTCCACGAATAACGCCAACCCGGAGCCCCATTGCAGTCGCCTAGCTCGACTGGTTCTATGAGCCAAGACAACTGCCCTCGCTTCTCACAGCGACCTTGGTCCTCCGCATCCTTGGCATAGCGACTCGAACGGCTAAGTACCACGCTCGGGGACTGAAGACCAGTTCGTCGCGAGCGGTCAGGGAAAACGTCAAGTAAGAGAGCATGCCCAGGACTCGCCACGTGACTGACCCTACGGGCCAGGCAGGAGTGACGCGCTCACATCAACGCGCTAAGTCCTCAACCACCCTCGAGTCGCGCCTAGAACTACCAAGTACCACGCTCGGGGACTCGGCCACCCGACCTCGATCACGCACGGGAAAACGGTAAAGTACAGAGCACTCAAGGGAGTCGCCTAGCGACTGGCTCTTCGAGCTCGGGAGAGTCGACTAAAACATCAAAACACATAACAACAACACATAAAACATATACGAGGTAAACCCCACAAAAGGGCGGACGCGCTCGGGGACTCGTCCAAAATCAATCCAAAGCACACAAACAAGTATCAAAATAGACACAACGTCTCATTCAATCGCATGTCGCATTGTTTCATGTTACAAAATATGCCCGCGTGGCAGAACTGCCACTAACGCCACAAGGCAAACTACCCTACTCTGCAGGCTTCGATGACGACTCTCCAGCATCCTGGCGATTACGGATGAACGCGGTGTACGGGTTTGATGGATACGTCGTCAGTTCACCCGCCATCGCTGCGCGAAAAGGCTGCTCGACCTTGAAGTCACGATGCGACGGCTCGGGGTCGTTCGGCGCGACGACCGTCTCCTGGTATGGAAGAAGGTCGCCCATCGCCCAGACACGCTCCGAGTACGTGGCGGCACGCTCTTGCAACTTGAGAACCTCTGACAGCTCCACCGCGCCAGTTGACGATGGGTACCCACTCGTCACATCGTCGATGTCGAAGTCTTTGGGGAAGTGGGCGAGCCCAAGGCTCAGGGCAGTCGATGCTCCACGCCGAAACGCCGATCGTGTCATAAATTAAACGACCGCGGGTGCCTTCTCCAAGTACTTCCACACCTCAACGAGGTCGCTGGGAATCACCTCCGTGGGTGATATCTCTTGTAGGTAGGCACGGATGCAGGTCGCCGACAGCGTCGCCGAGTCGACGAGCATGCTTACGCACTGCCTTGCGTCGAGCGAGCTCGCCTCTTCTTCGCTATCAATGATGCGACCTGCGACGAAAAAGCCAATGTTAAGTATGACGGACACCACAAAAACCACAACTCTAAGAAAGGGAGGATGCACTCACCAAGCAGCGGGCGGGCGTGTCCCGTGATGAAGCATTGAAGCGACGTGTGGTCGTCCTGAAGCCCAGCAATAAGGACTTCCGACACCTTGCGATCCTCCTCTGCGGCCGCAATGGCGGCCTTAGCTCGCCCGTCCGCCAAGTTAGCTTCTTCCCTCGCCTCCCGCAGTTCGCGCTCGAGGTCGGTGATCCGTTGTTCAGCGGCACCCAGAGCAGACCGCGCCGCTACCAACTCACCAGCGGGGACAAGCCCCTGGCGAGCTTGATCTGCCTTCGCAGCAACAGCCTGAAGACCTTTGTTCACCTCCTGGACGATGGCCAGCTCCTCCTCCGCGCGCTGTTTCGCGGCCAATCGGTCCGCTGACTCAAGCTGCAGACCCTGCACATCACCGAAAAAGTTAGTTAAAACGAACTTCGTAAGTGCACACCCGCTGAAATTCAGCGAGTGCGCACTCGGGGACTGGCGATCAAGAAATTCCTAAGTGCCCACCCGCTGAAATTCAGCGAGTGCGCACTCGGGGACTGGCGATCAAGAAATTCCTAAGTGCCCACCCACTGAAATTCAGCGAGTGCGCACTCGGGGACTGGCGATTAAGAAATTCCTAAGTGCCCACCCGCTGAAATTCAGCGAGTGCGCACTCGGGGACTGGCAATCAAGAAATTCTCAAGTGCCCACACGCTGAAATTCAGCGAGTACGCACTCAGGGACTGGATACGAAAATAAAAGACGAGAAATTATAAGAATCACGCCGCTGCAAAACACCGACCTGATCCTCGGGGACTGGATGTACCTGGATGGCTGCGCCAAGCATGCCGTGGAGTTGGATCGCGTCCACGGACGCGAGTAACGCTGGCGTGTGCCCACGACGCTGTTCGACTTCAGCATCAGCGATCCCAGGAGCGTGGCTCGAGGGCGCAGCCCCACTCGCCGTAGCCGCCTTGGTCACGAAGCGGGGGAAGGTAGCGATGGAGGCACCCGCTCCAAGGGAGGTCGCCTCCACCGCAGGCTCCTTCGTAGACGCGGCTGCCTCCACTGCGGGCTTGGCCGGCGCGGCCGCCGTATCGTCAGAGATGGTGACGATGTCGTCGCCCTTGGCCTTCTTACTGCCATCCACTAAGGCGACGACCTCGTCCGCCTTCCTCTTGTGTGAAGGATCCTCCTCGCTAGCGGCAGAGGGCACCTTGGCCACGGTCGGATGGCCCATTCTTTTCACTCCGGTCCTGCGCACGAATCGAATCAACAAAGACAATTGAAATATCCATGGAAATTAAGGAGGAGTGAGCGCACTCACTTGGCGACTGGGATGAAACGTAGCCCCGTACGAAGGCCGGCCGGTTTTTCCAGTTCAGGGCCTAGTCGGCGACTGAGCCCCAGATCCAGGACATCGTGTGCCCAAGACACGGACGGCTTCTTCGTCGTTGAGGCTGCAGCTGGCGCCTCTGGGACATCCTCGGCGGGAGCTTCCTCGTGAGTCGAAGCTGCTGCAGCCGGAGCCTCCTTGCGAGGTGAAGCCGCCGCAGCCGGAGCCTCCTTGCGAGGTGAAGTCGCCGCGGCCGGAGCCTCCCCCAGCCCAGAGACTAGGGCGAATGGCGGAGGCAATGAGGCCAGCGGCACCTCCATGGTCGCCGTGTCCAGCGCGGTTGTCGCTGGTGGCGCGCCGTCACCAGTTGGGCTGGGAGCATCGGAGCTGCTCGCCGAGTGTGGCGGTGAGGCCGTCTTCGATGGCTTCGTTTTCTTCTTCAGGGGGGCCCTCGCCTCCCTCTTCTTCTCCTTCTTCTTCGACGGAGTGGCTTGACGGCACGAGGTGGTCTCTGGGAGCTCGTCGTCATCGTCATGGCGCTCGAGGCTTCTGCTCGCTTCGATCTCGCGCTGACGTTGCCCGCGGGTCTTTCGGACCAGCGGGGCGACCTCCTCTTCGGACTCGTCCTCGTCGTCTTCGTTGCCCCTCGCGGGTGGTGATTCGCCTGTGTCCTAGGCGGATGGGCCCGGACTCTCATCATCCGAAGGTGGGAGCCACCCTTCCACCACCTGGAATAGCTGCGATGAATACAAAACAGAATTAGGATTATTGCGACTGCATACACTGCAACTGCGAACAAGGTAAAGAAATTACCGTTGGAGCTGGACGCTTCGCGGTGTAGGGGCGATCCCGGCCTGTGCATCCAGGTACACCGCCTGGTAATCTTCTTCAACGCTGGGAGGTAATCTTCCAGCCTCCACTCGTCGAGGCAGGCCTTCGTCGAATCCCCCCGACCGGTGTATTGGTACATGTAGTGGTCGCGCTGGGCGAGTGGAACAAGCCGCCGCCCAAGCCAGCAATTGTACAAATTTATCGTTTGGAGGCCCTTCTTTTTCAGACCACGGATGGTCTGGAGCATCTCGTCAACGACCATCCGCTGGTCGTCGGGGAGCTTGCCGACTTGGAGATGGCGCGGCTCCGAACGACTAGCAGAGTACCGCGGGATCGCCGCCTCGCCCTCCGGGGTCGCCTCGGTCACGTAGAACCACGACTTCTTCCAGTCGCTCGCTGCCTTGGCGAGTAGCATCAGGTCAAAGAAGGAGGCTTTGGACTTGAGCTGGAACGTCAAACCGCCCGCGGCTAGCATTGGGCCGCCTGCCTCCTCGCGGCTGATCCGTCCATGGAACAGATCTTGCCACAAGGGAAAGTAGGGCCGGCAACCCAATAGCACTCGCAGAACGCCACGAAGATGGCGAGCTGCTCGATGCTGTGGGGACCCAGATCTGAAGGCTGGATCCCATAGTAGGCGCAAAAGCGCCGGAAGAACAAGGACGTGGGAAACCCTAGCCCTCGCTCGAGATGACTGGTGAAACAGACGAACTCTCTCTCTGGCGGGCTTGGGGTCGTTTCTCCGGCTGCAGGGATACGCCAACAGCCGGCTCGCAGGATCCCGGCCTCCTTGAAAGAGGCCAGCTGCGCCCTCGTGCACTTGGACCTACCCCATGGTTCGGTGGAAAGGGCCATGGCCGAGAGGTTGGTTGGAGATCGGAGGATTTCGGGTCGATTGGATCGCGGAGCAAAGGAAGGAAAATGCGCGCACTCGGAAGAAGTGGTGGGCAGTTGGTTCTACGATTGCATGCCATTCCTCTTATATAGCGGGAGTTACCCGCCAAATCAGGGAGCCGTTACCACGCGGTGATTACGCCAAAAGTTACCGTTGGATTACCCCAACGGCTAGTTTGACCATGCCTGACGGTCCAACTACGGCCACTCGGCTCGCCGACCCAGTCACTAAGACAGTGTTTTCGCCGACTCGACTCGCCAAAGCTGCGACCTGGATCATTGGTCGTCTCCTTTATACAGGAGCCCGCCGACGATTCGACTGGATGCCTACTCTGAAGCCGGATACTCCGACTGCCAGCAGCCACTTACGCCCAATCGACGACGGCCTCGGGGACTACTGATGGGGATATGCCTACTGGGGTATACCCAGCAGGGCGTTTCCGACTGGCCCGAGAGCTGGCGAGTGGGCCTGCAGAACGGCGAGTGGATTGAAGCCCAGCAAGGTACCGGGCGACTGGAAGCTGAAAGCCTAGGCGAGTAGATAGGCCCAGTCGGATTGGGTTAAACGACAATTAAAGCTGTAACCGAATCGGTTGAGATATGTAAACCCTAGGGGAGGAGAGCCTATATAAGCCTCCCTAAAGGGTGAGTAGAGATACGTTCCCTCATACACCCAAGCGACTCGCCGCCTAGCCGCCGAGCTCGCCCATTGTAACACCTCCATAATACAATCTAGCAGGAGTAGGTCTTTACCCTCCGGGGGGCCGAACCTGGGTAAAACCCTGTGTCTTTTCCCTCATCTCGCACCGCAGATGGCTGGCCGCCCTTGCCCCTCGTTCTACTACTCGCTGCCGATTTCAGCATCTGGCGTGACCATTCCCACGACACAAGGAATACTCCATAAGCTATCTTTTGGTAGTGCGGGTAACGCTGCTTGGAGTCCGTCAAGACCTCGCTCACATAGTAAAATGGTCATTGAACTCCGTGATCGTAGCCTGGTTCCTTCCGCTCTACCACGACGACGTTGCTGATAACCCGGTTGGTTGCCGCCATGTAAATTAACAGGGGCTCACCAAGCTCGGGTGCTGCAAGGATGAGCGCTGAGGAAAGAATCTCCTTGAGCTGCTTCAATGCTACATCTGCTTCGTCCGTCCATGTGAATTTGTCCGCCTTCTTCAGCAACTTGTACAGCGGCAGAGCCTTCTCTCCAAGTCGGCTGACGAACCGACTAACTGCTGCAACGCAACCTGTTAGTCGTTGAATGTCCTTTAGGCATGTTGGACGGTTTATGTTTAAGATGGCCTTGATTTTCTCCGGGTTGACCTCGATTCCGCGTTGGGAAATGATGAAGCCCAACAATTTGCCAGCTGGAACCCCGAAGACGCACTTCTTAGGGTTAAGCATCATGTTGTATTTCTGGAGATTATCAAAGGTTTCTTTTAAGTCGGAGATTAAGTCGTTTGACTTTTCAGACATCACCGCGATATCGTCCACATAAGCGTGAACGTTCTAACCAATTTGGTCGTGGAGGCAATGTTGCATTGTCCGCTGGTAAGTAGCACCTGCGTTTTTTAGCCCAAAGGGCATCGTGACATAGCAAAACGTGCCGTATGGGGTAGTGAACGAAGTGGCCAATTGGTCCGACTTCCTCATCTTGATCTGGTGGTATCCTGAGTATGCATCGAGAAAACACAAAAGTTCCGAGCCAGCGAGTCAATGACTTGGTCAATGCGAGGCAAAGCAAACGGATCTTTGGGACATGCTTTGTTCAAGCCGATGTAATCAACGCACATTCTTAATTCATTGGTTCCCTTTTTGGGGACAAGTACAGGATTGGCCACCCATCGGGTGTGAAGGACTTCTCGGATAAATCTAGCTTTAAGTAACCTAGCTATCTCTTTGCCAATGGCGCGTCTCTTCTCATCTCCAAAGCGTCGTAGAGGTTGTTTCACTGGTTTACATTTTGGGTCAATGTTTAAGCTGTGCTCGGCAAGTTCCCTAGGTACACCTTTCATGTCGGCAGGTTGCCAGGCAAAGATGTCCCTATTCTCACGGAGGAACTTGACGAGCACGCTTTCCTATTTGGGGTCCAGGTTCGTCCCAATGGCGGTGACCTTGGAGGCATCGCCTACCACAAGTTCCACCGTCTTGGTCTCGATGGCGTCCTTGAACACAGGATCGCAGTCGGAGATCTGCTTCTTCGACGCGGGCATCTCTGAGTCATCGACCTTGCTCTGGATCTTCTTGAATTCTTCGCTGTAGAGGACAGCTTCTGCAACGGCTGCTTCGTTGATCTCGCAGTCCCTTGCCTTGGTAAAGCTTCCGGATACAGTGATGATGCCGTTTGGTCCGGGTATCTTGAGTTTGTTGTAGACGAAGCATGGCTTTGCCATGAATGTGTGGAATATGTCGCGGCCGAATATGACGTGGTACACGCTCTTGAAGGGGACCACCTCAAAGGTCATGCGCTCTTGGCGGTAATTATTAACATCACCAAAGGCAACCTAAAGTTTAATGCACCCAAGGGACCGAGCCTCCCGACCAGGAACTACACCGTGGAAGATGGTGTTGGTCCGCCTTAGGTTTTCCTCCATCAAGTTCATCTTCTGCAATGTATCCAGGTACATGATGTTGATGCTGCTTCCACTATCCACCATACACTTGGTGAACTCCACGCCGTCAATCAAAGGGTTGATGACCATGGCGTACTGGTTCTCCGTGGGTATAAGGTCTGTGTGGTCTGTCCTGTCCCAAATTATTGGAACCTCCGACCAGCGCATGTACTAGGGGACTGGGTGGAGAGTAGCCATCAGGATCCTCAGAGAGGTCTTCTGTTGTCGGACGGTGGGGGTGCCAAGGAAAGTGTGGTAGACTGGGGCCTTCTTTGTGAAGGGGTTCTTGCCCTTGTCGTCTCTCTTGGCGGCGTGCTTGGGGTCAACGTCCTCGTCCATGTCACTTGAATCCTTGGACTCCTCCTCCTTCTTCCCCTTTCCCTTGCCTCGCGGTCTGTTCTTCCGACTTCGCTTGTAGCCGGACTCCGGGTCTTCCTTGAGGTCGTTGACGAACTTGCAGTGTCGATTGGTATGGGTGGCCTTGCCGTTGGCGTCGAGGTGTACGAGGCACGGCATATCGCAGTACTCCTCGTAGGTTTGGGGAATGCGGAGCGGCGCCGAGGTGGTTTCACTTCCTCGCTGCTGCCCACGACCAGCTCCTCTTCCTCAGCCACATTGTCCGCCTTCTCCTCGTCCTGCAAAAGTTATAGCGACCATGTCGGTAGATTGCTTTTCTTCTGGAGCGGTTTTCCGCTTTGTACTGCTGTTCCTCCGAGCTTGAGTTGGAACGGCCGTTGCCGGCAAGGAGCCACGAGCATCGTCGTCGGCAGCTGCGAACTCACTAGCCAACTGAATCATCTGGTTCAAGTCAAGCTGGTGATTGTCCTGCAAGCGCTTCAGCTTATGTCGGAGCAGCGTGCCCCTTTCCAACCCATCGATGAAGGCGGCCATGGCGGTCTGGGCGTGCACTCCTGCGCAGGAATTCTTCATATCCAGCCAGCGGGAGAGGTAGGCGCGAGATGTCTCGTCTTTCTCTTGCATGCACCGCTGTAGATCGCCTACGGTGCAGGGACGCTTGTATGTACCCTCAAAGTTCTTGGTGAAAGCTTCTTGCATGTCCAACTAGTTGTAGATAGATTTCTCTGGCAAGTCGTCGATCCATTGATGGGTCGTGCCTGCTAACATTAATGGGAGGTACTTGACGGTGACGTTGGGGTTGCCTCCGGCAATCTCCACCGCGTTGTCGTAGTCCTACAACCATGTGGCTGGTTTGGCGGTGCCTTCATAGGGCTTGATGGTCTTGTCAATCCGGAAACCTTTGGGGTAAGTTGCGGACCGTATTGCAGGTCCAAAGCAACGTGGTCCCAGGTAAGGTCCTTCCCGGGCCTCGTGGATCTTATCGATCCGCGAACGTGCATCGTATGGCTCAGGGTTCTTCTTCTTTTTGTCAACAGGGGATGGGCTGCGTGAACGACGCGGGCCTCCTCCGCCATTGTGACTGCTTGGTGGTGATGCAGGCGGAGGTGGCGGTGGGTTAGCCTTCTTGCTGTTACCCTCCTGCGACGCCTCACGCCTATCACGGTTGCTTGTCGGACGCGGAGGGTCATGGCGTGACCTGCTCTTGTGTCCTTGGTTGCGTTCTCCGTCATGACGGGTGTGCTCCGTGTTGTCGCGGATGACGATGCCACACTGCTTTGGTGGGGGCATATCCATACGATGGCGAGCCTTGTAATCTTCGCGATGTCGGGGAGATCGGGGCGGTGGCGATGGGCGACGAGGTCGGGCCTTTTCTCCGTGGTCGGAGGATATGGGGATGGAATCCTTCCTGTTGCGCGCATCCTTCCGTCTTCATTCTGATGAACCTGTCTGGGACCCGACATCAAGAGGAGATCTGTCCCTTGGCGGCTTGTACTGGCTAGATTGGCAGAGCGCTGGGTCAGACTCAAGCCTCTGAGAGGTGGCCTTTTCCTGCTGCTTCACCGCCTTGGCCACTAGGTCATAGACCTGTTCCACTGCCTCAGGCGATCTATCCTGCTCCAGAAGGGTCTTGGCGACGGCGAGGTTAAGGAGTGGGGTGGGCATCACCTGCTTGCCTTCACTGTCAATGTATGGCTTGGCCTGTGCCGGCTTCGAGGGAGCCCATCCTAGGTTGCGCCGTACACCAAGATCGTTGATGACGCGAGCCGGAGCTTTCTTAGCCTTCTGCTACTGTAGCAAAGTCTTGTACTCGGCCGCCATTGCTCTAGCTTTTTCTATGGACTTCTGCGCGTTGACCAGATCTCGATCTAGTTTAGTGCCTTGCTCCGCGATGGCCTGCGCTTCCTCCAGCAACTGTTGGCGCTTCTCGTCAAGCTGGGTCACGTTCCGGATATGAGCAACGGTTAGTGGCTCGAAAGGAGATTGTCGTACATCACTCTATCAGCTGGAGTAACTTGGGCTGCTGCCGACGTAGATGCTGGAGGCGGCAAGTTTGTGGTGTTGTTGTTGCTCGGGTCGGTGCCGCGTTCCTGCAGCTGCTGCGCTAGGTTAGGAGGAGGAGGCATGACTTTTGCGCGATCATCGTCAGCAGCAATAAGTGGTCCCTTCCCCTTTTCCAGCATCGTAGGCGGATCTCATCCGGGTTGATCTTCATCCATCGCTGTCCCGATGGTGATGAACACCTCTCGGGACGTGATGGCATTGTTGGCCTGCTCGTCGCGCGTGTACTCCTCCTCCATCTCCTGCATGGCGGAGTCTAGCTCTTCTGGACTGAAGTCTATCTCCTCTGAATCTGCACTAAAATCAGCATAAAGCGCGTCGATGACAGAGTCGGAGGGTGCCAGGACTTCCTCGATGATGGGCGGTGGAGGTGCAACGGCCTCGACGATGACTGGAGGTGGTGGTGCTGCTGCGATGATGGCGGCGGGAGGCGGTGGCGGCGGTGGCTGAATCGGAGGGGCTCCGTCAATGAGCACAAGCGCTGTCTGATCTGCCGCTTCGGCCTCCGCATAGTTGTTGACGGTGTTCACCATGCCTTCGAAGGTAAGGCGTCCTGACGCCTGCTGCCGTCTTAGAGAATGTCGGAGAAGCATTCCATGGTCCAGTCATTCCACAAAGTGATACATAGCATCTTCATTGGGGTAGTGGGACAGATCGGCTCGTATACGGAGCCACCTGGCCAGGTAATCGCGGGGGTTTTCGCCCTCTCTCGGAATGCAGCGCGCCAGATCGAAGATGGTAACCACACCGACGAACTTGGATCTCTCCTGTCTAGACGCACGGACGAAGCCGGCGGATTTGCAGTGATCTTCCACCTTTATATCCTGCACAAGGGCAGTTTGGGTGGGCCTTGAATTTTTCTGATCTTTGTCGGCAAACTCCAAGGAGAGATCCGACATTGATCTTTTCGCGAACGTATCCTGCCCGTAGGCGGTCCGTGCGGGTCTTGGTGATTTCCGATCTTTGCCGGCAAACTCCGAGGAGAGATCCGACATTGATCCTTCCGCGAACGTATCCTGCCCGTAGGCGGTCCGTGCGGGCCTTGATGCTCCTCCGACTCCCAGGGAACTAGTGCCCGAGTCGGTTTCGCCTATGAAGAGGTGGATGTCTCCGATAGGAACGATCGAACACCGTGTAGGGTTCGTCTTCGCCGGGATCTAGAACTCGTCAGGGGGGACGATCGGAACGTTGCCGGAGAAGAGAACGCGACCGATGGCTATGGTTTCGCCGATTCCCGCGAAGATCTTGGTCCTCGCTCGCTGAAGAGCCTGAAGCGCCTCTGGCCCCATGGTGGGCGCCAACTGTCATGGTATTGCCGATGAGTATGCCATGGAGGGGTCCTCACAGTGCGTGTTTAGAGACGTGGAGTAAGGCGGACAGTTGACGGGTACGAGGTAACACAGCTTACCCAGGTTCAGATCCCACGACGGTGGCGGAATCCTAGTCCTGCTATAAATCACTATAAGGGCAATACGCCGAGTTACAGGGATTGGTTCGCTGTGCGAGGTTGTCTGAATCGATACTAGGTTGTGCCCTAAAGGCTCCCTGTAACTACCTCGGTGAATTACGCTCCTAGATACAAGCCTGGATGAGCGGAAATGGTTGAAATAGTACGGTGGGGCCAAATGCCACTCACAGGTAGACCTTTCGGCCGTCCCAACCATTTCCAGTCGTCGGGACAAGTACGGGCGGCGTAATCGGCAGGCGAAGGGATCAACTACATACACAAATGAGTATGTATGCAAGCCACCATACAATAGTACATCAGAGCCATTCCATCTAAAAAAAGAAAGGAAATATAGCAACGCCATACGGCAAGATTCAAATGTCCTAGATAGATATATTATTTTAGGATATCTCCTCATACATCACACATCAGAGTATCAGGCGGAAGCGGCAAACAAGATCCGAGTACGGATAAGAAGCAAATCGGCATAAGATGCCCCATAAAGAAACACATCCCGCCCACAGATCTCACGGATCCCCGTTCCCGGAATCTCTACACCGAACGATCGTTGCCCATATCATCAGCCTCCTCCACCCAGTATGCATCTTGCGAGGGTACCTGTTCATCTATACCAATAATTTATCGTGTGAGACCCTAAGGGTACTCAGCAAGTCTTTATGCCTCTAAAGGGGACAAAAATTGGGGTGACGCAATTGCAGCAAAAGATAAACCCTAACAGTTCAAAAGATACTCGCTAACCATCTGCCTAACCAAGATAGACGGATGTCCGTGAATTAAAAGACAACAGTTATAGCAGTAATATCATCAGATCCATCCTCCTCCTCGCTTGCCAACGAGGAAGCGGACGAACAATCCCCCATCCGTTGGCAATTTTATTAACCATTCCATGAGTGTTGCACGATTTACTAGTCAGTTACTTAGTCAAATTAAAAGCGGTACTTTAGTTATGCTTGTCTATGATCGAGAAACTGTGCTCCAAGTCGTCCATAACCGCGGACACGGCTTTCAGAAAGTTTTACCCTGCAGGGGTGCACAAATAGCAACACACACTCGATCAACCTCGGAAAAACCAAATCAAAACCCAACGAGGCCTTCACGACAAAGCAATCACAAGATTCAGAAATATTTCAGGGGGCCACCCCATTGAGTACACCCGCAACGAAGCTAGCTGACTCCGAGACGGACTCAAGGTTTGCGTCAATGGCTGTAAACGACTGGGAACCCGAAAATGTGACTGGGCTTGTCGATACCGCGAAAACACTCCGCTTACCTAAACAGTACAGTGTGCTCCTCGCACAATCTTAATAAAGCAGTAAAACATGGCATAAGTACAGAATAGTAACAAACCCTCAAACTAGTTTGTGGCCCCAAGAAATAAGACGGAATCAAGCTCTAGCACAGGGGGGTCCCATAAGCCTCCCGGATGTGGATAGCGCGAATAATCAAGGAACAGGAATCAAGTACTCGGGGTCCTACGGGACACAAGTGAGCAGGTAAAAACCAAATAGCAGATATTGCTCACCGGTGCCACTTTCATTAGTTATCCCATTACTACTCAGGTTAAGTTGTTTAGGTACCTCGTTATCCATCAGACTCTCACATACCCTACAC
The DNA here is from genome assembly GCA_916181665.1 of Avena sativa. Classification (NCBI taxonomy): domain Eukaryota; kingdom Viridiplantae; phylum Streptophyta; class Magnoliopsida; order Poales; family Poaceae; genus Avena; species Avena sativa. The sequence goes on along the minus strand of OV702283.1, from coordinate 231,583,658 downwards.
ATGCTGTTCTACGACTCGCATGGCTCAAACAACTCCTGTAGTAATGGCTCATGGGATGGAGGAACAAGCTTGGTGGGGTTTAAAAGTAAAGGCTATGCAATGCTTGGGATTCAGTTTAATGCAATCGCGACTCAATGATGCAAGAATAAGATAGAGGCAATAGGTTCTGTATGTATGCAAGCATGTGGTAGTGCTTGCCTGGCAACTCAGTTGAAGCGAGAGACGGATCTGGGTAGTGCTCCTGGTTCTCTTGGTATATCCCCTGCTCAGTGTCTATTCGAAGAAGAACCAAACAAACAAGGGCCAACATAAATAAAGTGCACAAGCATAGGAATAAAATGCGTCAAGCCAACAATCATGCCATGATGAATGATGCACAAGTTACATGGTAATAATGTAGCATGGCATGGGTGAGGTGTAGAATACAAGAAATAACATTTTTATTGGGTTTTGGTCACATTTTATTGTCATATTAGTTGCTGTATACTATATATTTATATGATGCATGCTGCAATTGAAGTCATGGATAGCATAAACAGAAAGGTCTCGTCGAGCTGATCATTTTAGACATATCATTTGTTGAATTTGGAGTTATAAAACAAAAGTTATCAATTTATTAAGGTCTAGGGGCATTTTATTGTAATTAAAATAAACTTGGAATTTAAAGTGTTCAAAATATCTTTTAGATGGCATATTTGAAATCCTCACATTTTTCTGATTTGAAAACATATATGATTTGTATTATTTGGTTTTGTAATTTAAAAGTTATTTGAAAACAGATTTATATTTGAATTTGTATTAATTGAAAAGGTTTAATTTAAAACAGATTTAAACAGAAACTTTTTATACTCAGGAAGATCCAGACCCAGTCGCTGACGGGTGGGCCAGATGCTGACTGGACAAACTGGCGGGTCGAAAACGTTTTCCACCGCGGCCGGAGCTAGCCACTAAGACAGCCGAGTGGGGCCATCGGCCACGGGGCCCACGTGACAGCGGAAGGGGAGGGTCGGCTACGCGGCTTGGGGAGGGAGCGCGGGTTGATAAACGCAAAAACCGAGGAGCCTTTTTAGAAAAAGTCACCGACGCTGGCTGGTGGGGCTATAGGGGACTGCTGTTAGAGCGGCAAAAAGCACAGGGGGGTATGCGCAAAAGGTGCAGCAGCACTGTGGATCTTCCTCTGACGCGCGGACAGACGCGCGCTGGCACACGCGCGACGCGCGCGGCGCGAGGGTTCGAACCCGCGACCTCGGGCAGGCTAGCAGAGGCGGCTACCGCTGCGGTGGTGTGAGGTTGGTGACTGGTAAGGGGGTGGGGGCCTAGGTAGGCTTCTGCGAGGCGCGGCGCGGAGCAGATGACAGCGCCGCCGACGCACGCAGCGTGCTCGACGGAACAAACGGCGGCTACAGACGATGACAGCGTGGCGGAGGTTGTCAGGGAGGAAGGTAGGCTCACCGAGAGGACGTTGGCGTGGTCGACAGGCTCGGGGTGGTCGCGATCGTCGGCGAGGCTGGCGCACCGGCGGAGCTAGGGTTTCGTCGGCGGCGTGTCGGTGTCCCGCGTTCTGGCCTTTCTCCTCCTCGCTGCGGTTCACCGAGGCAGCGCCGGGGGTCTCCAGTACTTCCTCGACGCCCCCAACCCCACGCCCGCTTCCTCGTACAGCAGGTGAGCGCCAGAGCCGATGGTGGCAGGCGTCGGGGTAGATGGTGGTGGAGCGGGAGAAGGGAGGCGAGGCAGGGCCTCTGGGGTGGATCTAGGGATGCAGGGGAGGTGGAGAGAGGGGGTAGATAAGGACGGGGAAAGAGGGTACCGTGGGGGTGGGGTAGATGGGAAAAGGTGGCCTCGGTGCCACCTTTCTCTCCTCCTCCTCCTCACGTGCATGGGTCGAGGCAGTAGCAGGGGGAGGGAAAGGAGGCTGCCAGGTGGGTCCGGTAAGAGGGAGCTCAGGGTGGGGCAGGCCAGGCAGAGAGAGAGAGCAAGAGAGAGGAGAGGGGTAGGCTCGGGTGTGGTTTGGTGCTAGGTTAGGAGGGGCTCGGCTAGGGTTGGTCTTAGGGTTTGGTGGGAAGAGAGAGAGAGAGAGAGCTGGGGTGTGGGGCCAGAGAGAGGGTGGCCAGGTGGGGCAGGCATGGTAGAGAGAGGAGAGGCCGGGAGAGAGAGAGAGAGGTATGGTTTAGGGTTGCTAGAATGGAGAGGAAAAGGTGAGAGCTAGGTTTTTAGATGCTTGCACGCTCCAACTAGATCAAGCAAGATCAACACAAGCTCAAACAAGATCAAGACAAGAAAAAGAGAGGGATGTGGTGATAGGGTTTTAAGCAAGATCAACATAGATCAAGCCAAAAGAAGGATAGAGATAGCGATGATCCACTCAAAAACCAAATAAAATCCAAATGACAAGCAAAAGATGGTACTTGCATGGGCCATGCATAATAATTAATACCATGCTTATTTTGTGAAAACAAGATGATTTACATGGCATTATTCTTATGCGCTCCAAAATGTGGAGTAAGGCCTAAGCAAAAGAATTTAAAGAAAGTCCCAAGTGGAGTAGATGGAGATGATCACATTTGATTATAATTGGGACTTGCTAGCGTGTATGGGCCACTAGATGCTTAATAGTCCCAAAAATATTCCAACATGAGCATAATTCCATGATAATCCATATGGAAGCTAGGAAAAAGGGTTCCACTCACAAGGCATGCAAAGGTGGCCATGTGGCTCTCATATAACAATGATGTGAAAACAACATGATGCTAAGATGAGAGCATGTGGAAAAGGAATTGGATCCATCCCAACCCATATGAGCTAGAGGTAAAACCCAAAGGAAAAACAATTGCAAGCTCATGGATAATGGAATGGTGGAAATATGGGGTGATGACAAGAAAGGTGGTGGAGTTAAATAAAAGATATGCCCCCAACTCAACTTGGGCATTTAATCATTATATCAAGAACCAAATACAATATCAAGAGGCAAATACAATTAACAATGCATATGAGAGAAGAACCAAAACAAAAAGGGTTTTTGTATGATGCTCAAATGCAAGGTGGCATGATGACATGAGCATGATATGATGATGCTTCAACAATTATATGTAGGAAGTAGCCATTATATTACTAGACCAAGTAGCATTACAGTTGTTAGACAATTGGGATGCTACAACTCTCCCCCACTAAACAGGAATCTCGCCCCGAGATTCTAGGAAGAAGAAGAAGACACAAAGAGGGTAGGATAGTTGGCACGGAGCTCATCTTCACGCTCCCAAGTGGCTTCATCAACGGAATGGTGCGACCACAGCACCTTGCAGAACTTGATGGACTTGTTGCGAGTCCTTCTTTCCGCGGTCTCAAGGATTTTGGTGGGGTGTTCTTGATAAGACAGATCTTCTTGGAGATTGATTAGCTCATGATCCACGGTCCTGCCGGGATCCTTGAAGCACTTCTTGAGCTGAGAGATGTGAAAAACATCATGAACCTTGAGTTTTTCCGGGAGCTCAAGAGCATAAGAAACTTCTCCTCTTCTTCCACGAATTTTGAAAGGACCGATGTATCTAGGAGCCAGCTTTCCTTTGATACCAAAGCGGTGTGTGCCTTTCATGGGAGTGACACGAAGGTACACGAGATCACCAGGGGCATACACCATGTCCGTGTGCTTCCTGTCATAATTGCTCTTCTGGCGACTTTGAGCAATCTTCAGATTTTCAAGAATGATATGCACCTTCTCCTCCGCTTGAGTTACAATATCAGGGCCAAACCATATTCTTTCTCCTGCACCTGACCAACCAATCGGAGTTCTGCACTTGCGACCATAGAGAGCCTCAAATGGTGCCATCTTCAGACTTTTCTGGAAGCTGTTGTTGTAAGAGAATTTAGCATAAGGAAGACATTCCTCCCACTTCATGCCAAAAGAGATGACGCAAGCACGAAGCATATCCTCCAGAATCTGATTGATCCTTTCAACTTGTCCTTGCGACTGATGGTGGTAAGATGTGCTGAAGTTCAATTTTGTTCCCAAAGAAATTTGGAAACTTTCCCAGAACTTGGAAGTGAAGATGCTCCCACGGTCTGAACTGATCTCAAGCGGAACCCCATACAGAGAGACAATTCTGTTGATATAGAGCTCAGCCAACTGAATTCCAGAAATTGTTTCCTTGACGGGGAAGAAATGAGCCACTTTAGAGAGCCTGTCGATGACAACAAAGATTGCATTGTTGCCCTTCTGCGACCTTGGAAAACCAGTGATGAAGTCCATCTCTACTTTCTCCCATTTCCATTCCGGGGGTTTCAATGGCTGTAGAAGACCGAAAGGTTTCTGATGGACAGCTTTTACTCTGCGGCAGACATCACACTCCGAGACATACTTGGCACAATATCGTTTCAAACCCGGCCACCAATATTGTGTTTTCAAGTCCATGTACATCTTTGTGCTGCCAGGGTGGATAGATAGAACTGAATCGTGCGCCTCCTTGAGAACTTGCTCTCTCAAACCCGGGTAGTTCGGAACAAACATCCGGTGTTCAAAGAAAAGCGTGCCTTGATCATCGACGTGGAAGGACTCATACTTCGGAAGCTGAAGTTTGGAGGTGATCTTTCTGGTGTGCGGATCACCACGCTGACGAAAGCGAATCTTTTCTTCCAAGAGAGGAGTAGCCAGAAGGTTCAGGAGATGCCCTTGTTCCACAATTTCCAGGTTGAGCTGACGGAATTCCTCGCACAAGAGAGGCTGTTGTTCTTCCATCATGAGGTTGTTGACATAAGCTTTGCGGCTGAGAGCATCGGCCATGACATTAGCTTTGCCCGGTGTGTAGTTGATGGTCAAATCAAAATCATTGATTGCTTCAATCCATCTCCTCTGCCGAAGGTTGAGATCAGGCTGAGTGAAGATATACTTCAAACTCTTGTGATCAGAAAAGATCTCACAACGGTTGCCAAGAAAGTAGTGCCTCCATAGCTTCAAAGCAAAGGCAACTGCTGCGAGCTCGAGGTCATGTGTGGGATAGTTGATCTCATGCGTCTTCAACTGTCGAGAGGCATAAGCAACAACTTGTCTTTCTTGCATAAGGACCGCACCCAATCCTTGCAAAGAGGCGTCACAGAATATCTGGAAAGGCTTAGATGTATCCGGAGGAACCAAGACTGGCGTGGAAGTGAGGTTCTCTTTAAGTGTCTCAAAGCTTGCTTGACATGCAGGAGTCCAAAGGTATTTCTTGCCTTTCTTGAGGAGATCGGTAAGAGGCTTCGCTATCTTCGAGAAGTTCTGAACGAAGCGACGGCAATAACTAGCCAAACCAAGGAAGCTCCGCACTTCTTTTACATTAACAGGAGGAAGCCATTCAACAATTGTCTTTACCGTTTCCGGGTTTACTGCAATGCCCTTGGCAGAGATGACATGACCAAGATAGGTTACTTGAGGCAGCCAAAACTCACACTTGGAGAACTTTGCATACAAGCGGTTCTCACGAAGCTTGTTTAGGACACACCGAAGGTGTTCTTCATGCTCTTCCTTTGACTTAGAATAGACTAGGATGTCATCCAGATAGACCACAACGAACTTATCAAGATACTCCATGAAGACCGAGTTCATAAGCCTCGAGAAGGTAGAAGGTGCGTTGGTGAGACCGAAAGACATGACCGTGTACTCATACAGGCCATAGAGGGTGGTGAAAGCTGTTTTAGGCACATCTTCCTTGCGAATCTTGATTTGGTGATAACCACTTCTCAAGTCGAGCTTAGAGAATACCACAGCTCCAGCTAGCTGATCGAAGAGATCATTAATCCGCGGAAGGGGATATTTGTTCTTGATGGTTTTAGCATTGAGAGCCCGATAGTCAACACAAAGTCTATCAGTTCTGTCACGCTTCTTCACAAAGATTGTTGGGCTACCCCAAGAAGAAGTACTGTGTTGAATGAAACCCAACTTCTCTTGTTCATCAAGCTGTCGTTTGAGTTCATCCAACTCAGCAGGACCCATTTTATAAGGCCGCTTGGAGATAGGAGCCGTTCCAGGTTCAAGCTCAATTACAAACTCAACCTCACGATCCGGAGGCATACCCGGCAACTCTTCAGGAAAGACATCCGGAAACTCACAGACCACTGGGACACTCTGAATAGCTTCCATAGCATCATCATTCAGAGACGCCAAAGAGAAAAGCTGGACAGCAGGAGTCAGACTTGGAGAAAAGACTATATGGCCTTCAGGAATCTTCAGAGAAACCGAGCGTTCAGCACAATCAATCACAGCTGCATTTGCCGTCAACCAATCCTTGCCCAAGATGACATCAATGTCAGAATTGCCCAGAACAATTAAGGATGCCGAGAACGAAGAGCCACCAATCTCAATTTGATTGCCATGGCTGATTTTAGCAGCTGCCATTGTTGCTCCAGGAGAAAGGACCATTAACCGCTTAAGGAGAGGATCCATAGCTAACTCATTCTCATTTGCAAACTTGTGAGAAACAAATGAATGCGATGCACCAGAATCAAACAAAACTCGTGCAGGGACTGAGTTAACGGATAGCATACCCGTCACAACTCCAGGTGCATGCTCAACTTGAGCGGCGTTGACACAGTTGGCACGAGCAACAGTAGACCCGGGCTTGGTGTTGATGTTGAGAGCCCGAGGTGGTGGTGCACGAACCATAGGAGAGCTTGCCGCAGATCTTGGAGGGGGTGGAGGAAGAGCTTTGTTCTTCAACGGACAGTTCCAGTTCAAATGCCCAGGGTCTCCACACGTGAAGCAAGCACCAGGTGGACGTGGAGCAACGTAGCCAGGGACTCCGCCAGGCGCTCCAGGGTAGTTGTGGGTGTAGCCCCTGGGAGCAGCAGTGATGAAGTTTGGTGGCCTTGCCGCGTAGCTTGCAGGTCTTGGTGAAGCCGGGAGCGACGGTGGGGTGTTAGGAACCCAGACACGCCGCTTAGAAGGAGCTGACATAGCTGAAGATCTTGGTGCATCACGGTTGTGTTTCTTGGACTCCTCAAACACTTGCCTACTTGCTTCTTCCTAGAGAGCTGTATGCTGAAGTTCCAGAAAAGACGCCGACCTTGCATGTGTGATTGCATATTTAATCGATGCATTGAGCCCTTTCCTGAACCTCTTTTGCTTCTTCTTGTCATCAGAGATCTCATCGCCACCATAACGAGAAAGATTCATGAAGTTCCTGATGTAGGTGTTGACATTATCATTTCCCTGCTTAAGGTTGAGAAACGCTTCCTTCATCCTCTCCATGACAATTTCTGACAGATACTGCTCTTTGAATGCTCCAGTGAACCGTTCCCAAGTAGGCTGAAAACCAGCACAGTTTGCCTTCAGGTAATTCTCCCACCAGAGAGCTGCATCTCCCTTCAGAAGGTGAGTAGCACACTTTACCCACTCTTGCTCAGGAACATCAGCAGTCTCGAGTATCCTTGACATCTCACGTAACCAATCATCCGCATCCAGTGGTCGATCAGAAACATCAAATTGGCGAGGGTTGAATTTCAGGAAGCTTTTGATGTCTCCTCGCTTGGGAGGTGGAGGTAGTGGAGCAAACTCATTCCTCCGAACACTTTCCTCAAAGCGCTGCTGGTTCTGCTGCATTGCTGCCAAGGCATTGGCGATGTTTGACAACGTGGAGCCCAGTTCAGGTGGTATGTCCTCATCAGAACGGCGTGGTGGAGCCATCCTGTGATTGATATAAAACACAAGTCAGTACTATAATGGAGAATAATAATAATAATCCAAAATAGTACCAAGATGGAATTAACCAAGATTAAAGGATACAATTTACTAAGATGATATTAAAATATCAACAAAGTTCAAAGCACCTAGAAGATATTAAGCATAACGCACACGACTGAAAAGGAGTGTGGTACACAAATATATCCAAGAAAAATTTTCCACAAATTTCGGCATTAAAATACCAATAGATGCGCAAAATTACTTAACGAATCAAGATTAGTAACTCTACCAATTCAGTATACAAAAGCTAATGATAAGAGTAGTGGCATGGTCGCGACTCCATCCCGCACTCAAATCATTACTCCGCACATGAACAAGTGGAACACATATCTTAACCCCTTCTTCTCACGTTGAACCTAAGATTGGTAACTACGGAAACGAACAACCCAAACAAGATAACGTCGGTTAACAAAGAGTAAGACAGATCGCTTCGGTTTGCAAAAGCCTGTCGGTATGGAATGTACCAACAGTTGATAACCAAAAGGCCGATTGTGATAACAACTTGGATGCAACAGATAGACAAGGAATTACTCACACACACACACACAAAATCACACAACCTATGGTACTACGGAAACCCAGAACACGTGAATCCTATTTTGAACTTTTAAGAAGAGAATTGAAAACGTTACACTTCCTTACCAGAAAAGGGTGGGTGGGTGGGTAAGAAGAAAAATGGAAGCAGTCCTACTCTCACGATTTGTTTTTCCCTAGTATACATAACTACCAAAAATATTTTGCTAGACTGACAACGACCATTTGGCTGAGACCCTAAAGGTCGGGATGGCTCTGATACCAATTGTAACTACCTCGGCGAATTACGCTCCTAGATACAAGCCTGGATGAGCGGAAATGGTTGAAATAGTACGGTGGGGCCAAAAGCCACTCATAGGTAGACCTTTCGGCCGTCCCAACCATTTCCAGTCATCGGGACAAGTACGGGCGGCGTAATAGGCAGGCGAAGGGATCAACTACATACACAAATGAGTATGTATGCAAGCCACCATACAATAGTACATCAGAGCCATTCCATCTAAAAAAGAAAGGAAATATAGCAACGCCATACGGCAAGATTCAAATGTCCTAGATAGATATATTATTTTAGGATATCTCCTCATACATCACACATCAGAGTATTAGGCGGAAGCGGCAAACAAGATCCGAGTACGGATAAGAAGCAAATCGGCATAAGATGCCCCATAAAGAAACACATCCCGCCCACAGATCTCACGGATCCCCGTTCCCGGAATCTCTACACCGAACGATCGTTGCCCATATCATCAGCCTCCTCCACCCAGTATCCATCTTGCGAGGGTACCTGTTCATCTGTACCAATAATTTATCGTGTGAGACCCTAAGGGTACTCAGCAAGTCTTTATGCCTCTAAAGGGGACAAAACTTGGGGTGACGCAATTGCAGCAAAACATAAACCCTAACAGTTCTATAGATACTCGCTAACCATCCGCCTAACCAAGATAGACGGATGTCCGTGAATTAAAAGACAACAGTTATAGCAGTAATATCATCAGATCCATCCTCCTCCTCGCTTACCAACGAGGAAGCGGACGAACAATCCCCCATCCGTTGGCAATTTTATTAACCATTCCATGAGTGTTGCACGATTTACTAGTCAGTTACTTAGTCAAATTAAAAGTGGTACTTTAGTTATGCTTGTCTATGATCGAGAAACTGTGCTCCAAGTCGTCCATAACCGCGGACACGGCTTTCACAAAGTTTTACCCTGCAGGGGTGCACAAATAGCAACACACACTCGATCAACCTCGGAAAAACCAAATCAAAACCCAACGAGGCCTTCACGACAAAGCAATCACAAGATTCAGAAATATTTCAGGGGGCCACCCCATTGAGTACACCCGCAACGAAGCTAGCTGACTCCGAGACGAACTCAAGGTTTGCGTCAATGGCTGTAAACGACTGGGAACCCAAAAATGTGACTGGGCTTGTCGATACCGCGAAAACACTCCGCTTACCTAAACAGTACAGTGTGCTCCTCGCACAATCTTAATAAAGCAGTAAAACATGGCATAAGTACAGAATAGTAACAAACCCTGAAACTAGTTTGTGGCCCCAAGAAATAAGACGGAATCAAGCTCTGGCTCAGGGGGGTCCCATAAGCCTCCCGAATGTGGATAGCGCGAATAATCAAGGAACAGGAATCAAGTACTCGGGGTCCTACGGGACACAAGTGAGCAGGTAAAAACCAAATAGCAGATATTGCTCACCGGTGCCACTTTCATTAGTTATCCCATTACTTCTCAGGTTAAGTTGTTTAGGTACCTCGTTATCCATCAGACTCTCACATACCCTACACATGCTGTTCTACGACTCGCATGGCTCAAACAACTCCTGTAGTAATGGCTCATGGGATGGAGGAACAAGCTTGGTGGGGTTTAAAAGTAAAGGCTATGCAATGCTTGGGATTCAGTTTAATGCAATCGCGACTCAATGATGCAAGAATAAGATAGAGGCAATAGGTACTGTATGTATGCAAGCATGTGGTAGTGCTTGCCTGGCAACTCAGTTGAAGCGAGAGACGGATCTGGGTAGTGCTCCTGGTTCTCTTGGTATATCCCCTGCTCAGTGTCTATTTGAAGAAGAACCAAACAAACAAGGGCCAACATAAATAAAGTGCACAAGCATAGTAATAAAATGCGTCAAGTAAACAATCATGCCATGATGAATGATGCACAAGTTACATGGTAATAATGTAGCATGGCATGGGTGAGGTGTAGAATACAAGAAATAACATTTTTATTGGGTTTTGGTCACATTTTATTGTCATATTAGTTGCTGTATACTATATATTTATATGATGCATGCTGCAATTGAAGTCATGGATAGCATAAACAGAAAGGTCTCGTCGAGCTGATCATTTTATACATATCATTTGTTGAATTTGGAGTTATAAAACAAAAGTTATCAATTTATTAAGGTCCAGGGGCATTTTATTGTAATTAAAATAAACTTGGAATTTAAAGTGTTCAAAATATCTTTTAGATGGCATATTTGAAATCCTCACATTTTTCTGATTTGAAAACATATATGATTTGTATTATTTGGTTTTGTAATTTAAAAGTTATTTGAAAACAGATTTATATTTGAATTTGTATTAATTGAAAAGGTTTAATTTAAAACAGATTTAAACAGAAACTTTTTATACTCAGGCAGATCCAGACCCAGTCGCTGATGGGTGGGCCAGATGCTGACTGGACAAACTGGCGGGTCGAAAACGTTTTCCACCGCGGCCGGAGCTAGCCACTGAGACAGCCGAGTGGGGCCATCGGCCACGGGGCCCACGTGACAGCGGAAGGGGAGGGTCGGCTACGCGGCTTGGGGAGGGAGCGCGGGTTGATAAACGCAAAAACCAAGGAGCCTTTTTAGAAAAAGTCACCGACGCTAGCTGGTGGGGCTATAGGGTACTGCGGTTAGAGCGGCAAAAAGCACAGGGGGGCATGCGCAAAAGGTGCAGCGGCACTGTGGATCTTCCTTTGACGCGCGGACAGACGCGCGCTGGCACACGCGCGACGCGCGTGGCGCGAGGGTTCGAACCCGCGACCTCGGGCGGGCTAGCAGAGGCGGCTACCGCTGCGGTGGTGTGAGGTTGGTGACTGGTAAGGGGGTGGGGCCTAGGTAGGCTTCTGCGAGGCGCGGCACGGAGCAGATGACAGCGCCGCCGACGCACGCAGCGTGCTCGACGGAACAAACGGCGGCTATAGACGATGACAGCGTGGCGGAGGTTGTCAGGGAGGAAGGTAGGCTCACCGAGAGGACGTTGGCATGGTCGACGGGCTCGGGGTGGTCGCGATCGTCGGCGAGGCTGACGCACCGACGGAGCTAGGGTTTCGTCGGCGGCGCGTCGGTGTCCCGCGTTCTGGCCTTTCTCCTCCTCGCTACGGTTCACCGAGGCGGCGCCGGGGGTCTCCAGTACTTCCTCGACGCCCCCAACCCCACGCCCGCTTCCTCGTACAGCAGGTGAGCGCCAGAGCCGACGGTGGCAGGCGTCGGGGTAGATGGTGGTGGAGCGGGAGAAGGGAGGCGAGGCAGGGCCTCTGGGGTGGATCTGGGGATGCAGGGGAGGTGGAGAGAGGGGGTAGATAAGGACGGGGAAAGAGGGTACCGTGGGGGTGGGGTAGATGGGAAAAGGTGGCCTCGGTTCCACCTTTCTCTCCTCCTCCTCCTCACGTGCATGGGTCGGGGCAGTAGCAGGGGGAGGGAAAGGAGGCTGCCAGGTGGGTCCGGTAAGAGGGAGCTCGGGGTGGGGCAGGCCAGGCAGAGAGAGAGAGCAAGAGAGAGGAGAGGGGTAGGCTCGGGTGTGGTTTGGTGCTAGGTTAGGAGGGGCTCGGCTAGGGTTGGTCTTAGGGTTTGGTGGGAAGAGAGAGAGAGAGAGAGCTGTGGTGTGGGGCCAGAGAGAGGGTGGCCAGGTGGGGCAGGCATGGTAGAGAGAGGAGAGGCCGAGAGAGAGAGAGAGAGAGGTATGGTTTAGGGTTGCTAGAATGGAGAGGAAAAGGTGAGAGCTAGGTTTTTAGATGCTTGCATGCTCCAACTAGATCAAGCAAGATCAACACAAGCTCAAACAAGATCAAGACAAGAAAAAGAGAGGGATGTGGTGATAGGGTTTTTAAGCAAGATCAACATAGATCAAGCCAAAAGAAGGATAGAGATAGCGATGATCCACTCAAAAACCAAATAAAATCCAAATGACAAGCAAAAGATGGTACTTGCATGGGCCATGCATAATAATTAATACCATGCTTATTTTGTGAAAACAAGATGATTTACATGGCATTATTCTTATGCGCTCCAAAATGTGGAGTAAGGCCTAAGCAAAAGAATTTAAAGAAAGTCCCAAGTGGAGTAGATGGAGATGATCACATTTGATTATAATTGGGACTTGCTAGCGTGTATGGGCCACTAGATGCTTAATAGTCCCAAAAATATTCCAACATGAGCATAATTCCATGATAATCCATATGGAAGCTAGGAAAAAGGGTTCCACTCACAAGGCATGCAAAGGTGGCCATGTGGCTCTCATATAACAATGATGTGAAAACAACATGATGCTAAGATGAGAGCATGTGGAAAAGGAATTGGATCCATCCCAACCCATATGAGCTAGAGGTAAAACCCAAAGGAAAAACAATTGCAAGCTCATGGATAATGGAATGGTGGAAAGATGGGGTGATGACAAGAAAGGTGGTGGAGTTAAATAAAAGATATGCCCCCAACTCAACTTGGGCATTTAGTCATTATATCAAGAACCAAATACAATATCAAGAGGCAAATACAATTAACAATGCATATGAGAGAAGAACCAAAACAAAAAGGGTTTTTGTATGATGCTCAAATGCAAGGTGGCATGATGACATGAGCATGATATGATGATGCTGCAACAATTATATGTAGGAAGTAGCCATTATATTACTAGACCAAGTAGCATTACAGTTGTTAGACAATTGGGATGCTACACTCCCATAGGCCCTACTTATATAGTCGCCAGGTCCTAGGGTTACAGGGAAAAGTCCTAGCCGGACAGGTTACCGAGTCCTACACCGTCTATCACTAGTCTTGTGTATCTTGCACTCCAAGGCTCCGGGTATGTTGGTGACTCCACCGTAGCCTTACTTTATCCGGCATGGGCCTTCCTTCTGGATCCATCTAACTGGGCCGCCCAGCAGGCCATAGGCCATGCTACCGACTATGGGCCACCCGGGTTAGCCGGATAAGAGACATGCTATAAGGATACCCATATAGCATATCCCCAATAGTGGATCCTGGTCGTGAAGCCCAAACGGTTGTGCATCCTCGTCCGTAGATTCGAACGGTACTGTTCCCGCCATGGGAGTTATTCCCATGATGCAGCGATGCGTCGTTCCTAGCGGTTAATGATGCGCATGCGGCATAGTGATGCGTCCTTTCAGCTCGCCTAGTTAAGCCAGGGTAGAGAAGGAATCTTTTCACTTCCATGCCACCGCTCTTCCTCTTCCCGTCAAGCGCTTCTGTGTCGAAGCTTCATATTCTTTATGGCGCCATGTCATTTCTTAGCTACGGAAAAGGGCAAGGTGACAATGTACGGGAAGGAGGAGGCTCCTCCGGCAAAGCGCCGCCGGGCTCGACCACACGGGGGCGGCTCCCGGCCCCATGGGAGTCATTCCACAACTCCTGAGATGGATGGGGTCCGCTCCGCCAGGTGTGACCAGACCTGCCCATACTGCGGACGTCCTTGCCGCTCGCCCGAGGAGGGGGATCGCCTTTCTTCGAAGGCCAAAGACAGGGGTGAACCCGAACCGGCGGCCGATTTCGTCCTCGTCATGAAGGAGGACAACTGGTCCTCCATGGTGCGCCTCCCCACACGCTTCGTCCTTGCGTCACAGGTCCGCTATGGGGGGCGCGTGCGCCTGAGGAATTGTGGGGGTAGTGGAGAGTGGTCTGTGCGAGTCCAGACTCCCTCGCCGGGGGAGATGTACATTACCTCTGGCTGGAAGAGGTTCATTCGCGACCACAAGATCAGTCGCGGATCCGTCCTACGGTTCAGGTGCGACACTAAGAAGGAATTCCAGGTAGTTTTGTATGACCCAATGTCATGTCGCGCCGACTATCCCTGTCGCCTATGAGAATATGATGGGACCGTGGGGCGCTGCTGCCGCGGGGCCGCATATGGGGCGTGGCCCCTTGCCCCAGGAATTGTTGTGTTGTAGATCCTTTTGCCTTGTTCTTGTGAGCGCGTCTTGTAATGTGCCTCTCCAAGCGGACCCTTGTAATGGGCTCTTGTTTTGTTTGGACCCTTTTAATTGCTTTTGTTATGTTGTCTGGAACTCTTGTTTGAGTGCTTGTGGCAGAGCATCTTCTTGGCGAAGCCGGTGGCGGCTATCTGTGTTTTTCCTCCCTCAGGGACATGCCTCCTAAGTGCTTGAGTAGGCATGCCGAGGGGATGCGCATCCCTAGGCGGTGCCTTTTGCGGGCGAGACCATCAGAGGTTATTGGCGAGGCAGTCCTAGAGGCAGCGCCCGGGAGGCGTCTGCTCACCGATCTCCCGCGGTGAGCGAACCAGACTATAGTGCTCACGAGGTTCTAGCGGCCCTTCAGGGAATGTCCCCCGATGTCTTCATAGGGGATAGCTTAGGCCTTTGGACATTAGGTTGCCCGAGAGGTTTTGTCGTAGCTTGCCAATCTCATCAGAACTGAGTAATTCTCTTGAAGAGGGATTCGTGTGCACACTCTCGTGGAGGGATTTGGTGCGGTCCAATCTCTTTAGCGGGGACGTGACCTCGCTAGGCTCGGGAAACCCTTGTGTCTCAGCTGTGGGGGGAACGATGCTGCGAGCTTCCCAAGGGGAAGAGAGAAAGCGTGGATGCGGCTGCCCAGGCATGGGCCTGCTGCCTGGGTTGATTCCATTGGTCTCCAGGTAGGGCACTACAGGGCTAGTGCCTAACACAGTGCGAGTAGCAGCTGTGTTGTAGAGGGGCTACGCCTCGCGTGCCTCTCCAGGGTACCGCCCGGGGGATGACCGTTGATGAGGACGCCTGTCGCTGGGGACCTAAAAGGCATTTATGTGAAGTGCTTTGAGCACTTGGATCTGTAGGTGAGGTAACTTACTACCGTTTAGGCCTGCAAGTTCAGAGCTCACACTCTAGGTCCTGCGAAGTTACCCACTAGAGAGGGTATCTCCGGGGTCGCCCTGTAAGCTTCCCGAGGGAAAACCGTAGGGCAAGTGTTGGACCAGCTAGCCTCTCGAGAAGGGTCTGGCGGCCCTCATGAAGGTTTATTTTTGGTTTTTAAGGGCCAAAAACCATAGGTTAGGTAACTTGCGGCCGAGGGACAAGCCGTGAGTTTAGAGCACGACCCTTTAGGTCCTAGAAGAGCTTGGAGGAACAACGCCTCGCGAGCCACTACTTAAAAGGGGAGTTTTTCAAATATCAGGAACCATGGGTGAGGTAACTCATAGCCGGACCTAGTACGTAAGTTCAGATCTCACGCTTTAGGGCCTGGAAAAGCTGGTGGAGGGACAGGGCCTCATGAGCCGTTTTTCAAATATCAGAAACCGTGGGTGAGGTAACTGGTCACCGGACCCAGTCCGTAAGTTCAGAGCTCACAATTTAGGGCCTGGACAATCTAGCGGAGGGACATGGCCTCGCGGGCCGTTTTTCAGATATCAGGAACCGTGGGTGAGGTAACTTGTTTCCGGACCCAGTTCAGAGCTCACGCTTTAGGGCCTGGACAAGCTGGCGGAGGAACATGGCCTCACGAGCCGTTTTCTAGAAGGGGTGCTTTTAAGAGGGCCAAGAGCATGGGTGAGGTAACTCGTAGCTGGACCTGGTCCGTAAGTTCAAAGCTCACACTTTAGATCTTGGACGACGAATGGAGGGGAATGATCCCTCACAAGCCGCTCCATAGACCTTTCGAGGAGCGGGCCATAGGGCAAAACACACGTACCGCTGGAGTCAATACATGCGGCACACAAGGGACACAATTAACAGAGGCCGTGGGTGAGGTAACTTGCGGCCGAGGAATGGGCCGTAAGTTCAGAGCTCGACACTTTAGTCTCTGATGATGCCAGGGAGTGACCAGTGTCGGGCACCGTGCCTAGCCCCTCGCTCACGGGGTGCAGGTGAGGGAACCCAATTAGGTACAGTTTTCAGAGAAGACCTTTCCGAGGGAAAAGCCAATTGGTAAAGCGTGCGCGGAGCACAAGATCCAAAAAGCTGGTTAGAGTTCAATCTTATTACAGCACCGCCGTGGCTTGCACGGGATCTTACTGAAAGTAAGGCTGCAAAGGGGGATGAGAGTTTCTCGAGGGTCACCTTCAAAAAGACATGGAGTCAGGTGTGCTACTTGGAGAGGCTTGTACGCCTTTCCGCTGTCGTGAGCTAACTGCCGGACCAATTGCCTAGCTACCCTCCAGAGGGTTTTCAGTGTTGTCTGCGCTCTGGGTGCAGTCCATCAGGAAGTCAGCAGCCCCCGGGTCTAGGCAGTCCTCTGGAGCCTCTTCGGAGCTCGGGAGGGTAGGCGGCGGCATGGCCCGGTCCCTCTAGAAGGCCTGAGCACTGTCATGGCCCTGCCCCTTGCGAGATGGGAACAGCGCATCCACCGCCCTCTTGGCCATGGCGTTCTCCTGAGCCGCCATCTGCCTCCTCCTTGTGGATCCCCCGACGTAATCCAACGCATCCATGTCCTCAGGGTAAGCAGCGGCCGCTGCTTTGTAGGCGTGATCGAGGGAGCGCATGGCCTCCACTTCGTCATAGCGGACCGTGATGATCGCACTGTTGCCACCGGGCATCTTGAGGACATTGTAAGCGTGGTGTGTTGCCGCCATGAACTTGGCCATCGCGAGGTAGCCTAGGATGACGTTATATGTGAGCTTCATGTGGTCCATGTCGAAGTAACAATCTCGGTGCAGTAATTGCCGGGCGCCTCGAACATGATGGGTAGACGCACCTGCCCAATGGGTGTAGTGGTTCCGTCTATCACCCTGGAGAATGGCATGGTCGGCACTAGCATCTCGTAGGGAACTTGCAGCTAGGAAAAATTCTCGGTGGATATCACCTTCAGTTCGGCGCCCCCATTGATGAGAGTTTTCACGACCGCGATGTTTTTGAAGGTGGGGGTGCAGATCATGGGGAGTATGCCCACGGGCCTGGTGGAGACGGGGTGGTCACGAGGGTTTAAGGTGATCGGGTACTGAGACCACTTGAGCTTCTGGGACGGAACTCCTGACCTGGCGGCGGCGACCTCGTGAGTGAGCATCTTGAAGTGTCTGTTGGAGACCGGGGCCTGGGATCCACCAAGGATACAAGCGACAACTCCTTGTGGCAATTGATAGCCCCCAGGGTCCTCTACACGCCTTTATCCTCATGCGGAGGGTGCTACTGTATGGTGTTGGCTTGATGGCCCATCTACAGGGTGTCGCGGCCCCCAGAGTTGTTGTTCCAGCGGTCGCCCCCGTGGTGGCCACCTCTAACCCCACCACGCTCTCCACCAGATCCCCCCTTTCTCTAGCAGCTGTGCAGGTCACGAAGCCTCTTGAGCTCGTAGCAGCCATCAGTGGGGTGACCGTTCCTCTTGTGGAAGTGACAGTATGCATTGTCATCACTTTCCCCTTTGCCACGTTCCTCGCGAGGAATCTTTCGGTCCGGCTCAGTGGTGAGGATGATGGTGGTCTTGCTCTTGGAGTCCTTGTCCTTTTCCTTGGACGATCCCAAGGACTTAGGGGTGGTTTCTGCCTCTGCGAGGCTAAACATCAGCCCAGCCTCCGCCTTGGCGCACTTCTCAGCCATGACGAAGAGCTTGGCTACCGTGGTGAGGTTCTCACCCTCGATGCTGATATTCTCCCTCATCTTGACATCCTTGACGCCCTCGGAGAAACGGTGATGACATTGGAGTCCGAGATCTTTGGGATCTTGTTGTTGACTTGGCTGAACCTCTGTCAGGAACTTTAAGAGGGTCTCTCCGGAATCCTGGTGCACCTGGCGGAGGTCAAAGTACGTGATTAGGCGCTCATAGCTTCCTTTGAAGTTTGCAATGAAGAGTGATCTGAGATTGGCCCATGAGTCAATGGACTCCTCTGGCAGGTTCATCAGCCAAGTGATGTTTGTCTGCTTCAGGCATAGGGGGATCCAGTTCGCCATGATTAGGTCGTCGCCCCCCGCAGCCTCGATGCATGTGTGTATAGATATAGGAACTCGCATGGGTTGGTCATTCCTTCGTAATGCGTTGGCATCTCTGGGCAAAACTTGTGCGGCCAGACCACACGGCGGAGCGCCTTTGTGAAGGAGAGGCAGCCGTTGGCTTGTACCGCCTTGCCACTAGCGAAAGCCGCGCGATTCTATTGGCCTGCCGCGGTGATCTCCTCAATAATTCGCTCCTCACGCCCACGCGGTGGGGCCATGACCACGGGGGGCGATACGATCTGGCAGCTGTTGGTTGCTGGCGGAGGTGCCTGGCCGGACTTGGGGCACCATCACGGCGCCGTGCTAATGGTGAGCCCCCAGCCCCCTGCGCCGGGTCTTCTTCCTATGCTTGCTGCTCCTGCGGGGAGACTGTGGAGATGTGGAGGAGTTCAGCGATCCTTTCCCGCCGTCTCTCCTCACCTGGGTCGGCCGGTGAGTGGTCCAGGAGGTCCTAAACCATGCTCCTAGCCGCTTCAGGCGTGAGGAGCTCAGTGTTGCCGTGCGTGGACACGGTGCGGGAGAGCAAGGTGACGCCACGTGAGGAGGACAAGGACTCCCGTGATGGGAGCTAGGTGGAGCCTCCATCATCCTTGGTCCACTGGTCCTGCTCAGAGAGGGCGTGTTGCAGGCCCTGCTCGGTCTGGTCCCTCGTCGCCGTGCGGCGGAGGGTGCACTCGGTGCGGGTCTCAGTGCGAGCCGACATGTGGCCAAGATTGGTGAAGATCTTGAAAGAGTGCCTCAGCCCCCTACCTGGCAAGCCAAATGTCGGAGATTTGTCCCGTGAAGGAACTAGGGTCCAATGATCCCTTGGTTCGTGAGGAGGCTGAACACGCGTTCTCAAGGAGCCTTGGTGATAGTGGCAATGACACAACAAGAATAACAGGAGAGAGGTGACATAGTTTTTTACCCAGGTTCGGGACCCTCGTGGGGAGGTAAAGCTCCTACTCCTCCTTTGTTGTATTGCTTGCTTGGCTTCGCTATGGTACAATGGAGATGAGATATCTAGGGTTTAGATCACAGTGATCGATCCCCTCTAAGGTAGGAGGAGGAGCCTTTATATAGGGCGACGTCGGGCCTCTTCCCTAGACTTTGGGTGGGAAGGGCGTCCACAGTGCCGCTCCTCGAGATCCCGGTCTAGGAGTCTACTTTACATGGACTTGGTCCAGCTTACCCGGCTTCACTCGGTCCCCCAGTAAAGCGTCCTGCTCCGACGCTGCTTGTCCTCATCAGGCACCCTCTGCTTTTACCCTTCTATCACTAGAGTGGTAATAAAGGCGTCTCCCACCACAAGGTCGATCGTCGTTTCCCTGTGAAAAGGGGGGGTAGACTGAGTCTTTTTTACCGAAGTGGTTGGCATCGCAAGGACACTGTATTCTCTGCTAGGGCGACAGGTCGAACCCTGCTTGGCAAAGTTACTGTCTTACCCCGGAGGTGCTCCGGGGCATCCGAGGCACGAGGACGCATCGTGACAGTGTGTTAGGCCACCTTCGGAGGTGCTATCGCTCAAGATTCCCTTCCCTAGGAGGCGAGTACCTCGCGAGGTCCGGGCGACTGTACCCCCTATGAAGATGTACCTCCTCGCAAGGATGAAGATTCCCTAGACACGGGGCTCGTCAAACGTGGGGATGTGGCACCCCATTTGCCAGGGCCCCGACAATCCTTATAGGCTATAGTAGCTTGATCATGAAAGTTGTCATGATAGGATGAATGAAATATGTATGTAAAATGTTTACTATACTAAAAGGTTACTAAGGAGTGGATTTTGGAAGAATGCCAAACATTTGATGATGGTGATGATAGGACAAAGGTGTCCAATCTTTTGATGAGATGGGGATAGTTGATTTTGGTGGAGTTCGGGCTTGACGATCTGACTACACGGGCGAGCACGAGCGCCAATGCTGCTAGACCAATATCCTATAGGTTACCGATCTTGCAGAAGCACGATCAGCGTGACCAACAAGGGTCTGAAATCCTACCTAAAATCTAACAAGAAATGACTAATATTGCAATCAAGATATTGCGGATGAAGATGAAAGCTTTATTGAAAAGGTCCGATCATATATAGGTCTGAAGTACAAGAGGCCTCTGTGACACTCAAGCCTTGGCTTAGTTGCAACAATGGGTAACTATTAGTCTAAACAAAATATAAGTCTAAACGATGACCTAATAGATTTATATATAGAGGGATGGGGGATGCGGCGAGCCTTGGGAGAGGTGGCTGGAAATCCTTCCTAAGTCTGTTTCCTCCACTTATACAGACTCTAAAAATTCAGCGTAAAAAGTTGGATGAAATTACAGGTGTCTGGTCCATTAATAAAAGGTGATGCAGCACCATATGACTATATGCCGAAATTATGAAGTGGTAATATCTTGGTTTCGTCCATCTCTTCATCTCTCATTATGGTGGCTTCAAAGATTTGAAATCTTCACTTGTAGTGTTATCTTCCATCCTCTCAAGCTTGTTGCCATCTCCATGCATGATCATGCTCCATTTATTATCCGCCTACTTTTGGTCAATCACGTGAGAGCCGTAGGATCTTGATCTAAAGGTTGCGATAGAAACTTAAATGAAGAGGTACGCAGTGATCTGAGCCGCTCAGATCTAATGAGATCCAACGCCCCACAACAGCTGATCCGCGCGAACCGTTTCTGACCTATCAGAATATTCCACGTTGACAGCCTTTTGTTTTAAAAACAGAAACTATTCTATTAGATGTTCAATCTTGTAAATTGCATAACTTTTGATCTAAACGTCCAAATTTTATAAATTTTATATCAATGGAATCAGGAAAACAAGTACTTTCCAACTATGCACTTTGTTTAATGAATTTGTTCTGTTAAATTGGTTGTTTTTGCAGAAACTTGTGTAGGCATAATTTGAATATAAAATTTATTCCAGAAATATTTTTATGGTAAAATCTTTGGCAAATGAAATTTTTTGAACCTACTGACCATATAAACCAACTTGTGGAATTAAAAGTGTATTTTGTGAAGCCAAAGAATAAATCTTTGAATAAGAGCATTTCTAGTTAAATAAAAATATTGTTTATGTATTAAAAATGCTTTTTGAGTAAAACCTTTGAGAAATGGTTTGAATTAAACTCTCTGACCCTAAACACAAAGTTTTATGATTTAAAATATATTTGGTGAACCCTATAAAAATTATTACTTTGCTAAAGGCATTTCCAACAACATAAAATATTGCTTTGGTATAAAAATGGTTTATAGGTGAAACCTCTTGCAAATGGTGTTATTATTAAACACTTAAGCTTAAAACACTAACATTTGTGTTTTAAAATGTATTTTCCAAATACTAGAAATTGTCACTTTGATTTAAATCAAATCTAGCAAAACAAAAATGACTTAAAGTTGCCATTTTTCACTAACTTGATATCAAATGGTTTTACCACTTTTATAAATGTACCATGGGTGTTTTCAAATGTTTATGACCTAATAGGAACCATTTTTCCAAATAAAACAATCTTTGACATGCTTGCATGTATAACTTTTGTTTTTATTATTCTATGTGATGATTGCTTGAATGGTAGTTTGAAATTGTGCCTTGATTGAATTGTAGTGGAATTTGAAGAGTGTGACTATTGCAAGATAAAGGAGTGAACTTATATTCTCTACCAAAAAGGCAAGTGGTGCTTCATACTTTTGTCCCATTATTTTCACTATGCATTAGTGATATTTCTAAGAAGGACTTGCATGGAATTTTTGCTAAGTATAAAATAAGCCATGGGAAATTCTAGTAGATGAAACCTTAGTGGAATTTTACTAAGTTAAGATTCCTACTACTATCATGCTTAGCTTAGCTAGTAGATAACAAGGGTGGATTATATTCATGCTATGGAATATTTCTAAGTCAAGGACTTGTGTTTTGTTTAATAAAACAACTAAGTGAATGAATCACCTGGGTGGAATGTAAAGAATGGTTTGTGTTGAGTGGTTACGCAAGTCCAGTATGCTGGGGAAATCTTGGGCATCACCAAGTCTAGTATACTGGGGAAAACTTGGTATCTCACTTGTGGAATGCCACCCAGGAACAAAGAGATTTGAGATGTCAAATGTTGAGAAGCTTCAAGTGCAGCCACTTGGCATTATGGGCTCTGCCTGGATCATGTAGGTTGCAATAACTTAGCCAAATGGATAGTTGGTGGTAGGGGATGATAGGTTGGAGTGTGTCCATTCTGGTCTAAGGGAAGGCTTCTAAAAGATCTTGTCTTGGTGATACAAAGTCTTGTGGGGAAAGTGCACCACCTCTGCAGAGTGTAAAATCTAAGTTCTTAGCAATGTCCCTGGCAAAGGACAATTGGAGCATCAAGACATGGAATTTATCAAGAATCTCCTCATCCGAATTTCTAAGTTAAAAACTTGTGGTTGAACAAGGGTGAAGGTTCACCAATTTCTATTGGTGGTTCCTTGGGTGATTTTGTCAAACAGAAACTTAGTGTTTTCAAATGATAAAGAAAAACTATTTTGAGCAAATCAAGCCTAAGCTCCACCTAGCCAAATGCATATAGATGATAGACTCCATTATACTATCATAGTATCACTTGCCAATACAATTCAAATGTATTGACCCTTGTGGCTGTAACTTATTATGTTGCAGGTTTGTTTAATGTTAGATAAGTATGTTGATTAGGATTACAATTCTACAACCAACATGATTGCCTGTGGCACTTTGAAGATGAAGGACCCCATGCTATAGTTAATTCTGCTGCATTGTAATGAGATAGCCAAATGAGCTATGTAAGATGTAATGAATTATTTTATTCCTGGTTACAAAGTTGTATTATGACCTTTGTTTCTTGATATTACATCTTAACTGTGGATGCTAGCTATTGATCCAGGGACTAGCATTGTAAACACATGGATCTCTACCTTATTAAAGGTTGGGACCTCTACAGATGGTATCAGAGCACTGTGTTGCCTGTAGGATTGTAACCCTAGGATTGGACAAAACCCCTTAGAAAAATAGGAGTTGTATTTGTTCCAAAACTTATTTGTAAACAATATTGTATACTCTTCCCTCAACCTTTTGGTTTTAATTCTACATCTCTTCCTTTTCAAACTTGATGGAGAAGACTTCAACATGAGCAAAGGATTTCACCAACTCAAATGACTTCAACATCATCAAGGACTTCAACGTTATTTTCACCAAGGACTTCAAATTGGATATCACTAAGGACTACAAGTGAAACAAGAATATTATTCAACACTTGAAGACTAAAGAAACACAACTTAGAAGGAACCATCATCACCTTTGAAGTTTTGTGACCAAGATACAAGAATTTCTCCAAGGATACAATGATCTTGTTCATGAAGAATCAACTAAGAAGGATGGAAAGATCACAAGTGAACCATATAGTTGGACCACCATATTTAGTTTAGATCAAACCCACCAACTTATGTGGTGTAGCAAAAAAAAATATTTTGTTGCCTAAAATGTGCTTGAAACTTTGATGTTTGATTGGAATGTTTGTTTGTGATTGTTTGCACATTGCTTGTGTGAATTGTGGTGTGTGTGATTAGAATTATTTCCTTAGAAATCTTTTGCCTATTCTAATCCCAATCCAACCCAAACAGATGACTACTCCAAGAAACTCCAACATCAAGGATGGTGACAACAACAACCAAGAGATTCACATGAGAGAACTCATAGTAACCCAAACCCAGTTGAACCAAGTGACAACTCAGATTTTAGCCAACTACAAAGAGTTAGACCCAACCATGCAAAGGTTTATGGAAACCTAAACCCAATTGTTGCAAAGGATGACAAATCAAATGATCAACATGGGAGACAACCCTTCCCAAGGAGTTTGTGACAACAATGATGTCAAGGATGATATTTTAGAAGGAACTCAAGCTTGCAATATTTGTGGAGACATGGATCACACTTCCAAAGAGCATGAAGATCAATGCCCTAATTTCGAAGAGAAACATCCAACTAATCAATGCCCCACATCTCAAGCTACTTGTTTCCTATGTGAAGGAAATAATCATGTCCCTATCCAATGCCCCATCTATTCATAATTCAACAAAGGAAACAAGGTGGAGTGCATCAACAGTTTGTAAACCCCCATGAGGGAACAACTTCTACCAAGAAGGATGAAGACAAAGGAAAATCTCAACTTGCACCTCCATGCACTATGACTCCCATTGATGGACAAAAGAGACATATGTACTATCCAAGGAAAAGATTAAGGAAACCAGGAGACTTTCCCACCTTTGTGGTGAGATATGAAGAGCATGAACTAGAAGAAATCCTAGCTTTGGAGAAACCCAAGAAGAAGAAGGACAAAAGCCAAGTGCAATGTTGCCATTGCAAAGAGACGGGACACTATGCCAATGAATGTCCAGAGAAGAAGAAGTATAAGGAAATTAGCCAAGTATTTTGCAACAACTGCAAAGAGCTAGGCCATTATGTATCAACTTGTCCACAGAAGATACGTGAAGAACTCAACCTTGTCACATGTTACAATTGTGGTGACCAAGGACATTATGCAAGAAATTTTCTAGAAAAGATGAAGTACAAAACAAACATCCCTATGAGAGATCTTAGCCTTGTCACATGTTTCAAGTGTGGAAACAAAGGACACTATGCAGATGTCTTCCCAGAGAAGATTCATCAAGACCCCAAGCAAGCCAAGATGTAATCTAGTTGGAAATTTTTAAGGGTGGTAGTACCCTAGTTGCTTTGAGCCAACTTGTAACCCCTAGCCTTCCCAAATCTCGGGACGAGATTTCTTTTAAGGGTGTTAGCCTGTCACATCCCAAAATTTTCCAAATTTTGTAATGTGAAAAATAAATAATTGTTGAAATTTAGGGTGAAAAGAAACTTTTATTTCGAAATGGAAACTTAAAGACCCATCTTGAACAAACTTTGAATAAAGTTTAAATCCAACTAAATTCAAATCAAGTGGAATGCATTCTTCATAAATGCATCATGAAATATAAACACTTGGAAAATAAACCAAAACCCTAATGGGAGATTTCCAAGATATCTCTAATACCATGGATTTGATTCATATAAAATTTGTCAGCAAATATTTATAAATGATCAAGAATGACAAATATAAATATTAAAAAACCATAGAAATTGGTTTCACTTAATTTGGAGCCATAGATAAAATCTTATGAATTTAATAAGATAAGGAAATTGAATTCCCAAAACTAATAAAGATCCTATCTAAAATCCATACCAAATGGTGAACAAATAATCCTAAAAAGATATAAAAGGATAAACAAATATTAAATAAGATTTTACAAATTGGAATCACTAAGTTTGGATCTTTAAATAAAAAGATATGGATTTTATAAGATAAAGAAAGAAATAATGATTAAGGAATATTTAAAAGCCAAATTAAATCTTGGCCAAATCCATAAGCAAATGAAAATAAAGATAATCCAAATAAAATAAATGGATAAAGAATATTTCAATAGAATTTTATAGTATTAAAACCATAATCAAATTTTATTTATTTGAAGACAAATGCTCATATTAAATGATTAATAATCATATTAAAATAATTTAAATAATTCAAGTGAAGTATTTAAACATCCTATTAAATAAATAAAACCTGCTGAAAAAGGTTTACTGAAAATTAGAAATTCAAATAAAGAGTTTGAAAATATATTTAATCTTATCTGAATAAAGGCAAGTACTTATTTTAATAAAGAATAAAACCATAAAATGAATAAAGAAATTATTCTAAAAATGGTCTTAAAAGAATACATATTTAAACAGAATATAAACTTACTGAAAAGTTCGAACAGTTTTTGAAATGAAAAAGAGTTTGAAATCATTTTTGATCAAATTCAAAACAGAGAAAGAAAACAAAAAAAGAAAAAACAAACAGGAAAAGAAAAAAATAAAAGAAACCAGCCCAGCCCACTAAGCCTAGCAAGCCCAATTTCCCTCTCCCCGCAGAAAACGATTCGCACCAGAGAAACAACCCGCAAAGCCGCTGACCGCCTGGACCCACCTTTCTTTTCCCCCTCTCGTTGACTAGCCAGCCCCCCCGTCATCTTCCTCACCCGCTGCGGTGACCACGCCGGCCATTTCCTGCCGATGAATGCCGAGGTTAATTCACATCAATTCCTCGCTTAAATCTCGCCGCGGCCATGCTCGATTAAACGCCTGCTCCCCCTCTCCATTTCCCCCCAGAAACCACCCACACTCTGCCCCCAGGCTGCTCCCATTCTGGCTCGCACCGCCGCGGACTCCGACGAGCTCTCCGAGCAATTCCGGCCGCTCCTCGCCGCCACTTGCCTCCCAGTCCCCACGATCTTGCTCGCCATCACTGTGCGCGTCTCCCAGTACCCCAAACCTCCCCGCGCTTGTCCCAGAACGCCGGCAAGGACGACCACTGCACGCCACCGTCGCATGCCACTTCTCCGGCGACCTTTCCCAGGTAATTCTGACCGTGCCTCTCCCTCTCGATGACACTCGTGTATTCACCTCTCTCACCCGCGTCTAACGCACCCTTCAACTTGTCCTCCTGTGCCGTACAGCCTCGCCAACAACAACGACCAGAGGAACCCAACGCAAACAAGAACTCCGGCGAGCAATCCACTCCGTTCTCGTGCACCCCCTGCCCAACGGTGACCACCTTGAGCATCTACTCGCCACGGCGATTCTCGTGAGATACTCCTCTATCCCCGTTGCTTCCTAAATCACCGGCGACTGCACCGTCTGACCGCGCCGCCGCCAGCACCGCCAACTTTTGGTCAATCACGTGAGAGCCGTAGGATCTTGATCTAATGGTTGCAATAGAAACTTAAACGAAGAGGTATGTAGTGATCTGAGCCGCTCAGATCTAATTAGATCCAACGCCCCACAGAAGCTGATCCGCGCGTACCATTTCTGACCTATCAGAACATTCCACGTGGACAGCCTTTTGTTTTAAAAACAGAAACTATTCTATTAGATGTTCAATCTTGTAAATTGCATAACTTTTGATCTACATGTCCAAATTTTATAAATTTTATATCAATGGAATCGGAAAAACAAGTACTTTCCAACTACGCACTTTGTTTAATGAATTTCTTCGGTTAAATTGGTTGTTTTTGCAGAAACTTGTGTAGGCATAATTTGAATATAAAATTTATTCTAGAAATATTTTTATGGTAAAATCTTTGGCAAATGAAAATTTTTGAACCTACTGACCATATAAACCAACTTGTGGAATTAAAAGTGTATTTTGTGAAGCCAAAGAATAAATCTTTGAATAAGAGCATTTCTAGTTAAATAAAAATATTGTTTATGTATTAAAAATGCTTTTTGAGTAAAACCTTTGAGAAATGGTTTGAATTAAACTCTCTGACCCTAAACACAAAGTTTTATGATTTAAAAATATATTTGGTGAACCCTATAAAAATTATTACTTTGCTAAAGGCATTTCCAACAACATAAAATATTGCTTTGGTATAAAAATGGTTTATAGGTGAAACCTCTTGCAAATGGTGTTATTATTAAACACTTTACCTTAAAACACTAACATTTGTGTTTTAAAATGTATTTTCCAAATACTAGAAATTGTCACTCTGATTTAAATCAAATCTAGCAAAACAAAAATGACTTAAAGTGGCCATTTTCACTAACTTGATATCAAATGGTTTTACCACTTTTATAAATGGACCATGGGTCTTTTAAAATGTTTATGACCTAATAGGAACCATTTTTCCAAATAAAACAATCTTTGACATGCTTGCATGTATAACTTTTGTTTTTATTATTCTATGTGATGATTGCTTGAATGGTAGTTTGAAATTGTGCCTTGATTGAATTGTAGTGGAATTTGAAGAGTGTGACTATTGCAAGATAAAGGAGTGAACTTATATTCTCTACCAAAAAGGCAAGTGGTTCTTCATACTTTTGTCCCATTATTTTCACTATGCATTAGTCATATTTCTAAGAAGGACTTGCATGGAATTTTTGCTAAGTATAAACTATGCCATGGGAAATCCTAGTAGATGAAACCTTAGTGGAATTTTACTAAGTTAAGACTCCTACTACTATCATGCTTAGCTTAGCTAGTAGAAAACAAGGGTGGATTATATTCATGGTATGGAATATTTCTAAGTCAAGGACTTGTGTTTTGTTTAATAAAACAACTAAGTGAATGAATCACCTGGGTGGAATGGAAAGAATGGTTTGTGTTGAGTGGTTACGCAAGTCCAGTATGCTGGGGAAAACTTGGGCATCACCAAGTCCAGTATACTGGGGAAAACTTGGTATCTCACTTGTGGAATGCCACCCAGGAACAAAGAGATTTGAGATGTCAAATGTTGAGAAGCTTCAAGTGCAGCCACTTGGCATTATGGACTCTGCCTGGATCATATAGGTTGCAATAACTTAGCCAAATGGACAGTTGGTGGTAGGGGATGATAGGTTGGAGCGCGTCCATTCTGGTCTAAGGGAAGGCTTCTGAAAGATCTTGTCTTGGTGAAACCAAGTCTTGTGGGGAAAGTGCACCACCTCTACGGAGTGTAAAATCTAAGTACTTAGCCATGTCCCTGGCAAAGGACAATTTGAGCATCAAGACATGGAAGCTATCAAGAATCTCCTCATCCCAATTTCTAAGTTAAAAACTTGTGGTTGAACAAGGGTGAAGGTTCACCAATTTATATTGGTGGTTCCTTGGGTGATTTCATCAAACAAAAACTTAGTGTTTTCAAATGATAAAGAAAAACTATTTTTAGCAAAGCAAGCCTAAGCTCCACCTAGTCAAATGCATATAGATGATAGACTCCATTATACTATCATAGTATCACTTGCCAATACAATTCAAATGTATTGACCCTTGTGGTTGTAACTTATTATGTTGCAGGTTTGTTTAATGTTAGAGAAATATGTTGATTAGGATTACAAGTCTACAACCAACATGATTGCCTGTGGCACTTTGAAGATGAAGGACCCCATGCTATAGTTAATTGTGCTGCATTGTAATGAGATAGCCAAATGAGCTATGTAAGATGTAATGAATTATTTTATTCCTAGTTATAAAGTTGTATTATGACCTTTGTTTCTTGATATTACATATTAATTGTGGATGCTAGCTATTGATCCAGGGACTAGCATTGTAAACACAGGGATCTCTACCTTATTAAAGGTTGGGACCTCTACAGTTGCGGTTGAGCGAGTTCCCTGGGGCAAACCTTCTTCCAGGTTGAACACGACGCTGCTACTGAGCTGGGGCATTTGCATTGGGGGCTACGGAAATCTTCTTGGTGCACTCACTGGAGTAGTGACCCTTGGTTCCACATTCATAACAAATATCTTGCGACTTGTCCTTTGCTGCAACATGCATAACATTGTTTCCAGTCCTTGGGGTAGTGTTGGTGTTGGTGGCGGCATTGATGTTGTTGAACTTGGGTGGTGCACGGGTGAAATTGCTGGAGTTTCCTGGGTTGTTGTGGTTTCCTCCGGGCCCCGGGTTTCCACGGTTGGGATAGGTCGGACGGTTCATCGGGGGTCTGTTGTTTCTTGGGGCAAATCCTGGAGATGGGTTGGGGCGATACTTTGGTGTATGGCGGGTTCCTGGTTGATGCATCATGCGATGCTTGCGGTTCTCATTGGCTTGGTTGATGTTTCCTTCCATCTGAATGGTAGAGTCCACTAGAGATTCAATATCAGCAAAGGGGATATTGACTAACACTGTCTGCATTTCATCGTGCAGACCATTCAAGAATCTCTCCTTCTTCTTGGCTTCAGTATCTATCTCATCCGGTGCATACCTAGACAATGACAAGAATTTGTCACGGTATTCCACTACTGTCATCCTTCCTTGCTTCAGTTCTCTGAATTCATCTCTCATCCTCTTGATTAAACCCAGTGGCACATGTGTTCTGCTAAACTTGACTTTGAACTCTTCCCAGGTCATCAGCTGACCTCCTATCATTGCGCGAACGCTATTCCACCATGCCCTTGCATCTCCAGCTAGATAGTGGGTAGCAAACAACACTTTCTCGTTGGCTTCCACTCCTGCAACTTCTAGATTATTCTCGATGGTTTGCAACCAGTCATCTGCATCTAGGGGCTCTTCTGACTTAGTGAAAACAGGTGGATTGGTGTTCTGGAAGTTCTTGAGCTTAGATCCATGGTTGTCCTGATTTCCATGGCCTTGATTGTTGTTGGCCATCTGGGCGATGTGTTGAAGGGTGGCTAAGCTATCTTGATGTTCGGCTCTTTCATCTTCGCGGTTAGAAACCAACATTTGCAAGATCTGCAACATCGGGTCCGGGGATGAATCGCTTCCTCCGCGAAGCATCTGAAGATTGAGATAGATCATGAGAAAAGAGGGAAATTTCTAAGGTTCAGGGATTTTGAAAAGTTTTTTTTGAAGTTTGACTCAGATTTTTATAGCAACTTGCTTTTCATTCATTCATAGCATACGATATAAACACACACCACAACAAAGGAAAACAGATGGTTTTAAGAACCATTCTAGGAAACTACGATACAGTGGGACCGGATACAACTCACTAACGCTAGTGCTCAAGTGCTACTACTCCTTGTAGTCAGTGTCCTCATCATCATCATCATCATTGATGAAGGTGAAGTCATCCTCATCGGTGAAGAAGTCCATGGCCTGATCCTCCATAAAGTCATCATCATCGCTGAGATAGGAGTAGGGGTTGCCACAAAGGTCTTCCCCTACATTCTCCTCTCCTCCAACTGCATGTCTCTCTCGTGGATGGTCTCCTCCAAATCCGTGATCCGGTGGCAAAGACGGGCAATGATGCGCTCCTTCTTGTCGAGCTGACGACGACGAGACTTACGGTCCTTCACTAGCATGGCGATGGTCTGATCCTTCTTCTTGGTGATGGCGTACTTATGGTTGGCGTAGGAACGGGTATTTTCCAACTCCTTCTGACGGTCGTACATCATGAAGCTAAGGTGGTCCAACTGAGTCTTCAGCTCGGGGTGATATGGGGCCTCAAGTGGCTGTCCCATATCATCACGCCTTGGGTAGAACTCAAAGCGGGTACCCTTGACTTGATTGATACTCTGACCACACAGACGAACAAGAGCTTCCTGCATGGCCCTGGCAAGTCCATCGAGCCCCAGTTGTTCTCTCTTAATGTGAACTGAATTCCCTCTGCAGTGGAGGTTCAATATTTCCTCGGAGACTTGCAACAACTAGCCACTGCAAATCTTCTCCTTCCTGATCATTGAGCTGCGCTCCGAAGAACTCGGAGTGTGGACGCTCCAGCAACTCCGACAGCTGGTCCAAGTCACACTCAAATATGAGGTCTCCTCCATTCCCCAACTGATAAAACTTGTTGTACTTTACGTCCATCTATAAGAATATAGGATGAGTAAGTTAGTAGAGTGATCAAGTGTGTCAAATTTTATGTACTTTGCAAGAATTTTTGAGGAACATGAATTTTCATGAAAGAATCCAAGTGATAAGAATGGGAATACGTTTTTGTAAATACTCACTTCCTTTGGTTTTGAAACTAAGTTTTTGATTCGAACATCCATTCTAACTAGGGTCTCCTATGGTCAGGATGGCTCTGATACCAACTTGTTAACACCCGGATTTTTAATCCCAGATGCCTCTTATGCCATACATCGCAATCCCAGGATTACCATTTTTGCGAGACATAACAGATTTGGATATCATAGTACATAATCCATTACAAACCATACATAAGGTCTTACACAAATAAGGATCTCATGATCCAGTTCTTAATACAACTCAAGCAGCGGAATAACGTAAAGATAACGATAGCGTAGGCGAAGCTCCATCTTCAGGGTCACAGGCAATGCTGACGATGGGAGATGATCCTGGTTGTCGTAACCTTCCTGTGGTCCGTCATCCTGATACTCCTCTTCATAGTCTGGCCACGGGAATAGCCAGGGACAAAGCCATGAGTACTCTTTAAGTACTCGCAAACTAGTACTAACAAGTGAAGGGGTTTTGAATAGGATATACTAAGCTCTAGGGTTGTTTTGCAAAAAGCCAGATTTACCTCTACCAAGTTCAAAAGCAAAGAATGCTAGTTTAAAGTTTTATAACACCTAATTGGGAACTTGCATTTCATGTCACAACTCTGTTGTGGTCAAGTCAAAGTCATAAATCATTTCATGAGTTGTTTTGAAAACATCTGACGGGGGAACAGTATGGCCACTTCAACTGTCCATAACCGCGGATGCGGCTGTTCGAATAGTTTGACACTCTGCAGAGATTGTACACTTTCACCACAACATTCGATACATCCGTCAGGAACAATCCTGAATTCACCATAATCAGTATGCGGATAATCAATCCTAACCTTTCAATTACACGCCCTAGTATAGGCACCTCTGTTGTGAGTTTGGCCTCCCAACTATGACCATCTATCATCTTGGGTACTGCACAGGTGGAAAATCTTCACAAGGTAGCCTCAACTCAGAC
The DNA here is from genome assembly GCA_916181665.1 of Avena sativa. Classification (NCBI taxonomy): domain Eukaryota; kingdom Viridiplantae; phylum Streptophyta; class Magnoliopsida; order Poales; family Poaceae; genus Avena; species Avena sativa. The sequence continues at coordinate 231,550,854 of OV702283.1, read as the reverse complement.
CTTGGCCGCAAGGGAACCCATACCAAGGTATATAAATTTCGAGTCAAGCCCTACCCAATTTTCGGGTATTGTGGTTGTACGGTAAAATTGGAATGGTATCGCATCCAAACAACCATCAGTTTTATAAAGGGCTAAGGCTCATGCCTCAACCTTTTCATCATCAAAATCATCTAGTCTTCAAGAACACATGTCAAAACATTTCAGTAGAATGACTCATCATTCTAAGGTTTTCATAAACATTTTCACCAAGTAGTCCCATCTAAAGTTGATCAAGTTTTATGCTTAGCACTAGCATCTACAAGTGGGGGGTAAATACTAATGAGGGTTGGTAAACAAGTGGGGATTAGCTAAGTTCAATCTCATGCCTTAGGATGACATCAAGATTATCTAACTGAGGGAAAATTTTATGCTCTTTATGTTACCTTCAATTATCTTTCTAGAATCTACATGTCACTAAGTAAACTTTTGATAGAAAGCTTTTGGTAAATAAAATAAAATACTAAGCTTGCAAGTAAAACTAGGATGGTGTGTCAAGTGGGTATAATCACATATGCTTAAGGCATATTGTTGGCATAGTAACAAGCAAGTAGTATCTTGCATAAGTAGGGTATCTTGCAAGTATTAGCTTGCAAGGTTGCAAGTATGGGCTTGCTAGAATATTAGTATAAGCTTGCCTTATGGAGAGCAGTGGTTGAAGTTCTCCTCGGCTTCTTCCTCTTAGTATCCTCCTTCCTCCTCGTATCCTTGGTCGGTACTAGCGTCTATAAATAAATACGAGGTACACAATCACCAAACAATACTTAACTATTTCCCATCATCACACAAAGGTTCATACTAGACGATCTAGCATCATCACTAATATTACAAGATTAAAGCACTTGTCTTATTTATTTTATTTTTAGAAAAGTAATTTCTACTCATTGAAAAACTACTTAAGATTTAATATTCTCCAACTCAAACATGGGATCATGTTGACACATGTCATCACCACATATTTCAGTACATGGGAATGTGATTTAAAGTGGTGTCACAATTTAATAAGGTGTAACCTTTTTATTTTATTTTAATAAAGTGACTAGAAATGCCTATGTGGCATTCTTTTATTACTTGAACATTATTTCTGCAAGTACACCCATATGTTTTTATATATTCTGAGAGGTATGATCAAATGTGATTTTTGAGAGTTGGAATCAACTCAAAAGATCTTATGGTTGAATTTTGAAAAATGTTTGAATGCAGAAAAGCTTCTGCCTTGTTATTTTTACCATGGGTGATCTACAAATCTAAATAGTTTGAATCCAACGGGCTTGGATTAAGAATTTCAATACCTTTCTGACAAAATTGGTTTCATGCTATTTGGTTTAGAAAAACTCCCTGAATTGATTTTTGAATCAACAGACAGAACTAGGGTTTGAGTTTAAATGAAAAATCTAAATTTAAACTAACTGGGTTGCGCGGGAGAGTTACTGGGCCAGCCCACTACGCACAGCGCGCGCGGGCTGCTGACAGATGGGGTCTATAAGTCAGCGGAACTAACTAAACAAAATGGTATCTATGAAACTGAGCCTTACGATCTAATTCTAATCTAACAGCTGAGCGTCCTTATTGACGACGAGCTACTCCGGCGAGGAACTAACCCTAGCTCGGACAGTGGGGGTCTGGGGCGGCTCACCGGGGCTCCAGCGATGGTCGGCGACGGGGGCGAATGACGAATTCGACGACGGCGGTTCTCCTAGTACCGGAAGCTCCTCCTGGGGCGGCTCCAATCGACGGCTCCCTTCTCCTCCAGCAGCGGCGGGTTCCGGCCAAATTTCGGCGAGGGAGAGCTCGCCTTGCTCCAGGAAGAAGTGGGAATGATCAGTGAGAGGTGGGGAGTGAGATGGTGTGGAGGAATCGATCTGGGGAGGCCTCCTTTTATAGGCGAGCAAGAGGGGCAGCATGGCGTGGGATGAGCTCGTCGGAGGCGACGGTATAGGCGGCTATCGGAGTGGCTGAGGCTAGGGGACGGTGCACGGTCTCCTGGCGGTCGTTGCTAGTTTAAAGGCGAGGCTTATGGCGGTGGGGTTTGGTCTGGAATGTGCGGTGCTCTGCGCGGTACCGACGTCGAACTTCGCGGCGTGCGGCGGCTACGGGGTACGATCGAGGAAACGAGCGTGTATAGTGGTCTCCTGGGACGGTGGGGTTCATGTTGGCGGGCGGCAAAGGCTCGAGGCGGTCGGGTTGAGTGGGAACGACGCGTGCACGGTGGTGCGCATCGGCATGGTCGACAGCGGCGCGGGCATGACGTTTCCGGTGGTTCCTATCTCTGTCTTCGAGCTAGGGCTGGTCTAGAGGGGGCGGTGAGGCACGGGCAGCATGCCAGACTAGGTTGGCACAACTAGTTCTTCCTCTAGCTTGCTGTCGACATTGGGGGTGGCAAAGGGGCTCGGCATGGTCACCATTAATGGCTATGCCAAGCTCACAGTGGTGTTAAGGCTTGTTAATTTGGCTAGTTCATCTCCTGAGAGTGTATTGAGAGCTATAGAGGGAACAAGGTTGGCCAAAATTACTGCACACTATAGTGTTTTATGTTTTGTTGTTTGTTGCTAACAAGGTGTTTGATGAAATGGCCGAAAGAAATTCAAATTTGAATTTTGGATTTAAATTTGGTGGGTTTGCTAGGAACATACTAGGGAGTAGCTTGTTCGTTGGATTAGTCAAGGGGCACTCGTTTGGTTGGGTTTTGAAAATGGGTGATCTTCACATATGATAAAGATTCAATTTTCACTTGTGATTTGAATGAGGTTGCCAAATGTTTTTGCAAGTTTGAAAGGTGGGCTTTGATTCACTTTTACTTGGTCTAGCAAGGGGTGAAAAGAATTGGGAAAGTTTCTGTTTGAAATCTTGGAATAGAAACACTCAAAGTGACCTAGTGAGCAAGATTGGCAAAAATGACCATTTGCCTTAATTGATCTATTTTTGATTTTTTCTTTATTTGTTTCTGTTTGCAAATGTTTTATATGATGTTATTTTCATATTTATACCATTTCTTGCTATTTAGGTTAATCACATAAGTTCATTCATGCATTTATCAAATCCTCACATACACACATGCATTCAAATGATTTCAATTAATCAAAGTTTTTGTTAACCCTAATTTTAGTGATTAAAGTTTGATGATCATTGTTTCATATTTTTGGGATGTTACATTATTCTTTCCCCACTCTTCATCCTTAGCATGATCCTTCTCTGCATTGTTAGAACGAGGCATATCCCAAACCGAGGGCAAATTCCCTTTGGGCACATGTTGATATTGATAATCATGTATAAGTGTATGGAAGGATCTCTTGTTACGTGGAGGAGATGATCGTGGAGAGAGAGTATGATGTCGAGATTTCTCTCCTGTAGACATCCGTGCTGTCCTCTTAAGGTTGGTATGTCGTGCCACCAAACCAATGCTTGCGACGGTAGCGCAAGTGTCCGATTGCTTGTCCTCCTCCATGTCACCTTCATACCCTACCGAAATCTCCTCCTCCTTGGGGACTTGAGGTTCTTCTTCCTCGGGCTTCTTGCTTTTGTCGTTGGCGGAGGCCATGGTGCTCTAAACTTGAGATGATTTCCTAACAAAAATAGATTGAAACGAAAACACGACGAGAACACGATGCAAGAACCTCGGGGAACCCGGGGGAGTTATATATTACGAAGTTTCAATGCATAAGGAAGGTTTTGACACGGAAACAAGGCGGAGACGAAGTTCGAGGGGGGAACACCCCCCTTAGGCGTGGCCAGGCTGGGCCCGCGCCTGGGGTGGGTTTGTCCACCCCGGGCTCAGTTTCCTCTTCAGTTTCGTCTCGCAACTTCCCTTATTTATTAAAAGCATAAAAAATATTAAAATATTAGGGTTCCATGAACCTTCTATTTTCACCACTTTTACCTATTCAAAGACGAACTCTGCAGATTCCTTTTCTCTTTCTCCAGAAAATTTCCTTCTTACAAAACCCTTGCACAAACTCAATGACAACATTAGTGTAAGAAAAAACAATAAACCTTTGGTAAACACTTCAACTGAAAACCCATCAAAACGAAAGCTTCTGTAAGAGGCAAATGCAAATGATGGCAGAAATCTGTCAAAACAGACCAGCAGGTAAAGATTGATTTTTTCGAAGATCTTATGTTGCTCAAATCAAAAAGTGCAGAACTGATGAAAGTTGGGTAACAACTTGAGGAACAAGCATGGAAAAATGCATCTACATCCGAAGTACTGAGCTTCCTCACGAAATTTTACAATGCAGCACATCTGTCCCAGGACAGCCACTTTTCACAACTCCTCTACTTCACAAAAGTAGTTGAAGTTGACACAAAAACCAAAACAAAAAGGATAAGGAGCGGTTATTACAGTGGTCATAACTTCCAAGACTCGACAAAACTCTTGGGTTATCTCCCAACAAGTACTTTTCTTTAATGCCTTTAAGTTAGGCTCACGAAGGAGATATATATTTGAAGTGAAAGAGAGCATCAAGAAGCAAATAACCAACAAACTTGAGTATAACCCACTTCCTATGAATGGGGTATCATGAGAAAACGAATTGTTGAAACAAAAAGCCACCAGCATAGGATGACAAAACATATGCAACTTCAAAGCTTTCAACATAAAACGGGGAAACTTAACATTATTGAGATGCATAAAACCGTGTTTCCCTCTCTCATAATAACTTTCAGTAGCACTCTGAATAAAGTTCACAATATAACTTTCACTGGAAACAACTTTATCATCAGAATAAGCATACTTACAGTCATCAAAAAGAGGTCCAAGGTCATAAACCGGATCAATAGAAGCAAGTTGTTCCATCCTGAAATCTTTATTAGGTGAGCTATTTTCACAAGGAGCTTTAGAAAATTTGGAAAAGTTAAACTTATAAGAATCTCCATCAAACTTAGTTAAAACTTTTTCCTTCTTACAATCAATAATAGCTCCACAAGTGTTTAAGAAAGGCCTACCAAAAATGATAGGACAAGTTTTACCGTAGAGAACCTCCACATCTCTTATATGCCAATGGGGCAAATGGTTTCCTTATTAGCAAGGTGAATAACCACATCAATGTCCTCAAGCTCACAAGGACCAATCTCATACATAATTTACCTGTAAAGCTCATAAGGAATAGCACTAGAACTAGCACCAATATCACATAAAACATAGTAGCAATGATCACACATTTTAACAGAAAGCACAGGAACACTAGCTTTTCTAGCCTTACTAGGATGAGAAATGATATTAGAAGCGTCTTCACAGAAGACAATATGCTCATCCTCTATATTTCTAGTGACAGTGTCTTTCACAATAGCTACCACAGGTTCATCACTCAAATGCTTACCAGGCTCCACAGTTTTCATTGTACCTTTGTTATTTGCACTAATAATCATAGAATACTCCTTTACCTTAGCTGGGAAAGGTAATTTCTCAACATGAGGTTTAGGCACAATATGATTAGTAGTACAAACTTGAGTACTTCTAACTGGAACATGACTAGCAACATCTTTATAAGGAGCATGGTACTTATTCCACTTCTTCTTGGGAATTTCTATGTAAGAGGCAAAGGCCTTAAAATAGTTGGCAATACTTTAGGAATCAAGACCACACTGATTGCTAATATCACGGAAGTCATTAGTTCCCATAAAATATTTAATGCATTCATAATCATAGTTTATACCTGACTTTCTTCCTTTGTCATTCTCCCAAGCTTCAGTGTTTTCTTGAATATGGTCTAGTAGATCCCAATTAGCTTCTTCCTTCATATGTGTGAATGATCCAGCACAAGAAGCATCTAGTAAATCTTTATCATGAAGAGAAAGCCTAGCATAAACGTTATTGAGAATAATATTGTTAGGGAGTTCATGAATAGGACATTTAAGCATTAGTAACTTTAGTCTCCCCAAGCTTGAGCTGTACTCTCTCCATGAAGAGGCCAAAATTTATATATAAGATTTCTATCCTTATGAATCTCACTGGGAGGATAAAATTTAGAGTAAAAGAGAGATGCCATCTCCTCCCATTCCATGGATTATCCATTCTTCAATAGCTTATACCATTATTCAGCTCTCCCTTTCAAGGATATGGAGAGTAACTTCTTCTTCACCTGTTCAGTAATGATACCTGCACACTTAAACAACCCGCATAATTCATGGATAAAAAGCAAGTGATCACCAGGATGGACGGTTCCATCCCCAAAATAATAATTATCCATAACACGATTAATAATACTTGTAGGTATCTTAAAGGGATCTATCTCAACAGGTGGTGGTTCATCTACTACACTAGCAGTGGTAGTAGTTTTCCCAAACAGAAAAACAAGTGGGTTATCCATATTGGAAACAAAGTAACAAGCAGTAACAAAAGCAATACTCACAGTAAAAGTTTGCCTTACTAGTTCCACTCTTCAATAGCGCTTCACTCCCCGGCAACGGCGCCAGAAAATAGTCTTGATGACCCACAAGTATTTGGGGTGTATCATCGTACTTTCGATAAATAGGAGTGTCAATCCCAACAAGGAGCAGAAGGTGCTGAACAGTGGTATGGAGCAGGAAATCCCTGTGAATACTTAGCAAACAGATTTTTAGTGGTTTTCTGACAAGGCAACAAAACAAGGAGCAAGTAACAAAGGTAACAAACAAATGGAGCAAGTGGCCCAATCCTTTCTTAGCAAAGGACAAGCTGGTGGAAATACTTATAAGGACCAAACGTTCTCGAGGACACATGGGAATTCTCTCAAGTGCTTTCGCTTCAAATAGCTGAGTACTCTTCTCTGGTGTTGTAAGTGTTGTGTGGGTGAACCTGTGCTAATGTACCGACCGTACTTGGACTATTACATACTTGTGATTAAACCCCCTGCAAACATCCATAACTACAGGAAAGTAATAAGATATAAATCTAACCACAGCCTTAAACTCTGGGATCCTACGCTCCCTTGTGCAAAGGTGTCCTAATGGGGGATCAGGTTTTTCTCACTCCTGCAACCCCACAATTAGTATCCAAATACACAATGCATCCCCCTAGGCCCATAAATGGTGGAGTGTCATGTAGTGGACGTTCACATGACACCACTAGAAGAATAGAACCACAAATTAAATACTAAACCCTTGAATAATAACTCATCACAGATTCACTACTAACAACATGACTTCTCCCATGTCCTCAAGAACTAAACGAACTACTCACAAGACAACATATGGATCAATATCAAAGATGATATGGTAATGGATAACAATCTGAATATAAACAATAATCCAATGGTTCCACTCACAACCATTAACTACAATAGTAATCAACACCGGGAAAGTTTCCCCTAATGAACTAAAGAAATATCCAACACAATTGTTACAGCGGGACGGAGTGGTGATGATGGTGCTGGTGGAGATGATGGTGTGGATGATGATGATGATCCCTATGAAGCCTAGCTTGATGATGGTGTTGATGGCGACGGTCACCCCTCTCCGGGAAGGAATTCCCCCGGCAGAAATCTGTCTGCTAGATAGATCTTTCTCTATCGGTGTTTTCCGCCCCCAAAGGCGGCGGAAATCTATTTGTGGTTGCTCCCTGAGGCTTAGGGTTCCGTAGGGAAGATATAAGCAAAGGGGCGGAGACGGAGGCCGGGCAGGTGGGCCACACCTGCCCTAGGCGCGGTGTTAGGTGGGCCCGCGCCTAGGGGGGTGTTGGCCCCCTAAGGCCCTTCTTCGTCCCTCCTTCTGGCTCCCTCATTATTCTGGAGAAATAATATGTTTCCATATTTTCTGGTATTTTTCTGATCTTTGTGAAATTTCACCGATACGCCTTCTTTTCCATCAGAATCCAGACTCCGGCCGTCCATCCTCCAAGAATCATCCAACATGCATAAACAGATAAAAAATCCATAAGTAATACCTCATAATAAGACAAATATCAATGAATAGAGGTAAATTATGATATAGAATGGTGATGCAAATTGGGCGTATCATGGCCCGTAAAATTTTGGGCCCATTACTGTTTTGACCTACACTTTTTGAAACTGGCCCAACTATAAGGCCCGCAAAATATAGGCATGTTACTGTTCCGCCTTATACTGTTTGAACTAGGCCCGTTCGGCTAGACCGTTTTGGCCCGTTACTATATAGTCCTACATAGTTTGAAATGGGCCTATTTATGTAAGACGCTGCGGCCCATAATCTTTCGGGCCCTTTACTATTGGGGCCCATAAACATCCTGCTGGTATTTTGGCCTATTACTGTTTTGGCCTGGTAAGTTTCTCGGCCCGTTGCCGTTCCGGCCAGGTGCGAATTCTGCCTATTACTATTATAGCTTACCGCGATCCTGGCCTTCTTTATGGCCGAGCCTACTACTGTGTTGGCCCATTACTGTTTTGGTCATTTAAGGTGTCGGCCCTTTACTGCTCTGGTCCGTTACAGTTTTTTGGCATGTTACTGTTTTGGACTTTTACTGTTTCTGCCTGTTACTATTTCGGCCTGTCACTCTTGTAGGGACGTTAATGTTACTAAGCGCGCATGTGGGTCAGCCCCGTTACATTTACGGTCTTTTACATTTTCTGTATTTCTAGAGCCCGTTATCATAAAAGGTGTACAACTGGTGAGCATTTTTACTGTTCATCGTTGGCTTAATACAAGACAGGCAAATACAAATCACGATATTGTACCCTAATCGACCTGGCTAGTGTAGAGGTATGGTAACTACTACTGCTGTGTGTGGACGGCGTCAATAAAATGCCTATGGCCTACGCGATTAATCTAGATATTACATCAAATGCAAATTTCATAAAAGTATTATATATTATCAACTCAAGGAAAAGAAAAATCGGCATTTCAGTTGACAATCGAGTTGATAGCAGTCCTGAATTTTCTTTCTCCATCTATCACATGCATCTTCCTTTTGAGTGTGCCATCTACATTCGAAAACAACCTTGAGACATGATATTGCAGCCCCCTCTTTGGTGGTGATAGAAACAATTGCAGTCTAAAACTACGTAATAACAACTTAATACATCAAACAAGGCAAACTACTCATTTAACTGATACGATAGGAGCTATGAACTGGAGTTTACTATTGGGCAATGGTTCAAATATATTGACCATCATGTCAAAAAAAAGGAAAAGCAAGCATTAAACAAGTGTGGCTACCATGAAATGATAAATATAACAATGTCTGTGTCTTATAATTTAAGCAATAATAAACTAGCCAGGTCATTTCAACATATATATAAAAGCAGTTGTATATCCTGGAAAGCAAGAGACGTTGGGTGACTTGGAATTTACGGTGAGCTACACAATGGCATGGAGTTACTATCATAGCTAAAAATGAACCAGACATAAATTATAACAGTATCATGCGAGAACTTGTAGAGCGGGAATGAAAACCACGAATGAACTATATGGTAGAGGATAGTTACGTTTTTTCTTAGGACAAACTAGAAGAAGATAGAAAATATAATAGCGTCGCTTGTGAACCTATAGAACAAGACAAGCAAACATTAGACAAGTGTGCCTACAATAAAATGAGCAATCAATCAAAGTGTCTTAGAATTTCAATAAATATAAAGTAGCCAGGTCATTTCAACAAATATATATGGAAGTATTTCTTTATCCTGGATGCAAGAGACGTTGGGTAACTTGGAATTTGCGGTGAGCTACACAATGGCTTGCACTTACTTTCATAGCTATAAGAATGAAACAGACAGAAATTATAACGGCATCATACCAGAACTTGTAGAGAAGGAATGCAAACCACGAATGAACTATATATATAGTAGAGGATAGTTATGTCGTTTCTTATGACGAACCATTAGATACGAAATATAATGACATAAATTGTGAACCTGCAGATCAGGACAAGCAAGCATTACAGAAGTGTGCCAACAAATGAATTGAGCAATCAAACAGTGTTTCTTAGAATTCCAGCAAATATAAACTAGCCAGGTCATTTCAACAAATATATATGGAAACAGTTTTGTATCCTAGAATGCAAGAGAGGTTGGGTGACTTGGAATTTGTGGTGAGCTAAACAATGACATATAGTTACTGTCGTAGCTAAGAATGAACCAAATAGAAATTATAACGGCATCATACGAGAACTTGTAGAGCAGGAAGGCAAACCACTAATGAACTATATATACGGCAAATGGTACTTATGTCATTGCCTAGGACGAACTAGCACCAGATAAGGAAACAATGTCATCGCTTGTGAACCCGTAGAAGAGGCTGTGTAAACCAACAAGTTCATATTTTACTTTTAGATCTCTAAGCAAAGACAAAGTAAATAGTCATTGTTGCAGCTTTTGAAGAACCAGATGGCAACAACAAAATTGTAATCGAATTAGTATGAATAGTTTGAACGCGTACTACATGTTAGAAGAATGATGCCAGGGAGAAAATAATAGCAGGACCACAGCTCAAGACGGACCAGATAAATTCAGTAACAGTGGAGCAGGGAATCCACGTTAATATTTTCCACTGACTCTATATTTTGCAAAAACTAAACAATAGCAAGCAATTACTGTTGTACGTAGTATCTAAGAATATGTGCATGATTTAAAATTTGTAGAGAAGCGAATGCAAGCTAACATGTCTAGTGACCTTTATGTAGCACAAAGAACATGCGTGCGCACTGACTTGGTGTGTAGCATGATTAGAAAAATGCAGTTCACTGTGATAGGCTTGAACCTTCTATGCTGCTGAAAAAACAAAAAAAGAGTTGGGAGATTTGGTTACCATGGTCGGAGAGGCTTCTAACCATCATCTGTACACGTGTGGGTGACGTCCAGGTCACTAAGGGTGTTGTGGTTGCGGTGGCTGTTTGCGTTGGGGAAGCGGATCTTGGGCAGTCGATGCCAGCTTGAGCGCGGTGGACGAGAACGTCGCTGAGGAAGAATCGTTGGACTGCACGGCGGATCTGGTATGGTACGATTGGGATGGATGCCGACAGCGGGGAAGCAGATCTTGGGCAGTCATTGATGGATTCGGCGCCGTGCACGGGAAAGTGGGGAATGGAATCCAGGTACGGTGACCTGGATCGGGTGCGCTAGACGTCGGTGAAGAGAAAATGGTGCGTTGGATGAGACCACAGCTGATGCGGCTCCGGCATACTGGTGGGTGAGGAGTGCATATTGTCGAGTTCCGGCGGGCAAAGCTAGCATGAGAAGTTCTACGGAAGGTTCTGTCGCCGGAGCCGGTGGTCGAAGAGGCAAGAGAGTGTGAGCGAGGCTAGGGTTTTTTGAGGATTTTTCTTTGTGTGTACGGGGAAGAATCATTTTTTGAAATATATTGGTACTAGTATAGTACTGACCCGCGAGGGAAATATTATTAATTAGTATTGTTTGTTTGAAATGGAGGAGCACAAAAATTTCGCAGTGTTTGAAATAGAGTGGCACAAAAAATTTCGAAGTGTTTGAAACGGAGGGCGCGAGAAATTTCGCAGTGTTTGAAATAGAGGGGCGCGAGGGAGTGGCGACCACGTAATTTTGGACGTCTAGCAATCTTGTCCGTCCATCCAAAATTAACGAGCCAGAGTCGATACCTTCTCTACGAAGGCTCTGGCATGGACTTCTATGCAAGCAATCGCTGGGTGTCCCAGAGTAAACTATAGGGGTAGATGTGTAGGCCACAGTGTAGTAGTAGCATACCATTAATCGGGCTAGCTGTGGTAAGGTTATTTTGGCGCTCCATGAGTTTAAAGTTTTCATGTACTCCATTTTCATGAGTGAATCCATGCAGCTAAAAAAAACGTACTAACACATGTTATTGCTATTATGTCAGCACATCATGATTACGTGCATGATAGTAGTTAGTTACTCCATTTTCAGGAGTGACTTCATGGAGCTCAAAAAACATACTATGTAACTAGCATGTATCGTGATTACATGCATGATAGTAGTTGGTTACTGAGTTGCATATATCGTGTATTAAGTGGATTATATCGTGTTGATCATATTACTCGTACTCATCGTATATTCGTTAATCTCGTCACAATTTAGTTATTGAGTTGCATGCATGTGCGCACAAGCTCCATTTCTTTTTTTGATTGAGTGACAGACCCTTTTTTCGCCGTCTGCTTATGACTCTTGCTAATCAACACAGATAATTTGCCTGTGAGGAATAGAAAAATGATTTTCCATCTATCCCCTATCTTGCATGAACCAATAAGATGATAAGCTATATGCACTGTATAGGAAAAAGTAGAGTTGAGTCGAAACCAAATGGATGCACCGGTTAGACTCAGCATGTGGGACCCATTAAATAGAGCATGCAACAATTCTCAGCCAACCATCTCATCCTCCCATAAATACAATAACAATAGAAATAATAATTTAGTGGGATACTATACAACCAATTAGCCAATAACTAGTACTATCATTAACAAAAAGCTCCACAGAGCGCATTCAATTGATAATAAGAGTGAAATATAATTATACGAAGACGGATGAGAAACCAAAAAAAAGAGGGCCAGTGGAAGGCTTCTCCCTTCCAACCAATTCCTACTCCAAAGACAAACATTTCACTGTCTCAGACTCGGCGATTGCAACACTGTGGCCGCCCTTCGGAGGCACGACCTCCATCATGGTCGTGAGCTTGTCATCCAACATGAGAATGCTTCTCCCTTCCTTACTTAGCGGGGCGTGACCTCGATGACCTCCGCAATGGTAGAAGCTGGCTGTGGAGCTCGGTGACTTCCTTCTTCAAATTACTACACTACGCGTGAAGGCTTGAGGAGTCACGCTCATAATATGGTGCGAGCCTCTTTTGAAAATCCAGATTGGCTCGGAGGAGATCACACTCCAGATTGAGCTTGAAGTTTTTCTGCAGAATTTTGATGTGATGGATATTGATTTCATCTACTTTGGTAGATATTATCGCCGTGACTTAATGCATGGAAAATCCATCACCAGTAAGAGAGCATGCATGGAGTGCATGCAGAGAAGAACATAAAAATGCCACTACATGCATAGTGCCTACCTCTTTTTTCGACAGAGAGCGGGCATGATGTCATCGTACAAGTCAGAGATATCCGTCGTGATATTGACCTGTGGTGTGGAAAATACAAAGCTCGAGACTCCTGGCCTAGAAGATGTAGAAAGACAGTTCAATAGTAGGAGTAGATAACACAAGAATCAACGGATGTATAAACACCTACCCGGACTCTTGGTCCTGGTGATATCCGCTCTTCGGATACATGCGCGAGGAGGAGCCTTTGCCCCACTGCTGGTCCCGTTTCTCGGTCCGAGCCTATAGGTCTCCTTGCTGGCAGGGTTTCTCCTCCGCCATCTTGCTGTTCTTTTGACGAGACAAGTTATTTTGTGACATCGATGGATGAATAAGTAAAGAATCAAGGGAGGAGCAGTGGGGAAGAAAATGATTTCTGCGAAGGCGGAGCGAGGTAGTACTAGTAGGAAGAGAGTGAATAGTGGAAGCAAGATATCAAGGTCTGGGTCTCGTTGCCGCCCTTTGAGAAATCTCGTCAGTCCATCCAAAGAGCTAGCGGGCAAGATGAATGCTCTGCTGTAGTAGGAAGGAACACGTAGGTCTCGGAGTAGACTATGAGTAGGCCACCATGCCAGCGGTCGAGCAAGTAGTTGTAAATATTTTTAGTGGACAATATTCCATCCGAGCGATGAAACACCCGGAGGCTTCTACAATATTTTTTTTTGCGATCAGGCTTCTACAATCTCTCGTACCGCCACATGAAAAAGATACTAGTACTAGTAATTCGTAGAACTATCCAATGTGGAGTAGTAATAGTAGTACAGTACTAGTAGTAACAGTAGTAGTCACATTAAATTAAATATACTTAGGTCTTGACGCCTAATCATCACAAACAATCACCAAAAGATCGTACGACAAATTTAAAGAGAACTTAGGGCTTCTTGAGGTCACATGAATTCAAAACACAGGAATTTAATAGGGTCACATGTACAAAGCAGAGGATTGCAAAATAGAGCAAATCTGCAGGCTTGAAACACACAAAACACACAGGAAAAGTGTCTCAATCCTATGCAAACCAGTGTAAAAAACTAGATGTTGAGATTCCTATGGTATTGGGGTGTAGGAATGCAATCCATACGAATTTTGGAGGTATCATTTCTTTCATCCAAATGGCTTCCTTATGGAAAAATCCTATGGGTTGAATTCCTCCAAAATTCCTTCGAAAATTACTCGATCCAAAGAGGCCCTTAATTAAGATGAGCACGCTCACGATAGACGGACACCTTCCGACAGGAGGTTATGCGGTCGTAGATTTTCATCTTGAACCCGTCTGTAGTGAACTTGATCATAAGGCAATCACCCTCCTTCAACTCATGGAAAGTAGCAAAGGTAGCCCACCCTTTGTACAGGACGATCTAGTCTTTGTTGCGGTTGGCATGGACAACCCACTCGCATTCCTCGCACGCTTGGACCACTACTAGATGCGGGTAGGGGTGTCCCTTCACGTAAGGCTTGGAGTAAGTCGGGATGATAATCATATATAAGTCATGATGGACTAACGGGATGTAGAAGTGTCTAGGACGATGCGCGATATCATGGTGTCCAATCGACCTAGGGCGTCCTCTTGGTTTGGCAGAACTAGCGACCGACCTTGCAGCACTAGCCTTTGCCTCCTCTGCCTCGACCACAGGACCCCACACACCTATCAGCACCGCCCATATTAACCAATCAGTGCCCTAGCACTCCTCCCCAAGTCCTCCATGGTCTTGGTCCACCATGAATCTCTCCCCCTTGGGTTATAAGCTCACAGACCACCCCAGCACTCCCCCGCATTCTCATTTGTTCACTCTCCTTGCCACTTACCACCCCGAGCTTCCCTCCCTCTTCTCTCCTTTGTCCTGGTCAAGGAGAAAGAAAGATAGCCTCTCGTCTAGTTACAAGATCTTGGTGCATCTCCCCCTCCCCTATTCCCCTTCTTCTGCATGTATCACAATGGAGCTATCCTACCCCTGATCTATATCCCCCTGCTTTTCTCTCTTTTGCAGGACCATCGGAGGCCGCCATTGAGGTCATAGCCGAGTCGAGCTCCTCCCACACCCCGAAGCTCCTGAGCCCCGTCTACACCTGCATGCAGCACCACTGGATGCCATGGGGCCGCCGCATCTAAAATGACACCTCTCTGTCATCTTACATGCCCCGCCAGGGCTTCTCCAACAAGTTCCCGAACCTACTCCACCGCGAGATGCGCACGACCATAGATCTGAGCCCCACCATCGATGCCGACCATCCCATGGCTGTCCTTCAACTTTTGGACCTCCTCCGCGCCTTCCGGGCCGCCGACACGTCCCTAGGTTTTCTCCCCCGCTTTTTTACTACGCCTGTTAGGGTTTCACAGCCGGCTCTAGTGTCGGAAGGAAGAGGACGAGCGAGCGCCGTCCATCCCCTTCTAATCGTACGGCCTCCCGCGATCCTTACCCCTTCAGCCCCCTGGCCCGCCGACAGCCCGGCCCCGTGGTACATCTAAAACGTATCTACTTTCCCAAACACTTTTCCTATTGTTTCTCCTCTAACTTGTGTGATTTCGATACAAATAACATGGAATGATGCTGTTTTAAGCAGAATTGCTTTGGTATCTAGTTTTTGTGCAGAACATCAACTTTCAGGAAATTCCTGGAAAATATGGTAAAACTCCTATTTTACCAGAAGACTCACGGAGCCAGAAGATGAGACGGAAGAGGGCCACGAGGGGCCCACACCCCTGGCCGTGCGGGCCAGGACAGGCCGCGCCTAGGGGAGGTGTGGCCACCTCGATCACCCCCTGGGTCTCTCTCTTCGCCTATTATGAATTGTCTAAGTACTGATCATATGTTGAGAATATATACATTACATGAAGCAAATGTGTTCGTGAAAGTTTCTTTTATCGCACTCAGTTTTCAACTGAATTGCTTGAGGACAAGCAGTAAGCTAAACTTGGGGGGAGTTGATACGTCCAAAATGTATCTATTTCCCCAAACACTTTTGCTATTGTTTCTCCTCTAACTTGTGTGATTTAATACAACTAACACGGACTGACGCTGTTTTCAGCAGAATTGCTTTGGTGTCTAGTTTTTGTGTAGAAAATCAACTTTCAGGAAAAATCCTGAAAAATATGGCAAAACTCCTATATTACCAGAAGACTCACGAGCCAGAAGATGAGACGGAGGAGGGCCACGAGGGTCCCACACCCCCTGGCCGCGCGGGCCAGGCTAGCCCGCGCCTGGGGGAGGTGTGGCCACCTCGGGCACCCCCTCGGTCTCCCTCTTCACCTACATGAAGCCTTCTAACCTAAAATAGAAGGGGGTTTGTCGTTTTTCCAGATAGAGTTCCGCTGTGCCGCCACCACCAGAAACCGTAATTCGGAACCAGAAACTCCGTGCTGGCACCCTGCCTGTAACACCCAGTTCT
This sequence comes from Avena sativa, assembly GCA_916181665.1. Classification (NCBI taxonomy): domain Eukaryota; kingdom Viridiplantae; phylum Streptophyta; class Magnoliopsida; order Poales; family Poaceae; genus Avena; species Avena sativa. Next base: position 231,534,474 of record OV702283.1, on the reverse strand, counting down.
AGTTAAATAGTAATTAGGGTTTTGATTGTGTATTCATAAGCATCGTCTCTTTAAAAAGCATGGAAAGAGAAATATACAAAACCCTAACCCTAATTCCCTCTCTCTCAAAGCAGCTCAAAATGTTTTTAGTATTTTGAAAGCTACCAAAACTTTTGGAGTCCAAACTGAGTAAAAGGGGCCCCACAGTATTTTAAATAATTTACAAATCTCTCTGGTATTTTTCAAATGATTAAAAACAGTTTGGAAATTCAAATACAAAAAGGAAAGTGAAAACAGAAAAAGGAAAAAGTGTTTTGCAAATAAAAACAGCAGCCAGGCCGCAGCCCAGCCGGCCCAGCTCCCTTTCCTCTCTTCCCTGCAGCCCAGCGCACCCGCAGACGGCCTAGCAAGAGCCCAATGCGGCCTGGTACCGCTTCAACCTCCCCTTCATCGTTTTCCTCCTCTCAGGCAAGCAGCTCGCTGGCGCACGCGATGCCGTCCGCCGAGCCACGTTGAGATGCTCGTCGCCCCCGCCCCTGGACACAAGGATAAGATCGCCAGGCCGTTGCCCTCGGCCATCCTATCCTCTCACTCCTCCCTGCAGTTCCCCTCTCCTTTTCTCCAAGTCGCTGGAACCCTAGCCCGCCATTCGCCGTCGTCTCCATCAACTCGGGCCTCCCCTCAGCCATTTGAGACCACCACCACGACCGCCTCACTCGACTCGTTCGATTTCCCCCACTCGCGTGAGCTGGCGTGCTCCCAGGCGTTCCAATCGAACCCTCGTTCCCGACTCTGGCAACCGCGTCCATCGATGATTGCATCCACCTCCACTCTCAAGCCTCCTCCATGACCTTCCCCCTGCAACCAAGGTGAGTTTTTGGTCCTTCTGGACCACCCCGACGTCTTCCTCTCGCCCTGGTTCGTCCTCGTGTAGTAGATCGTCCTGCACCACTGTCAGACCTCATTGCCGATGATCCTCCGGCTACCATTTAGGAGCGGTGCCACCATTTTGTTGCTCCTCATGACCGTGCGGTTCTAACCATATGCCTAGATTATGCGCTCGCAGCCGCAAACGCCGGCGCCGGTGACCCTATGTAGGTGGCCGGCGGCATGACGTCACGCTTGGGTCACCAGGACGTCAACGCGCGGGGTCAAAGCAATCAAACGCCTGCGTGGTTTGCTGATGTGGCCTCAGGCCCAGTGGTCAGCCACTGTGACAAGGCTCCATTTAGGTGAAAAACAACCCTCCTCCTCTGGTGACGTCATCCTTGTGTAGTAATTCAATTAGGAAAAGGTTTAATAATTTTTTAAATTGGTTTAATCTTATAAAATCAATAACTAATTATCTATTTATTAGAAAAAGACAAATAATATATCAAAATATTCAGAAAAATGAGATCTACCTAATCAAGCTATTATCATGCATTGTTCAACAACTTCCATAACAAGTTTAATTAGAACATAGTAACCCCTCATTAGGTGTTTCCGGAGTTTCTCCGAAGTAGGGTTTATAACCCTTGGAACCCGAATAAAGATTAGCGACCCACACAAATTATGTCTACTGAAGGATGTTTCTCTCTCCTCTCCTCTCTCCCATGACGACGGGTGTCTTTGGTGATCACCATGCTCCGATCGGGAGTTGGAAGGCCATTATCAGGGAAGTGAATGGCGAGGTGATCAGCTTACGTTGGTGGGGCTCGATCACGCGGGATGGATCAGGACAGGTGTCGCTGCGCAATGAATCTGGACAAAACTTTGCGATATGGAGTTCGACGTTGGATATCACATTCGGGTCACGTTTGGTGCACGTGGGTTGGCACGTTCTCGTGGGGCCGGCGGTTGTGACATATGGTTCACGTTCTCGCGGTATCGCCGGTGCGCCGCCCTACGTGCGTACGTGCCGGGTGATACGGCTGGGCAGTTCAAGGAGGCGTACGGGCGCTGACGGTGGGTTATCAGTGGAGGAGGGCCACCTGCCAGTTGAGGGGAGGGCTACTAGTACACCGGAGCGGGCCGTAGTCTAGTCAGTTCCCCACCCACCCCCCATTTACATTAACCCTAGATCAAGACTCGGATCCCCTTCGCCTCTCGAGAATTCTAGATCGCGTGAGGTGTGCAAGGTGATTTTTGTTCGGGGTTCCCCAGTTCTTCGTCCTTCATCTCTGAAAGTTGTTTCTCCGGTGAGGTGGAGTGGTGTTAGTTCAGGCGATTACAGGTCGTTTGCTCAGGTTGTGGCGGCGGAATCGATTATGGATCGACATTTCCGTGGTGGGCGCGGATCTCCTCCTCGTTCTCCAGTCCGATCTGGTCCCTACGTGAACAAATCGGGATATGGGTATGGACAAGGGCGCCAGCCTGTGGATCGTAGAGTGTTGGATGAGAATCGCAGGGAAAGTGATTGGATCTGGGAATAGGAGCGTCGTCGTGATGAGGCACGGCGGTGGGATGCAAGGCACAAAGATGATGAGATGCGGCAGGCGGAGAATGAGGCCAGATTGGAGGATCAGTGTCGTGAAGCCATGGCACGGGACAGGGCCCTGGAAGAGGCGCGTCGTCGTGAAGCAGATCAGGCCCGCAATCATGGCCGGTGGAGCCATCTCCCTGAGATGCAACAGGGGTCAGGATCAGATTCTACAGCCTCATTGTTTCCGGGCAGATCAGGTAACTTCGATGCTAACCCTAGAAGAGGAGAGCCGGTTTTTGCTCATACAGTGGAGCAGGTTGTCATTACTAGGCCTACGGTGAATCTTTCTGTACCTGTGAGTCCTCATGTGACTGTTTTGAATACATCCGCTTCCACTTCTATCAATGTGCCTGTTGGGGGTGGTCGTCCTGTAAGTGTGTCACCGATTACTATAGTTAGCCAATCTGATGTTGTAGCCACTACTCTGGTGGGGTACTCTGTACCACCACTAGTAGTAAGTGTGCAGACGAATGTGAATGTTGTTGCTGATCCAGGTGATATGCAGTTACTTGATGTTGTGCAAGAAGAACAGGTGTGTGAGAATTGTGGCAAGGATCATAGTATTTTGGTCTGTCAAGAGAAGAAGCCTTGGGAGTATGTTCCTTCATTTTTTTGGCAGTACTGAATTTGAGCTGGGTTTTCATTCCATTCCTGTGGTGGAGTCTACTTTTCAGTCCACGGAACAGTTGCACCATGCTCATATAAATGTGGTCAGGGGTGATGTCACAAGGAAGGACCTTGAAAAAGAATTCCAGATTTGGGCCGATGCTTTGGGTTCTGGATGGAGATTTAATGCTAGACCTATCAATGATGTTGAGTTTTTTATGAGATTTCCTTCTGCTAGATCCATTGATGACTTTCACTTTGGGAAAGTGTTTATGAAGACAATTCCTGATGCTGTTATTCAGTTGTCCAAGTGGAATGGAGATTTGGAACCTGTGGAGTGGTTGGAAGAAGCCTGGTTCAAGATTGTTGGTATTCCTATGAAATATAGGAAGAAATCAACTGTTTTTTATGTTGCTTCTCTTGTGGGCAAGCCTTTGGCTCTGGATAGAAACATCTTGAGGAATTTGGCTTATGTGAGGGTGAAGATTGCTTGTTTGGATGTAACTTTGGTCCCCAATACCAGGAGGGGGGAGATGCAGGGTGGGATTTATGAGTTCAAATATACCAGAGAAAATTTTGCTCCTGATGCAGTGCCAACTATTCCTGTTTTAGTGGGTGTCGATGGGCAAGATGATGTCAATGTGATTGATGGGAGGAATGAGGAAGAGACTAGGAAAAATAGGCCTATTGGTGGTGAGGGGGATTGGACTGGAGCTATTGATGGTGCAGGTGGGAGAAGTGGTGGTCGCCAACATGCTTCTGGTAACACTGGTGGGGCTATTTTGGAGAAAGGTAAAGGGGTGCTGGTGGAGCAAGAATATTCTGGTGAGATGTCCTTTGGGACAAAGATGGCTAATATTTGGGCTAGTTTTGGAAGTGGTAGAAACACAAGGGGGATTGTAATCAGGGAAAATATAGAGGGTGGTAATACTGATCATGACAATGTTTAGAATAAAGATGTTGATGTGGGACCACAAGATGTTGTTCAGGGGGATGGTGTGGGTGATGGTGCTGGTTTAGGTGATGTTCACATGGAGGTCATTCAGAATTTAGCTCCTCCTATTGTTGGTGATATCAATCCTCCTGCTGCTGCTGGCCCCCAGAACTTTGAAGACTTTATCAGAGGCTTGTTGAGGGATAGGAGTACTGATAAGTATTATGATCTCAAGAAGCAATATGGTCATTTGTGGGTTGATAAGGGAGAACAGGGTGATGTTGATCAACAAGGTGGTGACGATGTATCTGCTGAAGAGTCATTTGGATCATCTACTAATAGTGGCAAAAAATATGGAGAAGGTTCTATGAGGGGTGATGGACAGGCTATGGAGGTGGAGAGTCAGGAGCGGGAGGTGGTGGCTATGGGGTGGTCTCAACCTGATATTGTTTCCACTCAAGAAAGTATGGGATCTCAACTTGAGAAATGTGGCTTGTGTGGATGAGCAATTGGTGAGGATAAGTTCAAGGGTTGCTTCCCAAGGTGGTGCTGGAAGCATGGAGGAAAGGCATCTGGCTCAACAACCTAACAGAGATTTGTCAGGTGCCAACTTAACTTTTTATAGTTGTTTTGCTGCTCTAGATGATGATGATATTATGCATAGAGCTTTGGAGATGGGGATTGATGCTGCTTCCATGTCTTTAGAACATATTAATTCTTTGAAAGATTTAGAGATTGCTAGGCATAGTTTACATGATAGAAAACAGGGTGAGGTTGTGATAGGGGTGGATCTGGATGAGAAAGTTTTGTTTCTTGATTGGAAGGAGGATAGTAATGATGAAGGAGAATTTACTCCTGTGATTTCTAGAAAAAACAGGAAGAAGATGAGATCTGGTTCTGGTGGGAAGAATAGAAAGTTAAGTGCTGCTGATGTGAAGGTCCACAACTATCACCTTATGAGTGGTGTTGTGACTGGAACAAGGGAGAGAAGAACTGTATTATGATAGGTGCTATTTTGAACATTAGAGGTGTGGGGGAAAAAGGTGTGAGTGCTTATTTGAGTAATTTGTTAAGACAGGAGAAAGTGGATTTTATTGGTTTGCAAGGGACTATTAAGAAAGATTATTCTATTGATTTTTTTAGGAAGATTGATCCTGTGAATCAATTTTCCTGAAGTTTGTTGCCTTCTGTGGGGAGATCTGTAGGCATTTGGGGGGCCTACGTTCCTCCAAATTGGCCAAACTTGATGTGTCTCTGGGAAGATTTCATGTTAAGATGAAAGTGTTTGATATCAAGAAAAAGATTCAGTGGCATTTGGTGGTGGTCTATGGGGCTGCTTAGGAGGAAAATAAGGAGGAGTTTTTGTTAGAATTAGCTGATGTTTGTCAGGACCAGTCAATTCCATTGCTGGTGGGTGGTGATTTTAATGTGATTAGATTTGTTTCTGAGAAAAACAAAGGTCATTCTTTGAATAAGTGGGGTCACATATTTAATTCTATCATTGATGCTTATGGTTTAGGGAAATGCAAATGTCTGGGGGGAAGTTTACTTGGTCTAACAATCAGACAGTCCCTACCTTGGAGAAACTTGATAGGATACTTGTTTGCAAAGAATGGGAGAAGTTGTTTCCTCTTACCACAGTGCATAAGCTGACTAGGGAAGTCTCTGATCATAGTCCTCTGATCCTGGATACTATGGAAGGGCAGGAAGGTGGCCGCAAAGAGATCAGGTTTGAGAAAAGTTGGTTGTAGAGTGATGAATTTTTGCTTAGAGTGGGGAATATCTGGAAAAATCCTGTAAGAGGTAAGAACTGTCTTGATAGTTTATAGAAAAAATTAAAAAATGTCAAAAATGATTTGAAAGGGTGGGGTGCTCATGTTAGGGGGTGGAGAAGAAAAAAAGAAAGAGTTAGTAGAAGAGCTCCAGGAATTGGAAGCTATAGAGGAGTTGATTTTGCTTGGTGCAGAGCAGTTGAAAATAAAAGCTTCAATTTAGAAAGAACTGATGGAAGTGTATGAGAATGAAGAGAAATTCTAGCAGCAAAGATTGAGAGATAACTGGCTGTTGAAAGGTGATAATAATACTGAATACTTTCACAGGATTGCTAATCGTGTGAGGAGAAAGAAAATGATTTTTCTATGAAATATGGGGATAGTGAGGTTCAAGGAACTCATCATCTATTTTTGCATGCTACTGCTTATTATAAGGCCCTATTTGGCCCTGCTGGAGGTTTCTCTGTTAGACTTTCTGATGATAATTGCCAGGCTTGGGAAAAACATAATGATGAAGATAGAGAAATAATGGGTGTACCTTTTACTGAGAAAGAGGTGAAGGAGGTTTTTGATCAGATAAAAAAACAAAGCAGCTAGCTCTGATGGGATTCCTATTGAATTCTATCAGCATTGTTGGCTGATTATCAGAGAGGATGTTATGGCTGTGTTTAGTGATTTTTATGCACACAAGATTGATTTGAGTAGTATCAACTATGGTGTAATTACTTTGTTGCCCAAAAGTGATGATGCTGATAGCATTCAAAAGTATAGGCCCATTTGTTTGCTCCAGGTTTTGTTCAATATTTTCACCAAAACATTGACAGTAAGAACTGAACCTGTGATGGGGAAATTGATCGATACATGTCAAATTGCTTTTATCAAGGGGAGATTTATTGCTGGTGGTGTTACTTTGTTGCATGAAACACTGAAAGAATCAAAAGTGCAGAAGCAGCATGGTGTGATCATGAAGATTGATTTTGAGAAGTCTTATGATAAGGTCAATTGGGATTTTCTGTTTTACTAATGTAAACAGAAAGGTTTCAGTGAAGATTGGCTGATTTGGTTGAGGAGTGCTGTGACTCAAGGTACTCTCAGTGTTAAAGTAAATGGGGAAATTAGTCCTTATTTTGGCAGCTTTAAAGGGGTTAAACAAGGGGATCCTTTTTCTCCCTTGTTGTTTAATCTGGTCGGGGAATGTTTGGCTAAGATGGTTCTTAATGCCCAAGCAAGTGGTTTGTTTACAGGGTTAGTTGATAATCTCTTTGATAAAGGGATTGCTATTTTACAATATGCTGATGATACTATCCTTTTCATTAAGGATGAGATTGAGGGGGCCAGAAACCTGAAGCTGCTATTATATCTGTTTGAATCCATGTCCGGTCTCAAGATTAACTTTGAGAAAAGTGAGGTGATGATGGTGTTAGATGATGAGGATAAGCTTTTCAATTATGCTGAGTTGTTTAACTGTCAGAAGGGTAGTTGGCCTATTAAATATTTGGGGCTACCTGTTTGTAGTAGAAGATGCATAGTGGCTGAGATGGGTTTTATTGGGGACAGATTAAAAAACAAGTTAGATGGCTGGATGGGTGGACATTTGTCTCTGGGAGGTAGACATGTTAAAATTACTGCATGTGTATCTAGTGTGGTTATTTATCCCATGTCTATGTTCCTTTTGCACAAAACAAATGTGGAGGAGGTGGAAAAACAGACTAGAGCCTTTTTCTGGTATGGCAGGGTTGGCAAAAAGAAGTATCATTTGGTGAAATGGAGATATGTTTGTAGACCTAGGAAAAAAGGAGGCTTGGGGAACAAGAATATCAGGTTATTTAATATGATCTTGCTTTGCAAATGGTGGTGGAGGCTTGAGGCTGAGGAGGGCCCCTGGCAAGTTTTGTGAGAAAGAAATATATGAGAAGAGGAGGTGTCAGTGCTGTGAAACACAGGCAAAGTGATTCTCCTTGTTGGGCTGATCTGCTTAAAAATAGGGATCTCTATTTGGCTGGTAGGAGAATGAAGGTTGGAAATGGGGAGTTGACTGATTTCTGGCATGATGCATGGTGCTTAGATGTTCCTCTAAAAAATAAGTTTCCTGATCTGTTTGATATTTGTCAGAATCAAATGATTACTGTTGCTGACATGGCTGAGAGAGGGTGGATATGCTCATTTAGGAGATGGTTGAATGCTGATGGGATGAATCAGCATAATCAGTTGAGAAGTCTGGTGAGTGGAATGACTTTGAATCAGGAAAAGGACAGGCTTATCTGGTTGTGGAACAAATCTGGTAGATTCTCATTCAGATCTATGTATTGTCGTCTATCCAATGTTGGGATCGATAGGAGTTTCAAGAACCTGTGGAAAGAAAAAATTCCTTTGAAGATTAAAATCTGGCTGTGGTTGATATGGCAGAATGCTATTCTCACTAAGGATAATATGAAAACGAGGAGATGGGAAGGGGATTCCACTTGCATATTTTGTCAAGAGGAGGAAACCACTGGGCACCTGTTCTTCACTTGTGTGGCTGCTAAATATGTGTGGGGTGTGGTTGCTAAATATATTGGTGTACTTCTGGTGGGCTCCTTAGTTTTTGGCAGTTAGTAGGAATGTGCAGATTATGGTGCTGGCAGTGATTTGCTGGGCCATATGGAAGCTTAGGAACAGGGCATGTTTTGAAAAAAAACTTATTAACTCCCCCATTGATTTGGTTATATATGCATGTGTTTTCATTCGGAATTGGGCAGGTTTACATGGGGAGGAGGAACAAGAGATGCTGCATGCTGGGGCTGATGTTCTGCAACAGAATGCGTTATCTGACGTTGCGGCAATGGATGTGGCTCTTGTGCCTTTCTTGGGACTTCCGGCGATTCCTGAAGATCATGCACATGATGCGCCTGATTTGGAGAGGGGACGGGAGAAAAGGACAAGGATATGATGTTGTTAGGAGAAAAAACTTTGGGCCTTTCCTGTCGTATTTGCGTTGGTTTGCTTCATTCCTGAACAACTATCGCTAGCCTACGGGCGGTGTTCTTGCGTCTCCAAATTTCCTTATATTTCTCTTTTCGTTTATGTGTGTTGGTTTGTAAGAAGGTGCCATACTCCGCTTGATCCTCTAGATGGATCAAAAACTGTGAGATGACTCGTGTGTTTGGTTGTTCCGTTATTTGTTGATAGTGGAACCCAATCCCTTTCATCGGGATTGTATGGAAAAAAATAACCCTTGGAACCCCGCTTAAATTTCCAAGTATGTTTAGGGTTTCAATTCAATACAATTTTAACTTGTCATATCATCATTCTTGCTTGAGCATTGCATGGATGCCATGTGTTAATTGTTTCCCTCTCTTTCTGGTGTTTGGTTCTTCCCGGTAGAATATGATATCGAGATCGAGATCAAGATCGAAAACCGAGATCAACACCATCGAAGATTGAAGATTGAAGAACATTACTGGACCAACTGTAACCATGTCAAGTGACAGATGTCCGAAGATCTGCTTATCGGTTATCAACTGGCAAAGGCAAGCATAGCCCCACCATGATATAACCCTATGATTTCAAAAACATTTCAATTCTTGCCATGATGCATACGATTCTACTATGGTCTTTTATAGATAGATAGAGTATCCTATATGTTGGATTACTCCATATGAACTTATATTACTTGATCCACTGCTCCTAGCATAACTAGGTTTGGTTTGTGTGCACTGCTAGAGCTTATATCTGTGTTCTGCTTAGCCATGCATAGCTGTCAGTGTTGGTTCATCCAGATGATGTATCAGATGTAGAGAATCTAGTATGACAGGAGAACGTGATGAGATGATACCAGAGGTGATATAAGTTAAACATGCTAAGGCTTGTATGGGAGGCCACGGTGGGATGTGGTTTTTGTAGTCCCATGCTCGCCACCACTAGGAACCGAGTTCTTGCCTTTGGAACCGAGACGAGCGTACAACCACACGAGGTCTGGACAACCTCACGAGCAACTAACTTGCCTAGTAAATTCCATGAGTCACATAGTTCAGGCGTTCCATTCGACATGTATTCTGGATCTTCTCGAAGGCGGTGAAGGAGGTGCATTCATAACAGGTAGGTAAGCGTGGCTGGGGTTGCTTGGGTGGATGGAGCCCCTGGTAAACCAACCTCGCCTCACATCTCTAGGGACCGGCTTCGGGACTTGATCCGTTACGGTGGAACCATCCTTAGGGTGTGACTCATTGTCTCGGCGAAAGCAAGGTAAAGGTCGTTTCTAACCACACTCTGTCGGCCTTCCAAGGAAGAGGGCTAATCATGTGGAATTAAGAGAAGGTTAGTACGTGTGGGTAAAGTTGTACACCCCTGCAGGGTAATAATTTTTTGAAAAAGCCGTGTTCACGGTTATGAACACTTGGTGACCAGATTCTAAGATCATAGAGAACTATAACCTAATCATAAAACTTGGCAGATCAACGTGTGCTTAAGGATGCTTCCTAATGGGTACGAGGGGGTGATACTAGATAAGGTTTAGGTGATGATGACTTGGTGGATATCAATGACGATGATCAATATTTCAGAGATGTCGCTCTCATATCCCCTTTTAAAATATTCTGATTAGACAAGCTTCTTATCCCTCTTGTTTTATAATCAAAAGTGGCTTTATGCAAAACAACTCCACCAGCCATAAGTCTTGCGGAGTACACCCTGTACTCACCCTTGCTTTGTTGATACTTTTGGAAGAGTAAGTGTTCCCTGAAGATGAGTTTGTACTACATCGAAACTAACAAGTAGCTTGGGGTTCCCGGCCGGCAGCCTGGAATCTATGGGCTGGGACGTCATCGTTATGCTTCAGGCCTCTTAGGATATTTGTTAATTTTGCTATACTTACTAGCATAATTTGCCTTCCGTTGTTTGATGTTTGTGGTTAGTGACCTATGCTTGTAATAATTTGGTTCTTTGCTCAGTTATGAGCTTGCTGTAATAAATTTTGTGTCGTAGGGTCACTGTTGTGTTACCGATTCTTCACTGGATATTCTCGAGCTCAAGGTTAAGCTTATGTTAGAAGGAGGTCTGGGATTTGTTTAGCCCTAATCCCGGGGGCGTCACAAGTTTTGGTATCAGAGCAGTACCGAATGTAGGAAAACCTTGCTATTGGTCGATGTTGAGTCTAGTGCTTGTGAAAACTATTTTAAAAGATGAAAAGTATTTGGGGAAACTCTAGTATGATTCTTTTCTTCTTATCCAGTTTCGCTCTAACTCTGGGTCATCTTATCTTGTGTTGAATTTGAAAAAGCTTTGATGTCTCTTCTAGTTCTTCAAAGTTTAGGTGCCTTTTTGGCATGTCGTTTCTCAGCCAGTTGACCTAGTGTTGAGTTCTCTAGAGTTGTGCTTGTTGAGAATTCCTTGTTTTCCCTTGTTCCTGTTCATCTGAGAGATTCCTTTCTTTCATGATCTCTCTATTTTATGGATCCTACAATATAATGATCCACAGTGTTCTATTCATAGGCTTCGAGGTCTCCTTTCGCCTCGTGTGTCTCCTCCTTGTTGTTTGGGTACTTCAGAAGTTGTTTCTTCTCTTGGAAGCTACCTCGTGATTACTACCTTGTAGTATACGCCATGTCACTCAAGTAGTAGTTACTCCTTTCCCGAGTTTTAACCCTTGGTCTTGAACATAAGATTCCCGATTGTGCTGGATTCTGGTGTTCTTAATCTGGTACATGAAGCGGATCTTTAGCCCAAGATCCATTCCTTTGACCCCTATTGCTAATGTTCACACATTACCTCGGGATGGCTGGTACTACAATTCTAGCCTTCAAGCTTGTGGTTATTGTCGCGATTAAATCGTTACAACTAAGGACTTCCCCTACCACTAGTTGTGGCAGATGTTCTTTGATGGAACCAAATAGATCATGACAAGAGTACTCCTCATGAGTTTGGCATCTATATTCTTGACTCCGCCACACCTTACCTCTTCTATGCATCGATTTTCGGAAGATTGATAATCCATGCATCCACATCTTGGGAGTTTATCCTGAGCATGTTCCTTTTTCCCTTGTTATTTTCTGACCTTTGTCTACCAGTTCGTAGCCAAGTAGTTATCTCAATTGGTGTCTTCCGATGCAAGATACTCTTGTGGTCCGTCATGACAAACCATTTCGGGATGTCAGGAGAAACAAACTCCAGTACCTCGTTATATCTAGGACCAAGTCAAAGTGTTGTAATCCAAAGATCAAGAGTCAATGACTAGCTTGTATATGTCCTAACTTAAAGTATCATACTATTTTATGCTAAGAGTTCATGCTGAGTTTCATGACCCCTTAATGAAGTGATGCTCTTACACATATTTACCCACCCTTCCTCGAGCTTTCGCACTCGTGAGTGATACGTGTGCGTAATAATGTGGTCATCTAAGATTCTTAGCAATTATTATTGTTTTGATCTCTAAGGACATTTGTGTCATTCTTAGCGTGATTGGTTAACCCCGTCACTAAGCGTAGAATGATTGTTCTACCAAGTCTAATATTCTGGTGCACTCTCCTCGGTCAAAGAGCTAGGTTTGCGTCAAAAATCTGAGACTATGTCTACTTGCCTTACCAAGCAAGTTTACTCTCGAACTAAGTGACATACCGCTGGTTCGCGATATTCTAGATGTCTACTAGAAGTATCGCCATGTCGCCACATGACCGTGTTGTCAAGTTTTTGAGCAAGTCAGCTCTCTGAACTGCTCCTTTCTCCAAGGATCTGTAATGGATGCCCCTGAACAATTTGGTTGATCTTAAACAATAATTTGGAGAGTTGTAAGACAAAACTTCTATCCGATTTAGTCCCTTTTTAAAGGGATATCTAGTTTTGTTCGCGTTGAAGAAAGATAGTATTTCCTTTATGGATATATTATTTCCCCAACCTTTGATCTGATTTGGGTATCTTTAAATCAAACTCGGTTCCAAGGACTATTTTGATGATGTTTCTTCTGTGATGTTTCACTCGAGTACATCTTCATGTCTTTGGTCTGACCAACAGTTACGCTTTTTTCATGCGACATATGAGTCCATCTTCTTGGAGTGTCTCGATAACTTTGTTGTTGAGCCCATCGACAATATCCTTATCTTCTCCATGTTAGATTGGATTTATACGGAACATTTGGCATTAATGTTGGAAACTTTTGAGAACCATCTTCGAGTCATCTCGAAGTATGTGTTCTGGATGTTAGAAGTAACCTTCTCTTATTCACGAGCACTTGTTGAAAGATTGTAGCACCCACTGGGGTTAGGGTTAAACTAACCTCAGATCACCATCTAAGATAAGTTCAACTCCCAAACACGGAAGATCACAGTATGATTCGGTAACTTTACAGAACACAAAGATTCAACAGCATAAGTTTAAACTCTTATCAGAGTAAGATATTAGAGTTATTACAAACCAGAGGTCATAGACCCAACATTACATCACACAGCGAAAGCAAATTATGTTGTTCTACACAACAACTTAGCAAAAGGCCTAAGAGGCCATAAAAAAAGCGACGTCCATCCCATAGTCCTCAGGCTGCTACCTGGGACCCCCAACTACTCGTCGATGTCAACGTAGAAGCCACCTTCAGTTGCAATCAGATCTTCTGTAGAAAAACAACAATGGCGCAAGGCTGAGTACGAGAATGTACTCCGCAAGACTTAGATAACCTAGTATCTATATGCTCTGGCCAGAAAGGCTTTCTCTGGATTTTCTTTTGCGGAAAGCAATCTTTATTTGTAAACAAGAGAGAGAAGTGGCTCGTCTACTCAGAATCTTTAAAAAGGGATAAGGTAGCGACTTATTCATCTTGTTCATCACATCTTGGTAACCACCAGCTTCATCAGAACCTCCTATCTAGGATCACCCCCTCGACCCAGAGGAAGCATCCTTAAGCACACATGGATCAACAAGTTTTATTAAGGTTATAGTTCTCTATGATCATCACGTCCGTTCCCAAGTCGTTCATAACCGTGAACACGGCTTTTCAAAAAGATTAATACCCTGCAGGGGTGTACAAATTTACCCACACGTACCAACCGACTCTTAATGCCAAATTATTAGCCCTCTTCCGTGGAAGGCCGAAAGAGGGTGGTTGACCACGACCTTTACCTTGCTTTCGCCGAAACCATGAGTCACACCCTAGGAAATGGTTCCGCCGTAACGGGTCAAGTCCCGAAGCCGGTCCCTAAAGATGTGAGACGAGGTTGGTTCACCAGGGGCTCCATCGACCCTAAGCAACCCGATCCACGCTTCCCTACCTGTTATTATGCACCTCCTTCACCTCCTCATTTAGTAAAGGTTTTCAATGCGTATGCCAGATGGAAAGCCCGAACTATGTGACTCATGGAATCTACTAGGCAAGTTAGTTGCTCGTGGGGTTTTCTAGGCCCCGTGTGGTTGTACGCTCGTCTTGGTTCAAGAGGCAAGAACTCTGGTCCTAATGGTGGCAAGCATGGGACTACAAAAACCACACCCAACGTGGCCTCCCATACAAGCCTTAGCATGATTAGTTACCTCCTTCGATGATATCACCACCTCCTATTTTTCTAGATTCTCCGACACCTCTGATTCATCGATCGGATATATCATACTTGAATACTATGCATGGCTAAGCTGTCGACCTCAGAGGCTCTAGCAACGCTCGGATGCCAGACTTAGGTATGCTAGGAGCAGTGGATCAGGAGTATAAGGCTACAAAAGGAAAACAGTGCAGCAGATAGGTAACACTAGCTACTGACAAAAGACCACATTGGAATCATGTGCATCATAGCGAGAAAGTAATATAATTTTTAAAACATAGGTTCAGAATGAGAGGCTACGCTTGCCTTGTCCGTCGGTAGATAGGTACTGATCTTCGGTGTTGTTGACTTCAGCTTCGGGTTCGGATCCTATCGCCAAGAACCAAATACTGGAAACAAAGGCGACAATCAGGACATGGCATCGATGCAATGCTCAAACAAGGATGATGATATGACAAGTTGAATTGCATTGAAACGAAACCCTAAAACATGCTCGGCAATTTAAACGGGGTTCCGAGTGTTGAAAACCCTAATTCAGAAAACTCCGGAAACACATGAGAGGGGTTGATTTAGTTATCTAACTAAACTTGTCATTAAAGTTGAGTAGCAATGCATGATTATAGTTTAAAAAGGTAGAACTCATTTTTCTGAACATTTTGATATATTATTTGTATTTTTCTGAATTACAGATTAAAAGTTATTGAATTTACAATATTCAAACAATTTCTGAAATTCTTAAACTTTTTCTTAAATTAAATAAATCTGGAAATCCTTTTAACACCCAGGCTGGGCTAGCCACGGACACAGATAGGTGGGCCCGTGGCCACCTCAGCAGCTACACACGTGAAAAAGGGCTCAGGGCATTTCTCACCGGGGCTGGAGCTAGCCGGAGGGGCTGAATGGTGGGGCCTAGCCACGCAAGCAAGCCACGCAAGCCTGGCGTCAGCGCCATGTCACGCGCGGCAGAGCCGCCAGACGGTGGTCGCTGGCGGCGATCCAGAGCACGCCTGGACAAGCGAGCGGGGGCGATCGAATCAGTTGGGAAAGGCGAACACATGGGTGGTGGCGCCGCTGATCTAGGGTCACCGGAGCTTGGTCAACAACGACGAGCGGCGGCGGTGTTCTCTGCTCTACGACGTGGGCGTGACACAAAGAGCTAGAGAGGGAAAGGAGGGTGCCTTGAGCACCAGGAGCTCACCCAAATGCGATTGATGTCGACGGCGAGGCGAGGCGGTGACCGGAGCAACGTGGAGCCGTGAGACTGAGTACGTCGGAGTCGGGGAGGAAACAGTCGATGGCGACGAATCCCATCGCCCCTGGTCGATTCCTTCTGCAGGAGGACGAAGCAGAGCGAGGCGAAGCTCGTGGCGGTGTCGGATGGGCTCGGGGAGGCCGGCAACGGAGGCTAGCCGGCGGCCATGGTGGCTAGGGTTCGGGCTGTCGCTGTGTAGAGAGGGAGAGAGAGGGGAAAGTGAGGTCCAGGGGAAGCAGAGCACGGCACCGGCGGTTCTTATCCGTGCGAGCGTCAGCGGCGCGCAATGCAACGACGAGGCGGCATCGGGCGGCCGCGGCGGCGACAGCGAGCTGCCTGCCGTCAGCGGGGAAGACGACAGGGAGCGGGCGAAGCGGTACCGGGCTGCTAGCGGGCTTGCGTGGGCCGGGTACTGGGCTGCGGGGAAGGGAGAGAGGGGAGGAGGATGCTGGGCTGGCCTGGTTGTTGTTGCTCTATTTTTTTAACAGAAACTTTTCCTTTTTCTGATTTTGATTTATGTTTGTAATTTCAAATTCACTTACTGTTTTAAATCTTTTCAAATTACCAAGAGTTTTCATAAAACATATAAACTATTGTGGGGCCCTTATAATCAATTGGGCTCCAAACATTTTGTGATTTTTCCAAAAATTCAAACACCATTTGAATAAAGTTTCAAAGAGAGGGAAGGTTTAGGTTTTTCATTTTTATTTAACACACTTAAACTCATGCATTACTTAGATGATTTAAATATATGCATGCCATGCTTAAGTACTGAGTAAATATATTACAAGCATGGGCTGTTACAAAGATGTTGCCGTGGACTTAAGAAGAGTTATCTTTCTTTCCTTAAGGATGCATGTGTATTTTATTGTTAGTACTTTATGCGTACGCAGTTTGTTGGGGAGATGACCCTAGGTAGGGCCAAGGTAGGTAAGAAAGAGAGGGGAACTTTTATGCCCAGGGCCGGGTCATGGCGTGGTTCGGCCGAGTTATGCAAGGATCGGCCGAATAAGGTATGACTTATCCTGAATCAGGTAGGTGAGACCTAACCCGGCCGACTTATTGGTCATGTCGGCCAGGCGCTGTTGTTCAAATTGAATGCAGGTAAGGGTCGAGCCGAGCTATGCGAGTTGAGGCCAAGTAATGGGAAGCTTGTAGAGGAAGGAGGTAACTCCCAAAGTCAAACCCTAGCTGCGGTATCTAAGGAATCCGCATAGTGCCAAGCGCTAGAGACAAGAAGCAGACCAGCAGAGGGACAGAGGAGGGTCACAAAGGTGACAGTCATCAGGCCCGAGGCTCACATGTGATGGGGTCTGGGTCTTTGCCGTCGATAGAAGGGGGACACAGAAAGAGGTCCGCCGAGTTACCGCTTTGGGACAAGCATATTCCACGAATATGCCCGTCCACGCCAGCCCTAGGAGGAACCAAGGGACTCCTTTATAAGGAGAGGCAGGGCGTTCTGGACAGGGGATCGATTCATTTCTCTCTCTAGGGCATAAGTTGTATCTTTTTCCTCCTCCTTCTGATACAGCTCGAGGAGCACTTGTAGCCCCATTGAAGAGGAATAAGAGTTGAGTTCAAGTCTTCTGTGTGTAGAAAACACTACATCTTCCCTCCCTAGATACCACTAGCATCCATTGGCCCCAAACTTAAGCCTACCCATGGCATCTGTTGTGCCACCACCACGACAGTTGGTGCCCACCGTGGGGCCAGCAGTAGTGCTAGCTGGAGTCAAGATCCGGATGGGAAACTTTAACGACACGGGCGAGTGCGTCGTCTCCAGCTTAGTCCAAAGATTTGAAATCTGGGAGTATGTCAGCGACAACGCTGGTAGCTTCGAAGCGAAGCTGCCTCCACGCAACGGCATCTTCATCAACCTGGGCGCTCACAAGATCTACATCAGCGTCGATACGTCCTGCGTCTATTCACGCTGAGTCTTCCTCGCGGGAGATCCTCCCCTCAGCGCTGCTAGCGGTCTATGTAGCGCTCGCACCGCAGGCAGTGTTGAGATGATGATGACGGTGCCAACACCGGCAGCAGGAGCGGGCGTCGGACTAAGCAAGAACCCGGTAGCATCAAACCAAGCAGTGGTTAAGCCGACAGCAACAAAGCCGGCAGCAGTAGATCTGTCGGCAGCTAAAGCACCTGAGGTGCAAGAGGTAACTCCCAAGGCGCCAATGGTAAGGTGGCCACCTCTGGAGAGGCCAGAGAATATCCTGCAAACAACCATAGATAACTAAACAACACTTGTAGCACTGATAATTAACCCGGCAAATGCATAGGCAGAATTAAAAGAGACTAGGCTGAAAATGTTAGAAGAGGCAAAGAAAGTGTCGGCACTGCAAGAGTCCTTTAACAGAACTTTACGAGAATATGCCAGGGCAAACAAGCTAGGTACGGCCCCTGGTCTAATAGATGACCTAAGGTTGAGAGGAAAGAATCTCCTTAGTGACATCAACAAAGAGCATGAAGCTCAGCAGGGCGATTCGGCCGACCCAGGCTTGCCGAGGTACAGTACCCCCTCATAGAATCTCAGGGCGGCAAATGCTGCAGCATTGGAGTTGGAAGCACTGACCAGTGAATCCCGGCAAAGACAACAAGAAAGAGTAAATGAGCTGGTACGCATCGTGAACCAGCAAAATGAGGAGATACTCAGGGCTAAACCGGCAAAGCCAGGAGCTTCACGCATGGTTCATTCGGCAGGGGCTACCCCCGCATTATCTGTGGAGGCAACATCCTCACTCGGAAACGGTGCACGAAAAGATAAAGCAGTGACTTCGAGAAAAAGAAACAAGCAAATTGTCCCGTATGACTCGGCAGTGGCCGAAAAAGTCAATGAAAATAAAGGCAATGGAAGTCGAGGTAATAGCGGTGAAAGAAACCCCGGCCACGGCAATAGAGAGCATGGGAATCACGGAAGGGGAAACCCCGAGAACAATAACCCTGCAGAAGGAAGGAGATACCTCCCGCAAGATCATCAGCCGAGGCATGAACCTCGCCAAGATCGAGACGCAAGACAGGTTCTGCATAACCAAGCACATGACATATATAATGATGGTTATTCGGAAATGGAAAATGCCGAGCAAGGTGGGAAAAATCACTATGGAATGCAGGAAAGAACTATCTACAGAAACTTGTCGTCAAATGACGCAAGATTGAAGCTGGATAGGCTATATCGGTCCGAGTTATTGGAAGAGCAGAGTCCACCTGGTCCGGCATGCTTTGGACCTCGAATTATGGGCGAACCACCTGTCCTGAACTTCCAGTTAGCAAGAGGCACTAAAAAATACAATGGAAGCACAAAACCACAAGATTGGCTGATTGATTATGCCACCGCAGTAAAGATAGCAGGAGGAAATTTGAGATGGGCTTTGAGATATGTGCCCCAAATGTTGGAAGGGCCGTCCAGGGTCTGGCTGAACAATCAACCAGCTGGTAGTATCAACTTCTAGTTGGACATCGAGGAAATGTTTGTCAGTAACTTCACTAGTACATACAAGAGGCCAAACAGACCTCAACAGCTGGCCATGTGCAAGCAGAAACCGAATGAGACAGATAGAGAATTCTTGACTCGGTGGTGCAACCTCAGAAACTCATGTGAATGAGTAATTGAATCACAAGCGATTGCTTGGTTCGCACAAGGATGCAGATACGGGAGTGTTTTGTGGCAAAGTCTACAGAGAGATATGCCGATGATGTTGGCAGAGACTATCAGAATAGAAGATTCATATCCTCTAGGGGATCCGACTCAGCCCAAACTTATGTCGGCAGAACACCTTGAATAGCATGACCACTATGCTCAAGATGGTGCAGGGTCTTC
Organism: Avena sativa; assembly: GCA_916181665.1. NCBI lineage: Eukaryota > Viridiplantae > Streptophyta > Magnoliopsida > Poales > Poaceae > Avena > Avena sativa. The sequence goes on along the minus strand of OV702283.1, from coordinate 231,515,155 downwards.
CCAGCAGAATGAGTGCCGAGGTAGAAGAAGGGATGACAGGCCGGATTACAGATACAGTTCAAATCACGTGGATGCGGTTGTATAGGACCAGCTGGGTCATGAAAACAATCAGCGTCAGAAGAATGTCCCTCAGCAATGGACACCAAGAAATGATGGGAATAAACAGTGGACCCCGGAACAGAAGAAACAGGGGCAAGAGAGGCCAAAATACACGTTTGAGTCGATGCTGGATCAGCCATGTAAATTTCACATGCCTAACCCGGCCAAACCAGCCAACCACACAACTCGCCAATGAGCCTGGATGAAGAGCGCAATGGGAAACCCAGCAGCAATGCAAACACCACAACAGCAAACACACCACCAACAACAGCCGTAGCTTATAGGAGGAAATGAACAGCAGCTGATGTTACCTCCGCCACCTCCGAGGTATGAGAATCAGGACCAGAGGGATGCAGTTCACCAAGTGATGAATCAGAATCAAGATAGTAGAGGGAACCCTGGAAGTAATGGACGCAATTATTATAGGGAGCACCACCAGTCCTATTGTGAGTTCATCACGGAGCAGCAGGATAGGCAGAGCGTACAACGCATGCACACGAAAGTGAATGCAGTTATGCCGGTAGTATCAAGGTACATGACATGGTCAGATCAGGAAATAACTTGGAGTATCAAGGATCATCCAAAGATAATGCCAAACCCTGGATCATATGCCTTGGTGCAAGATCCAACATTTGTTGGACCCAATATCAATGTGAAATTCTCAAAGGTGTTGATAGATAATGGAAGCAGCATCAATATTATGTACAAGGATACCATGCACAAACTCGACATATCTCCGAATATGCTGCAGTCGACTAGGACAACCTTTCATGGGATAGTGCCAGGATTGTCCTGCGAGCCCATCGGGAAGGTCCGAGTAGACGCTTTTTTTGGCACGAGGGAGAATTGCAGAGTAGAGAATTTGGAATTTGAGGTAGTAGATCTGGAGAGCTGTTATCACGCATTACTCGGACGGCCGGCATTGGCCAAATTTATGAGCAGCTGCCATGTTGGTTACTTGAAAATGAAAATGCGAGGACCACAAGGGGTGATAACAGTGACAAGAGATTACAGGAAGTCAATGGAATGTTCTTCAGCCGGATCTAATCTAGCCGAATCTTTGGTGATTGCAATGGAGAAAAGGAGAATTCAGGAGGTGTCAGCTTTGGCTAAGTCGTCATAGCTTAACACGCCGGCACTGGCTAACCCGCATGGAACCGTATCTTTTCAGCCGACAAAGGAGACAAAAAAATATTCAAATCGATGATCAGTTCCCAAAGAGCACCATCACCATTGGTGCAGGTCTGAATGACAAATACGAAAGCGAGCTCACCAACTTCCTCTGTGAGAATCGGGATATCTTTGCATGGTCCACACAAGATCTACAAGGAGTACAGAGGAAGTTGGCTGAGCACTCTTTGCATGTAAGGCCAGGAGCAAGGCCGGTGAAGCAACCTCTCCGCCGCTTCGCCGAAGACAGGAGAAAAATCATAGGGGACGAGATAGCTCGGCTCCTTGCGGCCGGGTTCATCATGGAAGTACTTCATCCGGATTGGCTGTCTAACCCGGTGTTGGTAGAAACGAAAAAGGATGACCCGAATGTAGCTGTCGTTTGGCGTATCTGCATCAATTACACGAACCTTAACAAGGCGTGTCCTAAAGATCCTTTTCCTTTACCTAGGATAGACTAGGTCATTGATTCAACCGCAGGTTGTGAACTTCTATCATTTGTAGACGCGTACTCTGGTTTCCACCAGATACTGTTAAACTCGGCTGATCAAATAAAAACTATGTATATCACCCCATAGGGGCTTATTGCTATCTCACCATGCCATTCGGCCTGCGCAATGCAGGGGCCACATATCAACGATGTATGCAGAAATGTCTGCATGATCAGATTGGAAAAAATGTCCAAGTGTATGTTGATGATGTGGTTATAAAAACCAAAGAGAGCCATACGCTCCTAGAAGATATCCGGTAAACATTCGCGAATCTAAGGAGATTCTGAATGAAGCTTAACCCGGAAAAATGCACCTTCGGTGTACCGGCCGGAAAATTACTCAGTTTCCTGGTATCCAGCCGAGGTATAGAGGAAAATCCGACTAAAATTCGTGCGGTAGAAAGGATGGAACTGCCAAGATGCCTCAGTGACGTCCATAAATTTACAGGATGCCTTGTATCCTTAAGTCGGTTTGTGAGTCGGCTAGGGGAAAAAGCATTGCCTTTGTATCAATTGATGAAAAAATACGATAAATTCACCTGGACACCTCAAGCTAATAATGATTTTCATGAACTAAAAAAGATGTTGGCCACAGCACCTATTTTAGCTTCCCCATTGTCGAAAGAGCCTATGTTGCTCTATGTGGCAGCAACAAACAGAGTTGTGAGCGCGGTAATAGTAGTAGAGCGTAATATGGAAGGTAAGTCGGTGCAAAGGCCGGTATATTACCTAAACGAGGTATTATCGGCTTCAAAGAAAAACTATCCACCTTACCAAAAAATGGCTTACGGGGTATATATGTCGGCGAAGCTCAAACGTTATTTTGAGGAACACCCCATAAAGGTGATCTGCGAAGCACCTATAGCCGAGATAATGAGAAACAAATATGCAAGTGGCCGAATAGCAGAATTGGCAATTGCATTATCCCCTTATGCCCCGCAATTTGATAGACGAGATGCAATCAAATCTCAGTCGGTGGCCGACTCTTTTGTCGATTGGGCCGAGATACAGTATGAACCCCCATTACCCGATCCGAATTATTGGATGATGCATTTTGATGGATCCAAGTTAAGGAACGGGTTAGGACCAGGGGTAGTATTGACCTCTCCGAAGAAAGATCAACTGGAATATGTATTACAGATACCTTTTGCTGCATCAAACAATGTGGCCGAATACGAGGCACGTGTCCATGGCCTAAAGGGGGCGAAGGAAATCAACATACGTTGGATTCTCTGTTTCAGAGATTCGGACCTTGTGGTCTAGCAGGTATCAGGAAATTGGGATGCATTGGATGCGAACATGGCCCTATATCGGTTTCATGTACAGAAAATTAGTGGTTATTTTGATGGGTGTGAGTTCCATCACATACCTCGGGCGGAAAACAATGTCGCGGATATCCTGTCAAAGATCGGATCAACCAGACAATCAATTCCACCGGGCATCACCCTAGAACACCTGAGAAAGCCATCAATCATATCTTCACCATAATCCTAATCAATTCTCCTTTCATCGAATCAGAAATCCGAGTGTGTCCCAATGGAAATTGACAAGGAATGTGGGCCAAATAACCCGGGGACTGACTCGGTTAACCAAAAAGATGGTTGGAACAATTCAGAGGATGTTACATCAGCAGAAGTAATGGAAATTGATACAACAGCTACCTCAGAAAGGGATGTACTAGGATGGGCACAACCCATATTCCTATTCCTCAAAATTGAGACCCTGCCGGATGATGAGGTCCTTGCTAGGTAGACAATAAGAAGGGAAAAAGCATACACAATAATAAATAATGAGCTCTATAAGATAAGCATAACAAACATACAACAATGATGTGTTGACTCGGCAAAAGGACAAGAGATCATGTTAGACATACATCAAGGAGAATGTGGGCACCATGCCTCGTCCAGATCCCTTGTGGACAAGGCATTCCCACATGGGTTTTATTGGCCAAGTGCGCTAAAAGAAGCAAAAGAACTGGTAACAACGTGCAACGGCTTCCAAAGCTACGCCAATAAAATACATATGTCTTCATCCGAGTTAAAAACAATACCAATCACTTGGCCATTTTTGATATGGTGCCTAGATATGGTAGGCCCATTTAAGCCGGCTCACGGCGGCGTCACTCACATTCTGGTCATGGTGGACAAATTTACAAAATGGATAGAGGTAAAGCCGATAAAAAAGTGCGACGGGCTCATAGTGATAAAGTTTCTGAAAGACATCATTCTGAGATATGGCTATCCACATAGTATAATTACAGACAATGGCACAAACTTTGCTGAATGAGCCTTTGCTCGGTTCTGCCAAGAAAATCACATAAGACTCGATGTTGCTTCAGTATCTCATCCGGCGTCAAATGGGCAGGTAGAAAGATCAAACGGACTCGTGTTATCCGGAATAAAACCTCAGCTGATAGAACCACTTCAGAGGTTGGCAGGATGCTGGATTGAGGAACTCCCAGCGGTATTATGGAGTTTAAGAACTACCCTGAATAGATCAACATGGTACACCCCATTTTTCTTATATATGGGGCAGAGGATGTACTTCTAACCGACATAGTGCATGAATCGCCAAGAGTCACTCAATACAAGAGGGCCGAAGTAAATGAGATATCTCGACAGGATGATGTGGATCTACGAGAGGAAGCAAGAGAATTGGCATTATCAAGATCAGTTGTTTATCAACAATATCTCAGACGATATCATAGCAAGAAAGTAAATCTCAGAGTTTTCAAGGAAGGTGATCTAGTTCTTCACCTAGTGCAACGCACGGCCGGTATGCATAAACTATCGCCCCCATGGGAAGGACCATGCATCGTGAGCAAAGCATTGCACAACGATGCATACTACCTAATCGATGCTCAAGCACCGGAAAAGAATAAGGCATATAAATCCAGAGACGAGTCAAAAAGACCTTGGAATGTAGCGTTACTCCGCCCATTTTACACTTAGAGGAAGTGTATTGTATCCAGTAATATTATGTATCAGCTTGTTGTGTTCATGAAACCTCGGTAGCCCGAGCTGTGGATCGGGGATTGCCATATATTGTTTAATCATTTTGATTATGTATGAAACCTCGGCAGCTCGAGATGTGGCTCAGGGACTGCCCCATATTATTTGTCGTTATGATTAGGTATGAAACCTCGGCGGCTCGAGCAGTGGCTCGGGGACTATCCCGTGTAATTTGTCACTAATTGTATCTACAATATGAATGATCACTTCGGCAACCCAAGCAGTGACCCGGGGACTTCCCCATGTTCTTTATTATTATGATCGTATATTTGTAACGAATGATAACCTCGGCAATCCGAGAGATAACTCAAGAACTATCCCATGTTGCCTATATTACCCATGAGTATTCGGTATCTCAGAAGGGCCGTACGTCTATCTGACTGAATGAAGTATGAACAGAGGAGTCATAGTCTCCGATCTTTCACGAGCTAAAAGACAAACTTACGATAGATAAAGTAAGAGCCGACAGACAATCAAGCACACGAAAGTTTGATTCAAACCTATGAACTAAATTTTGCGAACAAGAATACACATTGCACAAACTCAACCAGAACAATAATAACATAACGATTACTATAGCATATGAAGGATTCCGAAGTTATACGGATCAAACGATACCAACATAAGCAAAATGTATTAGAACAGCATACGCCCGGCATACCGGAGACTTAAACAAATAAGAGTTTTATAGATCAGACATTAGCAGTTGTCGAGTCATCAGTAGGAGGAGCAACGGTAGCAGCGGGTTCCCGACATTGGTAACTTGACTACAATCGAAGGTGCTTCGACCTCTATAGAAGGAATAGCTTTAGGATCAGGAGTCTCCGAGATTGCCTGAGCCTCTGCAAAAGTAACCTCGACATCAACCGAGGTGGCCACAGCATCTTGAGCATGGGCGGTCTGCAGTGAGGCTCCACCTTGGGCTTGGGAAGCTTCAGTCCCCTTGGAGGAGGAACAAGCTTCGACGTTCCCTCCTGAACTGCCACTAGACTCATCAGATCTTCTGGAATCCCCGTCTGATTCACCTTCATCACCGAAATCCCTGTCGAGTTCATCATCAGTAGCAGCCTCACCGTTTTCCTCGGCATCGTCGGGAAGGAAACTCGGCCTCTCGTTTCATTGATGCACATTGGCATATTCGATGAGCTGATAGGCACGGGCTTGGCGGCGAGCAACATAATCCGGATCCTTGACCCAAGGGGAACCAGTGCGCAAGTTCATCAAAGTATCAAGGGAAATATCCTTGCACCATGACAGAACAGCAGTAAGCTCCATATCAGCCCCGGCTCGCTCGACGGATTCTCTCCAAAGATTCAGCTGAGTCTGAGAATCCATCAGCTTTGCCACGAGTACTTCCACCTTATAAATCTTTGGTTCATTCGGCCAAAGCACATTGAAGGCCCGAATTGCCGCTTTTACTAGATCCTTTCCCATGATTTTCATCGGCTCAATGGCAGCAGCAATAGAAACCAAGAGCTCCTGGATGGAATACTCTTGATCCGGGAGATTGGGATCACCTCGGTGGTCACGGGTGGCAACCACGACTTTAGTACTCACCGGCTCGACTTCTGGAAAATGATATGTAAAGCAAAAACACTACATAAGTGAAGTGAAACAATGAGCAAAGAATGACTTGGCTAGAAATTAAGAAGAAAGAACACTAGAGAAAAAGCTTACGATGGATATATCGCATCATCTTCTGGAGATCCACGCCCCATCCAGTCCTTTTCTTCTCAAACCAAGTGATCTCCTCGGTCATCGTCTTATTTTTTAGCTCGGCCGCGTCAAGGATCTCCTTGTCCTTCTGAAGCTAAAGATTTAACCGAGTCTTTTCCTCAGAAAATTCTTGGTCATTTTTTTCAAGTTCGGACTTCTACGAAGATTTCAAGGACTCAACCTCGGCACGGAGCCGAGCTATCTCATCATCCTTCTCCTTGAGCTGTGCCAAGTGAGTCCCTGCTTGCTCTAAAAGATGCAGCATCATATCAGGCATGGGTATGCACTCTTGATGTGATGCTGCAAACATTTGTAACTCGCCTGGGCCGAAGATGGAGCACTATAAGATACTCGAAACTCGTCTAGAAGAAGAACGAATGAGTATAGAGTGAAAGGGCAACTAACCTTCGAGGTGGGTAACTTTCTTCGTCAGCCGAGTATTTTGATTGTTAATATTAGCTGGGTAAGGGTACATCGTAAGTTAATTAAGACGCAGAGACTTGTACAAAGAATTTGGGTACAAAAAAGGCTGAATGATCCACCTGTCTTTTGCAGAATAGGAACCATCTTACCAAAATTGTCTTGAAGTTTCCTATGCGAAAAGAGCAGTTTCTGGAACTCGGCTATACCCCGATTATGAGAAACCTAAAATAACGACGAATTATAAAGAGAAATTGTAAGGGAAATCCGTATTAAGTAAAAACTTGACTCAGATCTGAATGGCTGGATATTTAAAACTACCAACATAGGAAGATCCAAATAAAATAAAAAATGACTCAGATCTGGATGGCTGGATATTCAAAGCTATTACCTAAAAAAGGTCTGAATCAAGTAAAATTTGACTCGGATTTAAGTGGTCAGAGGCGTTTTAATTCAAGAAATGCACATCATTGCCTATTACGCAAACAGTACTCTAAACACAGAAAACTTCCAAACGAATAAAAATTATTCGGTTGCAAGTTCGGGGACTAATGGGCATATAGTATACTATGCATAAAAGATAGGATAAATTAGAGCGCATACCTCATTCATTTTGTCACTCTCAAGCACATCCTTAGCAGCCAAGTGCAAACGGCTGCTGATGTCGGAAAACTAGAAATATTGATTACTGGGATTGCCCTCAAGCTGGTCGGTAGCATTTCACTTGTTGGCATACTCCACCAATGATCTGAAACTACCACCGCTCTCAGTACACGTCAAAACTTTGCCTTTAGCTTCACGCGCCTGATGTGCAGCTGTCTCGGCCGCCGGGCTCTTGTGAAGCACGAGCCGTGTATCGGCAGCAGAGACAAACAAAGGTTTGGACATAGAGGCCCCTTTGTGGAGCATGTCGGCAACAGTCGGCTGTGTGGGACCAGACCTTCCTTTTTGAGATGGCATAGATTTGGCAGCTCCATCCTTCTTGGTCTTGACAGAGACTTCAGCAGTGGGCAAAGACTTAGAGCAAGGTATCATACTCGGAGCAACAACTGTTGCGGCAGAGGGAGCATGTGCCTCAACAGCGGCCGAGGTAGCGCCAACTTCGGCAGCAGCCGAAGTAGCGGGAATTTTGGTAGCAGCCGAAGTAGCGAGAACTTCGGCAGAAGCCAAAGGAGCAGGAACATAGGTAGAAAGAGGATCATCTAAACGACCCGGCATATTTACATCAGTGTCAGCGCTAGGAGGAACTTCACTCCCATCTCGCCAAGGAGGGTTGTTAGTCGGCAAGGGAGGAGAACTATCACGGGGAGGACTATGAACTCGAACATCTTCTGGAGGCGATGGCAAAAGTTGTCGAGTAACGTGAGACGTCAAACTCGGACCACTGGGTTTGACAGAAAGAGGAGCACTGCCGAAATAAAAATAAAGACCAATTTAGAGAAAGAAAGAGAGAAACAAAAAATACAAGTTAAAACATGCAGGGAAACTTACCTAGAGATCCCGGCATGGTTTTGCGCTTTGGGATGTGCTAGGAGGATTTCTTAGTTCGCTTCCTAGGAACTGCATCAGAAGGATCGTTCGAGGTAGCACGCTTTTTCGACGAAGCGGGAGCCTCGGAAGCAAGGGGAACGGCATCATGGACCTGACTAGCCGGATTATCTGGGAAAGAGGGAGCCGGAAATGCATAAGAGATAGGCACCGCGGCAACTACCTCGAGAATTTGGATATCGTCCGAATCACCTTCGTCAGAGCGGGCCGAGGTTCTACCTCGAGTGCAAGCGGGAGCAGCCTCGGGCTTAGGAATAAATTCCTCTGGGTTAGGTTCTCCGTTGTCCTAGGTACTGCGATCAGCGACCCAAGGAAGAGCCAGCACCTCGGCATCTTCCGTTACTTGCTCGGCAAATTTCTGCAATGAGAGCAAACATAAGTTAGCAGAATAATCAAAGGAAAATGACTCGATGAAACAATTCGTATCCGAATTACCTGAGGAGGGGGATTGTTGCGGGAAAAGGGTTTCATCCCCCACAAACATTCCTCGGGCATCTCGATTTTGAAGATAGCCCGGACGTGCTTATGGATCTGAACGTCGTCAAGCTCAACCGTGGAAACTCGGTTGGGATCGAAAGGACCGCTCATATAGCAGAGCTTATGGGAGCCGTGTTGAAAAGGGTAGATTCGGCTACTGATGAACGCGGCCATCAGATATTGTCCATGAAGCCCGGCCCGAGTTAACTCTTTTAGACGAAGTTCGAATGCTTCGGTAAGAGCATTGGTCTTCTTCGGATTATAGAGCTAGTTCTGTTTGGAAGGAGGGCCAATAGAGAAAGCAGGGAGCTGAATCTTGTCCTCCGAACCAGTGTTCTTGACATAGAAGAACGACCTATGCCATTTCTTGCAGGACTCTAGTCCTGTGACTCGGGGGAACAAGGAATTTTTCCGGGGTGTAATGGAAGCATCCCCGCACTGAGTTAGAGATTTCTCGGGGGGATGAAGTGACTTATCCGGCACTACGTTATCTCGGATCTAAAAAAACTTCGACCAAACATCTACGGAAGGCCAATGGCCGAAGTATCCCTCAAAGGCCGTGATGAAAGCCTAGAGAGAGGCTATGATGTTAGACGGCAGATGATGAGGTTGAAGGCCGAAGAAGTCAAGAAATTTCCTAGCAAAATCACTAAGAGGAAGGCCGAATCCCCTGGCAAAGTGCTACATGAACACTACATACTCGCCGTCCTAAAGTACGGCGGAGGATTCTTTGCCAGGTAAGCGACACTATACCTCGGCGGGTCTTGCGTATCCACTCGATCTCTCGGCGAGTAACCGTGGATCCTTGCCAAGAGCCTCGTTCTGGGCCCACCATGAGCTCTTCTTCCCCCACGACAGCGCCGCTAAGAGAGCTCGACATGGGTTCGTCGGAGGAGCCAATGGAGGATTCACTAGCAACGGGGAGAGGCCTCGAAACCCAAGGCCCCGTCGCACCAACAACGAGCGCGACAGCGGTAAAAGAAGAAGAACCACCGCAGAAAACCCAAGGCAGGGGCGAAGCGCAACGATCAAGGACCGAGCAACGGCAGCGCGATACGTGAGGAGGAGCGCAGCAGCGTGGTCGCTAGAGCGGAAGCGCAGCGGCGCGCTTGCGAGAGTGGAAGCGCAGCGGCATGGTCGCTAGAGCAGGAGCACGGTGGCGGTGCAAGAAGGAAGACAAGGGAAGTGGAGAAGGGGAAAGTGAGCCAACCCATCCCCACTCCCCTACTTATAACCGCGTGAGGCGTGCGGTAGTGGGATCGCAGATGCGGCACGGTAACCGCAAACGGGCGTGTACCATGCGTACACGATCGATGATTGGAGCCACATCGAGGACCACACGACACAAGAGGCGATCAGGCCACAATAACCGTTGCAGTGACCAAAGAGTCACTACACGATAGGACTACCGCAGTAATTACTGTAGCACTATTAGGATGCACTGTAGCGATACAAAAAAAAAGACGAAAGGTAATAATTGGTACACGTAGGACGAAGCTTACGGGAGAAGCTAAGAAGAGAACTCGGACAGAAGAAAGTGACTCGGAAGACAGATCACACCTCGGTTACAAAGGATGAGAAAAAGGGAGATAAAATGATAGAAACACTGGCTAAATATAATGTCAAACAGAAAGATAAAGAGAGTAAAAGTCAGGAAACTGATGTGATCTGGCCGAGGCATTCGGCAGGACCGCACCACCTTCGGGGATTAATGTTGGGGGGATGACCCCAGGTAGGGCCAAGGTAAGTAAGAAAGAGAGGGGACCTTTTATACCCAGGGCCGGGTCATGGCGTGGTTCGGCCGAGTTATGCAAGGATCGGCCGAATAAGGTATGACTTATCCTGAATCAGGTAGGTGAGACCTAACCCGGCCGACTTATGGGTCATGTCGGCTAGGCGTTGTTGTTTAACTTGAGTAAAGGTAAGGGTCGAGCCGATCTATGCGAGTCTAGGACGAGTAATGGGAAGCTTGTAGAGGAAGGAGGTAACTCCCAAAGTCAAACCCTAGATGCTGTCTCTGAGGAATCTGCACAGTGCCAAGCGCTAGAGACAAGAAGCAGAGCAGCAGAGGGATAGAGGAGGGTCATGAAGGTGACAGTCATTAGGCCCAAGGCTCACATGTGATGGGATCTGGGTCTTTGTCATCGATAGAAGGGGGACACAGACAGAGGTCCACTGAGTTATCGCTTTGGGACAAGCATATTCCACGAATATGCCCGTCCACGTCAGCCCTAGGAGGAACCAATGGACTCCTTTATAAGGAGAGGCAGGGCGTTCTGGACAGGGGATCGATTCATTTCTCTCTCTAGGGCATAAGTTGTATCTTCTTCCTCCTCCTTCTGATACAGCTCGAGGAGCACTTGTAGCCCCATTGAAGAGGAATAAGAGTTGAGTTCAAGCATTCTGTGTGTAGAAAACACTACATCTTCCCTCCCCGGATCCCACTAGCATCCATTGGCCCCAAACTTAAGCCTACCCATGGCATATGCCGTTCCACCACCACGATACAGTTGTCCTTCAACAAGTTGCTAATGCATGGTTCTAACAATCTAGTTCACTCTTGTGGAGCTTTACACTATAGCCAATATCTCGAGACTCTAGTAACTTTTCCTTCGTGGTAAATGTTGCGTACTTCTATTCGGACATGCTGAGTCTAAAGTGTCACTCCACTTAACCAAAGCTGAATCTCAAGCAGCAACGATGGTTGGTTTTCCTCAAGGTTCTGACATAGGTCTCTTGGTAAATCTGACAAGATTGATGTAATGGTTGACATAAACTTAGCCAGAAAGACCTTTTGTTATATTCTCTTGATTCAGCAACAACAATCACTCTTCATGAGGCATCTTATACAATTTAATATAAGAGTTTTTCTTATGATTTCCTTTGTATCCGAAGTCCGACCTTTACTTGATGCTTTGTGTCTCGAACATCAAGGAGAACATTTAAAGTAGTGTTGCTAAATGTCTCTTGGTCGATCCTCTAGACTCTCTTATGTTGGCAAGAAACTTGTTGTGCCAAGTAAGTGAAGTCTGAGATTGAAGTTCCTTTCTTCTCATGTCATCAGGAATCTTTTTAACTATTCATCTTAGTGGTGTAAAGTGATATCACGATCTTTGGCAAAGATTTCAATATATTTGGACGAATAAAGAGTTTCCTTCGTTTCTTGACCATGTTTTAAGAGTGACTATGATTTTGGTAATCAATAGTTTCTTTTGATACATGTTCCTATGACTCTTATGAGTCCTCGCCACAAAACACCTTTCTGTCTTAAACCTTCTGTTGAATGAAAGAGTGACCCTTCTGTTGAATGAAAGAGTGACCCTTCTATTTCAAAAGTAGTTCAATAACTTGGTTTTGTTGATCCAAAACTCTGCAACCCAAAATCTCTACTTAAGCCATTTAGTAGAGGTTCATTTCTCAAAGTCTTTGGTTATGATCTTTCTGTTGGAATCTTTCCTTTTCAGAAGCTTCAAAACCTCCTGTAAGCTCCATGGTCTCAATCCTTATGAAGACCATCCATCTAACAAACTTGAAACCTTCTCCTGTAGTTTCCTCCGTTACCTTGACGTGTTTCATGCTTGTCAGCTCAAAGTTGTTTCTGAACACTCCATCCATGAGTTAACCATGAGATACTTTGAGTGTTGTCTAGTGTGTTCCCTCTTATCCTTAGAGTGACCCTGTTTATTTCTCTCTCTGTGTCTCTTCCTACCTCTGGAATCTCGGGTCGAGATTCTCGTAAGGGGATAGAGCTGTAACACCCTAGTTCTAGTTAAATAGTAATTAGGGTTTTGATTGTGCATTCATAAGCATCATCTCTTCAAAATGCATGGAAAGAGAAATATACAAAACCCTAACCCTAATTCCCTCTCTCTCAAAGCAACTCAAAAAAAATTGAGTATTTTGAAAGCTACCAAAACTTATGGAGCCCAACCTGAGTAAAAGGGGCCCCATAGTATTTTAAATAATTTACAAATCTCTCTGGTATTTTTCAAATGATTCAAAATAGTTTGGAAATTCAAATACAAAAGGGAAAGTGAAAACAGAAAAAGGAAAAAGTGTTTTGCAAATAAAAACAGAAGCCAGGCCGTAGCCCAGCCAGCCCAGCTCCCTTTCCTCTCTTCCCTGCTACCCAGCGCACCCGCAGCCATCCCAGCAAGAGCCCAATGCGGCCCGATACTGCTTCAACCTCCCCTTCATCGTCTTCCTCCTCTCAGGCAAGAAGCTCCCTGGCACACGCAATGTCGTCCACCGAGCCGCTCTTAGATGCTCGTTGCTGCCACCCGTGGATGGAAGGATAAGATCACCAAGCCGACGCCCTCGGCCATCCTATCCTCTTACTCCTCCCTGCAGTTCCCCTCTCCTTTTCTCCAAGTCGCTGGAACCCTAGCCCGCTGTTCTCCATCGACCCTGTCGACTCTGGCCTCCCCTCATCCATATGAGGCCACCACCATGACCACCTCGCTCGACTCATTCGATTTCCCCCACTCGCGTGAGCCGGCGTGCTCCCAGGCGTTCCAATCGAACCCTCATTCCCGACTCCAGCCACCGCGTCCATCGATGATTCTGGCCACCTCTGCTCTCAAGCCTCCTCCCTGACCTCCCCCTGCAACCAAGGTGAGCTTGTGGTCCTTCCGGACCACCCCAACGTCTCCCTCTCGCCCTGGTTCGTCCTCGTGTAGTAGCTCGCCATGCACCACCGTCAGACCTCATCGCCGATGATCCTCCGGCTACCATTTAGGAGCGGCGCCGCCATTTTGTTGCTCCTCGCGACCATCCGGTTCTAACCATATGCCCTGATCATGCGCGTGCAGCCGCAAACGCCGGTGCCGGTGACCCTCTATAGGTGGCTGGCGGCATGACGTCACGCTTGCGTCACCATGACGTCAGCAGGCGGGGTCAAAGCAGTCAAACATCGGGCGGGTCCCACTTTGCCTGCGTAGTTTGCTGATGTGGCCTCGAGCCCAGTGGTCAGCCACTGTTGCTAGGCTCCATTTAGGTGAAAGCCAACCCTCCCCCTCTGGTGACGTCAGCCTTGTGCAGTAATTCAATTAAGAAAAGGTTTAAAAATTTCAGAAATTGGTATAATCTTATGAAATCAATAACTAATTATCTGTTTATCATAAAAAGACAAATAATATGTCAAAATGTTCAAAAAAATGAGATCTACCTAATTAAGCTTTTATCATGCATTGTTAAACAACTTTCATAGTAAGTTTAATTAGAAGAACATAGTAACCCCTCATTAGGTGTTTCCGGAGTTTCTCTGAAGTAGGGTTTATAACCCTCGGAACCCCATTTAAATTGCCAAGCATGTTTAGGGTTTCAATTCAATACAATTTTAACTTGTCATATCATCATTCTTGCTTGAGCATTGCATCGATGCCATGTGTTAATTGTTTCCCTCTCTTTCTAGTGTTTGGTTCTTCCCGATAGAATATGATAACGAGATCGAGATTGAAGACCGAGATTAACACCGTCGAAGATTGAAGATTGACGAACATTACTTGACCAACTATAACCAAGTAAAGTGCCATATGTCCGAAGATCTGCTTATCGGTTATCAACTGGCAAAGGCAAGCATAGCCCCAACATGATATAATCCTATGATTTCAAAAGCATTTCAATTGTTGCCATGATGCATACGATCCTACTATGGTCTTTTATCAATAGATAAAGTATCCTATATGTTGCATTACTCCCTTTGAGCTTATATTACTTGATCCACTGCTCCTAGGATAACTAGGTTTGGCTTGTGTGCACTGCTAGAGCTTATATCTGTGTTCTGCTTAGCCATGCATAGTTGTTAGTGTTGGTTCATCCAAATGATGTGTCAGATGCAGAGAATCTAGTATGACAGTAGATGTGATGAGATGATACCATAGGTGATATAAGTTAAACATGCTAAGGCTTGTATGGGAGGCCATGGTGGGATGTGGTTTTTGTAGTCCCATGCTCGCCACCACTAGGAACCGAGTTCTTGCCTTTGGAACCGAGACAAGCGTACAACCACACGCGACCTGGACAACCTCACGAGCAACTAACTTGCCTAGTAGATTCCATGAGTCACATAGTTAGGGCGTTCCATTCGACACGCATTCTGGATCTTCTCGAAGGCGGTGAAGGAGGTACATTCATAACAGGTAGGTAAGCGTGGCCGGGGTTGCTTGGGGTGGATGGTGCCCCTGGTAAACCAACCTCGCCTCACATCTCTAGGGACCGGCTTCGGGACTTGACCCGTTACGGCGGAACCATCCTTAGGGAGTGACTCATGGTCTCGGCGAAAGCAAGGTAAAGGTTGTGTCTAACCACCCTCTATTGGCCTTCCAAGGAAGAGGGCTAATCATGTGGAATTAAGAGAAGGTTAGTATGTGTGGGTAAAGTTGTACACCCCTGTAGGGTAATAATATTTTTGAAAAGCCGTGTTCACAGTTATGAATGCTTGGTGACCAGATTCTAAGATCATAGAGAACTATAACCTGATCATAAAACTTGGCAGATCAACGTGTGCTTAAGGATGCTTTTTCATGGGTACAAGGGGGTGATCCTAGATAAGGTTTAGATGATGATGACTTGGTGGATATCAATGATGATGATCAATATTTTGGAGATGTCGCTCTCCTATACCCTTTTAAATATTCTGATTAGACGAGCTTCTTCTCCCTCTTGTTTTATAAAAAAAAGTGGCTTTATGCAAAAAAACTCCACCAGCCATAAGTCTTGTGGAGTACACCCTGTACTCACCCTTGCCTTGTTGATACTTTTGGCAGAGTAAGTGTTCCCTGACGATCGGTTTGTACTACACTGACACCGACGAGTAGCTTGGGGTTCCCGGCCGGTAGCCTGGAATCTATGGGCTGAGACGTCATCGTTATACTTCAGGCCTCTTAGGCCATTTGTTAAGTTTTCTATACTTAATAGCATAATTTGCCACCCGTTGTTTTATGTTTGTGGTTAGTGACCTCTGCTTGTAATAATTAGGTTCGTTGCTTAGTTATGAGCTTGCTGTAATAAATTTTGTGTCATAGGGTCACTTTTGTGTTACCGAGTCTTCATTTGATATTCTCGAGCTCAAGGTTAAGCTTATGTCCGACGGAGGTCTGGGATTTGTTTAGCCCTGATCCCGGGGGTGTCACACTGCCGGGACGGGGAATTGGAGGAGATCATCGCCATCATCATCACTGACGCCTCTCCATCAACCATCCATGTTTCCCTCATCCATGAGTGAGTAATCCCCCGCTGTAGGCTATGGGGATGGTAGAGATTGGATGAGATCTATCATGTAAGCGAATAAGATTGTTAGGGCATGGTGCCTAGTATATTTATTAGTTCTATTTGAATTTGTTGCAACTTGTTATGCTTAATGCTTGTCACTAGGGCCCGAATGCCATGATCTCATATCTGAACATGTTATTGATTCATGATGATAGTATTGTTTGTAATCTTATCTGCAAGTTGTGTACACATATCATTGTCTGGAACCAAAGGCCCCGAAGTGACAGAAATTGGGACAGCCGGAGGGGATGGATGTGATATGAGGATCACATGTGTGCATGGAGTGTTAATGCTTTGCTACGATACTCTATTAAAAGGAGTACCTTAATTGCCAGTAGATTCCCTTGAGGCCCTGCTGCAACGGGCTGGCAGGACAAAAGATGTTGTGCAAGTTCTCATTGCGAGCATGTGTGACTATATATTGAACACATGCCTATGATTGTTTAGTACTTGGATGCTTTATCTTATTTATCTGCAAATTCCCTAGATCTTGATATTACATGAATAGTTTTGCCCATGGAACGCCCGTCCATCCATCCCTATGCCTATCGCGCTCAAATCCTACTATTTGCTACTATTGTTACTACTGCCTTTGTTTTACTGTTGTTGTTACTTTGCTATTGCTACTACAAAACTATTGCTACTGATAAACTACTATGAGCAAGACTATTTCTAGGTGCAGCTGAATTGACAACTCAGTTGTTAAGGCTTATAAGTATTCTTTGGCTCCCCTTGTGTCGAATCAATAAGTTGGGTTATACTACCCTCGAAGACTGTTGCGATCCCCTATACTTGTGGGTCATCAAGACTATTTTCTAGCACCGTTGCCGGGGAGCATAGCTTTATTTGTAAGTTCACTTGGATCTATTATTGTTTGCTACTATCATTTTTATCATTGGAAAGTCTCGTGATGGAAAACTTCCTATATTACCATCCACTACAAGAAGAGGTACAATTCTAAACACCTCTGCTTCTCTTGATTCACCGTCTGTTATAAGTAAGCTTGTTACACCACCACCACATACACATGCTACACAAACTTCTACTACTGTTGAATCTAAAATTGTTTCTGATGCTCATGATGTTACTTCTACTGTGCTTGATGAGAGTGGTTCATTAGGTCCTTTCCTAGATGCTACAATTGCTAGAACTATATAAGGAAACACTGAAACTCCTAGTGAATACACTATTACTCCCGTTAGCTCACCTGAGTCTAGAGAAAGCTATGATATTAATGATGGTTACATTGACATGAGTGATGAATTTATTGAAGAATATTGAAATACACGTGGTGCTAGTTCTATTAGGAGTCTCCTTGAGAAACATATTATTATACCTAAACTATCTCCTGATGCTATGTTTGTTACTTCTCCCATATACATTAAATAAAGATTATGATTTCTCTCTTGATTTATCCTATATAAACATTGTTGAGAAAGAACCTTTTTATGGGACTAAGAATGAAAAGGCTGTGACACATATCACTGAGCTTTCTAGTATGAGTGCCTTATTTTCTGATGATGTTAAGATGCGTACCTACTTTGTTGCTAAAATTTTCCCTTTTTCACTAAAAGGAGAAGCTAAATCTTGGTTTAATAGTTTACCTCCTAGATCCATTGATAGCCCTGATTGCTTGATTGCTACTTTCTTTCAGAAATATTTCCCTCCTAGTGCTAGACATGCTGTTTTGCAGAAACTTTTTGATTTTAAACAGGGAGAAGAGGAGAAATTGCTTGAGTCATGGACAAGGTTATGTTCCTTGATTCATGCACATCATGGATGTCCATTACATAAAAATGAGCTTCTTGATATATATTATAATGGACTACCTGATGAATCTAGGACATACCTGGATAGTTTTGCTGATTGTGTTTTTAGGAAAAGAACTCCTGCAGAAGCTGAAGAATTAATGGCTAAAATAAGCAAGAATTATGATGATTGGACTACAACTGAGCCAATTATACCTGAGTCATCTACACCTGAACCAACTGTGCGTGAACCAACTCCAACACCAAAGAAGAGGGGAGTGATTGAATTAAATGATGAAGTGATGAAAGAAGTTAAGAAATGTTTTAAGGAGAAGGTATTAGACCTGAAGATGTGAAGAATTTACCTCCTATAGAAGAATTATGTAAGCCAATTCCCCACTCATCTACTATTGAGGTGCACTCTCTCCAAAATTTTGATGAAGGTGATAATCCCTATGGTAAACCTCCTGATCAATGCTTAGAGGAACTTGACATTTTTATTGTTAAACAAGGTAATTTTAATAAACAAGTTCAGAATCATTTATTGGAAAACTCTAGAGCTATTAATGAGTTGAAAGATATTGTGGAAAGAACTGCTAATGATGTTAAAATCCTTGTTAAACACTTCCAAATGGTTCAAACCCAAATCGATCAACTTGCTAAGGTACAAAAAGATATGCTAGTTAATGCTTCTGGAGATAAACATGCTTACGGAATTAGAACTGTTGGGGATATACTTTCTGGGTATACCCACAGGTCTCGCTGACCAGGGTGGACCACCGAAGGGTTAGAGCTTTGCTTCACAGGCGGCCTAGTCAGAGAAAGAGGAGGAGGTAGTTCCGGCTACGATAAGGCCTAGAAGAGTTACCGACTTAGGCCTGTAGTATTACTTGTAGTCCAAGCTGTATCTAGTTACCGACTCTGTAACGTAGCCGGATAGGTCTCTCCTGTAACCCTAGGCCCCGGTGACTACATAAACCGGACCTATGGGAGCCTTTAGGGAACACAACCAATCGTAACACCACAGTCAACTTACACAGGGGAACCTCTCTTGTAATTCGTTGTAACATCCGGCTTGCAACGATATATTACTGGGTTGCTAGCAGGAGTAGGATCCGATCACCGCGGTCGGATCTAAACCTAGGTAAACTTGTGCTCACTGCTCCTAGAACATCCGACGTCTCACACCCCATCTTTCCAATGCCACTAGGACCCCCTATGGCATACCTTTCGACAATCCGACGACAGTTGGCGCCCACCGTGGGGCAAGTGACCTTTGGAGCATCGTTCCAGGCGGAATCTGCGCGTGCAGAAATCAGCAAAACTATCGACATGGGTAGCGTGGTCTACGCCAGTGATGTCCCTCTCGTCCTTCTCGACGAGACCTGGATTCTAGCTTCGGAACCCGTGACGACCTACACAATCATGTCCATCGGCGAGATCGATATTTATCTCGATTTCGCTGAACCTGCCCAACCCACCCTTGAGATGATGACCATGTCGGATGAAAAATCCGGATCTACTTTGTCCACAGAGGCGGAACAGTTCAAGGTCCCGGAGAAAATCAAACACACCTAGCCCACTCCTGTAGTGGAAGAAGAGGTGGAAGAAGAATCCGGATCTGATCTCCCTGATAAGATCGAATACATGGACGAGGAATATATCCTCTACGGATTCGTCCTTCCGGATGTCATAGCAGAAAAACTACCCTTGAAGCACAGGATAAAGAGATGATGAAACGCTCCTACATCGATTACGAAGCAATCACCGACATCAAGGAGAACTTTGAGATGGAGGAGGCGGAAACCCAGTTGTGCCACTACTTCAAGAACAAGAAGAAGCACTATTTCGTGTACCACATAAGCTCTGGATCCTACTCGGTCAATGCTGGAGCTGGTAGCGATTCGGTCCTAGAGGCAATCGAAGAAAACGCTGACTTACCTGGCTCCCCTCAGGAGTCAATAACATTGCAGGAACTTCGAGACTTCGACAAAGAGATGGAGGAGTATGAAAAGAACACGTCCCCAAGCCAACGCAAGGTGAGACAGAAAATTCTCCTAGTCCATATGATAACATGGATGAAAGATACACCTCGCAAGATGACATGGATACTGGAGATTCCTCCGAGGTCCACAAGCCAACCATGACGGAAAGTACCGACGGAAGTTTATCCCCCGGTATCGGGACGAAAGCTATCTTTGCCACTTGTACGCACGTTAAGGCTACTGGTCGGTCAAATAAGAAGAAGAACAACAAAAATCCGACACCAGCAGAGCCGGACGTCGAGGAAACCAACGAAGAAAAAGTTGATGAAGAGATCGAGATGGAGAATCAGGATGGAGATCCGATTAATACCACCCCGATCGACCCTCATGTGGATGGAAATGTTGTCACCAAGGGTGCACGTGAAATTTATGGAGATGCTCTCACGATTCCAATCCCAATGTCTTCGGATCTTACACCGGAGGCACTGGAGAAAAGGGCCGAGGACCAGGAAAAACACCGTCTATTTCTGCTCGAAGAGGTCGCGCACATCGTCGAGATGAGACAACAGTTAGATAGTGATCCTGCCAAATATTAGTCAGATTTCAAGCGACATCCAAAAAAACAACGGGAGGTCCGTTTCTTGCTAACAAGAACCCGGATATCCACTAAGATCAATTCGATGGAAAGGATGGGGAGAAGAATCTACACCACGCCATTGGAAAACGCTGCTGCAGCTCGAGCTATCCTCGCCAACAATCCATCTCCACAGCAGGTCCGGCAGTGCGTCGCATTGCTAGACAAAGGATTAAAGCAGCAGAAAACGGCTGCGTCATTTAGTGGCAAACTGGCCTCAAAGTTCGAGTTTTGCCACATTGGCGCTAACCAAAGCGTTGACATAAGGCTTCGCAGGGATACGAATCAACGTTATCGTCCTCGTGGAGAAGAAGAGAATTCAAGAACCGGCTCAAACGGCCACTCCCGCCGGCCGGCAAGTGACTGGGCAAGAGTTATTCCGGCTGCGTCCGAAGACGCCATCAGGGCAATGGTTCCTCATCAGGACCATCATCAACAAAACAACCGCTATAGAGAAGACCCGTAAACATGCCGCTAGTGAGAGGAGCAAGATCGGCTAAGGATGCAACCACCGAGCCATCTGGCTGGCAATGCCGAACGAAGAGATGATCCGGATCGCCCTGAATCAAGTAGGGACGATGCCCGAAGAAACAAGCATCAGAGTCAGCATAATGAGGCTGCACCGCCACCACCACGTAACCCAGCCGGAAACAATCCACCAGGGCCACCATAGCCCCCTAGTAGCAACCATGAAGGATCCAGACATAGGCATGGAAGCCGCAGGGGTGGAGGCGGAAATGGTGAAAGGAGAAGCAGAAATCCAACTCCGCCGCGCAGCAGCCGTGAGCCTCCAAGGCGCAGATCTCTCTCGCCAAACGACACTCGCCATCGTATTGAATCAAACATAGAAGCGCGGCGATACGAGGAAGAAGACGTGTATGTGGGACCCAAGTGTTTTGGACCATGCATACGTGAGACCAAATTTTCGGTTGACTTTGGTATTGCCAAACACATTCAGCCCTATGACGGTGCAGCTCAGCCAGATACCTGGCTCCAGGATTTCTTCCAGGCCTGCTACATCTCCAAAGGAGGAAATATCCTGGTAGCAGTCCGATATCTCCCGCTCATGCTGAGGAAGACGGCTTGATCATGGCTCAATGAACTACCAGAGAATTCAATTCACAACTGGTATGATATGCAAAGTGCCCTCCACAGGAGGCCCTCCACAGTCGGAGACTTGCAGCATTGCACACAAAGACCCGGAGAAACCTGCCGAGATTACCTCAGACGATGGATTGACACAAAAAACTCCTGCGAAGGAGTAAACGAGCAAACTGCGATACAAGCTTTTATTGCAGGACTTCCAGTCAGACTTTTGCATCACAGACTGAAGTGTGACCATGTCACAGATTTGGGAGAACTGATATAAATGGCAAGAAAATATGCTGAGGCCGATGATGATTTAGAAGGGCTGCTAAATATTCTAGCCAATCCCAATGCGGCCAAACATCCAAAACAAGCTCAGAAGCGCAAGAACACCTCGGACGAAAAGCTGGCTCCGGACAACGCAGCTATCAACGCAACGTTCGGATCTGGAGGACGAGGAGGGCGCGGAGGCGGCCGGGGTAGAGGCCGTGGAACTTCCTGAATCCAGGGCAGAGGAGATCAACAACCCAAAAGAACCTATACCTGGGCCGACATTGCCAATAATCCCTATGTCCACCACTTGGATAGTAACGGAGGATCTACCCACACAAATGTCGAGTGTCATTTCAATGACGACATCAAGAAAGACGATTCTGCTGGCTATAGAGCCAAGCGACGAAAAGGAAAGAAAAATTCTGAGAAAGGAAAGGAGCCCAATGAAGATTCCAACATGGAAGAAGCGGAAACCGCTACAGAGCCCAAGTCGGATGGAAAGAAGACTTCTCCAACTAAGAAAGACGCATACGTCTGCTTCCTTGGATCCCAACCTGCTAAAGACAAGAAGGCAGTTCTCCGTGAGCTCAACGCCATGGTTCTGGCTACTCCACACTTTCTAGACTGGTCGGAGGTAACCATCACATTTGATCGCTCAGATCACCCGAGGAAAACACATCATCGGGGAAAGTACCCTCTGGTCGTCAATCCTCTTATTGATGGCTATGAGTTCTCTAAAACACTCATGGACGTTGGAAGCAGCATTAACATCCTCTACATCGAGACGCTCCATCGCATGAAGCTACACGAGAGCCAGTTGAGTTACAGCAGTGTAACTTTCCATGACATTGTACCAGGGAGACAGGCAGATTCTTTGGGTGAGATTGCTCTGGACGTGATATTCAGAACCCGAGATAATTATCGGACCGAGACACTCTCTTTTGAGGTGGTACGGTTCAAAAGTGCTTACCACACCATCTTCGGACGTTCGGCTTACTGGGCGTTCATGGCTCGTCCCTGTTACATCTACAACATGATTAAACTTCCAGGTCCAAAGGGCAAATCACCGTACGAGGAAATCCGAGGAAGGCACGAGAGTGCGATGAAGGATCTGCTGCCTTTGCCGAAGCTGTGCTGCACGCCCAGGAGTACCAGGAGATCAAGAAGACCATCAATCCGTCCGATATGCCCGCTACGAAGAATGAGGTGCTGAAGCCAAGTTTGCAGTTCAAGGCGTCGGAAGAGACGAAGAAAACGTCCATGAAGGAAGATGATCCCTCCAAGACAACGAACATAGGGGTAGGCTTAGGCCATGCATAGGAAAGCTAATAGTGATATCTTCGCATCAGAGCCTTCTGACATGACCGGAGTACCTAGGGAACTTGCCGAGCAGTCTCTTAATGTGTACCCTGACGCTAAACCCGTCAAACAGTCCTTACAACGGTTTGGTGATGAAAAGCACAAATCAATAGCCAAGGAATTAGCCCGACTAGAATTAGCGGATTTTATAACAGAGGTCATCCATACAGATTGGGTGGCAAATCCTGTACTCGTCCCTAAAAAGGACACCATTGATTTAAGGATGTGTGTTGATTATACCGCTTTGAACAAGGCATGCCCAAATGATCTTTTTCCCTTGCCACGAATCAATCAAGTTATCGACTCAACGACAGGATCAGAACTACTCTGTTTTCTCGATGCATATTCCGAATATCACCGAATACCGATGAAAAAATCAGATTAAATAAAGACATCTTTCGTCACTCCCTTTGGAACCTTCTGCTAGAAAAATATGCCTTTTGGCTTAAAGAACGCAGGAGGAACATATCAACGTACTATGCAATGTTGTCTCAACAATCAAATCGGACGCAACAACCACGTATATGTAGAAGACATAGCAGTTATGTCCAAAAATAAGGAAACTTTAATTTCCGACTTGGATGAAACATTTGCTAGTCTACGAAAATTCAGTATGATGCTAAATCTGAAGAACTGTTTCTTTGGAATTCTAGCCGGAAAATTGTTAGGTTTCATCATTTCTGAGCAAGGCATAGAGGTGAACCGGGACAAAATCAAGGCTATACTAAATATTACCAGGCCAACTCGCCTGAAGGATGTGCAACGTCTCACTGGTTGCATTGTGGCAGTGAGTCGGTTCGTCAGCCGGCTCGGCGAAAGAGTCTCACCTTTCTACAAACTCTTGAATAAAACCAATAAATTTGTCTGGACCCAGGAAGCCGAAACTGCCCTGTAAAGCTTTCAAACCCACTAGTTCTCGCAGCGCCAGAACCTCAGGAACCTATGTTACTCTACATTGCAGCGACCAACAAGGTCATAAGCATGGTAACAATAGTCGAGCGCGAGGAAGATGGCCATGAGCATAAGGTGCAGCAGCTAACTTATTACCTGACTGAGGTCCTGACAGAATCAAAACAACGGTACCCACATCATCAACAGCTAGCCTATGGAGTGTTCTTCGCATCCCGAAAGTTACGTCATTATTTTGAAGAGCACAAGATAACAGTGGTGAGCACCGCTCCCCTGCGAGATATAATCAATAACCGCGACGCCACAGGACGTGTCACAAAGTGGGGAATAGAGCTTGCAGATTTTGACATTGAGTACAAACTATGTACAACAATCAAGTCCCAAATACTTGCTGACTTTGTTGTTGATTGGACAGAGACGACAGAAAACACAAGTCCTCCAGACTCAGAATTTTGGACCCTTCACTTTGACGGATCAAAAGCACGAGGAGGATCGGGGGCGGCATGGTGCTCAAATCACCCCAGGGGGATAAGCTGTTCTATGTGTTGCAAATACACTTCATGGCAACCAACAATATTGCCGAGTATGAAGCACTGCTGCATGGAATACGCATGGCAAAAAACATTGCCATATCAAGACTCATGTGTTACGGAGACTCGGATTTAGTTTCTCAGCAAGTATCCGATATCTGCAATGCAAACAAGCACATGGCAGCATACAAAGCTGTTGTGGATGAACTATCTAATCGTTCGAGGGTTTTGAGGTTCAACAAATCCCTCAAGCAGAAAATGAGGAAGCGGACGCTCTATCAAGGATAGGCTCTGCGCAGAAACAAGTACCGGATGGCGCTTTCTTAGAGCATTTAAGGTCCCCTCCATAGTTGGAATTGATGAGAACTATCCGACGAAATCCGGCTCACCTTTAATAGCAGTTCTGGCTGTAATTCCCAGCTGGACAAAACCCTATCTGAATTTCCTGATAGATGGAAAATTACCCGAAGATGAAGTCTTGAGCCGGCAGATTGTCCGACGAGCAAAAGCCTACACTATAATAAATGGTGAGCTCTATAAATGGAGTATTTCTGGTGTGTTCCAACGATGTATATCTTCGGAAGAAGGAGTGGAAATCTTAAGAGAAATCCACGAAGGCGAGTGTGGTCATCATACTGCAGCCAGATCCTTAGTGGCAAAAGCTTTTCGACACTGATTCTTTTGGCTTATAGCTAAGGCATATGCCGATAAACTGGTCAAAACGTTCAGAGGCTACCAAAAGTATGCCCATTAGGCACATGTTCCGGCTGAACAGCTGCGAACAATCCCTATTACATGGTCGTTCGCAGTCTGGGGGCTTGATATGGTAGGGCCGTTTCGCACGGCAAAATGTGGATTTACTCACCTAATAGTGATGGTGGATAAATTTACAAAGTGGATTGAGGCAAAACTTGTCACAAGTTGTGATGGAGCCATAGCCAAAAAGTTCGTCGAAGACGTAATCATCCGATTCGGATATTAGCACAGTCTAATTACTGACAATGGGAGCAAATTTTCCATGGATGAACTTGCCGAATTCTGCGAAGAACAACGGATCCGACTCGATATTGCATCAGTCGCATATCCACAAGCTAATGGACAAGTCTAAAGAACTAATGGCCTTATTTTACAAGGAATATGACCTCTCCTTGAGGCACCGCTACGTCGGGCCATGGGGGCTTGGGCGGAAGAATTACCGTCTGTGATATGGAGTTTACGTACAACTCCTAATAGATCAATCGCTATACTCCTTTCTTCTTGGTCTATGGTGCAGAAGCAGTTCTTCCTAGTGATCTTATTCATCAGTCTCCATGAGTCAAAGCGTATATCGAAGAAGATGCAGAAGTTTCTCGACATGATGATCTCAACATAATCAAAGAAGTACGCGTTGTTGCTGAGCAGAGATCTACAGCCTATCATCAGAAGTCGCAAGTATCATAGTCAGCGAGTGCAAAACCGTTCTTTCAGAAAAGGCGATTTGGTTCTCCGACTTGTGGAAAAGAGAAAGCACAAACTTTCCCCGATTTTGGAAGGACCTTTTATGATTAGCAGAGTTCTGCATAACGGGTCATATTATTTAACCGATATGAGACCAGTCAAGGAAAGACCTGATACTCGAAAGAGAAAGAGAGCTGGTCGCAGCATAGACCCGGATGAAATAGACCGTCCATGGAATATTGCACAGCTACTTCCCTTCTATTCTTAGTTATATTTCCTTGTAATCATATACGTAAGTATTGGTTTCCTCATATGTTATCTTTGAGAAGTTTTTTGCCATCTTATTTCCAAAAGAGCATGTCATTTTTTCAAAAATCCCAGAATGATTGAAAGTACTTTATAATCATGTTCGTTTTGGTTACAATTTTTGAATATCTAAAAAGTATTACCTTAGGATACAAAATTTAATTTATTGTTTATACTTTGGTATTTTATCTGATTGCTTAGACGCGGGTATTTTCTGAGTAATGAGTTGGTACTGGAAGCCGGCTTTGTTTCCGAGTTTAAACTGGTTTAGCAATTGTGCTCCGTTGCTCGGCAAAGTTTCCTTACTAAAGGTTAGCCAGCCCATGAAAGGGACAAGGCAGGGAGCCAGATAAAACGACAAGTATAGGCATAAAACACAAGGTGCTTCAGAAATTTTCAAGCACATGCATAAGAAATATATAACCATAAGTGCTACGATAGTAAAAGCATTAGTTTTTACAAGACCAGCACAAATAAAACATTTTTTCCATCATTACATTGCCAGAAGTTCAGAATAATGCATAAAAACTATTTATGCTGCAGAGTCAGGCGGTGGTGATGAAGAAGGTGGAGCGCTGGAGTCGACAATATTGTTGCCCTCAATCTCAGACTTGGAAGCTACAATGCTGCCTTCTGCCTCTTGGGGCGAGGGAGGCACAACGACGGATCCGACAAACGGCGTCGTATAATAGGTCATCTCCGCCACACGACAAGCATAACCTGCACATGATTCTTGGATGGCCTTGATGTCCTGTGGGTTACCCTCATTATCCTCCTCGGCAATACCTTTGGTGACATGACAGATTTCCATCTCGCTGTGGTGGCTCATCACGATGGTAAGAGCAGTCTGAGAAGCAGTCCAAGTGTAGGAGATCTTCCAGTCCTCGATAAGCTTCGTAATCCCCTTGACCTTGTCCCTCACCTCGTGCACTGACATTGTATGCTAGTCGGAAAGCTTGACAGACTTGCCAACCTCTTCAAGAGTTTGGTAGAAGTCGTATAAGATATCTCCGACGAGCTTGATGCGCTCGAGGTGAGGTTCGGAGGTAGGGGAGTCAGAAAGATTCAGGGGGGCTGGAAAAGAACCAAAAAGTCAAAATTCGACTGAAAAAGAAGTCGAAAAATCAACAAAAAGAAAAAGTCGGAAATCTTACCTAGCACAAAGTAATTACATTGAGCGTGCTCCTTGTGGAGGTTGTTCAGTTCACTAGCTGTGGCCTGGGCAAGATCCCTCTGAATATCGAAGTCTTTCTTGAGATCAGTTAGTTCTTTATCTCAGAGGGCTATTAGCTTCTCGATCCTCACGGTCTCATGGTTGCTTGGCTCCAGGACAGCAGCTACGGATTTCTCCGATTTGAAAGTTAGTTTCTCAAGCTTGTCCTGGAGCTCAGCATTCTCCATTTCTAAGGCCTTGAAGTTCTCTGATTGCTCCACCATCTTGCTGGACTGGCACAATAGTTCTGTAAAGGAAAAATATCAGTCGGACAAAACAAGTTTGACTATGACAAAAGTTAACTGACAAAGAGGAAGTCGGAAAAGTTTACCTTCTGCTTCATCTTTCTCAATTTTGAACTTTGAATTCTCAAGACGCAAGGCTTTGATCTCTTTATGTTTATTGCAAATGTTCTTGACGAATTCCTGTTTGGAAGATGCAATTTTCTGTAAGTTTAGAGATGGAATACTGTCAGACGGCTACTAAGACTCGGGCTGCAAATTTAACTAAGTAAAATTACAGCACGAGCCTTGGGGGCTACACTACATCGTTCTTTTCCAACCTAAAAGCATCAACTCGAATCTAATTATGTTTATCCGGCTTTATCTTTGGGGGCAAGAGGATATCATAATAAATGCAAATCCGAGCTAGGTGCTATGAAACACCTTCTCGGTAAGGGAGAGGGAAGGCACATCTGTCGCTGGGAGTTTGCTAGACTCGACTTTAGCATCCCGGACCAAAATTTAGTCTAGGAGGCTGACTAGCTTGACGACCTCCTGCTCCTGTCTTGCTGCCTCTAGGTCAAGGTTTGCTTCTCAAGGCTGGATTGAGCCAGCTTGAGGATTTCTTCCTTCTCTTTCCTCTTCAGGCCAGAGACAGCGGAGCCGGCCACTTTTATCCAATGTTCCTGGAGATGTTACCATGGGATCATTACCCTTGACGGATTCACCCTTGTTAGTTGCCTGATCATCAATGGTGACCAGGGCTTGGGAGATGTTGCCAGCATTAGGAGAGGCAGAAGCTTCCTATGCTGATGGAGTACTGGATGGAGTTGGTGGCGGCATGGCAGGGGAAACAATAAGCTTTTGCTAACGCATCTTCTTGCCTGGCTTGCTGTCCGGCTTGGTCTTACTCTTCAAAGATGATTTAGCTCTACAACACGAAAATCCAAATATTAGGTGTGCTATAGAAAGAAAGAAAGCTATAAAGTACTAAAAATAAAAGACAGGGTTCTTACTTTTTAACTACTGGCAGCACTTGGCTACCAGCAGTGATAAAAATTTCCTTCGCTTTACGCTTCTTAGAGGCGGGGGCGGCAACTTCTTGCACCTCATCATCCTCCATCGCATCCGGATCGTCTGAAGGATAGCCCTCTAGTAGAGATAGCTCAGACTCGGAGAGTTTATCGATCTAACAAAGTCAAAAGGCATCGATGAAAATATAGTCGGAGAAAGAACATAAAAGAACGACGAAATGCAAAAAAAAGCAGAGTCGAAATATTTTCCAGAGTTAGAGGACGGTGGACGTATACATATTCATGGAGACTTCTGGAACCTTCCGTTCCACTCACTCCTTGATCAATTATTGCATAAGGGTCATGTAGTCCTTAGGCAGAATCCGGCTCGAACTGACCCGCATCTTGTCCTCCTTGTCGCTGGTGATCTGGTTCATGAGGCGATCTCCATGGTGCTCCAGAGGCTGAATCCGGCGCTCCAACTAGCAGCGGATCAAGTCGAATCCACGGAGGCCCTCACGCTTCATCATAAACTCAATCCGCCTCTTGGTGATGATCAAGATATCCGACAGCTCCAGCGCCTCCGCGTCCCATGAATTCTGGTGGGGAGCGGCGCCGTCGGTGAATGCCGGAAGACCTTTCGCCTTTCTAGGAGCCAGAATATCCATGTGACGGATTCACTAGAGTTAATCCTAGGATAGACTCGGTTTCTCCTAAGGACTAAGCTAAGGGTGCCGGTTATGTAAGGCACACCGGCAATAATGGAGTTCTTCCGAGTACCATAGTAGTACCGGAAAAGGGTGAGACTTCGCCTAATGCCAAGAAACCCCTCGCACAAAGCTGCATGAGTACTAAGCTCGAGCAGAGAGTTGGGAGGAATATTATGAAGTTGCACACCGTAGTAGTTAAGGACCTCGACGAGGAATTCTGACGATGGCAAGCTAAGGCCACGGTCGACGTGCGTGCCGAATAGCACCCTTTCGCTGTCGCGCGGGGCGGGAACGGCATGCCCTGAGGCGCTCCGCCACGCACCAGCGATGAGGAATCCTTCGTCCTCCATGATTTAGAGTTCAGCGTTGTCCATGGCGCTGGGGATCCAGAGGCCCCGCATCTTCTTCTCATCCGCCACCGACGAACTCGCCGCCGCTCCTAAGGTCGATGCAGACGCCATAGATCTTGGAGGAAAAGGATGGGGGAGAGAGATTTTTCTCATGGTGTGCAGATGGGAACGGCTGCGGAGTGCTCGAGGAGTACGAGGAGGCAATGAATGAATCGATGAAGAGATAAATATGAGAGAAAGGGTTTTCTCCTCTCCTTTATTTTTCTCTGTGTCAAGATTCGTGCGTTAACACACGCGTATAGGATAGAGGGAGGTAGCTTCCTCGCTACTCTTCCGCCCCCTCGATTTTCGCGTAGGCATTGAAACGGCGTTCTGTTCCGTAAGAAGCAGACCCACCAACGGTCGTGTTGATAGGACTCCTGTCAGCGACAGGACCTGGTCTAAAAAGTTTTCAGTCCGCACGCCGCTGAAAAATCCGGCTTATGTTTCAAACTAAGCAAGGAGAAGACTAAAGTCAGAACAAAACATATGCGATTCAATTGACTCGGAATCCTACATTACTGAAAGAAGTTTTCAGGAACCCTTCAGGATTCTCAAGACGAAGAAACCATCAAGCTAGATGATTTATCCGACTTTGGATCTTGACGAATTCTGGGGGCTACTATTGGGGATATACTTTCCGGGTATACCCATAGGACTCACTGACCAGGGTGGCCCACCGACGGGTTAGAGCTTTGCTTTACGGGCGGCCCAGTCAGAGAAAGAGGAGGAGCCAATTCCGGCTACGATAAGGCCCAGAAGAGTTACCGACTTAGGCATGTAGTATTACTTGTAGTCCAAGCTATATCTAGTTGCCAACTCTGTAACGTAGCCGGATTGGTCTCTCCTATAACCCTAGGCCTCGGTGACTATATAAACCGGACCTATGGGAGCCTTTAGGGCACACAACCACTCGTAACACCACCATCAACTCGCACAGGCGAACCTCTCTTGTAATCCTCTGTAACATTCGGCTTACGTCGATATATTACTGGGTTGCCAGCAGGAGTAGGATCCGATCACCGTAGTCGGATCTGAACCTGGGTAAACTTGTGCTCACCGCTCCTGGAACATCCAACGTCTCACACCCCATCTTTCCAACGCCACCAGGACCCCCTATGGCGTACTTTTCAACAATCCGACGACAAGAACCAGGAGTGGTGCAGCCACTCAAGATCCTTTATATCCTGAGGGACATCCTAAAAGAATTGAGCAGGATTCTCAACAAGCTGAAAATAGTGGTACTCCTTCTAAGAGAAAGAAAAAGAAACATAAAACAGTTGAGGAACCTTCTGAACCTGCTGTAGATCCTAATAGTATATCTATCTCTGATGCTGAAACTGAAAGTGGTAATGATAACAATGATGCTCCTGATAAGGATGAAATTGAATAAGAACCTGAGAAGCACACTAAGAACACTAAGTACACTAAGGAAGATTTTATTGCTAATAAACATGGTAGTGAAAGAGAACCTTGGGTGCAGAAACCAATGCCTTTTCCTAATAAGAAACACAAGTCAAATGAAGAAGAACACTATAATAAGTTTTATGAGTGGATGAAACCTTTATTTTTGAAAATTCCTTTGACTGATGCTATTAAGTTGCCTCCTTATTCAAAGTAAATGAAGGATATTTTCTATAATAAAAGGAAGATTCCTAATGAGGAAATTTATACTTTTCTTGCTAATTATTCCTTCAATGGTAAGGTTCCAAAGAAACTTGGTGATCCAGGTATTCCAACTATTCCTTGCTCTATTAAAAATAATTATGTTAGAACTACTTTGTGTGATTTGGGGCTGGAGTTCGTGTTATGCACTTTTCTCTCTACAAGAGACTTCAACTAGAGAAATTGATACCAACTGATATATCTTTGCAAATGGCTGATAAGTCAACTACTATTCATGTTAGTATATGTGAGGATGTTCCTGTTCAAGTGGCTCATAATTGCTTGGTTCTAACTGATTTTGTTGTGCGCTAAAAGAAGCAAAAGAACTGGTAGCAACGTGCAACGACTGCCAAAGCTACGCCAATAAAATACATATGTCTTCATCCGAGTTAAAAACAATACCAATCACTTGGCCATTTTCGATATGGTGCCTAGATATGGTAGGCCCATTTAAGCCGGCTCGCGGCGGCGTGACTCACATTCTGGTCATGGTGGACAAATTTACAAAATGGATAGAGGTAAAGCCGATAAAAAAGTGCGACGGGCTCACAGTGATAAAGTTTCTGAAAGACATCATTCTGAGATATGGCTATCCACATAGTATAATTACAGACAATGGCACAAACTTTGCTGAAGGAGCCTTTGCTCGGTTCTGCCAAGAAAAGCACATAAGATTCGATGTTGCTTCAGTATCTCATCCGGCGTCAAATGGGCAGGTAGAAAGATCAAACGGACTCGTGTTATCCGGAATAAAACCTCAGCTGATAGAACCACTTCAGAGGTCGGCAGGATGCTGGATTGAGGAACTCCCAGCGGTATTATGGAGTTTAAGAACTACCCCGAATAGATCAACATGGTACACCCAATTTTTCTTATATGGTACACCCCATTTTTCTTATATGTGGGGCAGAGGATGTACTTCTAACCGACATAGTGCATGACTCGCCAAGAGTCACTCAATACAAGAGGGCCGAAGTAAATGAGATATCTCGACAGGATGATGTGGATCTACGAGAGGAAGCAAGAGAATTGGCATTATCAAGATCAGTTGTTTATCAACAATATCTCAGACGATATCATAGCAAGAAAGTAAATCTCAGAGTTTTCAAGGAAGGTGATCTAGTTCTTCGCCTAGTGCAACGCACAGCTGGTATGCATAAACTATCGCCCCCATGGGAAGGACCATGCATCGTGAGCAAAGCATTGCACAACGATGCATACTACCTAATCGATGCTCAAGCATCGGAAAAGAATAAGGCATATAAATCCAGAGACAAGTCAAAAATACCTTGGAATGTAGCGTTACTCCGCCCATTTTACACTTAGAGGAAGTGTATTGTATCCAGTAATATTATGTATCAGCTTGTTTTGTTAATGAAACCTCGGTAGCCCGAGCTATGGATCGGGGATTTCCATATATTGTTTAATCATTTTGATTATGTATGAAACCTCGGCAGCTCGAGATGTGGCTCAGGGACTGCCCCATATTATTTGTCGTTATGATTAGGTATGAAACCTCGGTGGCTCGAGCAGTGGCTCGGGGACTATCCTGTTAATTTGTCACTAATTGTATCTACAATATGAATGATCACTTCGGCAACCCAAGCAGTGACCCGGGGACTTCCCCATGTTCTTTATTATTATGATCGTATATTTGTTACGAATGATAACCTCGGCAATCCGAGAGATAACTCAAGAACTATCCCACGTTGCCTATATTACCCATGAGTATTCGGTATCTCAGAAGGGCCGTACGTCTATCTGACTGAATGAAGTATGAACAGAGGAGTCATAGTCTCCGATCTTTCACGAGCTAAAAGACAAACTTACGATAGATAAAGTAAGAGCCGACAGACAATCAAGCACACAAAAGTTTGATTCAAACCTATGAACTAAATTTTGCGAACAAGAATACACATTGCACAAACTCAACCAGAACAATAATAACATAACGATTACTATAGCATATGAAGGATTCCGAAGTTATACGGATCAAACGATACCAACATAAGCAAATTGTATTAGAACAGCATACGCCCGGCATACCGGAGACTTAAACAAATAAGAGTTTTATAGATCATACATTAGCAGTTGCCGAGTCATCAGTAGGAGGAGCAACGGTAGCAGCGGGTTCCCGACATTGGTAACTCGACTACAATCGAAGGTGCTTCGACCTCTATAGAAGGAATAGCTTTAGGATCAGGAGTCTCCGAGATTGCCTGAGCCTCCGCAAAAGTAACCTCGACATCAACCGAGGTGGCCACAGCATCTTGAGCATGGGCGGTCTGCCGTGAGGCTCCACCTTGGGCTTGGGAAGCTTCAGTCCCCTTGGAGGAGGACCGAGCTTCGACGTTCCCTCCTGAACTGCCACTAGACTCATCAGATCTTCTGGAATCCCCGTCTGATTCACCTTCATCATCGAAATCCCTGTCGAGTTCATCATCAGTAGCAGCCTCACCGTTTTCCTCGGCATCGTCGGGAAGGAAACTCGGCCTCTCGTTCCATTGATGCACATTGGCATATTCGATGAGCTGATAGGCACGGGCCTGGCGGCGAGCAACATAATCCGTATCCTTGACCCAAGGGGAACCAGTGCGCAAGTTCATCAAAGTATCAAGGGAAATATCCTTGTACCATGACAGAACAACAGTAAGCTCCATATCAGCCCCGGCTCGCCCGGCGGATTCTCTCCAAAGATTCAGCTGAGTCTGAGAATCCATCATCTTTGCCACGAGTACTTCCACCTTATAAATCTTTGGTTCATTCGGCCAAAGCACATTGAAGGCCCGAATTGCCGCTTTTACTAGATCCTTTCCCATGATTTTCATCGGCTCAATGGCAGCAGCAATAGAAACCAAGAGATCCTGGATGGAATACTCTTGATCCGGGAGATTGGGATCACCTCGGTGGCCACGGGTGGCAACCACGGCTTTAGTACTCACCGGCTCGGCTTCTGGAAAATGATATGTAAAGAAAAAACGCTACATAAGTGAAGTGAAACAATGAGCAAAGAATGACTTGGCTAGAAATTAAGAAGAAAGAACACTAGCGAAAAAGCTTACGATGGATATATCGCAACATCTTCTGGAGATCCACGCCCCATCCAGTCCTTTTCTTCTCAAACCAAGTGATCTCCTCGGTCATCGTCTTATTTTTTAGCTCGGCCGCGTCAAGGAGATCCTTGTCCTTCTGAAGCTAAAGATTTAACCGAGTCTTTTCCTCAGAAAATTCTTGGTAATTTTTTTCAAGTTCGGACTTCTACGAAGATTTCAAGGACTCAACCTCGGCACGGAGCGGAGCTATCTCATCATACTTCTCCTTGAGCTGTGCCGAGTGAGTCCCTGCTTGCTCTAAAAGATGCAGCATCATATCAGGCATGGGTATGCACTCTTGATGTGATGCTGCAAACATTTGTAACTCGCCTGGGCCGAAGATGGAGCACTATAAGATACTCGAAACTCGTCTAGAAGAAGAACGGATGAGTATAGAGTGAAAGGGCAACTAACCTTCGAGGTGGGTAACTTTCTTCGTCAGTCGAGTATTTTGATTGTTGATATTAGCTGGGTAAGGGTACATCGTAAGTTAATTAAGACGCAGAGACTTGTACAAAGAATTTGGGTACAAAAAAGGCCGAATGATCCACCTGTCTTTTGCAGAATAGGAACCATCTTATCAAAATTGTCTTGAAGTTTCCTATGCGAAAAGAGCAGTTTCTGGAACTCGGCTATACCCCGATTATGAGAAACCTAAAATAACGACGAATTATAAAGAGAAATTGTAAGGGAAATCCGTATTAAGTAAAAACTTGACTCGGATTTGAATGGCTGGATATTTAAAACTACCAACATAGGAAGATCCAAATAAAATAAAAAATGACACAGATCTGGATGGCTGGATATTCAAAGCTATTACCTAAAAAAGGTCTGAATCAAGTAAAATTTGACTCGGATTTAAGTGGTCAAAGGCGTTTTAATTCAAGAAATGCACATCATTGCCTATTACGCAAATAGGTAGCTATACTCTAAAACACGGAAAACTTCCAAACGAATAACAATTATTCGGTTGCAAGTTCGGGGACTAATGGGCATATAGTATACTATGCATAAAAGATAGGGTAAATTAGAGCGCATACCTCATTCATTTTGTCACTCTCAAGCACATCCTTAGCAGCCAAGTGCAAACGGCTGCTGATGTCGGAAAACTAGAAATATTGATTACTGGGATTGCCCTCAAGTTGGTCGGTAGCATTTCACTTGTTGGAATACTCCACCAATGATCTGAAACTACCACCGCTCTCAGTACACGTCAAAACTTTGCCTTTAGCTTCACGCGCCTGATGTGCAGCTGTCTCGGCCGCCGGGCTCTTGTGAAGCACGAGCCGTGTATCGGCAGCAGAGAAAGACAAAGGTTTGGCCATAGAGGCCCCTTTGTGGAGCATGTCGGCAACAGTCGGCTGTGTGGGACCAGACCTTCCTTTTTGAGATGGCATAGATTTGGCAGCTCCATCCTGCTTGGTCTTGACAGAGACTTCAGCAGTGGGCAAAGACTTAGAGCAAGGTATCATACTCGGAGCAACAACTGTTGCGGCAGAGGGAGCATGTGCCTCAACAGCGGCCGAGGTAGCGCCAACTTCAGCAGCAGCCGAAGTAGCGGGAATTTTGGTAGCAGCCGAAGTAGCGAGAACTTCGGCAGAAGCCAAAGTAGCAGGAACATAGGTAGAAAGAGGATCATCAAAATGACCCGGCATATTTACATCAGCGTCAGCGCTAGGAGGAACTTCACTCCCATCCCGCCAAGGCGGCTTGTTAGTCGGCAAGGGAGGAGAACTATCACGGGGAGGACTATGAACTCGAACATCTTCTGGAGGCGATGGCAAAAGTGGTCGAGTAACGTGAGACGTCAAACTCGGACCACTGGGTTTGACAGAAAGAGGAGCACTGCCGAAATAAAAATAAAGACCAATTTAGAGAAAGAAATAGAGAAACAAAAAATACAAGTTAAAACATGCAGGGAAACTTACCTAGAGATCTCGGCATGGTTTTGCGCTTTGGGATGTGCTAGGAGGATTTCTTAGTTCGCTTCCTAGGAACTGCATCAGAAGGATCGTTCGAGGTAGCACGCTTTTTCGATGAAGCGGGAGCCTCGGAAGCAAGGGGAACGGCATCATGGACCTGACTAGCCGGATTAGCTGGGAAAGAAGGAGCCGGAAATGCATAAGAGATAGGCACCGCGGCAACTACCTCGAGAATTTGGACATCGTCCGAATCACCTTCGTCAGCGCGGGCCGAGGTTCTACCTCGAGTGCAAGCGGGAGCAGCCTCGGGCTTAGGAATAAATTCCTCTGGGTCAGGTTCTCCGTTGTCCTAGGTACTGCGATCAGCGACCCAAGGAAGAGCCAGCACCTCGGCATCTTCCGAGACTTTCTCGGCAAATTTCTGCAATGAGAGCAAACATAAGTTAGCAGAATAATCAAAGGAAAATGACTCGATGAAACAATTCGTATCCGAATTACCTGAGGAGGGGAATTGTCGCGGGAAAAGGGTTTCATCCCCCACACCCATTCCTCGGGCATCTCGATTTTGAAGATAGCCCGGACGTGCTTATGGATCTAAACGTCTTCAAGCTCAACCGTGGAAACTCGGTTGGGATCCAAAGGACCGCTCATATAGCAGAGCTTATGGGAGCCGTGTTGAAAAGGGTAGATTCGGCTACTGATGAACGCGGCCATCAGATCTTGTCCATGAAGCCCGGCCCGAGTTAACTCTTTTAGACGAAGTTCGAATGCTTCGGTAAGAGCATTGGTCTTCTTCGGATTATAGAGCTAGTTCTGTTTGGAAGGAGGGCCAATAGAGAAAGCAGGGAGCTGAATCTTGTCCTCCGAACCAGTGTTCTTGACATAGAAGAACGACCTATGCCATTTCTTGCAGGACTCTAGTCCTGTGACTCGGGGGAACAAGGAATTTTTCCGGGGTGTAATGGAAGCATCCCCGCACTGAGTTAGAGATTTCTCGGAGGGATGAAGTGACTTATCCGGCACTACGTTATCTTGGATCTAAAAAAACTTCGACCAAACATCTACGAAAGGCCAGTGGCCGAAGTATCCCTCAAAGGCCGAGATGAAAGCCTAGAGAGAGGCTATGGTGTTAGACGGCAGATGATGAGGTTGAAGGCCGAAGAAGTCAAGAAATTTCCTAGCAAAATCACTAAGAGGAAGGCCGAATCCCCTGGCAAAGTGCTACATGAACACTACATATTCGCCGTCCTAAAGTATGGCGGAGGATTCTTTGTCGGGTAAGCGACACTATACCTTGGCGGGTCTTGCGTATCCACTCGATCTCTCGGCGAGTAACCGTGGATCCTTGCCAAGAGCCTCGTTCTGGGCCCACCATGAGCTCTTCTTCCCCCACTATAGCGCCGCTAAGAGAGCTCAACATGGGCTCTTTGGAGGAGCCAATGGAGGATTCACTAGCAACGGGGAGAGGCCTCGAAACCCAAGGCCCCGTCGCACCAACGATGAGCGCGACAGTGGTAAAAGAAGAAGAACCACCGCAGAAAACCCAAGGCGGGGGCGAAGCGCAACGAGCAAGGACCGAGCAACGGCAGCGCGACGCGTGAGGAGGAGCGCAGCAGCGTGGTCGCTAGAGCGGAAGCGCAGCGGCGCGCTTGCGAGAGTGGAAGCGCAGCGGCATGGTCGCTAGAGCAGGAGCACGATGGCGGTGCAAGAAGGAAGACAAGGGAAGTGGAGAAGGGGAAAGTGAGCCAACCCATCCCCACTCCCCTACTTATAACTGCGTGAGGCGTGCGGTAGTGGGATCGCAGATGCGGCACAGTAACCGCAAACGGGCGTGTACCATGCGTACACGATCGATGATTGGAGCCACATCGAGGACCACACGAAACAAGAGGAGATCAGGCCACAATAACCGTTGCAGTGACCAAAGAGTCACTACACGATAGGACTACCGCAGTAATTACTGTAGCACTGTTAGGATGCACTGTAGCGATACAAAAAAAAGACAAAATGTAATGATTGGTACACGTAGGACGAAGCTTACGGGAGAAGCTAAGAAGAGAACTCGGACAGAAGAAAGTGACTCGGAAGACAGATCAGACCTCGGTAACAAAGGATGAGCAAAAGGGAGATAAAATGATAGAAACACTGGCTAAATATTATGTCGAACAGAAAGATAAAGAGAGTAAAAGTCAGGAAACTGATGTGATCTGGCCGAGGCATTCGGCAGGACCGCGCCACTTTCGGGGATTAATGTTGGGGGATGAACCCAGGTAGGGCCAAGGTAAGTAAGAAAGAGAGGGGAGCTTTTATACCCAGGGCCGGGTCATGGCGTGGTTCGGCCGAGTTATGCAAGGATCGGCCGAATAAGGTATGACTTATCCTGAATCAGGTAGGTGAGACCTAACCCGGCCGACTTATGGGTCATGTCGGCTAGGCGCTGTTGTTTAACTTGAATGCAGGTAAGGGTCGAGTCGATCTATGCGAGCCTAGGCCGAGTAATGGGAAGCTTGTAGAGGAAGGAGGTAACTCCCAAAGTCAAACCCTAGATGCTGTCTCTGAGGAATCTGCATAGTGCCAAGCGCTAGAGACAAGAAGCAGAGCAGCAGAGGGACAGAGGAGGGTCATGAAGGTGACAGTCATCAGGCCCAAGGCTCACATGTGATGGGATCTGGGTCTTTATCGTCGATAGAAGGGGGACACAGAAAGAGGTCCACTGAGTTATCGCTTTGGGACAAGCATATTCCACGAATATGCCCGTCCACGTCAGCCCTAGGAGGAACCAAGGGACTCCTTTATAAGGAGAGGCAGGGCATTCTGGACAGGGGATCGATTCATTTCTCTCTCTAGGGCATAAGTTGTATCTTCTTCCTCCTCCTTCTGATACAGCTCGAGGAGCACTTGTAGCCCCATTGAAGAGGAATAAGAGTTGAGTTCAAGCATTCTGTGTGTAGAAAACACTACATCTTCCCTCCCCGGATCCCACTAGCATCCATTGGCCCCAAACTTAAGCCTACCCATGGCATATGCCGTGCCACCACCACGATACAGTTGTCCTTCAACAAGTTGCTAATGCATGGTTCTAACAATCTAGTTCACTCTTGTGGAGCTTTACACTATAGCCAATATCTCGAGACCCTAGTAACTTTTCCTTCGTGGTAAATGTTGCGAACTTCTATTCGGACATGTTGAGTCTAAAGTGTCACTCCACTTAACCAAAGCTGAATCTCAAGAAGCAACGATGGTTGGTTTTCCTCAAGGTTCTGACATAGGTCTCTTGGTAAATCTGGCAAGATTGATGTAATGGTTGACATAAACTTAGCCGAAAAGACCTTTTGTTTTATTCTCTTGATTCAACAACAACAATCACTCTTCATGAGGCATCTTA
The DNA here is from genome assembly GCA_916181665.1 of Avena sativa. NCBI lineage: Eukaryota > Viridiplantae > Streptophyta > Magnoliopsida > Poales > Poaceae > Avena > Avena sativa. Next base: position 231,475,075 of record OV702283.1, on the reverse strand, counting down.
TACAATTTAATATAAGAGTTTTTCTTATGATTTCCTTTGTATCCGAAGTCCGACCTTTACTTGATGCTTTGTGTCTCGAACATCAAGGAGAACATTTAAAGTAGTGTTGCTAAATGTCTCTTGGTCGATCCTCTAGACTCTCTTATGTTGGCAAGAAACTTGTTGTGCCAAGTAAGTGAAGTCTGAGATTGAAGTTCCTTTCTTCTCGTGTCATCAGGAATCTTTTTAACTATTCATCTTAGTGGTGTAAAGTGATATCACGATCTTTGGCAAAGATTTCAATATATTTGGACGAATAAAGAGTTTACTTCGTTTCTTGACCATCTTTTAAGAGTGACTATGATTTTGGTAATCAATAGTTTCTTTTGATACATGTTCCTATGACTCTTATGAGTCCTCGCCACAAAACACCTTTCTGTCTTAAACCTTATGTTGAATGAAAGAGTGACCCTTCTGTTGAATGAAAGAGTGACCCTTCTATTTCAAAAGTAGTTCAATAACTTGTTTTTGTTGATCCAAAACTCTGCAACCCAAAATCTCTACTTAAGCCATTTAGTAGAGGTTCATTTCTCGAAGTCTTTGGTTATGATCTTTCTGTTGGAAGCTTTCCTTTTCAGAAGCTTCAAAACCTCCTGTAAGCTCCATGGTCTCAATCCTTATGAAGACCATCCATCTAACAAACTTGAAACCTTCTCCTGTAGTTTCCTCCGTTACCTTGACGTGTTTCATGCTTGTCATCTCAAAGTTGTTTCTGAACACTCCATCCATGAGTTGACCATGAGATACTCTGAGTGTTGTCTAGTGTGTTCCCTCTTATCCTTAGAGTGACCCTGTTTATTTCTCTCTCTGTGTCTCTTCCTACCTCTGGAATCTCGGGTCGAGATTCTCGTAAGGGGATAGAGCTGTAACACCCTAGTTCTAGTTAAATAGTAATTAGGGTTTTGATTGTGCATTCATAATCATCATCTCTTCAAAATGCATGGAAAGAGAAATATACAAAACCCTAACCCTAATTCCCTCTCTCTCAAAGCAACTCAAAAAAAATTGAGTATTTTGAAAGCTACCAAAACTTATGGAGCCCAACCTGAGTAAAAGGGGCCCCATAGTATTTTAAATAATTTACAAATCTCTCTGGTATTTTTCAAATGATTCAAAATAGTTTGGAAATTCAAATACAAAAGGGAAAGTGAAAACAGAAAAAGGAAAAAGTGTTTTGCAAATAAAAACAGAAGCCAGGCCGTAGCCCAGCCAGCCCAGCTCCCTTTCCTCTCTTCCCTGCTACCCAGCGCACCCGCAGCCATCCCAGCAAGATCCCAATGTGGCCCGATACCGCTTCAATCTCCCCTTCATCGTCTTCCTCCTCTCAGGCAAGCAGCTCCCTGGCACACGCAATGTCGTCCACCGAGCCGTTCTTAGATGCTCGTTGCTGCCACCCGTGGATGGAAGGATAAGATCACCAGGCCGACGCCCTCGGCCATCCTATCCGCTTACTCCTCCCTGCAGTTCCCCTCTCCTTTTCTCCAAGTCGCTGGAACCCTAGCCCGCTGTTCGCCATCGACCCTGTCGACTCTGGCCTCCCCTCATCCATATGAAGCCACCACCACGACCACCTCGCTCGACTCATTCGATTTCCCCCACTCGCGTGAGCCGGCGTGTCCCAGGCGTTCCAATCGAACCCTCATTCCCGACTCCGGCCTCCGCGTCCATCGATGATTCCGGCCACCTCCGCTCTCAAGCCTCCTCCCTGACCTCCCCCTGCAACCAAGGTGAGCTTGTGGTCCTTCTGGACCACCCCAACGTCTCCCTCTCACCCTGGTTCGTCCTCGTGTAGTAGCTCGCCATGCACCACCGTCAGACCTCATCGCCGATGATCCTCCGGCTACAATTTGGGAGCGGCGCCACCATTTTGTTGCTCCTCTCGACCATCCGGTTCTAACCATATGCCCTGATCATGCGCGTGCAGCCGCAAACGCCGGTGCCGGTGACCCTCTATAGGTGGCTGGCGGCATGACGTCACGCTTGCGTCACCATGACGTCAGCAGGCGGGGTCAAAGCAGTCAAACATCGGGCGGGTCCCACTTTGCCTGCGTAGTTTGCTGATATGGCCTCGAGCCCAGTGGTCAGCCACTGTTGCTAGGCTCCATTTAGGTGAAAGCCAACCCTCCCCCTCTAGTGACGTCAGCCTTGTGCAGTAATTCAATTAAGAAAAGGTTGAAAATTTTTAGAAATTGGTATAATCTTATAAAATCAATAACTAATTATCTGTTTATCATAAAAAGACAAATAATATGTCAAAATGTTCAAAAAATGAGATCTACCTAATTAAGCTTTTATCATGCATTGTTAAACAACTTTCATAGCAAGTTTAATTAGAAGAACATAGTAACCCCTCATTAGGTGTTTCCGGAGTTTCTCTGAAGTAGGGTTAATAACCCTCGGAACCCCGTTTAAATTGCCAAGCATGTTTAGGGTTTCAATTCAATACAATTTTAACTTGTCATATCATCATTCTTGCTTGAGCATTGCATTGATGCCATGTGTTAATTGTTTCCCTCTCTTTCTAGTGTTTGGTTCTTCCCGATAGAATATGATATCGAGATCGAGATTGAAGACCGAGATTAACACCGTCGAAGATTGAAGATTGACGAACATTACTTGACCAACTATAACCAAGTCAAGTGCCAGATGTCCGAAGATCTGCTTATCGGTTATCAACTGGCAAAGGCAAGCATAGCCCCAACATGATATAATCCTATGATTTCAAAAGCATTTCAATTCTTGCCATGATGCATACGATCCTACTATGGTCTTTTATCAATAGATAAAGTATCCTATATGTTGCATTACTCTCTTTGAGCTTATATTACTTGATCCACTGCTCCTAGGATAACTAGGTTTGGCTTGTGTGCACTGCTAGAGCATATATATGTGTTCTGCTTAGCCATGCATAGTTGTTAGTGTTGGTTCATCCAGATGATGTGTCAGATGCAGAGAATCTAGTATGACAGTAGAATGTGATGAGATGATACCATAGGTGATATAAGTTAAACATGCTAAGGCTTGTATGGGAGGCCATGGTGGGATGTGGTTTTTGTAGTCCCATGCTCGCCACCACTAGGAACCGAGTTCTTGCCTTTGGAACCGAGACGAGCGTACAACCACACGGTACCTGGACAACCTCACGAGCAACTAACTTGCCTAGTAGATTCCATGAGTCACATAGTTAGGGCGTTCCAATCGACACGCATTCTGGATCTTGTCGAAGGCGGTGAAGGAGGTACATTCATAACAGGTAAGTAAGCGTGGCCGGGGTTGCTTGGGGTGGATGGTGCCCCTGGTAAACCAACCTCGCCTCACATCTCTAGGGACCTGCTTCGGGACTTGACCCGTTATGGCGGAACCATCCTTAGGGAGTGACTCATGGTCTCGGCGAAAGCAAGGTAAAGGTTGTGTCTAACCACCCTCTATTGACCTTCCAAGGAAGAGGGCTAATCATGTGGAATTAAGAGAAGGTTAGTATGTGTGGGTAAAGTTGTACACCCCTGTAGGGTAATAATATTTTTGAAAAGCCGTGTTCACAGTTATGAATGCTTGGTGACCAGATTCTAAGATCATAGAGAACTATAACCTGATCATAAAACTTGGCAGATCAACGTGTGCTTAAGGATGCTTTTTCATGGGTACGAGGGGGTGATCCTAGATAAGGTTTAGATGATGATGACTTGGTGGATATCAATGATGATGATCAATATTTCGGAGATGTCGCTCTCCTATACCCTTTTAAAATATTCTGATTAGACGAGCTTCTTCTCCCTCTTGTTTTATAAAAAAAAGTGGCTTTATGCAAAACAACTCCACCAGCCATAAATCTTGCGGAGTACACACTGTACTCACCCTTTCCTTGTTGATACTTTTGGCAGAGTAAGTGTTCCCTGACGATCGGTTTGTACTACACTGACACCGACGAGTAGCTTGGGGTTCCCGGCCGGTAGCCTGGAATCTATGGGCTGAGACGTCATCGTTATGCTTCAGGCCTCTTAGGCCATTTATTAAGTTTTCTATACTTAATAGCATAATTTTCCACCCGTTTTTTTATGTTTGTGGTTAGTGACCTCTGCTTGTAATAATTAGGTTCGTTGCTTAGTTATGAGCTTGCTGTAATAAATTTTGTGTCATAGGGTCACTTTTGTGTTACCGAGTCTTCATTGGATATTCTCGAGCTCAAGGTTAAGCTTATGTCAGACGGAGGTCTGGGATTTGTTTAGCCCTGATCCCGGGGGTGTCACACTGCCGGGATGGGGAATTGGAGGAGATCATCGCCATCATCATCACTGACGCCTCTCCATCAACCATCCATGTTTCCCTCATCCATGAGTGAGTAATCCCCCGCTGTAGGCTATGGGGATGGTAGAGATTGGATGAGATCTATCATGTAATCGAATAAGATTGTTAGGGCATGGTGCCTAGTATATTTATTAGTTCTATTTGAATTTGTTGCAACTTGTTATGCTTAATGCTTGTCACTAGGTCCCGAATGCCATGATCTCATATCTGAACATGTTATTGATTCATGATGATAGTATTGTTTGTAATCTTATCTGCAAGTTGTGTACACATATCATTGTCTGGAACCAAAGGCCCCGAAGTGACAGAAATTGGGACAGCCAGAGGGGATGGATGTGATATGAGGATCACATGTGTGCATGGAGTGTTAATGCTTTGCTTCGATACTCTATTAAAAGGAGTACCTTAATTGCCAGTAGATTCCCTTGAGGCCCTGCTGCAACGGGCTGGCAGGACAAAATATGTTGTGCAAGTTCTCATTGCGAGCATGTGTGACTATATATTGAACACATGCCTATGATTGTTTAGTACTTGGATGCTTTATCTTATTTATCTGCAAATGCCCTAGATCTTGATATTACATGAATAGTGTTGCCCATGCAACGCCCGTCCATCCATCCCTATGCCTATCGCCGTCAAATCCTACTATTTGCTACTATTGTTACTACTGCCTTTGTTTTACTACTGTTGTTACTTTGCTATTGCTACTACAAAACTGTTGCTACTGATAAACTACTATGAGCAAGACTATTTCCAGGTGCAGCTGAATTGACAACTCAGTTGTTAAGGCTTATAAGTATTCTTTGGATCCCCTTGTGTCGAATCAATAAGTTGGGTTATACTACCCTCGAAGACTGTTGCGATCCCCTATACTTGTGGGTCATCAAGACTATTTTCTAGTACCATTGTTGGGGAGCATAGCTTTATTTGTAAGTTCACTTGGATCTATTATTGTTTGCTGCTATCCTTTTCATCATTGGAAAGTCTCGTGATGGAAAACTTCCTATATTACCATCCACTACAAGAAGAGGTACAATTCTAAACACCTCTGCTTCTCTTGATTCACCGTCTGTTATAAGTAAGCTTGTTACACCACCACCACATACACATGCTACACAAACTTCTACTACTGTTGAATCTAAAATTGCTTCTGATGCTCATGATGTTACTTCTACTGTGCTTGATGAGAGTGGTTCATTAGGTCCTTTCCTAGATGCTACAATTGCTAGAACTATATAAGGAAACACTGAAACTCCTAGTGAATACACTATTACTCCCGTTAGCTCACCTGAGTCTAGAGAAAGCTATGATATTAATGATGGTTACATTGACATGAGTGATGAATTTATTGAAGAATATTGAAATACACGTGGTGCTAGTTCTATTAGGAGTCTCCTTGAGAAACATATTATTATACCTAAACTATCTCCTGATGCTTTGTTTGTTACTTCTCCCATAGACATTAAATAAAGATTATGATTTCTCTCTTGATTTATCCTATATAAACATTGTTGAGAAAGAACCTTTTTGTGGGACTGAGAATGAAAAGGCTGTGGCACATATCACTGAGCTTTCTAGTATGAGTGCCTTATTTTCTGATGATGTTAAGATGCGTACCTACTTTGTTGCTAAAATTTTCCCTTTTTCACTAAAAGGAGAAGCTAAATCTTGGTTTAATAGTTTACCTCCTAGATCCATTGATAGCCCTGATTGCTTGATTGCTACTTTCTTTCAGAAATATTTCCCTCCTAGTGCTAGACATGCTGTTTTGCAGAAACTTTTTGATTTTAAACAGGGAGAAGAGGAGAAATTGCTTGAGTCATGGACAAGGTTATGTTCCTTGATTCATGCACATCATGGATGTCCATTACATAAAATGAGCTTCTTGATATATATTATAATGGACTACCTGATGAATCTAGGACATACCTGGATAGTTTTGCTGATTGTGTTTTTAGGAAAAGAACTCCTATAGAAGCTGAAGAATTAATGGCTAAAATAAGCAAGAATTATGATGATTGGACTACAACTGAGCCAATTATACCTGAGTCATCTACACCTGAACCAACTATGCGTGAACCAACTCCAACACCAAAGAAGAGGGGAGTGATTGAATTAAATGATGAAGTGATGAAAGAAGTTAAGAAATGTTTTAAGGAGAAGGTATTAGATCTGAAGATGTGAAGAATTTACCTCCTATAGAAGAATTATGTAAGCCAATTCCCCACTCATCTACTATTGAGGTGCACTCTCTCCAAAATTTTGATGAAGGTGATAATCCCTATGGTAAACCTCCTGATCAATGCTTAGAGGAACTTGACATTTTTATTGTTAAACAAGGTAATTTTAATAAACAAGTTCAGAATCATTTATTGGAAAACTCTAGAGCTATTAATGAGTTGAAAGATATTGTGGAAAGAACTGCTAATGATGTTAAAATCCTTGTTAAACACTTCCAAATGGTTCAAACCCAAATCGATCAACTTGCTAATCTACAAAAAGATATGCTAGTTAATGCTTCTGGAGATAAACATGCTTACGGAATTAGAACTGTTGGGGATATACTTTCTGGGTATACCCACAGGACTCGCTGACCAGGGTGGACACCGAAGGGTTAGAGCTTTGCTTCACGGGCGTCCTAGTCAGAGAAAGAGGAGGAGGCAGTTCCGGCTACGATAAGGCCTAGAAGAGTTACCGACTTAGGCCTGTAGTATTACTTGTAGTCCAAGTTGTATCTAGTTACCGACTCTGTAACGTAGCCGGATAGGTCTCTCCTGTAACCCTAGGCCCCGGTGACTATATAAACCGGACCTATGGGAGCCTTTAGGGCACACAACCAATCGTAACACCAGAGTCAACTTACACAGGGGAACCTCTCTTGTAATTCATTGTAACATCCGGCTTACAACGATATATTACTGGGTTGCTAGCAGGAGTAGGATCCGATCACCGCAGTCGGATCTAAACCTAGGTAAACTTGTGCTCACTTCTCCTAGAACATCCGACGTCTCACACCCCATCTTTCCAACGCCACTAGGACCCCCTATGGCATACCTTTCGACAATCCGACGATAGTTGGCGCCCACCGTGGGGCAAGTGACCTTTGGAGCATCGTTCCAGGCGGAATCTCTGTGTGCAGAAATCGGTAAAACTATCGCCATGGGTAGCGTGGTTTACGCCAGTGATGTCCCTCTCGTCCTTCTCGACGAGACCTGGATTCTAGCTTCGAAACCCGTGACGACCTACACAATCATGTCCATCGGCGAGATCGATATTTATCTCGATTTTGCTGAACCTGCCCAACCCACCCTTGATATGATGACCATGTCGGATGAAAAATCCGGATCTACTTTGTCCGCAGAGGCGGAACAGTTCAAGGTCCCAGAGAAAATCAAACACACCTAGCCCACTCCTGTAGTGGAAGAAGAGGTGGAAGAAGAATCCGGATCTGATCTCCCTGATGAGATCGAATACACGGACGAGGAATATATCCTCTATGGATTCGTCCTTCCGGATGTCATAGCAGAAAAACTACCCTTGAAGCACAGGATAAAGAGATGATGAAACGCTCCTACATCGATTACGAAGCAATCACCGACATCAAGGAGAACTTTGAGATGGAGGAGGCGGAAACCCAGTTGTGCCACTACTTCAAGAACAAGAAGAAGCACTATTTCGTGTACCACATAAGCTCTGGATCCTACTCGGTCAATGCTGGAGCTGGTAGCGATTCGGTCCTAGACGCAATCGAAGAAAACGCTGACTTACCTGGCACCCCTCAGGAGTCAATAACATTGCAGGAACTTCGAGACTTCGACAAAGAGAGGGAGGAGTATGAAAAGAACACGTCCCCAAGCCAAAGCAAGGTGAGACAAAAAATTCTCCTAGTCCATATGATAGAATGGATGAAAGATACACCTCGCAGGATGACATGGATACTGGAGATTCCTCCGAGGTCCACAAGCCAACCATGACGGAAAGTACCGACGGAAGTTTATCCCCCGGTATCGGGACGAAAGCTATCTTTGCCACTTGTACGCACGTTAAGGCTACTGGGCGGTCAAAGAAGAAGAAGAAGAACAAAAATCCGACACCGGCAGAGCCGGACGTCGAGGAAACCAACGAAGAAAAAGTTGATGAAGAGATCGAGATGGAGAATCAGGACGGAGATCCGATTAATACCACCCCGATCGACCCTCATGTGGATGGAAATGTTGTCACCAAGGGTGCACGTGAAATTTACGGAGATGCTCTCACGATTCCAATCCCAATGTCTTCGGATCTTACACCGGAGGCACTGGAGAAAAGGGCTGAGGACCAGGAAAAACACCGTCTGTTTCTGCTCGAAGAGGTCGCGCGCATCGTCGAGATGAGACAACAGTTAGATAGTGATCCTTCCAAATATTAGTCAGATTTCAAGCGACATCCAAAAAAACAAGGGGAGGTCGTTTCTTGCTAACAAGAACCTGGATATCCACAAAGATCAATTCGACGGAAAGGATGGGGAGAAGAATCTACACCACGCCATTGGAAAACGCTGCTGCAGCTCAAGCTATCCTCGCCAACAATCCGTCTCCACAGCAGGTCCGGCAGTGCGTCGCATTGCTGGATAAAGGATTAAAGCAGCAGAAAACGGCTGCGTCATTTAGTGGCAAACTGGCCTCAAAGTCCAAGTTTTGCCACATTGGCGCTAACCAAAGCGTTGACGTAAGGCTTCGCAGGGATACGAATCAACATTATCGTCCTCGTGGAGAAGAAGAGAATTCAAGAACCGGCTCAAACGGCCACTCCCGCCGGCCGGCAAGTGACTGGGCAAGAGTTATTCCGGATGCGTCCGAAGACGCCATCAGGGCAATGGTTCCTCATCAGGACCATCATCAACAAAACAACCGCTATAGAGAAGACCCGTAAACATGCCGCTAGCGAGAGGAGCAAGATCGGCTAAGGATGCAACCACCGAGCCATCTGGCTGGCAATGCCGAACGAAGAGATGATCCGGATCGCCCTGAATCAAGTAGGGACGATGCCCGAAGAAACAAGCATCAGAGTCAGCAGAATGAGGCTGCACCGCCACCACCATGTAACCCAGCCGGAAACAATCCACCAGGGCCACCATAGCCCCCTAGTAGCAACCATGAAGGATCCAGACGTAGGCATGGAAGCCGCAGGGGTGGAGGCGGAAATGGTGAAAGGAGAAGCAGAAATCCAACTCCGTCGTGCAGCAGCCGTGAGCCTCCAAGGCGCAGATCTCTCTCGCCAAACGACACTCGCCATCGTATTGAATCAAACATAGAAGCGCGGCGATACGAGGAAGAAGACGTGTATGTGGGACCCAAGTGTTTTGGACCATGCATACGTGAGACCAAATTTTCGGTTGACTTTGGTATTGCCAAACACATTCAGCCCTATGACGGTGCAGCTCAGCCAGATACCTGGCTCCAGGATTTCTTCCAGGCCTGCTACATCGCCAAAGGAGGAAATAGCCTGGTAGCAGTCTGATATCTCCCGCTCATGCTGAGGAAGACGGCTTGATCATGGCTCAATGAACTACCAGAGAATTCAATTCACAACTGGTATGATATGCAAAGTGCCCTCCACAGGAGGCCCTCCATAGTCGGAGACTTGCAGCGTTGCACACAAAGACCCGGAGAAACCTGTCGAGATTACCTCAGACGATGGATTGACACAAAAAACTCCTGCGAAGGAGTAAACGAGCAAACTGCGATACAAGCTTTTATTGCAGGACTTCCAGTCGGACTTTTGCATCACAGACTGAAGCGTGACCATGTCACATATTTGGGAGAACTGATATAAATGGCAAGAAAATATGCTGAGGCCGATGATGATTTAGAAGGGCTGCTAAATATTCTAGCCAATCCCAATGCAGCCAAACATCCAAAAAAAGCTCAGAAGCGCAAGAACACCTCGGACGAAAAGATGGCTCCGAACAACGCAGCTATCAACGCAACGTTCGGATCTGGAGGACGAGGAGGGCGCGGAGGTGGCCGGGGTAGAGGCCGTGGAACTTCATGAATCCAGGGCAGAGGAGATCAGCAACCCGAAAGAACCTATACCTAGGCCGACATTGCCAATAATACCTATGTCCACCACTTGGATAGTAACGAAGGATCTACCCACACAAATGTCGAGTTTCGTTTCAATGACGACATCAAGAAAGACGATTCTGCTGGCTATAGAGCCAAGCGATGAAAAGGAAAGAAAAATTCTGAGAAAGGAAAGGAGCCCAATGAAGATTCCAACATGGAAGAAGAGGAAAACGCTGCAGAGCCCAAGTCGGATGGAAAGAAGACTTCTCCAACTAAGAAAGACGCATACGTCTGCTTCCTTGGATCCCAACCTGCTAAAGACAAGAAGGCAGTTCTCCGTGAGCTCAACGCCATGGTTCTGGCTGCTCCACAGTTTCTGGACTGGTCGGAGGTAACCATCACATTTGATCGCTCAGATCACCCGAGGAAAACACATCATCGGGGAAAGTACCCTCTGGTCGTCAATCCTCTTATTGATAGCTATGAATTCTCTAAAACACTCATGGACGTTGGAAGCAGCATTAACATCCTCTACATCAAGACGCTCCATCGCATGAAGCTACACGAGAGCTAGTTGAGTTACAGCAGTGTAACTTTCCATGACATTGTACCAGGGAGACAGGCAGATTCTTTGGGTGAGATTGCTCTGGACGTGATATTTAGAACCCGAGATAATTATCGGACCGAGACACTCTCTTTTGAGGTGGTACGGTTCAAAAGTGCTTACCACACCATCTTCGGACGTTCGGCTTACTGGGCGTTCATGGCTCGTCCCTGTTACATCTACAACATGATTAAACTTCCAGGTCCAAAGGGCAAATCACCGTACGAGGAAATCCGAGGAAGGCACGAGAGTGCGATGAAGGATCTGCTGCCTTTGCCGAAGCCGTGCTGCACGCCCAGGAGTACCAGGAGATCAAGAAGACCATCAATCCGCCTGAGATGCCCGCTACGAAGAACGAGGTGCTGAAGCCAAGTTTGCAGTTCAAGGCGTCAGAAGAGACGAAGAAAACGTCCATGAAGGAAGATGATCCCTCCAAGACAACGAACATAGGGGTAGGCTTAGGCCACGCATAGGAAAGCTAATAGTGATATCTTCGCATCGGAGCCTTCTGACATGACCGGAGTACCTAGGGAACTTGCCGGGCACTCTCTTAATGTGTACCCTGACGCTAAACCCGTCAAACAGTCCTTACGATGGTTTGGTGATGAAAAGCACAAAGCAATAGCCAAGGAATTAGCCCGACTAGAATTAGCGGATTTTATAACAGAGGTCATCCATACAGATTGGGTGGCAAATCCTGTACTCGTCCCTAAAAAGGACACCATTGATTTAAGGATGTGTGTTGCTTATACCGTTTTGAACAAGGCATGCCCAAAAGATCTTTTTCCCTTGCCACGAATCAATCAAGTTATCGACTCAACGACAGGATCAGAACTACTCTGTTTTCTCGATGCATATTCCGAATATCACCGAATACCGATGAAAAAGTCGGATTAAATAAAGACATCTTTCGTCACTCCCTTTGGAACCTTCTGCTAGAAAAATATGCCTTTTGGCTTAAAGAACGCAGGAGGAACATATCAACGTACTATGCAATGTTGTCTCAACAATCAAATCGGACGCAACAACCACGTATATGTAGAAGACATAGCAGTTATGTCCAAAAATAAGGAAACTTTAATTTCCGACTTGGATGAAACATTTGCTAGTCTACGAAAATTCAATATGATGCTAAATCTGAAGAAGTGTTTCTTTGGAATTCTAGCCGGAAAATTGTTAGGTTTCATCATCTCTGAGCAAGGCATGGAGGTGAAACGGGACAAAATCAAGGCTATACTAAATATTACCAGGCCAACTCGCCTGAAGGATGTGCAACGTCTCACTGGTTGCATTGTGGCAGTGAGTCGGTTCGTCAGCCGGCTCGGCGAAAGAGCCGCACCTTTCTACAAAATCTTGAATAAAACCAATAAATTTGTCTGGACCCAGGAAGCCGAAACTGCCCTGTAAAGCTTTCAAACCCACTAGTTCTCGCAGCGCCAGAACCTCAGGAACCTATGTTACTCTACATTGCAGCGACCAACAAGGTCATAAGCATGGTAACAGTAGTCGAGCGCGAGGAAGAAGGCCATGCGCATAAGGTGCAGCAGCTAACTTATTACTTGACTGAGGTCCTGACAGAATCAAAACAACAGTACCCACATCATCAACAACTAGCCTATGGAGTGTTCTTCGCATCCAGAAAGTTACGCCATTATTTTGAAGAGCACAAGATAACAGTGGTGAGCATCGCTCCCCTGCGAGATGTAATCAATAACCGCGACGCCACAAGACGTGTCACAAAGTGGGGAATAGAGCTTGCAGCTTTTGACATTGAGTACAAACCACGTACAACAATCAAGTCCCAAATACTTGCTGACTTTGTTGTTGATTGGACAGAGACGACAGAAAACACAAGTCCTCCAGACTCAGGTTTTTGGACCCTTCACTTTGACGGATCAAAAGCACGAGGAGGATCGGGGGCGGCATGGTGCTCAAATCACCCCAGGGGGATAAGCTGTTCTATGTGTTGCAAATACACTTCATGGCAACCAACAATATTTCCGAGTATGAAGCACTGCTGCATGGAATACGCATGGCAAAAAACATTGCCATATCAAGACTCATGTGTTACGGAGACTCGGATTTAGTTTCTCAGCAAGTATCCGATATCTGCAATGCAAACAAGCACATGGCAGCATAAAAAGCTGTTGTGGATGAACTATCTAATCGTTCGAGGGTTTTGAGGTTCAACAAATCCCTCAAGCAGAAAATGAGGAAGCGGACGCTCTATCAAGGATAGGCTCTGCGCCGAAACAAGTACCGCATGGCGCTTTCTTAGAGCATTTAAGGTCCCCTCCATAGTTGGAATTGATGAGAACTATCCGACGAAATCCGGCTCACCTTTAATAGCAGTTCTGGCTGTAATTCCCAGCTGGACAAAACCCTATCTGGATTTCCTGATAGACGGAAAATTACCCGAAGATGAAGTCTTGAGCCGGCAGATTGTCCGACGAGCAAAAGCCTACACTATAATAAATGGTGAGCTCTATAAATGGAGTGTTTCTGGTGTGTTCCAACGATGTATTTCTTCGGAAGAAGGAGTACAAATCTTAAGAGAAATCCACGAAGGCGAGTGTGGTCATCATACTGCAGCCAGATCTTTAGTGGCAAAAGCTTTTCGACACTGATTCTTTTGGCTTATAGCTAAGGCATATGCCGATAAACTGGTCAAAACGTGCAGAGGCTACCAAAAGTATGCCCATCAGGCACATGTTCCGGCTGAACAGCTGCGAACAATCCCTATTACATGGTCGTTCGCAGTCTGGGGGCTTGATATGCTAGGGCCGTTTCGCACGGCAAAATATGGATTTACTCACCTAATAGTGATGGTGGATAAATTTACAAAGTGGATTGAGGCAAAACTTGTAACAAGTTGTGATGGAGCCACAACCAAAAAGTTCGTCGAAGACGTAATCATCCGATTCGGATATCCGCACAGTATAATTACTGACAATGGGAGCAAATTTTCCATGGATGAACTTGCCGAATTCTGCGAAGAACAACGGATCCGACTCGATATTGCATCAGTCGCATATCCACAAGCTAATGGACAAGTCTAAAGAACTAATGGCCTTATTTTACAAGGAATATGACCTCGCCTTGAGGCACCGCTACGTCGGGCCGTGGGGGCTTGGGCGGAAGAATTACCATCTGTGATATGGATTTTACGTACAACTCCTAACAGATCAATCGCTATACTCCTTTCTTCTTGGTCTATGGTGCAGAAGCAGTTCTTCCAAGTGATCTTATTCATCAGTCTCCATGAGTCAAAGCGTATATCGAAGAAGATGCAGAAGTTTCTCGACACGATGATCTAAACATAATCAAAGAAGTACGCGTTGTTGCTGAGCAGAGATCTACAGCCTATCATCAGAAGTCGCAAGTATCATAGTCAGCGAGTGCAAAACCGTTCTTTCAGAAAAGGTGATTTGGTTCTCCGACTTGTGGAAAAGAGAAAGCACAAACTTTCCCCAATTTTGGAAGGACCTTTTATGATTAGCAGAGTTCTGCATAACGGGTCATATTATTTAACCGATATGAGACCAGTCAAGGAAAGACCTGATACTCGAAAGAGAAAGAGAGCTGGTCGCAGCATAGACCCGGATGAAATAGACCGTCCATGGAATATTGCACAGCTACTTCCCTTATATTCTTAGTTATATTTCCTTGTAATCATATACGTAAGTATTGCTTTCCTCATATGTTATCTTTGAGAAGTTTTTTGCCATCTTATTTCCAAAAGAGCATGTCATTTTTTTTCAAAAATCGCAGAATGATTGAAAGTACTTTATGATCATGTTCGTTTTGGTTACAATTTTTGAATATCTAGAAAGTATTACCTTAGGATACAAAATTTAATTTATTGTTTATACTTTGGTTTTTTATCTGATTGCTTAGACGCGGGTATTTTCTGAGTAATGAGTTGTTGGTACTGGAAGCCGGCTTTGTTTCCGAGTTTAAACTGGTTTAGCAATTGTGCTCCGTTGCTCGGCAAAGTTTCCTTGCTAAAGGTTAGCCGGCCCATGAAAGGGACAAGGCAGAGAGCCAGATAAAACGACAAGTATAGGCATAAAACACAAGGTGCTTCAGAAATTTTCAAGCACATGCATAAGAAATATATAACCATAAGTGCTACGATAGTAAAAGCATTAGTTTTTACAAGACCAACACAAATAAATTTTTTTTTCCATCATTACATTGCCAGAAGTTCAGAATAATGCATAAAAACTATTTATGCTGTAGTGTCAGGCGGTGGTGATGAAGAAGGTGGAGCGCTGGAGTCGACAATATTGTCGCCCTCGATCTCAGACTTGGAAGCTACAATGCTGCCTTCTGCCTCTTGGGGCGAGGGAGGCACAATGACGGATCCGACAAACGGCGTCGTATAATTGGTCATCTCCGCCACACGACAATCATAACCTGCACATGATTCTTGGATGGCCTTGATGTCCTGTGGGTTACCCTCATTATCCTCCTCGGCAATACCTTTGGTGACATGCCAGATTTCCATCTCGCTGTGGTGGCTCATCACCATGGTAAGAGCAGTCTGAGCAGCAGTCCGAGTGTAGGAGATCTTCCAGTCCTCGATAAGCTTCGTAATCCCCTTGACCTTGTCCCTCACCTTGTGCACTGACATTGTATGCTAGTCGGAAAGCTTGACAGACTTGCCAGCTTCTTCAAGAGTTTGGCAGAAGTCGTACAAGATATCTCCGACGAGCTTGATGCGCTCGAGGTGAGGTTCGGAGGTAGGGGAGTCAGAAAGATTCAGGGGGGCTGGAAAAGAACCAAAAAGTCAAAATTCGACTGAAAACGAAGTCGAAAAATAAACAAAAAGAAAAAGTCGGAAATCTTACCTAGCACAAAGTGATTACATTGAGCGTGCTCCTTGCGGAGGCTGTTCAGTTCACTAGCTGTGGCCTGGGAAAGATCCCTCTGAATATCGAAGTCTTTCTTGAGATCATTAGTTCTTTATCTCAGAGCGCTATTAGCTTCTCGAGCCTCACGGTCTCATGGTTGCTTGGCTCCAGGACAGCAGCTACGGATTTCTCTGATTCTAAAGTTAGTTTCTCAAGCTTGTCCTGGAGCTCAGCATTCTCCATTTCTAAGGCCTTGAAGTTCTCGGATTGCTCCACCATCTTGCTGGACTGGCACAATAGTTCTGCAAAGGAAAAATATCAGTCGGACAAAACAAGTTTGACTATGACAAAAGCTAACTGACAAAGAGGAAGTCGGAAAAGTTTACCTTTTGCTTCATCTTTCTCAATTTTGAACTTTGAATTCTCAAGACGCAAGGCTTTGATATCTTTATGTTTATTGCAAATGTTCTTGACGAATTCCTGTTTGGATGATGCAATTTTCTGTAAGTTTAGAGATGGAATACTGTCAGACGGCTACTAAGACTCGGGCTGCAAATTTAACTAAGTAAAATTACAGCACGAGCCTTGGGGGCTACACTACATCGTTCTTTTCCAACCTAAAAGCATCAACTCGAATCCAATTATGTTTATCCGGCTTTATACTTGGGGGCAAGAGGATATCATAATAAATGCAAATAAGAATCAGAAACTTACAATGTGTTCCAGGTGTAACTTTTCAAATCCGAGCTAGGTGCTATGAAACACCTTCTCGGTAAGGGAGAGGGAAGGCACATCCGTCCCTGGGAGTTTGCTAGACTCGACTTTAGCATCCCGGACCAAAATTTAGTCTAGGAGGCTGACTAGCTTGACGACCTCCTGCTCCTGTCTTGCTGCCTCTAGGGTCAAGGTTTGCTTCTCAAGGCTGGATTGAGCCAGCTTGAGGATTTCTTCCTTCTCTTTCCTCTTCAAGCCAGAGACAGCGGAGCCGGCCACTTTTATCCAATGTTCCTGGAGATGTTACCATGGGATCATTACCCTTGATGGATTCACCCTTGTTAGTTGCCTGATCATCAATGGTGACCAGGGCTTGCGAGATGTTGCCAGCATTAGGAGAGGCAGAAGCTTCGTATGCTGATGGAGTGCTGGATGGAGTTGGTGGCGGCATGGCAGGGGAAACAATAAGATTTTGCTGACGCATCTTCTTGCCCGGCTTGCTGTCCGGCTTGGTCTTACTCTTCAAAGATGATTTAGCTCTACAACACGAAAATCCAAATATTAGGTGTGCTATAGAAAGAAAGAAAGCTATAAAGTACTAAAAATAAAAGACAGGGTTCTTACTTTTTAACTACTGGCAGCACTTGGCTACCAGCAGTGATAAAAATTTCCTTCGCTTTACGCTTCTTAGAGGCGGGGGCGGCAACTTCTTGCACCTCATCATCCTCCATCGCATCCGGATCGTCTAAAGGATAGCCCTCTAGTGGAGATAGCTCAGACTCGGAGAGTTTATCGATCTAACAAAGTCAAAAGGCATCGATGAAAATATAGTCGGAGAAAGAACATAAAAGAACGACGAAATGCAAAAAAAAGCAGAGTCGAAATATTTTCCGGAGTTAGAGGACGGTGGACGTATACATATTCATGGAGACTTCTGGAACCTTCCGTTCCACTCACTCCTTGATCAATTATTGCATAAGGGTCATGTAGTCCTTAGGCGGAATCTGGCTCGAACTGACCCGCATCTTGTCCTCCTTGTCGCTGGTGATCTGGTTCATGAGGCGATCTCCATGGTGCTCCAGAGGCTGAATCCGGCACTCCAACTAGCAGCGGATCAATTCGAATCCACGGAGGCCCTCATGCTTCATCAGAAACTCAATCCGCCTCTTGGTGATGATCAAGATATCCGACAGCTCCAGCGCCTCCGCGTCCCATGAATTCTGGTGGGGAGCGGCGCCGTCGGTGAATGCCGGAAGACCTTTCGCCTTTCTAGGAGCCGGAATATCCATGTGATAAAAGAAGGTTCCGGCCTAGCGTTTGACGGATTCACTAGCGTTAATCCTAGGATAGACTCGGTTTCTCCTAAGGACTAAGCTAAGGGTGCCGGTTATGTAAGGCACACCGGCAATAATGGAGTTCTTCCGAGTACCATAGTAGTACCAGAAAAGGGTGAGACTTCGCCTAATGCCAAGAAACCCCTCGCACAAAGATGAGTACTAAGCTCGAGCAGAGAGTTGGGAGGAATATTATGAAGTTGCACACCATAGTAGTTAAGGACCTCGACGAGGAATTCCGACGATGGCAAGCTAAGGCCACGGTCGACGTGCGTGCCGAATAGCACCCTTTCGCTGTCGCGCGGGGCGGGAACGGCGTGCCCTGAGGCGCTCCGCCACGCACCAGCGATGAGGAATCCTTCGTCCTCCATGATTTAGAGTTCAGCGTTGTCCATGGCGCTGGGGATCCAGAGGCCCCGCATCTTCTTCTCATCCGCCACCGACGAACTCGCCGCCGCTCCTAAGGTCGATGCAGACGCCATAGATCTTGGAGGAAAAGGATGGGGGAGAGAGATTTTTCTCACGGTGTGCGGATGGGAACGGCTACGGAGTGCTCGAGGAGTACGAGGAGGCAATGAATGAATCGATGAAGAGATAAATATGAGAGAAAGGGTTTTCTCCTCTCCTTTATTTGTCTCTGTGTCAAGATTCGTGCGTTAACACACGCGTATAGGATAGAGGGAGGTAGCTTCCTCGCTACTCTTCCGCCCCCTCGATTTTAGCGTAGGCATTGAAACGGCGTTCTGTTCCGTAAGAAGCAGACCCACCAACGGTCGTGTTGATAGGACTCCTGTCAGCGACAGGACCTGGTCTAAAAAGTTTTCAGTCCACACGCCGCTGAAAAATCCGGCTTATGTTTCAAACTAAGCAAGGAGAAGACTAAAGTCAGAACAAAACATATCCGATTCAATTGACTCGGAATCCTACATTACTGAAAGAAGTTTTCAGGAACCCTTCAGGATTCTCAAGACGAAGAAACCATCAGGCTAGATGATTTATCCGACTTTGGATCTTGACAAATTCTGGGGGCTACTATTGGTGATATACTTTCCGGGTATACCCATAGGACTCACTAACCAGGGTGGCCCACCGACGGGTTAGAGCTTTGCTTTACGGGCGGCCCAGTCAGAGAAAGGGGAGGAGCCAATTCCGGCTACGATAAGGCCCAGAAGAGTTATCGACTTAGGCATGTAGTATTACTTGTAGTCCAAGCTATATCTAGTTACCAACTCTGTAACGTAGCCGGATAGGTCTCTCCTGTAACCCTAGGCCTCGGTGACTATATAAACCGGACCTATGGGAGCCTTTAGGGCACACAACCACTCATAACACCACAATCAACTCGCACAGGCGAACCTCTCTTGTAATCCTCTGTAACATTCGGCTTACGTCGATATATTACTGGGTTGCCAGCAGGAGTAGGATCCGATCACCGTAGTCGGATCTGAACCTGGGTAAACTTGTGCTCACCGCTCCTGGAACATCCAACATCTCACACCCCATCTTTCCAACGCCACCAGGACCCCCTATGGCGTACTTTTCAACAATCCGACGACAAGAACCAGGAGTGGTGCAGCCACTCAAGATCCTTTATATCCTGAGGGACATCCTAAAAGAATTGAGCAGGATTCTCAACAAGCTGAAAATAGTGGTACTCCTTCTAAGAGAAAGAAAAAGAAACATAAAACAGTTGAGGAACCTTCTGAACCTGCTGTAGATCCTAATAGTATATCTATCTCTGATGCTGAAACTGAAAGTGGTAATGATAACAATGATGCTCCTGATAAGGATGAAATTGAATAAGAACCTGAGAAGCACACTAAGAACACTAAGTACACTAAGGAAGATTTTATTGCTAATAAACATGGTAGTGAAAGAGAACCTTGGGTGCAGAAACCAATGCCTTTTCCTAATAAGAAACACAAGTCAAATGAAGAAGAACACTATAATAAGTTTTATGAGTGGATGAAACCTTTATTTTTGAAAATTCCTTTGACTGATGCTATTAAGTTGCCTCCTTATTCAAAGTAAATGAAGGATATTTTCTCTAATAAAAGGAAGATTCCTAATGAGGAAATTTATACTTTTCTTGCTAATTATTCCTTCAATGGTAAGGTTCCAAGGAAACTTGGTGATCCAGGTATTCCAACTATTCCTTGCTCTATTAAAAATAATTATGTTAGAACTACTTTGTGTGATTTGGGGCTGGAGTTCGTGTTACGCATTTTTCTCTCTACAAGAGACTTCAACTAGAGAAATTGATACCAACTGATATATCTTTGCAAATGGCTGATAAGTCAACTACTATTCATGTTAGTATATGTGAGGATGTTCCTGTTCAAGTGGCTCATAATTGCTTGGTTCTAACTGATTTTGTTGTGCTTGAGATGCCTGAAGATGATAATATGTATATTATTCTTGGGAGACCTTTTCTTAATACTGCAGGTGTTGTCATCAATTGTAATCAAGGAAAAGTAACTTTTAATATTAATGACAAAGAGCATATTGTATATTTCCAACTGAAAATATTGAGGACATCAATGTTGGAGAAATATATTGTCCCATTCCACAAGAAAGTTTTGAAATATTATGATTGGGACTATTGCTATCAAGATTGAGGTAACATAATAATTTTGTGAAATGCAAAGTTTTGTTTCATATAAAAATTTGGTAACAAGACTTGATCAACCTTGTTAACAAAAGAATTTTAATGGACAAAACAATGCTTTCACAATGATTATCCTTGCTCACTTTTATTTTTCTCCATTCAATCTTTGCTCTTCATCTTGTTCGTCTTAGTTTTTCTAGTTGTTGCTTTTTAGAGTGTCTCAGAACTTCTGTAGTTTTGGTTTTGGTTTGCTTTTTGTGTCTTTCAAAAATATTTTTCATAACCTGAAAATTGGCCAAAAATAAAGTTTCCCAAAAAATTCTAGAAAATTCATATTAAATGGTTTCATGAAAAAAGGGGACGAGGGGCACCTGGAATGACCCAGGGGAACCCACCAGGATAGCACACCCCCTGGTGGCACGGCCAGCCCCAGGGTGCGTCAGGCCCAGGTGTGGCCCACCCCTGGCCCTCCAACTTGCCTCCTTCCAGCCACTTCTTTCTCTCTCCCGAAAAAAACCGGAAAACTTCTCAAAGCTCGAGTTACTGCTGTTCTTAATCCCGATTTTCGATCTCCTTGCTCATGCCATCTTTGCTGCTGATTTTTGGAGGGATTGCTCTCCGGTATGTGCCTCCTCCGCTTATCTAATTAGATTTTTGATTGGTGGATTGTATCTTGAGTATTTTGCAACTATAGGTGACAGGTTGTGTGAGCTTGCATGCTTGTTCTATTCTTAGATATTTCATTTTGATGCATGTTTAGCCCTCTAGCAAGTTCCTATAGTAGTTCTTCATCATTCATTAACTTGGAAATCACTTGGTTTGATATTTGTCTAAAAATTTCAGAAAAGAAGATGAGTCCACACCAGCTGAATCAACATGAGTTAAGTGTACCAGAGATTATGAAAGTCCACCGCGAGGAGCAAGTTTTCTCTTCCATTTATCCATGCCCAGAATTCATGAGAGCTGCAGGAATATTTTAGGATTTCGAGACTATGATTTCTAATGCAGGGTTGGAGCATTTTATTGGAGAAGAACCTTACCAATATGTGAAACTAACTATGTCTCTGGTGCAGGAATTTTGATTTAGTTGGTCCTTGCCTAACCCCATGGTCCACTACAAAATTTAAAATATAGCTGTCAACCTCCCTTTTGATGATTTTTGTGCAGCTATCAGAGTGCCACAGTGGGGTTCATGTGAGAAGATTAGAGAAAGGCCTAAGACACTCATGGACTTATATGCTGAAATTTGCCAAGGTTGAAACTTCTCAAAGGAGAGTGGTAAAATTCGGAATATTCATCTCCCATCCATTAAATATTTTGCCTATTTCATTGCCAAGTGTGTTCTTGCTAGGAAGATTGTTGGAAAATTATCTTCATTTGATCTAGCTTTTATCTCAGCCGCCTTGAAACGAGATAGGACTTATAACTTGGGTGCTTTGATAGCTTTCCATCTTGCTGCTAACCGTGAGAAAGGTGGAATTTGTGGAAGTCTCATTGCATCTCGTCTATTAACTTTGCATGGTTTAGCGCCTCATCATTCATACTTGCAGTTTCCCATAGAGATACTTGATCTCAATTCCATGGTTCAGCATAATTTTTTTTCTTCTTGGGATACTTCGAGTGAGTTACTGTATAAAATAACCTTTGTCAAGAGTGGTTGGAGAGGGGGTAAGACTGAGAAAGTAGTCCCTTTGCATGTACCTGCTTTGTTTAACTTTGATAACAGGAAAGGATGGTCACTCATGGAGGAAACACTTGACACATACATGGTGGAGCTTTCCCAGCAAGAGGATAACGTTGGAGAGGAGGACGAAGATATTGCGGTTGAGCCCTCCAACATGGGGGAGTCTTCATACTAGCAGCCCTCTTATGATTAGGGCACTTCTTCTTCATTGCGGGGGCCTGATTATGATCATTCCTACGATGATCCACCGGATTGGGGCTACTACCCGCGTTTCGATTGATCCCCACTTAGGCCAAAAGCCTAAGCTTGGGGGGAGGTATGCCGACATCACACTCATCTATATATCATGTGTTGTCGGTACTTTGTATATCCATGTTTCGCTTTCTTTTTAGTTTTTGTTTCTGCTTTCCAAAATACAAAAAGACCAAAAATATTTTCGTTGTTTCTCTTGGTTTGTTTCTTTGCTTTTTAGATTTGGTTTGCTATAAGAAAAATCCAAAAAGATTTTTCTTTGTTTGATTTTGCCTTTAGTTCTTGTTCTCTAAAAATCGAAAACCAAAAAATATTTGTTGTTCTTCTTTGGTTTTGTAAAGTTCGTTGCAGGGTTCAGCGGACTTCAGTGACTCCTTTGGGGTTTGGTTTCCTATTATTATTCAAGCCACACAAGTGAAAGGCAATAATGATGATTAACGACAACTAGAGGTGTGGTAAGAGGCTAGTAATGAACTCTATTTGTCTTCATTTTTGTACATAAACTCATCATTGTGGGCATGCTTAGTCGGTTCATGTAAGGTGTATGTTATTTATGGATGCTTAGTAGTTCTTGCTCTCTTATGATTAGCTCCATCTTGCTAATAGTTTGTAGCATGTCACATGAATGTTTGCTTGCATTGTTCTATTCATAACTTGGTATGACATTGTGGTATCCTCCTCTGAATGTTTCAATTGAATCGACTTGGCACATGCTCAGGCATGCATATGACTGAAAAAAAGTCAGTTAAGCCTCGATGATTTATTTTTCCTTAGAGTTCTTGTATCACTTTTATGCCATAATTAATTTTGTTTTGTTGCAAGCATGATTATGACAGTTATTTCTCTCTCATTTGTTGCTCCCTTTCTATTGCTAGACTTCACTTGCACTGAGTATGATCTCTACTCTTGCATCCAACTCCCCAAAACCAAAATTGTCAAAAAGTGTCCACCATATCTACCTACTAGCATCATTGCTATTCCGTGCATATCTGTTATGCCTCTTTTTCTTCCAAATAAAATGTTTCCTTGTTATGAGAAAATTAGTTAGTAAAGCTCTCATGAACTTGATGGCACACTTTATTTTCTTGCACTTAATAAACTTGAACCATTGTGACTGTCCATGAAAGTTATATGCTTGCAAACTATAGGTTGTGAGTTAGCAGAACCGTGCTATCACGGGGAACACTTTTAACACCTATAAATATTATCCAATTGATATCATGCTCTTTTGTTTATGGATATCGGCGGTGTGAAATAAAAGGGGAGCTTGTAAGTCCATGGAGTTATGTATATGTGTTAGAGAAACGCCTGGGCTGCTTGCCTAAGCCATGCCTAATCATGGTGGAAACTTGCAGCATAACCATAGTGAGAAATCTATGAAGCATCCTCAGAAAAAATATATAGAGAAAAAGAGAAGAGAGAAAAAAATATGCACCATGCACATGGTAAATAAAAGGATCACTGAGATGCTCACTGTTTGTTGCCTTGTTATTTTGATATGGGATAGCTCCTGTATCATGGGGCAAGGGGTACCCCATTGGCGGTTCTCTATGATACGCATGTATTTATGATGACAAGAACTTACCGGTAACTAAAGTTGAGTAGCATGAGGAACGACCCTCGTACTCAAGGGACATGAGATTTCCAGTTTATGGTTTGTCAAGCATATAACTCATATTGGACCTCACTTTAAACTTAATCACTTAAAGATGCCTATGATAGGGGCAATGAGAGCTCAAAGCTAATGAGTACCATACTTTCAGTATTTGGAAGCCTTTCAAACTTTTCAAAACCTTTTCACTTCCTTGTTGAGTCACCACTTATTCTATGAGCACCTTCTTGAGAGCATAGTTGTCATTCTTAGTGTAATGTGCTTGTTTCAAAACTTGGTTAATTATGTCATAACTTTGATGCTTGTATCTTTGATATCTTTACTTCTAATCTTCACTTGAACTTTAGAGGTGCCTTGGCATTTATGTTTTGCTCCACAATCAAAGGCAAGCGAGATACCACTCTATCATACCTTCTTATGAACATTGCAATGTTGCTTATGCTTATGTATCATGCTACTTATTATTATTGTGTTGGAATCTCTTCATAGCTTGCATGAATATTGAGTAAACTTAGTTGCATACTGCTTATTATGAATTGTCTAAGTACTGATCATATGTTGATAATATATACATTACATGAAGAAAATGTGTTCGTGAAAGTTTCTTTTATCGCACTCAGTTTTCAACTAAATTGCTTGAGAACAAGCAATAATCTAAGCTTGGGGGGAGTTGGTACGTCCAAAACGTATCTACTTTCTCGAACACTTTTGCTATTGTTTCTCCTCTAACTTGTGTGATTTGGATACAGCTAACACAGACTGCCGTTGTTTTCAGCAGAATTGCTTTGGTCTCTACTTTTTGTATAGAAAATCAACTTTAAGGATAACCCGCGGAAAATATGGCAAAACTCCTATTTTACCAGAAGAATCACGGAGCCAGAAGATAAGACGGAGGAGGGCCACGAGGGAACCACACCCCCTGGCTGCGTGGGCCAGGCCAGGACGCGCCTCGGGGAGGTGTGGCCACCTCGGTCACCCCCTCGGTCTCCCTCTTCGCCTACATAAAGCCTTCTGACGTAAAAATAGAGGGGGGTTCGATGTTTTTCTAGATAGAGTTCCGCTGCGCTGCCACCACCAGAAACCGTGATTCGAAAGCAGAAACTTCGTTCTGGCACCCTGCCGGGACAGGGAATTGGAGGAGATCATCGCCATCAGCATCACCGATGCCTCTCCATCAACCATCCATGTTTCCCCCATCCATGAGTGAGTAATCCCCCGCTGTAGTCTATGGGGATGGTAGGCATAGGATGAGATCTATCATGTAATCGAATAAGATTGTTAGGGCATGGTGCCTAGTATCTTTATTAGTGCTATTTGACTTTGTTGCAACTTTTTGTGCTTAATTCTTGTCACTAGGGCCCGAGTGCAATGATCTCAGATCTGAACATGTTATTTATTCATGATGATTGTATTGTTTGTGATCTTATCTGCAAGTTGTGTACACATATCATTGTCCGGAACCAAAGGTCCCGAAGTGACAGAAATTGGGACAGCCAGAGGGGATGGCTATGATATGAGGATCACATGTGTTCATGGAGTATCTCCACACCCAGGGCAGCCCCTCCCTCTTTGCCCCTTCTAGGGCCCACACACAACCACCCACCGCCCCTAGCAGCCAATGGGAAAGCCATGGACCTGCCCTATCTCCTCCATGAGCCATGACCACCATAGACCACAACCCCTTGGTTTATAAGGGAAGCAATTAGCACAACACTCCCCTCTTTGCTTCATTTGCCCCCTCTGGCCCTCACTCACCTCCCCCAGTAACCCTTCTTCCTCCCTTGCTCTGCTCTACCCGAGAGAGAGAGAGAGAGCATCGGCCTCCTCCCCAAAAATCAAGCAAGGCTCTTTATCTCGAGATCCTCTCTCCCTACATGTCCCTCCATGGTGTTCTCCTACCTCCTCTGACTCTTCCCCTGCCTTTCTTTTGCCAGGACCACCCCTGGTCGTCTCCCTGGTGAACTTCCGAACATGCACCGGCGGGAAGCATCACGCGAGATTGTTTCCGATGTCGAACCCTGCCTTGATGCCCCTCTCTGGACTTGCGGCGGTGCACCACATCACCCTGGACCCTCCTTGGCCCTCCTCCGTGCCCCAGGGAGCTTCCCCGATGAGCACCAAAGCTAGCGCCGCCCCGCAGACACGCGAGATATCGTCCGGCGCCAAAGCCCCTGCTCCCGCCCACCGTTGAGAACATCGTCGCAAGCCGCGCCTATCTACCACCTCCCCAGCGTCTCCCTGCACCCAGGTAAGCCACCCCGTCATCAGGGTTTCGCCCTGCTTGTTCCCGTCGCGAGGAAGATAACGTCTCCCCGCCGTCGATCTTGCCTAACACGGACAGTCCAGATCTCTAGGTACCCCTTCGCTGCCTGTGGTCGCTGACCAGCGGGCTAGTCTGTGCGGCATCAAACATGCCCCCGCGCGCTACTTCGCCGCACATTGGGCCAGCCAAGCGTCGTGTGGCCCAGTCCGCTTCAGATACGGCCCGCCTGCCATTTCCTCTTTTCTTTTTAAATACCCTTATTCCAGATCTGATAAATAGCCCACAAGTTAAATTCAAATAAAAATGGAAAATGTGTCCATATGACCATATCCATTTTCTGCATGTTCCCTAGGTTTCCCTCTAACATGCAGCACCAAGAGTTGACCCAAATGTTTCTTAGATTTTTTTTCAATAAATATAATACCTAAGGGTACTCCTTTCACTAATAAATTGTTTCTGTGAGTTTGACAACTCCAAATAGCATGAACACAAGTGGTACTGAAAGATATCCCAGATACCTTTCTTGACAAATTGACCCCATCCTAAATTGCTTCCTAAAATTCCCTTGATAAAAATAATAAAAACATCATATTTATGGCTTTGAGAATTTCCCTAGGTCAAACCCTAAATGGTACTGACCAAATTCTAAGTCCCAATAGACATACGTATAAATATGTAACAAACCCCAGGAGCACAATATTTACTAAGGTCTCTTTGAATTTTGGTGAATTAACCTTTTCTATGCATAAGTAATTCACCAATAAATTAATCATAGTAGTTCCGCTTACCCAAAAAGTATGATTCCAATTTCTACAGAAATTATTCCTAAATACCTAGCATATTTCTTTGGAATCATATCAAAATCCCTTATAGATTTAATCTGATGAAAAAGACAAAAATCATCCAGTATTGCCTTTGGGAATTTCCCGAGGGCATTTTGGTTATTATTTTAAGTTGACTCCAACTCCCAGTGCATCAGTCTACCAAACCCTACCTAATATCCCAAAGAAATTTTTTTGAAACTACAGAACTATTCTGGTGAATTATTTCCTAAAACTAAGGTTTTATTCACTATAAAAATCATCTTAAATCAAGGGTTATTTATAAAATAGTGAAACCACTTTTGTTGGCTTCATTTTATAAATACCTTTCTAATGATATCATTTTTGTATATTGATATCATGCTGATTATGCCCTGGGTCTAAAACCCCTCTCCTACCTAGTTCCTAGACTATTAAACTCATGTGGATTCCCTCAAATGCCCCAAGACAATTCCCAACCCTTCTAAATCTATTCTAATCAACACCATATTGAATTATAACATGTGTACCTTGTTTTTTTGCTTTATGGTATTGATACTTGCATGCTTGTATTGATTGTGGTGCATTATCTGTTTGCATGTTTGCTCAATACGGCGATAGTCGCGATTGTTTGACAACGAGAAGAAGGGATCATCTTATTTATATTTGTTATTCTGGTTTTCTCAAGAAGTCCAGGGACATATATGCCACTCTGCTAATCACAGGCAAGCCACCTTCTTGCTCATAAGCCCTTGTCCTACTGTTTTACTTATGCATGTTTTATCTGGTTTATATAAATTGCATGGTTTTACTAGTATGTTTTATATGTGGGAATGTTTGTCTCCTCCAAAGCATTACCCCATTTGTACTACTAAGTACAACCCCTTGATGACACCTATTTTCCCCTAGTATGGTAGATGGTGTTTTGACACCATAACCCCTTGGAGACCCGTTTTAGCCGAAGTAAAAGTATGGGATGGGAAGACCCCGGGAAGATGTTTATAAATTTTTTTATGAGAAAACCTTGACGAGGTTTGGCCTGCCAAGTGAGTTTGAAAAGGAAAAAGTTTCGGTTTTACAAGATGCTGGAAGAAAGAGGAGGAAAAATGTTTGCAAAAACGCACCCGGTTCTTTGCAGATTTAGCTATAACAACTTAACCCGTGCAACCACATTACTCTAAAATGGGATAGGGCTGGAATGGAAGTTTGTCAACTCTGGTATAAGTTGCCTGCAACTACTATGGGGAATCCCATAATCCCGGAGGGTGGGCCTTCTCCGGAAAAATGGTCCATGCGTAGCATCGACTGGGGGAAGGAACTAAGGATCTACGGACCTCCATGTGATACTATGAGCCCCTCACTAAAAGTGCACACCCGTCGAGGTGCAAAACGCGCTCCAGTTGGCTTGGGAACTATACAGGGCATCCCTATGTTGAGGGGAATAACACTCATAGATTAGGCACTTTTATCGGAGCGGGCATCCCGAAGGTCTTGATCGGTTACTCGACCCACGATCGGTGTAGATCAAGGATGTCAACACCCGGATTTTTAATCCCAGATGCCTGTTATGCCATACATCGCAATCCCAGGATTACCATTTTTGTGAGACATAACAGATTGTTAACATAGTTCATCATCCATTAGAAACCATAATAAAGGTCTTACAAATAAAGGATCTCATGATCCATTCTTAATACAATCATCGCAGTTGAATAATATAATAACGGTAGCATGGGCGAACCTCCATCTTCAGGGTCACAGGCAATGCTAACAATGGGAGATGATCCTAGTTGTTGTAGACTTCCTGTTGTCCATCATCCTTGTAATCCTCCTCATAGTCTGGCCATAGGAATAGCCAGGGACAAAGCCATGAGTACTCTTTAAGTACTCGCAAACTATCACTAACAAGTAAAGTGGTTCAAGTAGGAATACCAAGCTCTAGGTTGTTTTGCAAAAAGCCAGGTTTATCTCTAGCTGAGTTCAGAAGTAAAGAAAACTAGTTTAATGTCTTTCAACACCTAAGTGGGAACTTAATTTTCATGTTCATAACCCTGTTGTGGTCAAGTCAAAGTCATGATTTATTTCACAAGTCATTTTGAAAACATCTGACGACGGAACAGTATGGTCACTCCAACTGTCCATAACCGCAGACGCGGCTATTCGAATAGTTCGACACTCCGCAGAGGTGGTACACTTTCACCACAACATTAGATACATCCGTCAGGAACAATCCTGATTCACCATACTCAGTATGCGGATAATCAATCCTAACCTTTCAATTACACACCCTAGTATAGGCACCTCCCCAAAGAGTTTGTCCTCCCAACCATGACCATCTGTCATCTTGGGAACTGCACAGGTGGACAATTATCACGAGTTAGCCTTAGCTCAAACCTCGGCCGCAAGGGAACCCATACTAAGATATATAAACTTCTAGTCAAGCCCTACCCAAATTCGGGTATTGTGGTTGTATGGTAACATTGGAATGGTATCACATCCGAACACAACCATCAGTTTTATAAAGGGCTAAGGCTCATGCCTCAACATTTTCATCATCAAATCATCAGGTGTTCATAACATATGTAAAAACATTTCAGTAGAATGACTCATCATTCTAAGGTTTTCATAACCATTTTCACCAAGTATTCCCATCTAAAGTGATCAAGTTTTATGCTTAGCACTAGCCACTAAGGTGGAGGGTAATCTCTAATGAGGGGTGATAATCAAGTGTGACTTATCTAAGTCCAATCTCATGCCTTAGGATGACATCTAGTTCTATATACCTTAGGCCAAGTTTTATGCTCTTTATGCTACCTCTAATATCTTTCCAAATTCACAAGTCACTAAGTAAACATAAATAAAGAGCTTTGATAAAGAAATAAAAGAATAAAGCTTGCAAGTAAAACTAGGATTTGGTATAATCAAGTGGTATAAGAAAATATGCCTAATGCATCTTGCATAGGTTAATTAGTAGGTTTAGGCTTGCAAGTATGGCTTGCATAGTCAACTTGTAGTGTTAGGTTTTCCTTGAGCAGTGTAGTGGTTGAAGTTCTCCTATGCTTCCTCCTCGTATTCGTCTCTTTCCTCTTCGTATCCTTGGTCGGTACTAGCGTCTATAAATAAATACGAGGTACACAATCACCAAACAATACTTAACTACTTCTATTTGGCACACAAAGGTTCACACTAGATGATCTAGCATCATCACAATCATCACATGAAATAAAGACT
Source organism: Avena sativa (assembly GCA_916181665.1). Lineage (NCBI taxonomy): Eukaryota > Viridiplantae > Streptophyta > Magnoliopsida > Poales > Poaceae > Avena > Avena sativa. The sequence continues at coordinate 231,444,726 of OV702283.1, read as the reverse complement.
TGGTCTTATTTATTTTATTTTGCAAAGGTAATTTCTACTCATTGAAAACTACTTTAGATTTAATATTCTCCAATTAAAAAATGGGATTATGTTGACACATGTCATCACCACATATTTTAATACTTGGGAATGTGATTTAAAGTGGTGTCACAATTTAATAAGGTTTAACATTATTATTTTAATTGATTAAAGTTACTAGAAATGCCTATGGGGCATTCTTTTATTACTTGTCCATTATTACTGCAAGTAAACTGCGGTGACCCAGCATACCACTGCATGATGTAGTACATTATAGTCGTTGACATAACACCAATGGAACACCGTTCCATCTGCATTATATCCCTCAGAGTGGAACAACAGAAACATCACGGGTCCAATACATTACTTTAAATTATATATAACATATTACAAAAGATCCAGAGAACTTCCTCGAACAGTGAGGGATATTGTACAGAAAGAACCAGAAAGATCCACTTGGAAGTTTACTTTAGAAGTACTACTATTAGTATATATATAAGGCTTGAAAGTACTACTATAGTATTGTTATAGAGAAGTAGGTTCTAGATTCTAGAAGTTTTATTTATACTCTATGCTTTAGCTTGACTTCCATAGCTTCTGGAAAGGTCTTCGACTACGTTGATCTCCCTCAGATATCTTCAACTCTTCAAGTAACTTATTTCCTGGAAATGCCATTGGTTTCTCCGAGATCTAGCAAGGATTAAGAAGATACGTTGAGTATGAGCGTACTCAGCAAGTTCACAAAATAAAAGTGTTTGATGCACTATCTACAGCCACAGACCATAGGTCCTAGGCAATGCAAGTTTTCGAAAACATTTCTTCAAAGGTTTCTTTTATTCTGAAAAGCTATGTCCGTCAGCCTTCATAGGTTTACCAGAACTTTCATGGAGTTCCTTTCCTGCCGTGTTCATAGCTCCTTCCCGGAACAGGGAGTAACAAGTTACAGTTCTTACACTCTGCAGAGGTGCGTTGCTTTAGCCATGAGAGACCTTAGCCTTGTTGCACAACCAAGTCATGACCTTGTACATACTTCCTTGTTATGGGGCCTAGTGTAAGATCCAAGCCAATCACTGCCCTCTCTGTGACCCCATATGTCTGCACGATCCTTCGGGGCTGGCTCACGTCCGTTAAGCCCCCTTTTAGGCAGGCTAAATGTAGAGGTCCCAACCTTTAATAAGGTAGAGATCCATGTGTTTATAATGCTAGTCCCTAGATCAATAGCTAGCATCCACAGTTAAGATGTAATATCAAGAAACAAAGGTCAAAATACAACTTTATAACCAGGAATAAAATATTTCATTACATCTTACATAGCTCATTTGGCTATCTCATTACAATGCAACAAAAATAACTATAGCATGGAGTCCTTCATCTTCAAAGTGCCACAGGCAATCATGTTGGTTGTAGACTTGTAATCCTAATCAACACACATCACTAACATCAAACCAACCTGCAACATAATAAGTTACAGCCACAAGGGTCAATACATTTGAATTGTATTGGCAAGTGATACTATGGTAGTATAGTGGTAACTGTCATCTATATGCATTTGGCTAAGTGGAGCTTAGGCTTACTTTGCTCAAAATAGATTTTCCTTATCATTTGAAAACACTAAGTTTTTGTTTGTCAAACTCACCCAAGGCATCTACCAATAGACATTGGTGATCCTTTACCCTTGTTCAACCACAAGTTTTTAACTTAGAAATTGGGATGAGGAGATTCTTGATAGCTTCCATGTCTTGATGCTCAAATTGTCCATTGCCTGGGACACGACTAAGTACTTAGATTTTACTCTCTCGAGAGGTGGTGCACTTTCCACACAAGACTCGACATGCATCGAGACAAGATCTTTCAGAAGCCTTCCCTTAGACCAAGATGGACGCGTTCCCAAACCTATCACCCCCTACCACCAACTGTCCATTTGGCTAAGTTATTGCAACCTATATGATCCAGGCAGAGCCCATAATGCCAAGTGGCTGCACTTGAAGTTTCTCAACATTTGACATCTCAAATCTCTTTGTTCCTGGGTGGCTTTGCACAAGTGAGATACACTAGGGTAGTCCATAAATATGGGCCCTGTGTAACCACTCAACATAACCCATTCACAACCATTCCACCCAGGTGATTCATTCACATAGTTGTTTTATTAAACAAAACACAGGTCCTTAACTGAGAAATATTTCATAGCATGAATATAATCCACCCTTGTTTTCTACTAGCTAAGCTAAGCATGATAGTAGTGGGAATCTTAACTTAGGAAAATTCTACTAAGGCATCATCTACTAGGATTTCCCATGGCATAGCATACTTAGTAAAATTCCATGCAAGTCTTACTTAGAAATATCACTAATGCATAGTGAAAATATTGGGACAAAAGTATGAAGCACCACTTGCCTTTTTGGTAGAGAATATAAGTTCACTCCTTGATCTTGCAATAGTCACACTGTTCAAAGTTCACTACAATTCAATCTAGCAAGACACAAATTCAAAACTAGCATTCAAACAATTCATCACATAATAATAAAAACAAAGCAATGCATGCAAGCATGCCAAAATTGTTTTATTTGGAAAAGTGGTTTTCAGTAGGTTATAAACATTTTAAAACACCTATTGGTCATTTATAAAAGTGGCAAAACCATTTGATATTAAGTTAGTGAAAACGGCCATTTTAAATCATTTTTGTTTTGTTAGAAATGATTTAATCAAAGTAATAATTTCTAGTGTTTGCCTAATATTTTTAAACACCACATGTTAGTGTTTATGGTCAAAAGTGTTTTAAAACAATTCCATTTACAAAAGGTTTCACTTAAAACCATTTTTAAATCAAAGCAATATTTTATTTTGTTGGAAATGTCTTTAAACAAAGTAATAATTTTATAGGGTTCACCAAATATGTTTTTAAATCCCAAAACTTGGTGTTTAGGGTCAGAGAGTTTAAATCAAATCATTTTCCAAAGGTTTTACTCAAAAAGCATTTTTAAAACATATTCAACATTTTTATTTAACTAGAAATGCTTTAATTCAAAGGGATAATCCCTAAGTGTCATAAAATATATTTTTAAATCCAAAAGTTGGTTTATATGGTCAGTAGGTTCAAAATAATACATTTACAAAATATTTTACCCTAAAAACATTTTTAGAATAAATTCTATACACAAAATATGCCTACACATGTTTCTGCAAATACAACTAATTTTCCAGAAGAAAATCATTAAACAAAGGGCATGGTTGCAAAGTAATTTTCTTGCTGATTCCATTGATATAAAGTTTGTAAACTTTGGACGTATGGATTTAAAGTTATGAATTTTTCAAATCTAACATCCAATAGACATGTTTTCTGTTTTTAAAACAGAACCTGTGCCACGTGTCTCACTCTTATTGGCGCGTACCGGTTCGGTGGGATCGCATAGCTACAACCGTTATATCTGTTTAAATCGCATGGCACAGAATCGATCATACCCTTTCGATTAGTGATCTATCATAGCGCTTGGATTTAAATCCTACGGCTCACACCTACTGGTCATACTCGGGCGGCGCTGGCTCGACGGCGCGCGGCGCTCTGGCGGTGGCGAAACGGTGACTCTAGAGGGTAAGGGGTGGGGAAGATGCTTACTAAGATCGCAGAGGTGCGGTGGTTCTCAAGGTGCTCGTCGTTGGGCAGGGGGCGCACGGTAGCGTCGAGGATTGCTCGTCGGAGAGGTTGCTGTCGTCGGGTCACGCACGGCTTCGTCGGAGGCAAGTCTCTGGAACGCAAGCGAGCAAAGCATCGCGTCAGGGAGATGAACACGGGTTCAAGGATTGCGGAAAAACTTACTAGTGAGCAAGGGGCGCACGACGTCGGTGTCAGTAGCTCGCCGGAGTGGAGACAGACGGCGGCGACGTGCTGTCGTTGAGGTTGCCGATGTTAGGGGGCACGCGCGGGCGAGTGGGTGATACCGGGAGATGCGTAAGAGGCTGGGGAGTAGGCTCGTGGAGGCCAGGGAGCAAGGGGAGGCAGGTACTGGCCGGAATTTTGTTAGACCCCTCCTTTGTAAAGGAAAGGATCCCTGTGATTGCAATGCTAGTCCCTGGATCAATGCTAGCATCCACAGTTTAAGATGAAGTACACAGATACAAAGGTCGTTTATTACATTCATTCCAGAGATAAAACATAGTCTTTTACAACTCAGGGCCATAGGCCTAATACAAGAGTTTAAGGAATAAGTAAATAAACACAAGTCTTCATCTTCATGTGCCACAGGCAAGCATGTTGAGTGTAGACTCATGACTCCTATTCATCATCGGAGTAACCTGCAACATCACAAGTTACAGCCACAGAGGGTCAATATTTTGGAATAGTATTGGCAAGTGATACCTTGGTATATTTTAAGTGGACTACATTACTATATGCATTTTGGCTATGTGTAGCTTGGCTTGCTTTGCTTGAAAATAAGTTTTACCTATTAGTTGAAATCACTAAGTTTTTCTTTATCAAAACTTCCCAAGAACCACCAATAGACATTGGGGTCCTTCACCCTTGTTTACCCACCAAATTTTTACTTAGAAGTTGGAGTGATGAGATTCTTGTAGCTTCCATGTCTTGATGCTCAAATTGTCCATTGCCTTGGACAAGGCTAAGTACTTAGGTTTTCCATCTGTAGAGGTTGTGCACTTTCCCCACCAGACTTGGTTTCCCAAGACAGGACCTTTCAGAAGCCTTTCCTTAGTCAAATGGACGCGTTCCAACCTATCAATCCCTTCTACCACCAACTGTCCAAAAGACTAAGTTCTAGCTACCTATATGATCAAGGCAGAGCCCATATTGCCAAGTGGTTGCACTATAAGCTTTCTCAACACTTGGCCTCCAAATCCCTTTGTGCCTGGGTGTCTTACCACAAGTGAGATACACAACCCAAGTCCATGGCCTTGTGTAACCACTCAACATAACCCATTCTCTCCATTCCACCCAGGAGGATCATTTGACTTAGTTGTTTTATTAAGAAAGTATAAGTCTCATGACTTAGAAATATTTTCATCATAGTATGTATAGATTTTCACCAACCCTTGTTTGCTAATTATCTAGGCTAAGCATAGTAAGATAACTTAACTTAGGAAAATTCCCTAGTATTTCTATAATTCTACACTACTTAGGATTTCCCAACTTAGCATTAGGCAAAAATAGTATGCAAGACTTAGCAAAATATCTAATGCTAGTACAAAACATAGGATAGAAATATTCATGAAAATATCACTTGCCTTGGTAGTGGGGAGAGTAGCACTCTTCACAATCACAATCACTAGCAAAATCTACACAAAAATATAGCATACAATTACACACAATTATATACAACCAAAAATAATATGAATGCATGCAAGCAAGAATTTGCCAAGTGGTGATTTTGAAAATTCTACCAAGCATGCACATGTTTACAGAAACTTAACAAGTCACAAGTTTGCCCACTAAACTTATTTGTCACCAATATAATTTACCAAAAAAAAACCATACTTAAAATAGCCCTAAACATGTTTCTACAAATAAAGTCAATTTAACTGTTACTATTTGTTAAACAAATTGGATAATCAGAAAGGTCTTGTTTCACTGAATCCAACGGTATAAAGTTTGTAAAATTCTAACGTGGCATTCAAAAGTTATAGCAGTTTGAAGTTTGGATCTAAATCAGGTTTTAAATTCTGTTTTTGAATTCAACCTAGCCACGTGTCGCAGCCTCACTGGCGCGTACCGATTCGGTTGGATCGTGCTCCGTGGACCGCACGATCAAAGTGGGATCTGGCGGCTCAGATGCGCGCATACCTCTTCGATCAAGACCTATCCTAGCCCTACGATGCAAATCCAACGGACCAAACCATCAAGCCACAATCTGGCGGCGCTAGCGGCGTTAACTGGCGGCGGCGCGTCTGACTACGGCGGCGCCGGCGTTCTACATCGCTCCAGGAAGCAGGAAGGTGCTTACCAGATTTGCCAAGACGTGCTGAAGCTTGTCGTGGTACTGGTTTGCGGAGGGGCGCTCGGAGATGAGCTCTGGATCTCGTCGGAGTTGCGTCTGGCGTCGGGTGGATGTTGTCGGAGTCGTTGCCGAGGCTCCGCGTCGCCCTAACACGAATCAGAGGGTTCAGGAGGTGCGCAAGACAGTTGCGAACACGCTCGTGTGAAGGAAAAGGCAAGGGGTGTACGGGACTTACTTAGATTGGTCGCTGGAGTTGGGGTGGTCGTCAGGTGCTTACGGTGTCAAGCGAATACGGCGACCTGGGGTAATACAGGATGAGCTAGCGGGGTCAGGAGGTGCGCCAGGAGATTACAAAGTGGCTCGAACAATCCAGAGGGGAAGGGGCGCACGGAGCTCACCTGAATCGATCGCCGGAGTTGCTCTGTCTGCGGCGGGTTTGAGCGAGTCGTGGGCAGCCTGGTGGCGTGAGTGTAGAATTGGCTGGGGAAAAATGACTGCGAGGAGGTGGGGATCTTATAGCCGGTTCCTCGACAGGAAACGCCCGAGGTTTAATGCCCAATTAAGCCGCGCCATTACCGGCAGTGACTGCAGCTGCGACATGGTCGCGGGCGCGTTTTGGGGAAGACGATGACAGCGTGGACAGGGCCCGCTCGTCGGCGATGTGTGCGATATGGGGGTGGGGTCCGTCTGTCAGCGGCAGCCTGCGTGTGCTCGCGCGTGAGAAAAGAAAAAGAAACTCCCGGGTGGGCTAGTTGGGCTCGATCCTCTGCTGGGCCAGATACCTGGCGCTTGGCCCTTTTCTTTTGTTTATTTCTTTTTCTTTTCTAATTTGGTTTTCAGGAATGATTTAGGTATGAATTCAAATCCTTTTTGAATTCAAACAATTCTGGGGATTTTGCAGGGTACTGTGGTTTCTAAAATCTGTTATTTAACCATGTGGTTATTCTGTAAGGGCTTGGTCAAACTTGGATTTCAAACAACAGAGGCTTTGCATCAGTTTTGAAAATGTTTGGAAAATGGATTTTGAATTTCTTTCTAAATTTGAAACTTTGGCTAACCCTTCTCTCCTAGACTTTTCCAACAATAGGGCAAACAAACAAGTTCCTAAACATTCAAGTTTCAAATGGTGTAGGTCTTTTGAATTAAATCTGTCCATATAAAATCATAACATCAAAAGCTTCTGTTTTTCTGAAATGATTTTGAGAAAAACTCTAAATGATGATGAATGCAAGGATGATATGCATGAGTTTTTGGAATATGAATTTAGGGATGTTACAAATTTGTTCTGAAAGTCGCCGGAGACAGAGAGGGTTCGAGGTGAATTCAAGGTAGCCTGGAGGCGGAGAGGAAATGGTGTCTGGGAGGAAAGGTAGAGGGGAGCGAGGCGAGTTAACGAGCTTGGTTGCTGGGAGGAATTAGCGCGGCAATCAATCGTATTGAAGACGTGGAATCAATGTCTGAAACGGTGATGAGGGGGAAAGAGGCGGGGTCAGCGGGGTTGAAGACGAGACAACGTGGCAGTGGTGGGGTCGCGCGGTCAGCGTTTGCGGGGTAAGTATTCTAGTGCAAATCTGTGGGGGAGAAGAAGATGGGCTAGCTGGGCCTGGTGGGCTGGGCTGGGGTTTGTTTCTATTTTTTTTCTTCTTGTTTCCTTTTCCCTTTTTCCTTTCTGTTTTGTTTTAATTCAAATGATTTAAACTCAATTTGAATTCAGGTTTTTGTCAAACCTTTTCTAAACTTTCAGTATATTTTAATACTGTTTATACATGTATTTAAAGTCTATTTTAGAATAATTATTTTATTCATTTATGTTTTATTAATTATTTAATTTAGACACTTGTCTTTAATTAATTGAGATTTCAAATATGTTTTCAACTTCTATTTGAAATCCAAATTTTACCAAATCCTTTTCAGTAGGTTTTATTTATTTATTAGGGTGTCAAATAATTCACTTTGGATTATTTGAAATATTTTTAATATGATTTATTAATCATTTAAATTGAGCATTTGTCTTTATTCAATTAAAATCAAATATGGTTTTAATTCCTTATAAATTTTGTTCAAATAATTCTTTTATTCCATTAAGTTTAATTAAATAACTTTTATATCCACCTTGGGAAATTCCACTTTATTATTTTCCCATGATTTAATTAATCATTTCTATTAGGGATTTTGTCTTTATTCAAATAGAATAGAATTTGGTTAATGTCATATTATTTTATTTGAATATTCTTTATCCTCTTATTATTTTTGGATTATCTTGATTCCATGTGCTTATGGATTTAACTCAAGGTTTAATTTGTCTTCTAAATAATTCCTTTGGAATTTATTATTTAGTTTATGTAATTAAATTTATTTAAATAAGATTGAATATTATTCAATCCTTATGATTTCATTTAAATAAACCTTTTCTCCTTTTTATCATTCAATGATCTTTCATTTTATTTGTTTATGAATTTGGCCAAGATTTAATTTGGCTTTTAAATATCCTTATTTATTTATCTCTTTCTTTGTATTATAAAATCCATATAGATCCAAAATTGGTGATTCCAATCTGTATAATTTTATTTAATATTTCTTTATCCTTTTATATCTCTTTAAGGTTATTTTGCTCACAATTTGGTATGGAGTTTAGATAGTTGCTTTATTAGCTTTAGAAATTTAATTTCTTTATCTTATTAAATTCATAAGATTTTATCCATGGCTCCAAATTAAGTGAAACCAATTTCTATGGTTTTATAATATTTTTATTTATCATTTTTGATCATCTATAAATGTTTGTTGATATATTTTTTATATGGATCAAATCCATAGTCTTAGAGATCTTGGAAATGATTTATTCCATTAGGGTTTTAGGGTTTTGGTTTATTTTCCCAAGTTTAAATTTCAGGATGCATTCATTGATTAATGCATTTCACTTGATTTGAAATTTGTTGGATTTCCTTTTCATTCAAAGTTTGTTCAAGATGGGTTTTGATGTTTCCATTTAGAAATAAAAAGTTTCTTTTCACCCTAAATTTCAACAGTTATTTATTTTGTTTATTTATTTTTCACATTTCAAAATTTGGAAAATTTTGGGATGTGACAGGGTACCACCCTTAAAAGAAATCTCGTCCCGAGATTTGGGAAGGCTAGAGGTTACAAGTTGTCTTCATAACAACTAGGGTACTACCACCCTTAAAAATTTCCAGCTAGATTACATCTTGGCTTACTTGGGGTCTTGATGTATCTTCTCTAGACAGTTGCTTGCATAATGGCCTAAGTCTTTGCATTTGAAACACATCACTTGGTTAATATCCTTTTTCTTCTTTGGTACCATTGCCTCTTGTTTGTTTACTTGGTTCTTCTTCTTTTCTGTATATTCATTGGCATAGTGTCCCATCTCTTTGCAAGTGCAACATTGCTCTTGGGTAATATCCTTCTTGCTAGGGTTGGGGAATTTCTTCTTCTTCTTGGGTCTCTCCAAATCTAGGAGTTCTTCTAGTTCATGCTCTTCATATTTCACCACAAAGGTGGGAAATCTTTCTCTCTTCTTGAGGCAGTTACTAGAGATATAACCTTCTTCTCCACAAGAGTAGCAACACTTGGTGGTCACTTTGGATTGGGCATTATGAGGCATGGTTCTGACTTTGCCTTCATCCTTATTGGTAGAAGTTGTTCCTTTATGGAGGTTTCCAAACATTTGATGCATTCCATCTTGCTTCATTTGTTGAACTATAGGATAGATGGGGCATTGGATAGGGACATGATCATTTCCTTCACATAGGAAACACATCACTTGAGATGTGGGGCATTGATTAGTTGGATGTTTCTCTTCACAATTAGGGCATTGGTCCACATGCTCCTTAGAAGTGTGATCCATGTCTCCACAAATATTGCAAGCTTGAGTTACTTCTATAATATCATCCTTGACATCATTATTGTCACAATCTCCTTGGGGAGAGTTGCTTATCATGTTGATCATTTGATTGGTCATCCTTTGCAACAATTGGGATTGGGTTTCCAAAAACTTTTTCATGGTTGGGTCGAACTCATTGTTATTGGCTAAAAACTGAGTTGTCACTTGATTCAACTGGGCTTGGTTTAGGGTTGCTAGAAGCATGTCTTGGTTGTTGTTTTTGTCACCATTCTTGATGTTGGAGTCTCTTGGATAAGTCATCTGTTTGGGTTGGATTGGAATTAGAGTAGGCAAAAGATTTCTAGGGAAGAAGTCTAATCACACACAACAACTCACACAAACAAATGTGCAAGCAATCACAATCAAACATTCCACTGAAATAACAAGGTTCAAGCACATTTTTAGGAAACAAAATATTTTTGCTACACCAGATAAGTTGGTGTGTTTGATCTAAACTAAACACTAATATGGAGGTCAACTATATGGTTCACTTGGGATATTTCCATTCTTCTTTGTTGTTTCTTCTTGAACAAGATCATTGTATCCTTGGAAAAATTCTTTTATCTTGGTAATAAACTTCAAAGGTGATGATGGTTCCTTCTAAGTTGTGTTTCCTTAGTCTTCAAGTCTTGAGTATTGTTCTTGTCTCTCTTGTAGTCCTTAGTGATGTCCAAGTTGAAGTCCTTGTTGAAACTAAAGTTGAAGTCTTTGATGATGTTGAAGTTGAAGTCATTTGAGTTGGTGAAGTCCTTTGCTCATGTTGAAGTCTTTGCTCATGTTGAGGTTTTGTCCATCTAGTTTGAAAGGGAAGAGATGTAGAACCAAAACCGAAAGGTTGAGGAAAGAGTTTACAAGATTGTTTGTAAACAAGTTTTGGAACAAATACAACTCCTATTTTTCTAAGGGGTTTTGTCCATTCCTAGGGTTACAATCCTACATGCAACACAGTGCTCTGATACCATCTGTAGAGGTCCCAACCGTTAATAAGGTAGAGATCCTTGTGCTTACAATGCTAGTCCCTGGATCAATAGCTAGCATCCACAGTTAAGATGTAATATCAAGAAACAAAGGTCAAAATACAACTTTATAACTAGGAATAAAATATTTCATTACATCTTACATAGCTCATTTGGCTATCTCATTACAATGCAGCAGAAATAACTATAGCATGGAGTCCTTCATCTTCAAAGTGCCACATGCAATCATGTTGGTTTTAGACTTTTAATCCTAATCAACACACTTCACTAACATCAAACCAACCTGCAACATAATAAGTTACAGCCACAAGGGTCAATACATTTGAATTGTATTGGCAAGTGATACTATGGTAGTACAGTGGTAACTGTCATCTATATGCATTTAGCTAAGTGGAGCTTAGGCTTTCTTAGCTCAAAATAGATTTTCCTTATCATTTGAAAACACTAAGTTTTTCTTTGTCAAAATCACCCAAGGCATCTACCAATAGACATTGGTGATCCTTTACCCTTGTTCAACCACAAGTTTTTAACTTAGAAATTGGGATGAGGAGATTCTGGATAGCTTCCATGTCTTGATGCTCAAATTGTCCATTTTCGGGGACACGGCTAAGTACTTAGATTTTACTCTCTCGAGAGGTGGTGCACTTTCCCCACAAGACTCGACATGCATCGAGACAAGATCTTTCAGAAGCCTTCCCTTAGACCAAGATGGACGCGTTCCCAAACCTATCACCCCCTACCACCAACTGTCCATTTGTCTAAGTTATTGCAACCTATATGATCCAAGCAGAGCCCATAATGCCAAGTGGCTGCACTTTAAGCTTCTCAACATTTGACATCTCAAATCTCTTTGTTCCTATGTGGCTTTCCACAAGTGAGATACACTAGGGTAGTCCATAAATATGGGCCCTGTGTAACCACTCAACATAACCCATTCACAACCATTCCACCCAGGTGATTCATTCACATAGTTGTTTTATTAAACAAAACACAAGTCCTTAACTGAGAAATATTTCATAGCATGAATATAATCCACCCTTGTTTTCTACTAGCTAAGCTAAGCATGATAGTAGTGGGAATCTTAACTTAAGAAAATTCTACTAAGGCATCATCTACTAGGATTTCCCATGGCATAGCATACTTAGTAAAATTCCATGCAAGTCTTACTTAGAAATATCACTAATGCATAGTGAAAATATTGGGACAAAAGTGTAACATCCCAAAAATATTAAACTAGAATCATCAAACTCTAATCACCAAAATTAGGGTTAACAAAAACTTTTCCAATTAAAAATATGAAAGCATTCACATGTGTGTGTATTGAAATTTGGATTCTTTTGAATTTCCATGATTATGTGTTTCTTTGCTTGTAAAATGATTCTTAGGTGAAATAAACATCATCTAAACAATTCCCAAACTTTTCCCAAAGACAAATGAATCAAAACAAACAAATTAAGTGAATGGTCACTTTGGCCAAATTAACTCCCATGCCTACGTTGGCTATCTCTAACTTTCAGAACTTAACAGAAACTTGTTTGGATCTTTGCACCCCTTGATAGTAATCATAACAAAGTATCAAGGCCCACTTTGTGATCATCCAGAAACATTCAAATGCTTAATTTAAATGATAGTTTAAAATTGAATCTATTTCATATGGGAAGATCCCACCTTTTTCAAAAACCACTCAAACAAGCTCAACTTTCAAAACCCAAGCATCTACAGACTCACCAGCACATGTCTATCACACCCACCAAAAATATTTTCAAAATTCAAAACTTGAATTCATGCGGCCATTTCATCAAACACCTTGCAGATACAAATCAAACAAAATCAAAACACTATAGTGTGCAGTGATTCGGGCCTAACTTGTTCCCTCTCTGGACACCACTAGCCTTAGTAGATCATCTAACAACCTTAACTAATCACTAGCCCCACTGTAAGCTTGCCAATATCATCAATGGTGAACAGGCCAAGAGCACCCATGTCACCCCAGTGTGGACGGCAGGCTAGAGGAAGAACTAGTCGCGCCAACCTTGTCTGGGAAGTAGCCCATGCCTCACCGCCCCCTCTCGACCAGCCCTGCCTCGCAGAAAGCAACCAGAACCGCCAGGAACGCCGCGCCCGCGCCACTGTCGACCATACCGACGCGCACCGCAGAGCATGCTCCGTTCCCATGCAACCCGACCACCTCGAGCCCTTGCCGCCCGCCAGCATGCACCCCACCGTCCCAGGAGACCGCCAGACATGCCCATTTCACTGCCCGTACCCCGTAGCCACCGCTCGCCGCAGAGTTCGCCTCCTCGGCCTCGCAGAGCATCGAGCGTTCCCGACCATTTTACACCGCCCCTACACGCGCATTAAAGCCCTAGAGCATCGCCAGGAGACCACCGATCGATCGCCACCCTCGGCCATGCCTCTAGCTGCCTGTAGCCGTGTCCCCACCGTCGCCTGCCCATCCCGTTCGGTCTCGCCGTCGAGCCTATAAAAGGAGGCCACCCCCAGCCGATTGAAGCACACCATCTCACTCCCCTCACCACACTGATCGTTCCACCCCAATCCCAGAGCAAGTCGAGCAGTGCATCGCCGGAATTGCGCCGGAGCAGGCCGCCTCTGGAGAAGAAGGGCGCCGTCGATTTCGTCCACCTCAGCAGGAGCTGCCGGTACCAGGAGGTTCGCCGTCGTCGACTTCGTCGTTCGGCCGCATCGCCGACCTTCGCTTGAGCCCCGGTGAGCCCCCGACAACCCCCACTGAGCCGCTAGGGTTCGAGCTCGTCGGTGACTAGTTCATCATCGACGACGACCCTCAGCCATTGATCTTACTTCTAATCCAACGCACCACATCGCCCCGTACCGCTTCGCGTTTAAAGAGTCACTGACCAGTAGACCTGCCCTGTCAGTTGTTCCCTGCGCCGCGGAGTGACACTGGGCCGGCTCAATAACCCTTCTAGCACAGCCCAGTCGTTTGAATTTAACTTTTTCCATTTTAATTCAAACATAGTTCTGTACCCAGTTTCAAAAATCAACCCAGCTCGATTCAGTGAACCAAATTGAATGAAACCAATTTTGTTAGAAAGGTTTTGAAATGCTTAATCCAAGCTCGTTGAATTCAAATCATTTGAATCTATAGATCAACCTTGGTAAAAATAACAAGGAAGAACCTTTTCTGCATTCAAACATTTTTCAAATTTAAACTATAATAGCTTTTGAGTTGATTCCAACTCTCAAAAACCACATTTGATCATACCTTTCAGAATATATAAAAACATTTGGGTTTACTTATAGAAATAATGTTCAAGTAATAAAAGAAGGCCACATAGGCATTTCTAGTCATTTAATCTTATTTAAAATAAATGGTTAAATCTTATTAAATTGTGACACCACTTTAAATCACATTCCCATATACTGAAATATGTGGTGATGACATGTGTCAACATGATCCCATGTTTGGTTTGGAGAATATTAAATCTTAAGTAGTTTTTCAATGAGTAGAAATTACTTTTCTAAAAATAAAAGAAATAATCTTGTAATATTAGTGATGATGCTAGATCATCTATAGAACCCTTGTGTGTGATGATTGAAATTAGTTAAAAATTGTTTGGTGATTGTGTATCTCGTATTTATTCATAGACGCTAGTACCGACCAAGGATACGAGGAGGAAGGAGGATACTACGAAGAAGAAGCCGAGGAGAACTTCAACCACTGCTCTGCACAAGGCAAGCTAACACTTGCAAGATACTCTACTTTAGCAAGCCTAATACTACTAGTTGATTGTGAAAATTAACACTTGCAAGATACTATACCTATGCAAGTAAAGACTTGCTTGTTACCATGCCAACTATATGCCTTAAGCATATATGATCATACCCACTTGATAAACCAATCCTAGTTTTACTTGCAATCTTCTACTTTATTTCTTTATCAAAGCTATTACTTAGAGCTTACTTAAGTGAATTGTAGATTCTAGAAAGATAATTGAAGGTTGCATAAAGAGCATAAAACTTGGCCTAAGCTAGATAATCCTTATGTCATCCTAAGGCATGAGATTGAACTTTCTAGTTTACCACCCCTTATTAGTACTTACCCCCACTTGTAGATGCTAGTGCTAAGCATAAAACTTGATCAACTTTAGATGGGAATACTTGGTGGAAAAATGGTTATGAAAACCTTGGAATGATGGATCATTCTATTGAGATGTTTTGACATGTGTTTACGAACACCAGATGATTTTGGTGATGAAAATGTTGAGGCATGAGCCTTAGCCCTTTATAAAACTGATGGTTGTATGGATGCGATACCATTCCAATTTTACCGTACAACCACAATACCCGAGAATTGGGTAGGGCTTGACTGGAAACTTATATACCTTAGTATTGGCTCCCTCACGGCCAAGGTCTGAGCTGGGGCTACCTTGTGAAGATTGTCCACCTGTGCAGTACCCAAGATGACAGTTGGTCATGGTTGGGAGGCAAAACTCACAGGAGAGGTGCTTATACTAGGGTGTGTAATTGAAAGGTTAGGATTGATTATCCGCATACTGAGTATGGTGAATTCAGGATTTGTTCCTGACGGATGTATCGAATTTTGGTGAAAGTGTACAATCTCTGCAGAGTGTCAAACTATTCGAATAGCCACGTCCGAGGTTATGGACAGTTGGAGTGGCCATACTGTTCCCCAGTCAGATGTTTTCAAAATGACTTGTGAAATGAATTGAGACTTTGACTGGACCACAATAGAGTTGTGATATGAAATTCAAGTTCCCACTTAGGTGTTATAAAATTTCAACTAGCTTTTCTTGCTTCTAAACATAGTAGAGGTAAATCTGGCTTTTTGCAAAACAAGCCTAGAGCTTAGTGTCCTACTACAAAAACCCCCTTCACTTGTTAGTATTAGTTTGCGAGTACTTAAAGAGTACTCATGGCTTTGTCCCTGGTTATTCCCGTGGCCAGACTATGAAGAGGAGTACCAGGAGGATGGACCCCAGGAAGGTTACGACAACTAGGATCATCTCCCATCGTCAGCATTGCCTGTGACCCCGAAGATGGAGCTTCGCCTACGCCACCGTTATTATTACGTTATTCCGCTGCTTGAGTTATATTAAGAACTGGATCATGAGATCCTTATTTGTGTAAGACCTTATGTATGGTTTGTAATGGATGATGTACTCTGGTATCCAAATCTGTTATGTCTCGCAAAAATGTTAATCCTGGGATTGCGATGTATGGCATAACAGGCATCTGGGATTAAAAATCCGGGTGTTGACAAGTTGGTATCAGAGCCATCCTGACCATAGGAGACCCTAGTTAGACTAGACGTTTGAATCAAAAAATTAGTTTCAAAACCAAAGGAAGCAAATATTTACAAAAACTTATTCCGATTCTTATCACCTTGATTCTTTCATAAAAACTCATGTTCCTCAAAAACTCTTGTAAATTACATAAAATTTGACACACTTGAGCACTCTACTAACTTACTCATCCTATATTCTTATAGATGGGCGTGAAGTACAACAAGTTTTATCAGTTGGGGAATGGAGGAGACCTTATCTTTGAGCGGGATTTGGACCAGCTTTCGGAACATCTGGAGCGTCCGCACACCGAGTTCTTCGGAGCTCAGCTCAATGATCAAGGAGGAGAAGATCTGCAATGGCTAATTGTTGCAAGTCTCCGAGGAAATAATGAACCTCCCACTGCCGAGGGAATTCAGTTCACCTTAAGAGAGAACAACTGGCTCGATGGACTTGCCAGGGCCATGTAGGAAGCTCTTGCCCGTCTGTGTGGGCAGAGTATCAACCAGATCAAGGGAACCCGCTTTGAGTTTTGTCCAAGGCGTGATGCTAATGGACAGCCACTAGACGGCCCATACCACCCCGAGCTGAAGACTCAGTTGGACAACCTTAGCTTCATGATGTACGATCGTCAGCAGGAATTGGACAATTGTCGTGACTACTCCAACCACAAGTCCGCCATCATCAAGACGAAGATTAGACCATCGCCATGCTAGCGAAGGATCGCAAGTCTCGCCGCCGTCAGCTCGATAAGAAGGAGTGCATCATTGCCCGTCTTCGCCACCGTATCTCGGATTTGGAGGAGACCATCCACGAGAGATATATGCAGTTAGAGGAAAGGGAGAATGCCGGAGAAGATCTTCGTGGAGACCCCTACTCCTATCTCAGCGATGATGATGATTTTCTGGAGGATCAGGCTATGGACTTCTTCACCGATGATGATGATTTCGCCTTCATTGATGACGATGAGGATGATGAGGATGACGACTACGCCGACTCCAAGGAGTAGTAGCACTTGAGCACTAATGTAGTGAATTGTATTCGGTCCCACTGTATCGTAGTTTCCAGAATGGTTCTTAAAACCATCTGCTTTTCTTTGTTTTGTGGTGTGTGTTTGTATCGGGTCCTATGAATGAATGAATGGAAAGCAAGTTGCAAGAAAAATCTGAGTCAAACTTTAAAAACTTTTCAAAGTCTCGGAACCTTAGAAATTTCCCTCTTTTCTCATAATCTATATCAATCTTCAGATGCCACGCGGAGGAAGTGGTTCATCCCCGGACCCGATGTTGCAGATCCTGCAAATGTTGGTTTCTGACCGCGAAGCTGAAAGAGCCAAACGTCAAGCCAACCTAGCCACCCTTCAATAGATAGCTCAGCTAGCCCACAACAACCAAGGCCACGGAAATCAGGACAACCATGGATCTAAGCTCAAGAATTTCCAGAACACCAACCCACCTGTTTTCACTAAGTCGGAATAACCTTTAGATGCTAATGATTGGCTGCAAACCATGGAAAACAACCTGGAAGTCGCCGGAGTGGAAGCTAACGAGAAAGTTCTGTTCGCCACCCACTATCTAGCAGGAGATGCCAGAGAGTGGTGGAACAGCGTTCGTGCAATGACCGGAGCACAGATGATGACTTGGGAGTAATTCAAGGTCAAGTTTAGCAGAACCCATGTGCCACCGGGTTTGATCAAAAGAATGAGAGATGAGTTCAGAGAACAGAAGCAAGGAAGGATGACCGTAGTGGAATACCGTGACAAATTCTTGTCATTAGCTAGGTATGCCCCGGATGAGGTCGACACTGAAGCCAAGAAAAAGGAGAGATTCTTGAATGGTCTGCACGATGTGTTGGAATTATGCCCTAGAGGCAATAATAAAGATGTTATTATTATAATTCTTGTTCATGATAAAGTTTATATTCCATGCTAGAATTGTATTAAGCGGAAACTTTAATACTTGTGTGGTTTGTGAACAACACCGTGTCCCTAGTACGCCTCTAAGGACTAGTTCATTGATTAATGATGGTTAAGGTTTCCTAACCTTGGACATGAGTTGTCGATTAATAATGAGATCATATCATTGGGAGAATGATATGGTGGACAGACCCAAACTAAGCGAAGCAATTAGATCGTGTCATCGTGTTCGTCTTTGCGAAGCTTTTTCTTATGTCAAATATTGTATTCCTTAGACCATGAGATAATACAACTCCCTGGTATCGGAAGAAAGCTTTGAGGTCATCAAACGTCATCCTATGAGAGGGTGATCATAAAGGTGTCTCTCAGGTGATCGGAAAGTATCTGTTGGGTTGTATGTATCGAGATGGGATTTGTCCCTCCCAAGTCGGAGAGATATACTTTGGGCCCACTCGGTAATCGATATCAACACCGCTTGCAAGCATGTGGTTAAGGAGTTAATCACAAAGTGATATCGGATTACGGAACGAGTAAAGTACTTGCTGTGAACGAGATTGAACTAGGTATGACGGTACCGACGATCGAATCTCGGGCAAGTAAAATATCGCGAGACGAAGGGAATATATATATGGGATTGATTGAATCCTGGCATCGTGGTTCATCCGATATGATCATCGATGAATGTGTGGGAGTCAATATGGGTTTTCAGACCCCGCTGTTGATTATTGATAGAAGATCATCTCTGCATATTCTCGAACCCGCAGGGTCACACACTTAACGTGTCTCGACACTAAGATAGATTGGATAATTGGTTTATGAGTTTTTGTTCGGAGTCTCGGATGGGATCCGGGACATCACGAGAGGTTCCGGAGTGGTCCGGAGAATAAGATTCATATAAGGCAGTGCAGTTTTTGGAGTTCGGAATTGTTCTGGGTTAATCGGTATTGTACCGGAAGCTTCTAGAACCTTTCGGAAGGGGACCAACGTGGCCCCACCTTCCGGGAGGGGGCATGGGCCTATGAGGGAGTGCCCTGGCCGCATTGGGCCAGGGGCACAAGGCCCCATAGGGCCCAGCCGGCCAAGAGAGTTTTAAACTCGAGATAGACCTTCTAGAAAGGGGGTTTCCTTGCCCCCCACTCCTTATCCTTTGGAGCCGCCTGTTTGGGCTTGGGGGAGGGGCTAGGGCTGCTCCCCCCCCTCTATATAAAGAGGGGTGGGGGCGCACCAACCCCCCACACCTTCCCCTCCAACCCTAGCCGCCCTGCTGCCCTCCTCTCTCCCTCCCGACTGCTTGTAGGCGAAGCCCTGCTGCAGAAATTCTCCACCATATACACCACGCCGTCGTGTTGTAGATCCAATCCGTCTCTCCACCATACTTGCTGGACCGAGGAAGGAGGAGACGTCGAGGTTCTGCACGTGTGCATCTCACGGAGGCACTGCCACTTGTGGTGCTAGATCGGATCGGATCGCGAGGAGGAGAAGCGAGTACGACTACATCACCCACGTTCCGACGAACGTTCCGCTGTGCGAATCTTCAAGGGTATGAAGATCTAATCCAATCTCTCTCATTGTTTGCATCTCCTAGATTAGATCTTGGCTTTCCCTCTATTCGCATCCGTAGAAAATTTGATTTACTATGCCGCGAAACCCATCACTGGTATCAGAGCTAGATCTATGCGTAGATGTGTTTCACGAGTAGAACGCAACATGGTTGTTGCGGGCGTTGATGTTTTCTGTTGCAAGCCTCTTGTTTGTGTTCTTCTTATGATGCGGGATAGTGAGATTGAAGCGGTCCAGGCCAACCTTACGCGACGTCGTTCGCGAGACCGGCTCCGCACTTGACGTGTGGCTTGTTCCACACATGCGGCTGGTGGATGTCAGTTTCTCTCACTATAGTTGTCATGGGATTAACACCGGAGTTTGGCAACCATAATATCACCGTTGTGGCTTTCCGTAGGTAAGAATCGTTCTTAGCATCTACTCCCATAAGCCACGTAAAACATGCAACAACAAAGTAGAGGCGTCTAACTTGTTTTTGCAGGGAGTGTTTTCTGTGATATGGTATGGCCCAAGATGTGATGTGTATAATGTATGCGATGATCATGTTTTGTAATGTTTCACGACTTGCATGTCGATGAGTACACAACCTGCAGGAGCCATATGGTTGTCTTTATAATTGTGTATGACCTGTGTGTCAACTTCTTATGCTCCATGTAATAGTTTCACTTTATCGCTAAGTAGTTAGCAATAGTTGTAGTTGCTATTCGTGGTGGAGGCAATCATGGTGGAGTGATGGAGATCACGCCGGAACGCACAAGATGGAGATCATTGCGCGAAGATTGGCTATACCATGTCACATAAAGTTATATGCATGTGATGTTTATCCTTTTATGTATCTTATTATGCTTAGATCGCGACGGTAGCATCATAAGATGATTCCTCACTTAAAGATCAAGATAAAAACTGTGTTCTCCCCAAGTATGCACCGTTGCGAAAGTTCGTCGTGTCCAAGCATCACGTGATGATCGGGTGCTATAGACTCTACGCTCACATACAACGGGTGCAAGCCAGTTTTGCACACGCGGAAATACTTGGGTTTGGCTTGACGAGCCTAGCATGTACATACATGGCCTCGGAACACATGAACCGAAAGGTTAAGCATGAGTCATATGAATGATATGATCGACAATTCGTTGTCCACCATTGAAACCACATCTCTTCTCGTGAAGATCGGATTAGGTGTGGTGAATTTGGATCGTGTTCACTAAACAACTTGAGGGATGTTGAATTTAGTGGGAGTTCATCTAGTAATTTGATTAAAAGTTGAACTAGTTATCATGAACATAGTATAATTTGTACTTGCAAATATTGTAGATCACATGGCTAAGTCCAACTTCAACTTCAACGTTTTTGCTGAGAAAGAAAAGCTTAAGAACAATGGGTCTAACTTCACCAATTGGTTCCGCAATCTAAGAATCATTCTCTCTGGCGGTCAAAAGGACTATGTCCTTGGGAAAGCGTTAGGTGACCCCCCTGCTGCAACTGCGCCGGCTGATGAGAAAGCTGTCTATCAGTCACGCAAAGATGATTATGGTGTGATTAAGAGCACCATGTTGTTTGCTATGGAACCGGAACTTCAAAATCGTTTTGAAGACTATTCCGGGACCTTTGAGATTCTCGAAGAGCTGAAAACCATATTTCAGACTCAGGCCCGTTCTGAGAGATATGATATCTCTGAGAAGTTCTTTAACTGCAAGATGGAGGAAGGGAGTTCCGTTAGTGAGCACGCCATTAAGATGACGGGCTACACTCAACGCCTTGAGTAACTAGAATGCACGATTCCAGAGGAGCTCAAGATTGACAGGGTTCTGCAATCACTCCCTCCCAGCTACAAAAGTTTTGTAGTGACTCATAATCAGATTGGTTCCACTGATACGATCACCGGGATCTTCGCAAAGCTGAAGGCCGCGGAAGTGGACATCAAAAAGGATAATCATGTGTTGATGGTCAACAAGCCCACCTTCAAGAAAGGTAAGGGTGCAAAGAAGCCCTTCAAGAAAGGCGGCGGCAAGCGCGTTGCCCCTGCTGAGAAGAAGCTCAAGTCTGGTCCTAAGCCGGACACTGAGTGCTTCTATTGCAAGGACAAGGGTCACTGGAAGCGCAACTGTCCGAAGTACTTAGCGGACAAGAAGGCTGGCACCATCAAAGGTATATTTGATATACATGTTATTGATGTTTTCCTTACTAGCCCTCGTTGTAGTGCCTGGGTATTTGATACCGGTTCAGTTGCTAATATTTGTAACTCGAAACAGGAGCTACGGAATAGACGGCGGCTTGCGAGGGATGAGGTGACGATGCGCGTTGGCAACGGATCAAGAGTTGATGTGAGGGCCGTCGGCACGCTCTCCTTAGTTTTACCTTCGGGATTAGTTTTAAACCTTAATAAATTTTATTATGTGCCTGCGTTGAGCATGAACATTATTTATGGATCGTGTTTATTGCAAGACGGTTATTCATTTAAATCGGAGAATAATGGTTGTTCTATTTATATGAGTAACATCTTTTATGGTCATGCACCTCTTGTGAATGGTTTATTTCTTCTAAATCTCGAAAGGGATGAAACACACATCCATAACATTGAGGCTAAGAGATGCAAAATAGATAGTGATAATACTACTTATTTGTGGCACTGTCGTCTAGGTCATATTGGTGTAAAGCGCATGAAGAAACTCCATTCTGATGGACTTTTGGAGTCTCTTGATTTTGAATCATTTGACACATGCGAACCATGCCTCATGGGCAAGATGATCAAAACCCCGTTCTCCGGTATGATGGATCGAGCAACGGACTTGTTGGAAATCATACATACCGATGTATGCGGACCGATGAGTGTTTCGACGCGCGGTGGATATCGCTATTTTCTCACTTTTACCGATGACTTAAGTAGATATGGGTATATCTATTTAATGAAACATAAATCTGAAACGTTTGAAAAGTTCAAAGAATTTCAGAATGAAATGGAGAACCATCGTAACAGAAAGATTAAGTTTCTACGATCCGATCGTGGAGGTGAATATTTGAGTTATGATTTTCTCATGCATCTTAAAGCAAGTGGAATCGTTTCACAACTCACGCCACCCGGAACACCACAGCGCAATGGTGTGTCTGAACGCCGGAACCGAACCCTATTAGATATGGTCCGATCGATGATGTCTCTTACTGATTTGCCGTTATCATTTTGGGGTTATGCATTAGAAACCGCTGCATTCACTTTAAATAGGGCACCATCTAAATCCGTTGAGACGACACCGTATGAACTGTGGTTTGGTGCTAAACCTAAGTTGTCGTTTCTTAAAGTTTGGGGATGCGAAGCTTACGTCAAGAAGTTGATGCCGGACAAGCTCGAACCCAAAGCGGAGAAATGTGTCTTCATAGGATACCCTAAGGAAACTATTGGGTATACCTTCTATCACAGAACCGAAGGCAAAGTGTTTGTCGCAAAGAACGGTTCCTTTCTTGAGAAGGAGTTTCTCTCGAAAGAAGTGACTGGGAGGAAAGTAGATCTAGACGAGGTTATTGAACCTTCTCTTGAATTGGAGAGTAGCGCAGCACCTGAAATTGTTCCAGTGCCGCCTGCACCAACAATAGAGGAAGCTAATGACAAGGATCATGAAGCTTCGGACGATGCTCCTACTGAACGTCGCAGGTCGACAAGGTCGTGTGCCCCTCCTGAGTGGTACGACAACCCTGTCTTGACTGTCTTTTTGGTAGAAGACAGTGAACGTATGAACTATGAGGAAGCGATGATGAGCCCAGACTCTGAGAAATGGCTAGAAGCCATGAAATCCGAACTAGGATCCATGAGCGAAAACCAAGTATGGACTTTGGTGGACCCTCCTAGCGACCGTAAGGCCATTGAGTGCAAATGGATTTTCAAGAAGAAAACGGACGCGGATGGTAATGTTACCGTCTATAAAGCACGACTTGTCGCGAAAGGTTTTCGAAAAGTTCAAGGTGTTGACTACGATGCGACTTTCTCTCCCGTAGCGATGTTTAAGTCCATTCGGATTTTATTAGCAATTGTTGCGTTTCATGATTATGAAATATGGCAGATGGATGTCAAGACTGCTTTCCTCA
The DNA here is from genome assembly GCA_916181665.1 of Avena sativa. Taxonomy (NCBI): domain Eukaryota; kingdom Viridiplantae; phylum Streptophyta; class Magnoliopsida; order Poales; family Poaceae; genus Avena; species Avena sativa. The sequence goes on along the minus strand of OV702283.1, from coordinate 231,421,051 downwards.
ATGGCAACATTGATGAAGAGTTGTATATGATGCAACCCGAAGGTTTTGTTGATCCTAAGGATGCTGATAAAGTATGCAAACTTCAACGTTCCATTTATGGACTGAAGAAAGCATCTCGGAGTTGGAACCTTCGTTTTGATCAAGTGATCAAGAGCTTTGGATTTGTTCCAAATTGCTACGAAGCTTGTATCTACAAGAAAGTGAGTGGGAGCTCGGTGACGTTTCTGGTACTATATGTGGATGACATATTGATTATTGGAAATGACATCAACATGCTTAACAATGTGAAGAGTTATTTGAACAAGTGTTTTTCAATGAAAGACCTAGGTGAAGCTGCTTATATATTGGGCATCAAAATCTATAGAGATAGACAAAGACGCCTAATAGCTTTAAGCCAGAGTACATACCTAGACAAAGTTCTGAAAAGGTTCAGAATGGATAAGGCAAAGAAAGGTTCAGTGCCCATGTTGTCAGGTAAGATATTGAGCAAGGCTCAGTGTCCAGCTACGGTAAATGATAGGGAAGCTATGAGCAAAGTGCCTTATGCCTCGGCCATAGGTTCCATCATGTATGCCATGCTGTGTACTATACCGGATGTGTCCAATGCTCTTAGTTTGACGAGCAGATATCAAAGTGATCCAGGAGTGGAACACTGGACAGCCGTGAAGAACATCCTAAAGTACCTAAATAGGACTAAAGAAATGTTCTTAGTCTATGGGGGTGATGAACAGCTTGTCGTAAAAGGTTACGTCGACGCTAGTTTTGACACCGACAAGGATGATTCTAAATCTCAGACAGGATACGTGTATATTTTGAATGGAGGAGCTGTGAGATGGAGAAGCTGCAAGCAAAGCATGATCGCGGGATCTACAGTAGAAGCGGAATACATGGCTGCTGCAGAAGCGTCAAGTGAAGGAGTTTGGATCAGGAACTTCATCACTAAGCTTGGTGTGGTTCCAAGTGCATTGGACCCACTAGAGATATTGTGTGACAACACTGGTGCCATAGCACTCGCTAAGGAACCAAGATATCATCCAAAGACCAAGCATATCAACCGCAAGTTTCATATAATCCGAGATTATATAGCAGATGGAGATCTGAAGATTAGCAAAGTACATACAGATCTGAATGTCGCAGATCCATTGACTAAACCTCTTCCACGTGTAAAACATGATCAGCACCTCAGTGCCATGGCTGTGAGATTGTTGCCAGATGTAAACTAGATTATTGACTCTAGTGAAAGTGGGAGACTGTTGGAATTATGCCCTAGAGGCAATAATAAAGATGTTATTATTATAATTCTTGTTCATGATAAAGTTTATATTCCATGCTAGAATTGTATTAAGCGGAAACTTTAATACTTGTGTGGTTTGTGAACAACACCGTGTCCCTAGTACGCCTCTAAGGACTAGCTCATTGATTAATGATGGTTAAGGTTTCCTAACCATGGACATGAGTTGTCGATTAATAATGAGATCATATCATTGGGAGAATGATATGGTGGACAGACCCAAACTAAGCAAAGCAATTAGATCGTGTCATCGTGTTCGTCTTTGCGAAGCTTTTTCTTATGTCAAATATTGTATTCCTTAGACCATGAGATAATACAACTCCCTGGTATCGGAAGAAAGCTTTGAGGTCATCAAACGTCATCCTATGAGAGGGTGATCATAAAGGTGTCTCTCAGGTGATCGGAAAGTATCTGTTGGGTTGTATGTATCGAGATGGGATTTGTCCCTCCCAAGTCGGAGAGATATACTTCGGGCCACTCGGTAATCGATATCAACACCGCTTGCAAGCATGTGGTTAAGGAGTTAATCACAAAGTGATATCGGATTACGGAACGAGTAAAGTACTTGATGTGAACGATATTGAACTAGGTATGACGGTACCGACGATCGAATCTCGGGCAAGTAAAATATCGCGAGACGAAGGGAATATATATATGGGATTGATTGAATCCTGGCATCGTGGTTCATCCGATATGATCATCGATGAATGTGTGGGAGTCAATATGGGTTTCCAGACCCCGCTGTTGATTATTGATAGAAGATCATGTCTGCATATTCTCGAACCCGCAGGGTCACACACTTAACGTGTCTCGACGCTAGGATAGATTGGATAATTGGTTTATGAGTTTTTGTTCGGAGTCTCGGATGGGATCCGGTACATCACGAGAGGTTCCGGAGTGGTCCGGAGAATAAGATTCATATAAGGCAGTGCAGTTTTTGGAGTTCGGAATTGTTCCGAGTTAATCGGTATTGTACCGGAAGCTTCTAGAACCTTCCGGAAGGGGACCAACGTGGCCCCACCTTCCGGGAGGGGGCATGGACCTATGAGGGAGTGCCCTGGCCGCATTGGGCCAGGGGCACAAGGCCCCATAGGGCCCAGCAGGCCAAGAGAGTTTTAAACTCGAGATAGACCTTCTAGAAAGGGGGTTTCCTTGCCCGCCACTCCTTATCCTTTGGGGCCGCCGGTTTGGGCTTGGGGGAGGGGCTAGGGCTGCGCCCCCCCCCCCTCTATATAAAGAGGGGTGGGGGCGCACCAACCCCACACACCTTCCCCTCCAACCCTAGCCGCCCTGCTGCCCTCCTCTCTCCCTCCCGACTGCTTGTAGGCGAAGCCCTGCTGCAGAAATTCTCCACCATATACACCACGCCGTCGTGTTGTAGATCCAATCCGTCTCTCCACCATACTTGCTGGACCGAGGAAGGAGGAGATGTCGAGGTGCTGCACGTGTGCATCTCACGGAGGCACCGCCACTTGTGGTGCTAGATCGGATCGGATCGCGAGGAGGAGAAGCGAGTACGACTACATCACCCACGTTCCGACGAACATTCCGCTGTGCGAATCTTCAAGGGTATGAAGATCTAATCCAATCTCTCTCGTTGTTTGCATCTCGTAGATTAGATCTTGGCTTTCCCTCTGTTCGCATTCGTAGAAAATTTTGATTTACTATGCTGCGAAACCCATCACGATGAGATGCAGACTCTGTTGGTCAGTATCCCCTTTGCTGATATTGAAGCCCTTGTCGACTCTGCCATCCAGATGGAAGGAAAGATCAACCAAGCCAATGAGAACCGCAAGTGTCGCATGATGCATCAACCAGGAACACATCAGACCCCAAAGTATCGCCCTAACCCATCTCCCGGATTTGCCCCAAGAACCAATAGACCCCCGATGAATCGTTCGACCTATCCCAACCGTGGAAACCCAAGGCCCGGAGGAAATCACAACAACCCCGGAGGAATTTCAGCCGTGCCCCACCCAAGTTCAGCAACAACAATGCTACCGCCAACACCAACACTGCCCCGAGGACTGGAAGCAATGTTGTGCCTGTTGCAACAAAGGACAAGTCGCAAGTGACTTGTTATGACTATGGAAATAAGGGTCACTACTCCAACAAGTGCCCCAACAAGAAGAATACCGCATCCCCCAATACCAATGCCCCAGCTCAGCAGTAGCGTCGTGTTCATCCTGGAAGAAGATTTGCCCCAGGGAACTCGCTCAACCGCAATGGCCGTCTTTTTCTCATGCATGTTGAAGAAGCTCAGGAAGCGCCAGACGTCGTGCTGGGTATGTTTTCTGTTAATTCAGTACTTGCTCGAGTATTTTTTGATTCTGGTGCATTGCACTCATTTGTCACCGAAGAATTTGCTTGCACTAGTAAGATTCAACCAACAAAACTGAAGCATGTTATGATTGTTCAAATCCTCGGTTCAACCACCAAAGCTAGGCAAATTTGCAAAGCCGTCCCCATCCGAATCCATGGAATAGACTTTTATGCTAATCTGATAGTACTCGGAACTAAAGGTTTGGAAGTAGTACTAGGAATGGATTGGATGTCCAAACATAAAGGATTGATTGACTGTGCCAAGAAAGCCATAACCATGACCAGCACCGCTGGAATATCAGTCGATCATATATCTGAAACCTTACCTCGTCAATTCAAGTGCAATAAGTGTATAGCCCAACCTACCATTGACCAAGTCCGGATAGTCTGCGAATACCCCAATGTATTTCCAGATGTTTTGCCCGGTATGCCCCCAGATCGGGATATCGAGTTTATCATTGAACTAATCCCCGGAATAGGACCCATAGCCCAGAGACCCTATAGTATGAACCCGTCGGAACTAGCAGAACTGAAGAAGCAACTGGATTCCATGCTGGAAATTGGATTCATTCAACCAAGTGCGTCACCATGGAGATCACCTGTCTTATTTGTGGACAAAAAGGATGGAGGTAACCGTCTGTGTACGGATTATCGGAAGTTGAATGATGTCACTATCAAGAACAAATACCCATTCCCAAGATAGAAGATTTGTTTGATCAGTTGACCGGTGCCAAAGTGTTTTCTAAGATTGATCTTAGAACAGGCTATCATCAACTCAAGATTCGCGCAGAGGATATTCCAAAGACTGCCTTTACCACCAGATATGAATTATACGAGTATACCGTCCTGTCTTTTGGATTAACCAATTCCCCCGCTTATTTCATGAATCTCATGAATAAGATTTTTATGGACTTCCTGGATAAGTTTGTCGTTGTTTTCATCGACGACATTCTGATTTATTCCAAATCAGAAGAAGAACATGAGCTACACCTAAGGACCAATCTTGGAACCCTTAGAGAGCATCAGTTGTATGCCAAGTTTAGCAAATGTGAATTCTGGTTACAGGAGGTAGGATTCCTCGGCCACATTGTCTCAGCCGGAGAAATTTCCGTTGACCCTGCAAAGGTGAAAGATGTCGAAGATTGGCAAGCCCCAACCACTCAAACCCAAGTTCGTGCATTTCTCGGATTAGCGGGATATTACCGCAAGTTCGTAGAATGATTCTTGAGTATCGCCAGACCCATGACTCAATTGCTGAAGAAGGACAAGAAGTTTGAATGGACCGACAAATGTGAAGCGAGTTTTCAAGAACTCAAGAGGAGATTGATTTCAGCCCCAATCTTAATCATGCCAGATATCACGAAGCCCTTTGACGTGTATTGTGACGCATCCAAGATCGGTCTCGGATGTGTGCTAATGCAAGAAGGCAAAGTTATATCTTATCTATCTCGACAACTGAAACAACATGAGCAAAATTACCCAACCCATGACCTCGAACTCGCAGCCGTAGTTTTAGCCCTGAAGACATGGAAGCACTACCTGATGGGAAACCGTTGTGAGATTTATTCGGATCACAAGAGCCTGAAGTATATATTCACTCAGAAGGAGCTGAATATGAGACATAGAAGATGGATTGAGCTAATCAAGGATTACGACCTGGACATTCACTATCACCCTGGTAAAGCCAACGTGGTAGCAGATGCCCTTAGCAGATTACCGTGCCGCTTGAACTCCATGATTCTGAAGGAGCAACCAAGCTTGCACAAAGAGATGGAAGATTTTCGAATGGAATTAGTAAGTGAAGGATTTTTGGCTAGCATAGAACTTAAACCCACTTTGATCAGCCGGATCAAAGAGGCGCAGAAAGGAAATGCTAGTATCGACGGAATCAAGCGTCGTATCGGTACAGGCAAAGTACCCGGATTCCCCGAAAACGAAGAAGGAGTTCTGTGGTACAAAGGACGCCTTTGTGTACCAGCAGATTCTGAGTTGAAGGAAGTTATTTTGAAGGAAGCTCATGATACTCTTTATTCTATCCATCCCGGAGGAACGAAGATGTATCAAGATTTGAAAGAGCAATTTTGGTGGCATAAGATGAAGAGAGAAATCGGAAGCTATATCGCCAAGTGTGATATATGTCAGCGAGTCAAGGCGGGACATCAGAGACCCGCAGGATTGTTGCAACCATTGCAGATTCTAGAATGGAAATGGGATTCCGTTGGAATGGATTTTATCACCGGATTGCCTACTTCTAGTAGGGGAAATGACTCTATCTGGGTCATAGTGGACAGGTTGTCCAAAGTCGCCCATTTCTTACCCGTCAAGACCACATATCAGAGTTTGAAGCTAGCGGAGTTATACATCGCTAGAATCGTCAGTTTGCATGCAGGCCCCAAGAACATCGTATAGGATCGAGGAACTCAGTTTACCTCGAGATTCTGGAAGAAAGTTCAAGAAGGTTTAGGAACACGCCTAGATTTCAGCACCGCTTATCACCCTCAGACCGATGGACAAACGGAGCGAGTAAATCAAATACTCGAAGATATGCTGAGAGCATGTGTGTTAGAATATGGATCTAAGTGGGAAGACTGTCTGCTGTTCGCAGAATTTTCTTACAACAACAGAAAGTGTCGGCACTGCAAGAGTCCTTTAACAGAACTTTACAAGAATATGCCAGGGCAAACAAGCTAGATACGGCCCCTGGTCGAATAGATGACCTAAGGTTGAGAGGAAAGAATCTCCTTAGTGACATCAACAAAGAGCATGAAGCTCAGCAGGGCGATTCGGCCGACCCAGGCTTTCCGAGGTACAGTACCCCCTCATAGAATATCAGGGCGGCAAATGCTGCAGCCTTGGAGTTGGAAGCACTGACCAGTGAATCCCGGCAAAGACAACAAGAAAGAGTAAATGAGCTGGTACGCATCGTGAACCAGCAAAATGAGGAGATACTCAGGGCTAAACCGGCAAAGCCAGGAGCTTCACGCATGGTTCATTCGGCAGGGGCTACCCCCGCATTATCTGTGGCGGCAACATCCTCACCCAGAAACGGTGCACGAAAAGATAAAGCAGTGACTTCGAGAAAAAGAAACAAGCAGATTGTCCCGTATGACCAGGCAGTGGCCGAAAAAGTCAATGAAAATAAAGGCAATGGAAGTCGAGGTAATAGCGGTGAAAGAAACCCCAGCCACGGCAATAGAGAGCATGGGAATCTCGGAAGGGGAAACCCCGAGAATAATAACCCTGCAGAAGGAAGGAGATACCTCCCGCAAGATCATAAGCCGAGGCATGAACCTCGGCAAGATCGAGACGCAAGACAGGTTCCGCATAACCAAGCACATGACATATATAATGATGGTTATTCGGAAATGGAAAATGCCGAGCAAGGTGGGAAAAATCACTATGGAATGCAGGAAAGAACTATCTACAGAAACTTGCCGTCAAATGACGCAAGATTGAAGCTGGATAGGCTATATCGGTCCGAGTTATTGGAAAAGCAGAGTCCACCTGGTCCGGCATGCTTTGGACCTCGAATTATGGGCGAACCACCTGTCCTGAACTTCCAGTTAGCAAGAGGCACTAAAACATACAATGGAAGCACAAAACCACAAGATTGGCTGATTGATTATGCTACCGCAGTAAAGATAGCAGGAGGAAATTTGAGATGGGCTTTGAGATATGTGCCCCAAATGTTGGAAGGGCCGTCCAGGGTCTGGCTGAACAATCAACCAGCTGGTAGTATCAACTTCTAGTTGGACATCGAGGAAATGTTCGTCAGTAACTTCACTAGTACATACAAGAGGCCAAACAGACCTCAACAACTGGCCATGTGCAAGCAGAAACCGAATGAGACAGATAGAGAATTCTTGACTCGGTGGTGCAACCTCAGAAACTCATGTGAATGAGTAATTGAATCACAAACGATTGCTTGGTTCGCACAAGGATGCAGATACGAGAGTGTTTTGTGGCAAAGGCTACAGAGAGATATGCCGATGATGTTGGCAGAGACTATCAGAATAGAAGATTCATATCCTCTAGGGGATCTGACTCAGCCCAAACTTATGTTGGCAGAACACCTTGAATAGCATGACCACTATGCTCAAGATGGTGCAGGGTCTTCCCAGCGGAATGAGTGCCGAGGTAGAAGAAGGGATGACAGGCCGGATTACAGATACAGTTCAAATCAGGTGGCTGCGGTTGTACAGGACCAGCTGGGTCATGAAAACAATCAGCGTCAGAAGAATGGCCCTCAGCAATGGACACCAAGAAATGATGGGAATAAACAGTGGACCCCGGAAGAGAAGAAACAGGGGCAAGAGAGGCCAAAATACACGTTTGAGTCGATGCTGGATCAGCCATGTAAATTTCACATGCCTAACCCGGCCAAACCAGCCAACCACACAACTCGCCAATGAGCCTGGATGAAGAGCGCAATGGGAAACCCGGCGTCAATGCAAATACCACAACAGCAAACACACCACCAACAATAGCCGTAGCTTACAGGAGGAAATGAACAGCAACTGATGTTACCTCCGCCACCTCCGAGGTATGAGAATCAGGACCAGAGGGATGCAGTTCACCAAGTAATGAATCAGAATGAAGATAGTAGAGGGAACCCCGGAAGTAATGGACGCAATTATTATAGGGAGCACCACCAGTCCTATTGTGAGTTCATCACGGAGCAACAGGATAGGTAGAGCGTACAACGCATGCACATGAAAGTGAATGCAGTTATGCCGGCAGTACCAAGGTACATGGCATGGTCAGATCAGGAAATAACTTGGAGTATCAAGGATCATCCAAAGATAATGCCAAACCCTGGATCATATGCCTTGGTGCAAGATCCAACATTTTTCGGACCCAATATCAATGTGAAATTTTCAAAGGTGTTGATAGATAATAGAAGCAGCATCAATATTATGTACAAGGATACCATGCACAAACTCGACATATCTCCGAATATGCTGCAGTCGACTAGGACAACCTTTCATGGGATAGTGCCAGGATTGTCCTGCGAGCCCATCGGGAAGGTCCGAGTGAAGGGAATATGCCCGAGAGGCAATAATAAAGTGGTTATTATCGTATTCCTATTTATGATAAATGTTTATTTTACATGCTATAATTGTATTAATATGGAAATGTTAATACATGTGTGTTTAATAAACAAAAAGGAAGTTCCTATTTATGCCTCTCTCATAAACTAGCTCGTTGATTAACAAGATGATCAAGGTTTCCTGATCATGGACATTGGATGTTGTTAATAACAAGGTCACAACATTAGTGTAATGGTGTGATGAACATTCATCCGAAGTATAGCATTACGATCAAAGTCATTGAGTTTATATTGCTATAACAACTTACGAAGTGATCCTAATCCTTAGACCATGAGATCATGTCAATCACTAACACCGAAAGAGTTTCTTGATAACATCAAACGTCAAACCGTAACAGGGTGATTATAAAGATGGATTCAGAACTAATAAAGTGTTATGTTGAGGCCCATGGATCGAGAGTGGAATTTGTTCATCCCGATGACGGATAGATATACTCTGGGCCCTCTCGGTGATATCACATTGGTTAGCTTGCAAGCAAGTGATTTGATCACTAGAATGTTATATCACGGGAACGAGAAAAGAGTGCATGTCAGTAACGAGATCAAACTAGGTATGGAGATACCGATGATCGAATCTCGGACATGTAATATATCGCAAAACAAAGGGATTAAGATACTAGCGTAAAAGGTTCTGACGATCACAAGAAAGTCATCATTGAATGTGTGGGAGTCAGTATGGGTCTCCAGATCCCGCTTATGATTATTGATCCGAGAGGGGTCTCGATCATGTACGCATTATTCGCGAACCGTAGGGTGACACACTTAAGAGACACCGACATCCATTTGGAGCAAAAGTTTCATGCCGAAAAGAAAAGGAAAGCGTAGGAATTTATTTCACTAGACACCGAAACTGTTTCGGTTGAAATTGCTGAAACTGGTTCTGCATGTGAAATGGAATACTAGCAAGGGTTTTATGTGAATGTTTGTTAATTAAAGTAATTAACAAAATTCTGAATAAATAAATAAAAGAGTTTTATTTAAATGAGAGATTGCATTAAATTTGGTGGAAATTTAATGCATGTGAGTGGATTTTTGAGTGGAGGCTTTTTAATGGGAGTGGAGGCTTTTCATTTTGAGTGGGAGCTCCACCCACATGAATGTGGAAGACGTGGGGGCATCCCCCATGGCTGGGCGCCATGCCCCTTGGGTGCCCCCCTCTCCCCTATAAAAGGCCCCCCTCTCCTCCTCTCAAAGCACACCTCCTCGTGAAGGATCTCTCTCCCCCTCTAGAATTTATCCCCCATGGTCTCGGACTAGCGAGATACATGTTCCCGGTGGCTTTTCGGCAAGAAAGAGTTGTGCTTCCGCTACATCGCTGGAGCGAGGAGGCGGAGGTTGCTCGGGGCCTCGAACGTGTGTGCGAGCACGGATGCGCTGCTGTTTTGCGGCGCTAGGACTTCCTCTCGATCTTGAGATCGGCAAGAGATCGTCTACATCAACCACGAGTTTGGACTCGTTAAGCTTTGTAGGTCTTCAAGGGTATGTTCTCTACGGATATACATCCGCCCGTTGTTTGTATCTAGTAGATAGATCTTGGTACATAGTTGTTCCCATCGTAGGAAAATTTTTGTTTTCTATGCTGCGAACCCTACAGTGGTATCAGAGCCGGATCTATGCGTAGATGCTTTGCACGGGTAGTACACATATGAGTATGTGGGCGATGATGATCATTTTATTGCTTCTTAGTTGTACTTTGGATATTGGTGGCATAGTGGGATGAAGCGGCCCGGACAAACTTTACATGTCCTCGCACATGAGACCTGTTCCACGCTTGACATGCAACTAGTTTTGCATAAGTGGCTAGCGGGTGTCTGTCTCTCCTACTATAGTCAATATCTAATTTGCAACGAGTTGTCAACAATTTGGTTATCCTCATTGTGGTTCATGTTCATAGGTAAGAACGGTTCTATCTACGAAATCCCTAAGCCACGTAAAACTTGCAATGGATAAATTAGAGGCGTCTAGTTTAGATTGTTGCTGGGCTAGTGTTATGATATGGTGATGTTGTAAGTAGAAGTATGAGATGATACTCTTACAACACACATAACGTGTAGGTTCCATAGACCTTGGCCTTACACATAGAGGTATGATAGAGATCATACCACGATGCACATGATGGAGATCAAGTGCGGGAACCATATCATTTCACTTATAAACATGTGATGTTTTGATTGCATCTTATATTGATTGTTTGGCGTTTTATTAGCATAATAAGATGATCCCTCATTTAGATATCAATATAAGAATGTGTTCTTCCTTAAGTATGCACCGACAATGTTTCGTCGCTTCAAGACATCACGTGATGATCGGGTGTACTTGAATCCATGAGCATATCTCGGGTGTAAGACAGTTACACACGCGAATACTAAGGTTCTTACTTGGCGAGCCTAGCATGTACAGACATGGCCTCGGAACACGGACCGAAAGGTTAAGCATGAGTCATATGTTTTTGATATGATGACCATATGGATGCTCGCCTTTGAAGCTACACCGACTCACGTGATGATCGGACTTGGTGTAGTGGATTTGGTTCATGTAATCACCAAAAAGACATGAGGGATGTCGTTTTTGAGTGGGAGTTCATTTCTGATTTGGATTAGTAGAACTCAATTTATCATAAATTAAATCAAAGTGAATTTGCATAATTTTTTGTAGTCATTGGCATTCGTTCACCACCTTATGCATAGTTGTAATTGAGATAATAGAACTATAGAATTCTGGATATATACTTTACGAACTGGTATCGTATTGTGTTGAGTGTCAATCTAAAGTTTAAAGTCCTATTGCAAACTTTCAGCAAACTTTATTTACTTCGTGAGATTTAATAATTGGTATTAAATCAAGAGTAACAATTCCAGTGTTAGTATCTTAAGTATCATATTTGCCTCCATGATTCTTGATTTAAATATCAAGATTATCTAGGAGCTGAAAGAATTGTTTCAGAAACCATCATGTGTGACAGATATAACGATATCTGAAACAATGTTTTGGTTGCAATATGATAGAGTATAATATATGTTCTCATATTGGATGAGAATTTACGAAGGTTGGAGATGCTAGACATCCTAATCATCCAAAAGGGTTTTGGAAAGTAATGTTATACTCACGATTCGCCTTTATAAGCTACAGTAGCTTGATCATGAAAGTTGTCATGATAAGGATGAATAGAAGATGTATGTAAAGTGTTTACTACACTAAAAGATTACTAAAGAATGGATTTTGAAAGAATACCGATCATTTTGATGATGGTGATCTACTTCAAAGTGCAAGTCCAAAGGTATTCTTATTTGAATATACATGCTTTGGACTATGTGTCATGTATATGGCGCCACTTTTGATGTTGATAAATTCTTTTAAAAAGGAAAAGGAAATGCTGAAATAGAATCTATAAAATATACTTGGCAGAAAAGAAAAGATTGGAAATATCCAATTTAGGTATATATATGATATACATGTTATGGTTGTATTCTTTGCTTGTTAAACAATGTGGTTCTTGGGTATTGGATACCGAATTGGTTGGTATGAAATTTCATACGGAACGATGCAATTCATGAACCACAATGGCCTAAGTAACTAGCAAGAGAATATGTGATGATGTTCATAAAAAAAAACCGTTGTTTGTATTTCTCGTTGACATCAAGGCTTGACTTCAAGATTTGTTTTAATAATTGTTATTTGAATCAGGTATTATGAGAACAAAGGTTGTTCAAATAATTACCGTATTCCATATAAGATGGATGATTTACAAATCTAGTTGAAGAAATCACATCCATAAAACCTAATGCTAAAATGTTGCAAGACAAATGATTGAAAGATCACTTATGAAGTGACATTGCTGTTTAAATTATATTGGAAAGAAAACATGAAGAATCTCCATATTCATGGATTTTTGGAGTCTTTGATTTGATCAAGTGACGCTTGTGAGACTTTCCACGTGATAATTAAAATTTCGTTCAAAGGCCAAAGAAGAACGAATGAATAAATTATTGGAATTTATACATATCGATGTATGTAGTCCATTATGTATAGTCGTAAGCGATGGATTTCAAATTCATATGCTTTCTACGAAAATTTGGGTGAATATTCACTTAATGAGAAAGAAGTATGAAATATTTGAAAAACGTTTCAAAGACTTTCAAGATGAAGTGGAAAATCATTGTGACAAGAAAATAAATGGTTTATAATTTTATCATAAGGGATTTATTTGAGTTACAAGTGTAACAAGAAAATAAATGAATTATGATTTTATCATAAAGGGATTTATTTGAGTTGCAAATTTAGCAAAACACCTAGATTTACATATCCCGAAACACCATAGGAATATGGAGTGTTTGAGATTTGTAATGAAACCTTGTTTGACATGGTTGGATCAAAGGTGTTATTTATAAAACTGCCATTATGTTTTAAAAGATTAAAGCTTTAGACACTACCGCTTTTACACTAAAAAGAGCTCCATCTTGATCCGTTTAAATGACACCATATGAGTTATGGTTTGGGGTAAAACCCAAGTTGTCCTTTCTTAAATTTTGGTGCTAAACATAAGTAAGATGTTTACAACCAAAGTCGGATGAGCATGTCTTTGTAGGTTATTTCGAATAACAATTGGTTATTCCTCCATAACACCAAGGACAAAAGAGTTTGTCGCTTGAAACATGAAGTTTCTTGAAGAAGGAATTTTTCATAAAAGTTAAGTGGGAGGACAATAGAACTTTGATAAGGTTAACGAACCTTAGCTAAATGTGCTGAGTTGCGCAGCACCGGAAATCGTTCCGGAGGCTGCCATAATGCTCATAGCTTATGTGCCTCAAAGGTTGTGGTCACGGAGATCTAAGTTCTTATTGAACCAAGTCGGTCGGATAAACAATCAAATGCTAAGATTTGAGAGTAAAACATTATTGTTTGACAATGATGAACCGAATACATACAAAGAAGCGATGATGGGCCCTGACTCCGTCAAATGGCTTGAAGCCATAAAATCCGTGATAGTTCCATATACGAGAAATCAAGTTTTGAACTTGGAAGACCCTCCAGAAAGGTGTAAAAACCTATCGGTCGTATTTGGATCTATAAAGAAACAGACATGGATGTCTCACATCTATGAAATATTCGACATGTCGTAAAGTATTTTATGACAATGTTCAAAGAGTTGACTATGACAAGATTTGATCTTTCATAGCGATATTTAGTCTGAACAGATTAAAGTAGCAACCACTACATATAATTTGGTATATGGTAGATGAATAAACAAAACAAAGTTCTTCTAATAGAATGGTTACCTAGGACGTGTACATGACACGGTCCAAAGGGTTTTGTTAAATTCAAAGGATGCTAAAAGGGCATGCAAACTTCAATGGTTGAAGTAAGCATCGCGGAGTTGGAATCTTCACCATGATGAAAAATGAGTTTTTCATCTAGAGACGATGAAGATGCTTGCATTTTTCAAGAAATTAAGTGGGAGCGCTGAGACATATTTCTAATACATTATGTGAAGGACATCTTGTTGATTAGAAATGATGTATCTTTTAATGACAAAGGTTAAGAATTTCATTTCGATGAAAGACTTAGGCAAAACCCGAATATTTAGCATGAATGTCTATAGTGGATAGACTGTAACGCTAATATGTTTATGCCAAACGTACATATATGAGATATTGAAGGAGTTCAATATAGAAACGACAAGAAACAGTTCTTGTTGCATGGAAAGGAATTGAATCAAGATTCAAGTGTATCGACACTTGATAAGTGAAACAATATTTAAGTGCTTTGACACTTGATGAGTGCAATCACGAGAATGTTTTGATCAATCATACCATGATATGTACACATCCAGATATGTCCTATGCTCTAAGTGTTATGAGCATATACCAGAATGAATCATAAAATGATCATTGGACGATAGTGAGGATATTCTTATGATCTTTTGGAACAACTAAGAATATATTTGTGTAGATGTGACAAACAATTACAAATAGTTCATTGTAAAGAGTTACATTGATACTAGTTTTGTCACAAGATACAAATTAAGTTTATCTCAATTTAAACTATGGGTGGCACAATGTAATGGAAAGGAGATTCCATGATGGATTTGGAAGAATTCCAAAGTTAAGACATTGTGACGAATACTACAAGAAAAGGCTAAGTATATGACTGCTATAGTAGCAGCAAAGGAGGGAATTTGTGTCAAGTAGTTTGTTATCAAACTAAGGTGTGGTTCGCAACGGGCTAACATTAAAGATATATTGTATGACAATAGTATCGATGTGTTTTAACCCCAAGGAACTAAAGGTCTCACCAAAAGACCAAATTTATACAATGCCATCTCATTGGGGAATGAGTGATGCGTGGAGACGCAAAGACATGCAAATACACACGGACCTGAAGCGTCAGATCCGTAGATTATGTTAACCACTTGCAATTGCGTATTTGGAACACCAGAGCCATAGGTGTTCAATACACAAAGTTTTCAAACTAGATTATTGTCTCTAGTGCAAGTGGGAGACTGAAGGGAATATGCCCGAGAGGCAATAATAAAGTGGTTATTATCATATTCCTATTTATGATAAATGTTTATTTTACATGCTATAATTGTATTAATACGGAAATGTTAATACATGTGTGTTTAATAAACAAAAAGGAAGTTCCTAGTTATGCCTCTCTCATAAACTAGCTCGTTGATTAACAAGATGATCAAGGTTTCCTGATCATGGACATTGGATGTTGTTAATAACGAGGTCACAACATTAGTGTAATGGTGTGATGAACATTCATCCGAAGTATAGCATTACGATCAAAGTCATTGAGTTTATATTGCTATAACAACTTATGAAGTGATCCTAATCCTTAGACCATGAGATCATGTCAATCACTAACACCGGAAGAGTTTCTTGATAACATCAAACGTCACACCGTAATAGGGTGATTATAAAGATGGATTCAGAACTAATAAAGTGTTATGTTGAGGCCCATGGATCGAGAGTGGAATTTGTTCATCCCGATGACGGATAGATATACTCTGGGCCCTCTCGGTGATATCACATTGGTTAGCTTGGAAGCAAGTGATTTGATCACTAGAATGTTATATCACGGGAACGAGAAAAGAGTGCATGTCAGTAACAAGATCAAACTAGGTATGGAGATACCGATGATCGAATCTCGGACATGTAATATATCGCGAAACAAAGGGATTAAGATACTAGCGTAAAAGGTTCCGACGATCACAAGAAATTCATCGTTGAATGTGTGGGAGTCAGTATGGGTCTCCAGATCCCGCTTATGATTATTGATCCGAGAGGGGTCTCGATCATGTCCGCATTATTCGCGAACCGTAGGGTGACACACTTAAGAGACACCGACATCCATTTGGAGCAAAAGTTTCATGCCGAAAAGAAAAGGGAAGCGTAGGAATTTATTTCACTAGACACCGAAACTGTTTCGGTTGAAATTGCTGAAACTGGTTCTGCATGTGAAATGGAATACTAGCAAGGGGTTTTATGTGAATGTTTGTTAATTAAAGTAATTAACAAAATTCTGAATAAATAAATAAAAGAGTTTTATTTAAATGAGAGCTTGCATTAAATTTGGTGGAAATTTAATGCATGTGAGTGGATTTTTGAGTGGAGGCTTTTTAATGGGAGTGGAGGCTTTTCATTTTGAGTGGGAGCTCCACCCACATGAATGTGGAAGAGGTGGGGGCAGCCCCCATGGCTGGGCGCCATTCCCCTTGGGTGCCCCCCCTCTCCCCTATAAAAGGCCCCCCTCTCCTCCTCTCAAAGCACACCTCCTCGTGAAGGATCTCTCTCCCCCTCTAGAATTTATCCCCCATGGTCTCGGACTAGCGAGATACATGTTCCCGGTGGATTTTCGGAAAGAAAGAGTTGTGCTTCCTCTACATCGCTGGAGCGAGGAGGCGGAGGTTGCTCGGGGCCTCGAACGTGTGTGCGAGCACGGATGCGCTGCTGTTTTGCGGCGCTAGGACTTCCTCTCGATCTTGAGATCGGCAAGAGATCGTCTACATCAACCACGAGTTTGGACTAGTTAAGCTTTGTAGGTCTTCAAGGGTATGTTCTCTACGGATATACATCCGCCCGTTGTTTGTATCTAGTAGATAGATCTTGGTACATAGTTGTTCCCATCGTAGGAAATTTTTTGTTTTCTATGCTGCGAACCCTACACCGAGTAGACGCTTTTTTTGGCACGAGGGAGAATTGCAGAGTAGAGAATTTGCAATTTGAGGTAGTAGATCTGGAGAGCTGTTATCACGCATTACTTGGACGGCCGACATTGGCCAAATTTATGAGAAGCTGCCATGTTGGTTACTTGAAAATGAAAATGCGAGGACCACAAGGGCTGATAACAGTGACAAGAGATTATAGGAAGTCAATGGAATGTTCTTCAGCCGGATCTAATCTAGCCGAATCTTTGGTGATTGCAAGGGAGAAAAGGAGAATTCAGGAGGTGTCAGCTTTGGCCCAGTCGGCATAGCTTAACACGCCGGCACTGGCTAACCCGCATGGAACCGTATCTTTTCAGCCGACAAAGGAGAAAAAAAATATTCAAATCGATGATCAGTTCCCAAAGAGCACCATCACCATTGGTGCAGGTCTGAATGACAAATACGAAAGCGAGCTCACCAACTTCCTCTATGAGAATCGGGATATCTTTGCATGGTCCACACAAGATCTACAAGGAGTACAGAGGAAGTTGGCTGAGCACTCTTTGCATGTAAGGCCAGGAGCAAGGCCGGTGAAGCAACCTCTCCGCCGCTTCGCCGAAGACAGGAGAAAAATCATAGAGGACAAGATAGCTCGGCTCCTTGCGGCCGGGTTCATCATGGAAGTACTTCATCCGGATTGGCTGTCTAACCCGGTGTTGGTAGAAAAGAAAAAGGATGACCCGAATGTAGTTGTCGTTTGGCGTATCTGCATCAATTACACGAACCTTAACAAGGCGTGTCCTAAAGATCCTTTTCCTTTACCTAGGATAGACTAGGTTATTGATTCAACCGCAGGTTGTGAACTGCTATCATTTGTAGACGCGTACTCTGGTTTCCACCAGATACTGTTAAACTCGGCTGATCAAATAAAAACTGTGTATATCACCCCGTAGGGGCTTATTGCTATCGCACCATGCCATTCGGCCTGCGCAATGCAGGGGCCACATATCAACGATGTATGCAGAAATGTCTGCATGATCAGATTGGAAAAAATGTTCAAGTGTATGTTGATGATGTGGTTATAAAAACCAAAGAGAGCCATACGCTCCTAGAAGATATCCAGCAAACATTCGTGAATCTAAGGAGATTCTGAATGAAGCTTAACCCAGAAAAATGCACCTTCGGTGTACCGGCCGGAAAATTACTCAGTTTCCTGGTATCCAGCCGAGGTATAGAGGAAAATCCGACTAAAATTCGTGCGGTAGAAAGGATGGAACTGCCAAGATGCCTCAGTGACGTCCATAAATTTACAGGATGCCTTGTATCCTTAAGTCAGTTTGTGAGTCGGCTAGGGGAAAAAGCATTGCCTTTGTATCAATTGATGAAAAAATACGATAAATTCACCTAGACACCTCAAGCTAATAATGATTTTCATGAACTAAAAAAGATGTTGGCCACAGCACCTATTTTAGCTTCCCCATTGTCGAAAGAGCCTATGTTGCTCTATGTGGCAGCAACAAACAGAGTTGTGAGTGCGGTAATAGTAGTAGAGCGTAATATGGAAGGTAAGTCGGTGCAAAGGCCGGTATATTACCTAAACGAGGTATTATCGGCTTCAAAGAAAAACTATCCACATTACCAAAAAATGGCTTACGGGGTATATATGTCGGCAAAGAAGCTCAAACGTTATTTTGAGGAACACCCCATAAAGGTGATCTGCGAAGCACCTATAGCCGAGATAATGAGAAACAAATATGCAAGTGGCCGAATAGCAAAATTGGCAATTTCATTATCCCCTGATGCCCTGCAATTTGATAGACGAGATGCAATCAAATCTCAGTCGGTGGCCGACTCTTTTGTCGATTGGGCCGAGATACAGTATGAACCCCCATTACCCGATCCAAATTATTGGACGATGCATTTTTATGGATCCAAGTTAAGGAACGGGTTAGGACCAGGGGTAGTATTGACCTCTCCGAAGAAAGATCAACTGGAATATGTATTACAGATACCTTTTGCTGCATTAAACAATGTGGCCGAATACGAGGCACGTGTCCATGGCCTAAAGGGGGCGAAGGAAATCAGCATACGTCGGATTCTCTGTTTTGGAGATTCGGACCTTGTGGCCCAGCAGGTATCAGGAAATTGGGATGCATTGGATGCGAACATGGCCCTATATCGGTTTCATGTACAGAAAATTAGTGGTTATTTTGATGGGTGTGAGTTCCATCACATACCTCGGGCGGAAAACAATGTCGCGGATATCCTGTCAAAGATCAGATCAACCAGACAATCAATTCCACCGGGCATCACCCTAGAACACCTGAGAAAGCCATCAATCATATCTTCACCATAATCCTAATCAATTCTCCTTTCATCGAATAAGAAATCCAAGTGTGTCCCAATGGAAATTGACAAGGAATGTTGGCCAAATAACCCGGGGACTGACTCGGTTAACCAAAAAGATGGTTGGAACAATTCAGAGGATGTTACATCAGTAGAAGTAATGGAAATTGATACAATAGCTACCTCAGAAAGGGATGTACTAGGATGGGCACGGCCCATATTCCTATTCCTCAAAAATGAGACCCTGCCGGATGATGAGGTCCTTGCTAGGTAGACAATAAGACGGGAAAAAGCATACACAATAATAAATAATGAGCTCTATAAGAGAAGCATAACAAACATACAACAACGATGTGTTGACCCGGCAAAAGGACAAGAGATCATGTTAGACATACATCAAGGAGAATGTGGGCACCATGCCTCGTCCAGATCCCTTGTGGCCAAGGCATTCCGACATGGGTTTTATTGCCCAAGTGCGCTAAAAGAAGCAAAATAACTAGTAGCAACGTGCAACGACTGCCAAAGCTACGCCAATAAAATACATATGTCTTCATCCGAGTTAAAAACAATACCAATCACTTGGCCATTTTCGATATGGTGCCTAGATATGGTAGGCCCATTTAAGCCGGCTCGCGGCGGCGTGACTCAGATTCTGGTCATGGTGGACAAATTTACAAAATGGATAGAGGTAAAGCCGATAAAAAAGTGCGACGGGCTCACAGTGATAAAGTTTCTGAAAGACATCATTCTGAGATATGGCTATCCACATAGTATAATTACAGACAATGGCACAAACTTTGCTGAAGGAGCCTTTGCTCGGTTCTGCCAAGAAAAGCACATAAGACTCGATGTTGCTTCAGTATCTCATCCGGCGTCAAATGGGCAGGTAGAAAGATCAAACAGACTCATGTTATCCGGAATAAAACCTCAGCTGATAGAACCACTTCAGAGGTCGGCAGGATGCTGGATTGAGGAACTCCCAGCGGTATTATGGAGTTTAAGAACTACCCCGAATAGATCAACATGGTACACCCCATTTTTCTTATATATGGGGCAGAGGATGTACTTCTAACCGACATAGTGCATGACTCTCCAAGAGTCACTCAATACAAGAGGGCCGAAGTAAATGAGATATCTCGACAGGATGATGTGGATCTACGAGAGGAAGCAAGAGAATTGGCATTATCAAGATCAGTTGTTTATCAACAATATCTCAGACGATATCATAGCAAGAAAGTAAATCTCAGAGTTTTCAAGGAAGGTGATCTAGTTCTTCGCCTAGTGCAACGCACGGCCGGTATGCATAAACTATCGCCCCCATGGGAAGGACCATGCATCGTGAGCAAAGCATTGCACAACGATGCATACTACCTAATCGATGCTCAAGCACCGGAAAAGAATAAGGCATATAAATCCAGAGACGAGTCAAAAAGACCTTGGAATGTAGCGTTACTCCGCCCATTTTACACTTAGAGGAAGAGTATTGTATCCAGTAATATTATGTATCAGCTTGTTGTGTTAATGAAACCTCGGTAGCCCGAGATGTGGATCGGGGATTGACATATATTGTTTAATCATTTTGATTATGTATGAAACCTCGGCAGCTCGATATGTGGCTCAAGGACTGCCCCATATTATTTGTCGTTATGATTAGGTATGAAACCTCGGCGGCTCGAGCAGTGGCTCGGGGACTATCCAGTGTAATTTGTCACTAATTGTATCTACAATATGAATGATCACTTCGGCAACCCAAGCAGTGACCCGGGGACTTCCCCATGTTCTTTATTATTATGATCATATATTTGATACGAATGATAACCTCGGCAATCCGAGAGATAACTCAAGAACTATCCCACATTGCCTATATTACCCATGAGTATTCGGTATCTCAAAAGGGTCGTACGTCTATCTGACTGAATGAAGTATGAACAGAGGAGTCATAGTCTCCGATCTTTCACAAGCTAAAAGACAAACTTACGATAGATAAAGTAAGAGCCGACAGACAATCAAGCACACGAAAGTATGATTCAAACCTATGAACTAAATTTTGCGAACAAGAATACACATTGCACAAACTCAACCAGAACAATAATAACATAACGATTACTATAGCATATGAAGGATTCCGAAGCTATACGGATAAAACGATACCAACATAAGCAAATTGTATTAGAACAGCATACGCCCGGCATACCGGAGACTTAAACAAATAAGAGTTTTATAGATCAGACATTAGCAGTTGTCGAGTCATCAGTAGGAGGAGCAACGGTAGCAGCGGGTTCCCGACATTGGTAACTCGACTACAATCGAAGGTGCTTCGACCTCTATAGAAGGAATAGCTTTAGGATCAGGAGTCTCCGCGATTGCCCGAGCCTCCGCAAAAGTAACCTCGACATCAACCGAGGTGGCCACAACATATTGAGCATGGGCGGTCTGCCGTGAGGCTCCACCTTGGGCTTGGGAAGCTTCAGTACCCTTGGAGGAGGACCGAGCTTCGACGTTCCCTCCTGAACTGCCACTAGACTCATCAGATCTTCTGGAATCCCTGTCTGATTCACCTTCATCACCAAAATCCCTGTCGAGTTCATCATCAGTAGCAGCCTCACCGTTTTCCTCGGCATCGTCGGGAAGGAAACTCGGCCTCTCGTTCCATTGATGCACATTGGCATATTCGATGAGCTGATAGGCACGGGCTTGGCGGCGAGCAACATAATCCGGATCCTTGACCCAAGGGGAACCAGTGCGCAAGTTCATCAAAGTATCAAGGGAAATATCCTTGTACCATGACAGAACAGCAGTAAGCTCCATATCAGCCCCGGCTCGCCCGGCGGATTCTCTCCAAAGATTCAGCTGAGTCTGAGAATCCATCAGCTTCGCCACGAGTACTTCCACCTTATAAATCTTTGGTTCATTCGGCCAAAGCACATTGAAGGCCCGAATTGCTGCTTTTACTAGATCCTTTCCCATGATTTTCATCGGCTCAGTGGCAGCAGCAATAGAAACCAAGAGATCCTGGATGGAATACTCTTGATCCGGGAGATTGGGATCACCTCTGTGGCCACGGGTGGCAACCACGGCTTTAGTACTCACCGGCTCGGCTTCTGGAAAATGATATGTAAAGCAAAAACGCTACATAAGTGAAGTGAAACAATGAGCAAAGAATGACTTGGCTAGAAATTAAGAAGAAAGAACACTAGCGAAAAAGCTTACGATGGATATATCACAACATCTTCTGGAGATCCACGCCCCATCCAGTCCTTTTCTTCTCAAACCAAGTGATCTCCTCGGTCATCGTCTTATTTTTTAGCTCGGCCGCGTCAAGGAGCTCCTTGTCCTTCTGAAGCTAAAGATTTAACCGAGTCTTTTCCTCAGAAAATTCTTGGTCATTTTTTTCAAGTTCGGACTTCTACGAAGATTTCAAGGACTCAACCTCGGCACGGAGCCGAGCTATCTCATCATCCTTCTCCTTGAGCTGTGCCGAGTGAGTTCCTGCTTGCTCTAAAAGATGCAGCATCATATCAGGCATGGGTATGCACTCTTGATGTGATGCTGCAAACATTTGTAACTTGCCTGGGCCAAAGATGGAGCACTATAAGATACTCGAAACTCGTCTAGAAGAAGAACGGATGAGTATAGAGTGAAAGGGCAACTAACCTTCGAGGTGGGTAACTTTCTTCGTCAGCCGAGTATTTTGATTGTTGATATTAGCTGGGTAAGGGTACATCGTAAGTTAATTAAGACGCAGAGACTTGTACAAAGAATTTGGGTACAAAAAAGGCCGAATGATCCACCTGTCTTTTGCAGAATAGGAACCATATTATCAAAATTGTCTTGAAGTTTCCTATGCGAAAAGAGCAGTTTCTGGAACTCGGCTATACCCCGATTATGAGAAACCTAAAATAACGAAGAATTATAAAGAGAAACTGTAAGGGAAATCCGTATTAAGTAAAAACTTGACTCGGATCTGAATGGCTAGATATTTAAAACTACCAACATAGGAAGATCCAAATAAAATAAAAAATGACTCAGATCTGGATGGCTGGATATTCAAAGCTATTACCTAAAAAGGGTCTTAATCAAGTAAAATTTGACTCAGATTTAAGTGGTCAGAGGCGTTTTAATTCAAGAAATGCACATCATTGCCTATTACGCAAACAGGTAGCTATACTCTAAACACGGAAAACTTCCAAACGAATAACAATTATTCGGTTGCAAGTTCGGGGACTAATGGGAATATAGTATACTATGCATAAAAGATAGGGTAAATTAGAGCGCATACCTCATTCATTTTGTCACTCTCAAGCACAACCTTAGCAGCCAAGTGCAAACGGTTGCTGATGTCGGAAAACTAGAAATATTGATTACTGGGATTGCCCTCAAGCTGGTCGGTAGCATTTCACTTGTTGGCATACTCCACCAATGATCTGAAACTACCACCGCTCTCAGTACACGTCAAAACTTTGCCTTTAGCTTCACGTGCCTGATGTGCAGCTGTCTCAGCCGTCGGGCTCTTGTGAAGCACGAGCCGTGTATCGGCAGCAGAGACAGACAAAGGTTTGGCCATAGAGGCCCCTTTGCGGAGCATGTCAGCAACAGTCGGCTGTGTGGGACCAGTCCTTCCTTTTTGAGATGGCATAGATTTGGCAGCTCCATCCTTCTTGGTCTTGACAGAGACTTCAGCAGTGGGCAAAGACTTAGAGCAAGGTATCATACTCGGAGCAATAACTGTTGCGGCAGAGGGAGCATGTGCCTCAACAGCGGCCGAGGTAGCGCCAAGTTCGGCAGCAGCCGAAGTAGCGGGAATTTTGGTAGCAGCCGAAGTAGCAAGAACTTCGGCAGAAGCCAAAGTAGCAGGAACATAGGTAGAAAGAGGATCATCTAAATGACCTGGCATATTTACATCAGCGTCAGCGCTAGGAGGAACTTCACTCCCATCCCGCCAAGGCGGGTTGTTAGTCGGCAAGGGAGGAGAACTATCACGGGGAGGACTATGAACTCGAACATCTTCTGGAGGCGATGGAAAAAGTGGTCGAGTAACGTGAGACGCAAACTCGGACCACTGGGTTTGACAGAAAGAGGAGCACTGCCGAAATAAAAATAAAGACCAATTTAGAGAAACAAAGAGAGAAACAAAAAAATACAAGTTAAAGCATGCAGGGAAACTTACCTAGAGATCCCGGCATGGTTTTGCGCTTTGGGATGTGCTAGGAGGATTTCTTAGTTCGCTTCCTAGGAACTGCATCAGAAGGATCATTCGAGGTAGCACGCTTTTTCGACGAAGCGGGAGCCTCGGAAGCAAGGGGAACGGCATCATGGACCTGACTAGCCGGATTAGCTGGGAAAGAAGGAGCCGGCAACTACCTCGAGAATTTCGACATCGTCCGAATCACCTTCGTCAGCGCGGGCCGAGGTTCTACCTCGAGTGCAAGCGGGAGCAGCCTAGGGCTTAGGAATAAATTCCTCTGGGTCAGGTTCTCCATTGTCCTAGGTACTGCGATCAGCGACCCAAGGAAGAGACGGCACCTCGGCATCTTCCGTGACTTGCTCGGCAAATTTCTGCAAGAGAAAACATAAGTTAGCAGAATAATCAAAAGAAAATGACTCGATGAAACAATTCGTATCCGAATTACCTGAGGAGGGGGATTGTCGCGGGAAAAGGGTTTCATCCCCCACACCCATTCCTCGGGCATCTCGATTTTGAAGATAGCCCGGACGTGCTTATGGATCTTAACGTCGTCAAGCTCAACCGTGGAAACTCGGTTGGGATCCAAAGGACCGCTCGTATAGCAGAGCTTATGGGAGCCGTGTTGAAAAGGGTAGATTCGGCTACTGATGAACGCGGCCATCAGATCTTGTCCATGAAGCCCGGCCCGAGTTAACTCTTTTAGCCGAAGTTCGAATGCTTCGGTAAGATCATTGGTCTTCTTCGTATTATAGAGCTAGTTCTGTTTGGAAGGAGGGCCAATAGAGAAAGCAGGGAGCTGAATCTTGTCCTCCGAACCAGTGTTCTTGACATAGAAGAACGACCTATGCCATTTCTTGCAGGACTCTAGTCCTGTGACTCGGGGGAACAAGGAATTTTTCTGGGGTGTAATGGAAGCATCCCCGCACTAAGTTAGAGATTTCTCGGAGGGATGAAGTGACTTATCCGGCACTACGTTATCTCGGATCTAAAAAAACTTCGACCAAACATCTACGGAAGACCAGTGGCTGAAGTATCCCTCAAAGGCCGAGATGAAAGCCTAGAGAGAGGATATGGTGTTAGACGGCAGATGATGAGGTTGAAGGCCGAAGAAGTCAAGAAATTTCCTAGCAAAATCACTAAGAGGAAGGCCGAATCCCCTGGCAAAGTGCTACATGAACACTACATACTCGCCGTCCTAAAGTACGGCGGAGGATTCTTTGTCGGGTAAGCGACACTATACCTCGGCGGGTCTTGCGTATCCACTCGATCTCTCGGCGAGTAACCGTGGATCCTTGCCAAGAGCCTCGTTCTGGGCCCAGCATGAGCTCTTCTTCCACCAAGACAACGCCGCTAAGAGAGCTCGACATGGGCTCGTCGGAGGAGCCAATGGAGGATTCACTAGCAACGGGGAGAGGCCTGGAAACCCAAGGCCCCGTCGAACCAACGACGAGCGCGACAGCGGTAAAAGAAGAAGAACCACCGCAGAAAACCCAAGGCGGGGGCGAAGCGCAACGAGCAAGGACCGAGCAACGGGAGCGCGACGCGTGAGGAGGAGCGCAGCGGCGCGCTTGTGAGAGTGGAAGCGCAGCGGCATGGTCGCTAGAGCAGGACCATGGTGGCGGTGCAAGAAGGAAGACAAGGGAAGTGGAGAAGGGGAAAGTGAGCCAACCCATCCCCACTCCCCTACTTATAACCGCGTGAGGCGTGCGGCAGTGGGATTGCAGATGCGGCACGGTAACCGCAAACGGGCGTGTACCATTCGTACACGATCAATGATTGGAGCCACATCGAGGACCACACGACACAAGAGGAGATCAGGCCACAATAACCGTTGAAGTGACCAAAGAGTCACTACACGATAGGACTACCTCAGTAATTACTGTAGCACTGTTAGGATGCACTGTAGCGATACAAAAAAAGACGAAAGGCAATGATTGGTACACGTAGGACGAAGCTTACGGGAGAAGCTAAGAAGAGAACTCGGACAGAAGAAAGTGACTCAGAAGACAGATCACACCTCGGTAACAAAGGCTGAGCAAAAGGGAGATAAAATGATAGAAACACTGGCTAAATATTATGTCGAATAGAAAGATAAAGAGAGTAAAAGTCAGGAAACTGATGTGATCTGGCCGAGGCATTCGGCAGGACCGCACCACCTTCGGGGATTAATGTTGGGGGGATAACCCCAGGTAGGGCCAAGGTAAGTAAGAAAGAGAGGGGACCTTTTATACCCAGGGCCGGGTCATGGCGTGGTTCGGCCGAGTTATGCAAGGATCGGCCGAATAAGGTATGACTTATCCTGAATCAGGTAGGTGAGACCTAACCCGGCCGACTTATGGGTCATGTCCGCTAGGCGTTGTTGTTTAACTTGAATGCAGGTAAGGGTCAAGCCGATTTATGCGAGTCTAGGACGAGTAATGGGAAGCTTGTAGAGGAACGAGGTAACTCCCAAAGTCAATCCCTAGATGTTGTCTCTAAGGAATCTGCACAGTGCCAAGCGCTAGAGACAAGAAGCAGAGCAGCAGAGGGACAGAGGAGGGTCATGAAGGTGACAGTCATCAGGCCCAAGGCTCACATGTGATAGGATCTGGGTCTTTGTCATCGATAGAAGGGGGACACAGAAAGAGGTCCACTGAGTTATCGCTTTGGGACAAGCATATTCCACGAATATGCCCGTCCACGTCAGCCCTAGGAGGAACCAAGGGACTCCTTTATAAGGAGAGGCAGGGCGTTCTGGACAGGGGATCGATTCATTTCTCTCTCTAGGGCATAAGTTGTATCTTCTTCCTCCTCCTTCTGATACAGCTCGAGGAGCACTTGTAGCCCCATTGAAGAGGAATAAGAGTTGAGTTCAAGCATTCTGTGTGTAGAAAACACTACATCTTCCCTCCCTGGATCCCACTAGCATCCATTGGCCCCAAACTTAAGCCTACCCATGGCATATGCCGTGCCACCACCACGATACAGTTGTCCTTCAACAAGTTTCTAATGCATGGTTCTAACAATCTAGTTCACTCTTGTGGAGCTTTACACTATAGCCAATATCTCGAGACTCTAGTAACTTTTCCTTCATGGTAAATGTTGCGAACTTCTATTCGGACATGCTGAGTCTAAAGTGTCACTCCACTTAACCAAAGCTGAATCTCCAGTAGCAACGATGGTTGGTTTTCCTCAAGGTTCTGACATAGGTCTCTTGGTAAATGTGGCAAGATTGATGTAATGGTTGACATAAACTTAGCCGGAAAGACCTTTTGTTATATTCTCTTGATTCAGCAACAACAATCACTCTTCATGAGGCATCTTATACAATTTAATATAAGAGTTTTTATTATGATTTCCTTTGTATCCGAAGTCCGACCTTTACTTGATGCTTTGTGTCTCGAACATCAAGGAGAACATTTAAAGTAGTGTTGCTAAATGTCTCTTGGTCGATCCTCTAGACTCTCTTATGTTGGCAAGAAACTTGTTGTGCCAAGTAAGTGAAGTCTGAGATTGAAGTTCCTTTCTTCTCGTGTCATCAGGAATCTTTTTAACTATTCATCTTAGTGGTGTAAAGTGATATCACGATCTTTGGCAAAGATTTCAATATATTTGGACGAATAAAGAGTTTCCTTCGTTTCTTGACCATGTTTTAAGAGTGACTATGATTTTGGTAATCAATAGTTTCTTTTGATACATGTTCCTATGACTCTTATGAGTCCTCGCCACAAAACACCTTTCTGTCTTAAACCTTCTGTTGAATGAAAGAGTGACCCTTCTATTGAATGAAAGAGTGACCCTTCTATTTCAAAAGTAGTTCAATAACTTGGTTTTGTTGATCCAAAACTCTGCAACCCAAAATCTCTACTTAAGCCATTTAGTAGAGGTTCATTTCTTGAAGTCTTTGGTTATGATCTTTCTGTTGGAAGCTTTCCTTTTCAGAAGCTTCAAAACCTCCTGTAAGCTCCATGGTCTCAATCCTTATGAAGACCATCCATCTAACAAACTTGAAACCTTCTCCTGTAGTTTCCTCCGTTACCTTGACGTGTTTCATGCTTGTCATCTCAAAGTTGTTTCTGAACACTCCATCCATGAGTTTACCATGAGATACTCTGAGTGTTTTCTGAACACTCCATCCATGAGTTTTCCATCCTCTGTGTCTCTTCCTACCTCTGGAATCTCGGGTCGAGATTCTCGTAAGGGGATAGAGCTGTAACACCCTAGTTCTAGTTAAATAGTAATTAGGGTTTTGATTGTGCATTCATAAGCATCATCTCTTCAAAATGCATGGAAAGATAAATATACAAAACCCTAACCCTAATTCCCTCTCTCTCAAAGCAACTCAAAAAAATTGAGTATTTTGAAAGCTACCAAAACTTATGGAGCCCAACCTGAGTAAAAGGAGCCCCATAGTATTTTAAATAATTTACAAATCTCTCTGGTATTTTTCAAATGATTCAAAATAGTTTGGAAATTCAAATACAAAAGGGAAAGTGAAAACAGAAAAAGGAAAAAGTGTTTTGCAAATAAAAACAGAAGCCAGGCCGTAGCCCAGCCAGCCCAGCTCCCTTTCCTCTCTTCCCTGCTACCCAACGCACCCGCAGCCATCCCAACAAGAGCCCAACGCGGCCCGATACCGCTTCAACCTCCCCTTCATCGTCTTCCTCCTCGCAGGCAAGCAACTCCCTGGCACACGCAATGTCGTCCACCGAGCCGCTCTTAGATGCTCGTTGCTGCCACCCGTGGATGGAAGGATAAGATCACCAAGCCGACGCCCTCGGCCATCCTATCCTCTTACTCCTCCCTGCAGTTCCCCTCTCCTTTTCTCTAAGTCGCTGGAACCCTAGCCCACTGTTCGCCATCGACCCTGTCGACTCTGGCCTCCCCTCATCCATATGAGGCCACCACCATGACCACCTCGCTCGACTCATTCGATTTCCACCACTCGCGTGAGACGGCGTGCTCCCAGGCGTTCCAATCGAACCCTCATTCCTGACTCCGGCCACCGCGTCCATCGATGATTCCGGCCACCTCCGCTCTCAAGCCTCCTCCCTGACCTCCCCCTGCAACCAAGGTGAGCTTGTGGTCCTTCTGGACCACCCCAACGTCTCCCTCTCGCCCTGGTTTGTCCTCGTGTAGTAGCTCGCCATGCACCACCGTCAGACCTCATCGCGGATGATCCTCCGGCTACCATTTAGGAGCGGCGCCGCCATTTTGTTGCTCCTCGCGACCATCCGGTTCTAACCATATGCCCTGATCATGCGCGTGCAGCCGCAAACGCCGGTGCCGGTGACCCTCTATAGGTGGCTGGCGGCATGACGTCACGCTTGCGTCACCATGACGTCAGCAGGCGGGGTCAAAGCTATCAAACATCGGGCAGGTCCCACTTTGCCTGCGTAGTTTGCTGATGTGGCCTCGAGCCCAGTGGTCAGCCACTGTTGCTAGGCTCCATTTAGGTGAAAGCCAACCCTCTCCCTCTGGTGACGTCAGCCTTGTGTAGTAATTCAATTAAGAAAAGGTTTAAAAATTTCAAAAATTGGTATAATCTTATAAAATCAATAACTAATTATCTGTTTATCATAAAAAGACAAATAATATGTCAAAATGTTCAAAAAAATGAGATCTACCTAATTAAGCTTTTATCATGCATTGTTAAACAACTTTCATAGCAAGTTTAATTAGAAGAACATAGTAACCCCTCATTAGGTGTTTCCGGAGTTTCTCTGAAGTAGGGTTTATAACCCTCGGAACCCCGTTTAAATTGCCAAGCATGTTTAGGGTTTCAATTCAATACAATTTTAACTTTTCATATCATCATTCTTGCTTGAGCATTGCATCGATGCCATGTGTTAATTGTTTCCCTCTCTTTCTAGTGTTTGGTTCTTCCCGATAGAATATGATATCGAGATCGAGATTGAAGACCGAGATTAACACCGTCGAAGATTGAAGATTGACGAACATTACTTGACCAACTATAACCAAGTCAAGTGCCAGATGTCCGAAGATCTGCTTATCGGTTATCAACTGGCAAAGGCAAGCATAGCCCCAACATGATATAATCCTATGATTTCAAAAGCATTTCAATTCTTGCCATGATGCATACGATCCTACTATGGTCTTTTATCAATAGATAAAGTATCCTATATGTTGCATTACTCCCTTTGAGCTTATATTACTTGATCCACTGCTCCTAGTATAACTAGGTTTGGCTTGTGTGCACTGCTAGAGCTTATATCTGTGTTCTGCTTAGCCATGCATAGTTGTTAGTGTTGGTTCATCCAGATGATGTGTCAGATGCAGAGAATCTAGTATGACAGTAGAATGTGATGAGATGATACCATAGGTGATATAATTTAAACATTCTAAGGCTTGTATGGGAGGCCATGGTGGGATGTGGTTTTTGTAGTCCCATGCTCGCCACCACTAGGAACCGATTTCTTGCCTTTGGAACCGAGACGAGCGTACAACCACACAGGACCTGGACAACCTCACGAGCAACAAACTTGCCTAGTAGATTCCATGAGTCACATAGTTAGGGCGTTCCATTCGACACGCATTCTGGATCTTCTCGAAGGCGGTGAAGGAGGTACATTCATAACAGGTAGGTAAGCGTGGCCGGGGTTGCTTGGGGTGGATGGTGCCCCTGGTAAACCAACCTCGCCCCACATCTCTAGGGACCGGCTTTGGACTCGACCCGTTACGGCGGAACCATCCTTAGGGAGTGACTCATGGTCTCGGCGAAAGCAAGGTAAAGGTTGTGTCTAACCACCCCCTATTGGCCTTCCAAGGAAGAGGGCTAATCATGTGGAATTAAGAGAAGGTTAGTATGTGTGGGTAAAGTTGTACACCCCTGTAGGGTAATAATTTTTTTGAAAAGCCGTGTTCACAGTTATGAATGCTTGGTGACCAGATTCTAAGATCATAGAGAACTATAACCTGATCATAAAACTTGGCAGATCAACGTGTGCTTAAGGATGCTTTTTCATGGGTACGAGGGGGTGATCCTAGATAAGGTTTAGATGATGATTACTTGGTGGATATCAATGATGATGATCAATATTTCGGAGATGTCGCTCTCCTATACCCTTTTAAAATATTCTGATTAGACGAGCTTCTTCTCCCTCTTGTTTTATAAAAAAAGTGGCTTTATGCAAAACAACTCTACCAGCCATAAGTCTTGCGGAGTACACCCTGTACTCACCCTTGCCTTGTTGATACTTTTGGCAGAGTAAGTGTTCCCTGACGATCGGTTTGTACTACACTGACACCGACGAGTAGCTTGGGGTTCCCGGCCGGTAGCCTGGAATCTATGGGCTGAGACGTCATCGTTATGCTTCAGGCCTCTTAGGCCATTTGTTAAGTTTTCTATACTTAATAGCATAATTTGCCACCCCTTGTTTTATGTTTGTGGTTAGTGACCTCTGCTTGTAATAATTAGGTTCGTTGCTTAGTTATGAGCTTGCTGTAATAAATTTTGTGTCATAGGGTCACTGTTGTGTTACCGAGTCTTCATTGGATATTCTCGAGCTCAAGGTTAAGCTTATGTCAGACGGAGGTCTGGGATTTGTTTAGCCCTGATCCCGGGGGTGTCACACTGCCGGGACGGGGAATTGGAGGAGATCATCGCCATCATCATCACTGACGCCTCTCCATCAACCATCCATGTTTCCCTCATCCATGAGTGAGTAATCCCCCGCTGTAGGCTATGGGGATGGTAGAGATTGGATGAGATCTATCATGTAAACGAATAAGATTGTTAGGGCATGGTGCCTAGTATATTTATTAGTTCTATTTGAATTTGTTGCAACTTGTTATGCTTAATGCTTGTCACTAGGGCCCGAATGCCATGATCTCATATCTGAACATGTTATTGATTCATGATGATAGTATTGTTTGTAATCTTATCTGCAAGTTGTGTACACATATCGTTGTCTGGAACCAAAGGCCCCGAAGTGACAGAAATTGGGACAGCCGGAGGGGATGGATGTGATATGAGGATCACATGTGTGCATGGAGTGTTAATGCTTTGCTTCGATACTCTATTAAAAGGAGTACCTTAATTGCCAGTAGATTCCCTTGAGGCCCTGCTGCAACGGGCTGGCAGGACAAAAGATGTTGTGCAAGTTCTCATTGCGAGCATGTGTGACTATATATTGAACACATGCTTATGATTGTTTAGTACTTGGATGCTTTATCTTATTTATCTGCAAATGCCCTAGATCTTGATATTACATGAATAGTGTTGCCCATGCAACGCCCGTCCATCCATCCCTATGCCTATCGCGCTCAAATCCTACTATTTGCTACTATTGTTACTACTGCCTTTGTTTTACTGCTGTTGTTACTTTGCTATTGCTACTACAAAACTGTTGCTACTGATAAACTACTATGAGCAAGACTATTTCCAGGTGCAGCTGAATTGACAACTCAGTTGTTAAGGCTTATAAGTATTCTTTGGCTCCCCTTGTGTTGAATCAATAAGTTGGGTTATACTACCCTTGAAGACTGTTGCGATCCCCTATACTTGTGGGTCATCAAGACTATTTTCTAGCACCGTTGCCAGGGAGCATAGATTTATTTGTAAGTTCACTTGGATCTATTATTGTTTGCTGCTATCCTTTTCATCATTGGAAAGTCTCGTGATGGAAAACTTCCTATATTACCATCCACTACAAGAAGAGGTACAATTCTAAACACCTCTGCTTCTCTTGATTCATCGTCTGTTATAAGTAAGCTTGTTACACCACCACCACATACACATGCTACACAAACTTCTACTACTGTTGAATCTAAAATTGCTTCTGATGCTCATGATGTTACTTCTACTGTGCTTGATGAGTGTGGTTCATTAGGTCCTTTCCTAGATGCTACAATTGCTAGAACTATATAAGGAAACACTGAAACTCCTAGTGAATACACTATTACTCCCGTTATCTCACCTGAGTCTAGAGAAAGCTATGATATTAATGATGGTTACATTGACATGAGTGATGAATTTATTGAAGAATATTGAAATACACGTGGTGCTAGTTCTATTAGGAGTCTCCTTGATAAACATATTATTATACCTAAACTATCTCATGATGCTATGTTTGTTACTTCTCCCATAGACATTAAATAAAGATTATGATTTCTCTCTTGATTTATCCTATATAAACATTGTTGAGAAAGAACCTTTTTTGTGGGACTGAGAATGAAAAGGCTGTGGCACATATCACTGAGCTTTCTAGTATGAGTGCCTTATTTTCTGATGATGTTAAGATGCGTACCTACTTTGTTGCTAAAATTTTCCCTTTTTCACTAAAAGGAGAAGCTAAATCTTGGTTTAATAGTTTACCTCCTAGATCCATTGAAAGCCCTGATTGCTTGATTGCTACTTTCTTTCAGAAATATTTCCCTCCTAGTGCTAGACATGCTGTTTTGCAGAAACTTTTTGATTTTAAACAGGGAGAAGAGGATAAATTTCTTGAGTCATGGACAAGGTTATGTTCCTTGATTCATGCACATCATGGATGTCCATTACATAAAAATGAGCTTCTTGATATATATTATAATGGACTACCTGATGAATCTAGGACATACCTGGATAGTTTTGCTTATTGTGTTTTTAGGAAAAGAACTCCTGCAGAAGCTGAAGAATTAATGGCTAAAATAAGCAAGAATTATGATGATTGGACTTCAACTGAGCCAATTATACCTGAGTCATCTACACCTGAACCAACTGTGCGTGAACCAACTCCAACACCAAAGAAGAGGGGAGTGATTGAATTAAATGATGAAGTGATGAAAGAAGTTAAGAAATGTTTTAAGGAGAAGGTATTAGATCTGAAGATGTGAAGAATTTACCTCCTATTGAAGAATTATGTAAGCCAATTCCCCACTCATCTACTATTGAGGTGCACTCTCTCCAAAATTTTGATGAAGGTGATAATCCCTATGGTAAACCTCCTGATCAATGCTTAGAGGAACTTGACATTTTTATTGTTAAACAAGGTAATTTTAATAAACAAGTTCAGAATCATTTATTGGAAAACTCTAGAGCTATTAATGAGTTGAAAGATATTGTGGAAAGAACTGCTAATGATGTTAAAATCCTTGTTAAACACTTCCAAATGGTTCAAACCCAAATCGATCAACTTGCTAAGGTACAAAAAGATATGCTAGTTAATGCTTCTGGAGATAAACATGCTTACGGAATTAGAACTATTGGGGATATACTTTCTGGGTATACCCACAGGACTCGCTGACCAGGGTGGACCACCGAAGGGTTAGAGCTTTGCTTCACGGGCGGCCTAGTCAGAGAAAGAGGAGGAGGCAGTTCCGGCTACGATAAGGCCTAGAAGAGTTACCGACTTAGGCCTGTAGTATTACTTGAAGTCCAAGCTGTATCTAGTTACCGACTCTGTAACGTAGCCGGATAGGTCTCTCCTGTAACCCTAAGCCCCGGTGACTATATAAACCGGACCTATGGGAGCCTTTAGGGCACACAACCAATCGTAACACCACAGTCAACTTACACAGGGGAACCTCTCTTGTAATTTGTTGTAACATCCGGCTTACAACGATATATTACTGGGTTGCTAGCAGGAGTAGGATCCGATCACCGCAGTCGGATCTAAACCTAGGTAAACTTGTGCTCACTGCTCCTAGAACATCCGACGTCTCACACCCCATCTTTCCAACGCCACTAGGACCCCCTATGGCATACCTTTCGACAATCCGACGACAGTTGGCACCCACCGTGGGGCAAGTGACCTTTGGAGCATCATTCCAGGCGGAATCTGCGCGTGCAGAAATCGGCAAAACTATCGCCATGGGTAGCGTGGTCTACGCCAGTGATGTCCCTCTTGTCCTTCTCGACGAGACCTGGATTCTAGCTTCGAAACCCGTGACGACCTACACAATCATGTCCATCGGAAAGATCGATATTTATCTCGATTTCACTGAACCTGCCCAACCCACCCTTGAGATGATGACCATGTCGGATGAAAAATCCGGATCTACTTTGTCCGCAGAGGCGGAACAGTTCAAGGTCCCGGAGAAAATCAAACACACCTAGCCCACTCCTGTAGTGGAAGAAGAGGTGGAAGAAGAATCCGGATCTGATCTCCCTGATGAGATCGAATACACGGACGAGGAATATATCCTCTACGGATTCGTCCTTCCGGATGTCATAGCAGAAAAACTACCCTTGAAGCACAGGATAAAGAGATGATGAAACGCTCCTACATCGATTATGAAGCAATCACCGACATCAAGGAGAACTTTGAGATGGAGGAGGCGGAAACCCAGTTGTGCCACTACTTCAAGAACAAGAAGAAGCACTATTTCGTGTACCACATAAGCTCTGGATCCTACTCGGTCAATGCTGGAGCTGGTAGCGATTCGGTCCTAGACGCAATCAAAGAAAACGCTGACTTACCTGGCTCCCCTCAGGAGTCAATAACATTGCAGGAACTTCGAGACTTCGACAAAGAGATGGAGGAGTATGAAAAGAACACGTCCCCAAGCCAACACAAGGTGAGACAGAAAATTCTCCTAGTCCATATGATAGCATGGATGAAAGATACACCTCGCAGGATGACATGGATACTGGAGATTGCTCCGAGGTCCACAAGCCAACCATGACAGAAAGTACCGACAGAAGTTTATCCCCCGGTATCGGGACGAAAGCTATCTTTGACACTTGTACGCACGTTAAGGCTACTGGGCGGTCAAAGAAGAAGAAGAAGAACAAAAATACGACACCGGCAGAGCCGGACGTCGAGGAAACCAATGAAGAAAAAGTTGATGAAGAGATCGAGATGGAGAATCAGGACGGAGATCCGATTAATACCACCCCGATCGACCCTCATGTGGATGGAAATGTTGTCACCAAGGGTGCACGTGAAATTTACGGAGATGCTCTCACGATTCCAATCCCAATGTCTTTGGATCTTACACCGGAGGCACTGGAGAAAAGGGCTGAGGACCAGGAAAAACACCGTCTGTTTCTGCTCGAAGAGGTCGCGTGCATCGTCGAGATGAGACAACAGTTAGATAGTGATCCTGCCAAATATTAGTCAGGTTTCAAGCGACATCCAAAAAAACAAGGGGAGGTCCGTTTCTTGCTAACAAGAACCCGAATATCCACAAAGATCAATTCGACGGAAAGGATGGGGAGAAGAATCTACACCACGCCATTAGAAAACGTTGCTGCAGCTCGAGCTATCCTCGCCAACAATCCGTCTCCACAGCAGGTCCGGCAGTGCGTCGCATTGCTGGACAAAGGATTAAAGCAGCAGAAAATGGCTACATCATTTAGTGGCAAACTGGCCTCAAAGTCCGACTTTTGCCACATTGGCGCTAACCAAAGCGTTGACGCAAGGCTTCGCAGGTATACGAATCAACGTTATCGTCCTCGTGGAGAAGAAGAGAATTCAAGAACCGGCTGAAACGGTCACTCCCGCCGGCCGGCAAGTGACTGGGCAAGAGTTATTCCGGCTGTGTCCAAAGACGCCATCAGGGCAATGGTTCCTCATCAGGACCATCATCAACAAAACAACCGCTATAGAGAAGACCCGTAAACATGCCGCTAGCGAGAGGAGCAAGATCGGCTAAGGATGCAACCACCGAGCCATCTGGCTGGCAATGCCGAACGAAGAGATGATCCGGATCGCCCTGAATCAAGTAGGGACGATGCCCGAAGAAACAAACATCAGAGTCAGCATAATGAGGCTGCACCGCCACCACCACGTAACCCAGCCGGAAACAATCCACCAGGGCCACCATAGCCCCCTAGTAGCAACCATGAAGGATCCAGACGTAGGCATGGAAGCCGCAGGGGTGGAGGCGGAAATGGTGAAAGGAGAAGCAGAAATCCAACTCTGCCGCGCAGGAGCCGTGAGCCTCTGTAACACCCTCAGAATCGGCCCTATGCAAGTTTCAGCGATTCCCGCCAAACCCGCATAGAAACGATTCAAAGGTGCCCACCAGGCACTTGCGTGCGGGTGGAAAACGAAGTAATACCATTACACAACAGTCCTTGATGGGACCCACAGAACAGATATATATACAACACGACTCCATGAGTCCAGAATACAGATATACAATACAAAGATCCAAATCACCTTGAAAATGATACAGCGTCCGACTACGGACACGATGCAAATGGGGCTAAGAGCCCTAAAGAATAACCAATGGCATCCATAACCCTGCCCAGGCCAAGCCGGAAGGGTAACCCTGCTAACGACGTCGAAACCTGCTAAAATAAAAGGGGTGCCGACAAAGGGCAAAGGAAAAAGAGGAGCGTCAGTACTAAGGCCAGTACACGGCGAGGCTAGAATTCGGCGGTCCTCGCCTACATAGGTATGGTGGTCTGCAGCGGCAGCGCGGCATGCACTAAACAACCTATAGAGACTCGATATAACTGTCGGCTATCAGAGAGGGATAAGAAAGACCTAGTCGGTACCAATCTCTTACTACCACCAATCATAGCCATCCTGGTATTTCCCCCTCGAGACCAAACGAGGAAGTCAACCGAGGAACTCACACAGTTGGCAGTTTTATTTATTCAGTTATCGTTGCAGCAATTACTAGTCAAGCATAGATAATCATCCTGATATAATAAGCAGTGGGAAGTTTTAGTTAACCATTCCATTATAGTTGCAACACTTACTAGTCAGATACAATTAGCATGAGATATCCCAAAACCCAGCAGTTGTTGGTACTTTTATTTGGCCATTCCGTTGTAGTTGCAATACTTACTAGTCAGATACAATGGTCGCAAGCGACAACCCCAAACAAGCAATTGTTGGCAGTTTTATTTAGCCATTCCATTATAGTGAAGCTGATTACTAGTCATTATAAAGTCAAATTTATAGCACTACTTTAGTTATAGTTGTCTATGATCGAGATATTGTGCTCCAAGTCGTCCATAACCGCGGACACGGCTTTCAGAAAGTTTTACCCTGCAGGGGTGCACAAATAGCAACACACACTCGATCAACCTCGGAAAAACCAAATCAAAACCGAACGAGGCCTTCACGACAAAGCAATCACAAGATTCAGAAATATTTCAGGGGGCCACCCCATTAAGTATACCCGCAACGAAGTTAGCTGACTTCGAGACAAACTCAAGGTTTGTGGGGCCGGCTGTAAACGACTGGGAACCCGAAAGTGTGACTGGGCTTGTCGATACCGCGTAAACGGGTCACGATCCTAAACAGTACAGGTGCTCCTCGCACAATCGTAAATAAAGCAGTAAAGCATGGCATAAGTACAGGATAGTAAATAAAACCACAAACTAGTTTGTGGCCCCAAGAAATAAGAATGAATCAATCTCTGGCTCAGGGGGGGTCCCATAATCCTCCCGGATGTGGATAGCGCGAATATTCAAGGAATAGGTATCAAGTACTCGGGGTCCTACGGGACACAAGTGGACGGTTAACAACCAAATAACATCTATTGCCCACCTGTGCCTCTGCATTTACCTACTTCAATTTTAGTTATTAAACAGTAATTAAAGTCTTGATCATCTCCAACAATAAACACACGGCAATACCCCAACAACTGTGGTACTTGACGACACGCAACAGCACTTGAGCAAGCGACTACGACGCGCGGTCCAAATATCTACCAAACAAAAGGTACTAGGAGGTGTCCAAGGTAATATAAGGCTGCAAGCGATATCACGGGTACGAAAGCTAGAGCAACGCAACACAGATAGTAATAGGTCAACAGGAGGGAATAAATACTATAAATGCAAAATAGGTAGAAGGGGAAGGGATGCTCGCCTGAAAACATTGCCGAAGTTTCATCCGAAGATCGGGCCGACACTCGCATCAACTCAACGGCCTTATCCGCGAAGAAGCAAAACACTAGAATAAACACCGGATGCACTATTTAATTCTACGGCAGAAGATCGGGCATGATGCATGTATGATGTATGACATGGCAAATGTGCGAGGCAACTAGGCCACATTAAGCGGAACCGGGGGTCCCGACAATTAAATATATGGTTCAAGTTGTTTAGATACCCCACCATTTAAATGTTGTCTTAACATGGAAAAAGATAGCACCGGTTCGCTACACAAATTTAAATGGGACCAATATACGACTAGATTTGCCCGCATGTGGATCCCATATTTAATTTAGGTGAATCGGCATAAGGCCCCCAAACCACATAAATATGTATGCAAACATGTATGCTTGAATGCAACAAGTTTATATATAGCATTTATAAAATAGGGGCTCGGGAAAAGGTTCACACATTAGGGTTCGGCGATCTTGGGGTTCGATGTGGTTTGGGGTTCGGTCTCAGGGTTCAGGGTTCGACGGGATCGGTCTTCGAAGGTCGGATACAAGATGAAGAGCTTGGCGTTCCGGGAAGAAGGACTGGGTGTGGCGTCG
Source organism: Avena sativa (assembly GCA_916181665.1). Taxonomy (NCBI): domain Eukaryota; kingdom Viridiplantae; phylum Streptophyta; class Magnoliopsida; order Poales; family Poaceae; genus Avena; species Avena sativa. Next base: position 231,381,276 of record OV702283.1, on the reverse strand, counting down.
GGTGGCGTGCGTATAGGGAGGTGGACTCGGTCTGCTGGAAGTGGGGCGGGGCAGGTGGGGAGTGGGTTGGGCAAGCAGGGGTGGGGCCAGGCGTCGCTGCAGGTGGGTCTCGGTGGGGTCAGGATGGTGGCTAGGGGGGAGAGATGGTGTGCGTGTGACAAGGTGAGGGAGAGGGGGTGGTTGAGGTGGCAGGCTAGGAGTGGAGGGAGTTCGGAAAAAGGGGAGGTGGCGGTTTGAGATTGGCCGGGGTGAGGTGGAGGGGGTTTGGGTAGACTAGGATTGGGTAGGGATAGATTTAGGATTAGATATTTTAGACTAGGGTTTTCTTTTATTTTAAAAATAAATTTTGTAATTATTTTTAGATGAATAAAAGATCCGGCTGGACCGACGGTTTGGTTTGAACAAAGGGGGAGGATATTAATATAGGAGACAAAGTAGGTCTTTTAGCAAAATAGTTTTAATCAATTAGATGCATGCTGATGTCATGATGATGCAATACACAAAATCAACGCGATTTTCTAGTAGTGGTTTTTGCGGGATGCCACAGCCTCCAAGGCGCAGATCTCTCTCGCCAAACGACACTCGCCATCGTATTGAATCAAACATAGAAGCGCGGCGATACGAGGAAGAAGACGTGTATGTGGGACCCAAGTGTTTTGGACCATGCATACGTGAGACAAAATTTTCGGTTGACTTTGGTATTGCCAAACACATTCAGCCCTATGACGGTGCAGCTCAGCCAGATACCTGGCTCCAGGATTTCTTCCAGGCCTGCTACATCGCCAAAGGAGGAAATAGCCTGGTAGCAGTGCGATATCTCCCGCTCATGGTGAGGAAGACGGCTTGATCATGGCTCAATGAACTACCAGAGAATTCAATTCACAACTGGTATGATATGCAAAGTTCCCTCCACAGGAGGCCCTCCACAGTCGGAGACTTGCAGCGTTGCACACAAAGACCCGGAGAAACCTATCGAGATTACCTCAGACGATGGATTGACACAAAAAACTCCTGCGAAGGAGTAAACGAGCAAACTGCGATACAAGATTTTATTGCAGGACTTCCAGTCGGACTTTTGCATCACAGACTGAAGCGTGACCATGTCACAGATTTGGGAGAACTGATATAAATGGCAAGAAAATATGCTGAGGCCGATGATGATTTAGAAGGGCTGCTAAATATTCTAGCCAATCCCAATGCGGCCAAACATCCAAAACAAGCTCAGAAGCGCAAGAACACCTCGGACGAAAAGCTGGCTCCGGACAACGCAGCTATCAACGCAACGTTCGGATCTGGAGGACGAGGAGGGCGCGGAGGCGGCCGGGGTAGAGGCCGTGGAACTTCCTAAATCCAGGGCAGAGGATATCAGCAACCCGAAAGAACCTATACCTGGGCCGACATTGCCAATAATCCCAATGTCCACCACTTGGATAGTAACGGGGGATCTACCCACACAAATGTCGAGTGTCGTTTCAATGACGACATCAAGAAAGACGATTCTGCTGGCTATAGAGCCAAGCGACGAAAAGGAAAGAAAAATTCTGAGAAAGGAAAGGAGCCCAATGAAGATTCCAACATGGAAGAAGCGGAAACCGCTGCAGAGCCCAAGTCGGATGGAAAGAAGACTTCTCCAACTAAGAAAGACGCATACGTCTGCTTCCTTGGATCCCAACCTGCTAAAGACAAGAAGGCAGTTCTCCGTGAGCTCAACGCCATGGTTCTGGCTGCTCCACAGTTTCTGGACTGGTCGGAGGTAACCATCATATTTGATCGCTCAGATCACCCGAGGAAAACACATCATCGGGGGAAGTACCCTCTGGTCGTCAATCCTCTTATTGATGGCTATGAGTTCTCTAAAACACTCATGGACGTTGGAAGCAGCATTAACATCCTCTACATCGAGACGCTCCATCGCATGAAGCTACACGAGAGCCAGTTGAGTTACAGCAGTATAACTTTCCATGACATTGTACCAGGGAGACAGGCAGATTCTTTGGGTGAGATTGCTCTGGACGTGATATTCAGAACCCGAGATAATTATCGGACCGAGACACTCTCTTTTGAGGTGGTACGGTTCAAAAGTGCTTACCACACCATCTTCGGACGTTCGGCTTACTGGGCGTTCATGGCTCGTCCCTGTTACATCTACAACATGATTAAACTTCCAGGTCCAAAGGGCAAATCACCGTACGAGGAAATCCGAGGAAGGCACGAGAGTGCGATGAAGGATCTGCTGCCTTTGCCGAAGCCATGCTGCACGCCCAGGAGTACCAGGAGATCAAGATGCCCTCTACGAAGAACGAGGTGCTGAAGCCAAGTTTGCAGTTCAAGGCGTCGGAAGAGACGAAGAAAACGTCCATGAAGGAAGATGATCCCTCCAAGACAACGAACATAGGGGTAGGCTTAGGCCACGCATAGGAAAGCTAATAGTGATATCTTTGCATCGGAGCCTTCTGACATGACCGGAGTACCTAGGGAACTTGCCGAGCACTCTCTTAATGTGTACCCTGACGCTAAACCCGTCAAACAATGCTTACGACGGTTTGGTGATGAAAAGCACAAAGCAATAGCCAAGGAATTAGCCCGACTAGAATTAGCGGATTTAATAACAGAGGTCATCCATACAGATTGGGTGGCAAATCCTGTACTCGTCCCTAAAAAGGACACCATTGATTTAAGGATGTGTGTTGATTATACCGCTTTGAACAAGGCATGCCCAAAAGATCTTTTTCCCTTGCCACGAATCAATCAAGTTATCGACTCAACGACAGGATCAGAACTACTCTGTTTTCTCGATGCATATTCCGAATATCATCGAATACCGATGAAAAAGTCGGATTAAATAAAGACATCTTTCGTCACTCCCTTTGGAACCTTCTGCTAGAAAAATATGCCTTTTGGCTTAAAGAACGCAGGAGGAACATATCAACGTACTATGCAATATTGTCTCAACAATCAAATCGGACGCAACAACCACGTATATGTAGAAGACATAGCAGTTATGTCCAAAAATAAGGAAACTTTAATTTCCGACTTGGATGAAACATTTGCTAGTCTACGAAAATTCAATATGATGCTAAATCTGAAGAAGTGTTTCTTTGGAATTCTAGCCGGAAAATTGTTAGGTTTCATCATCTCTGAGCAAGGCATAGAGGTGAACCGGGACAAAATCAAGGCTATACTAAATATTACCAGGCCAACTCGCTTGAAGGATGTGCAACGTCTCACTGGTTGCATTGTGGCAGTGAGTCGGTTCGTCAGCCGGCTCGGCGAAAGAGCCGCACCTTTCTACAAACTCTTGAATAAAACCAATAAATTTGTCTGGACCCAGGAAGCCGAAACTGCCCTGTAAAGCTTTCAAACCCACTAGTTCTCGCAGCGCCAGAACCTCAGGAACCTATGTTACTCTACATTGCAGCGACCAACAAGGTCATAAGCATGGTAACAGTAGTCGAGCGCGAGGAAGAAGGCCATGAGCATAAGGTGCAGCAGCTAACTTATTACCTGACTGAGGTCCTGACAGAATCAAAACAACGGTACCCACATCATCAACAGCTAGCCTATGGAGTGTTCTTCGCATCCAGAAAGTTACGCCATTATTTTGAAGAGCACAAGATAACAGTGGTGAGCACCGCTCCCCTGCGAGATATAATCAATAACCGCGATGCCACAGGACGTGTCACAAAGTGGGGAATAGAGCTTGCAGCTTTTGACATTGAGTACAAACCACGTACAACAATCAAGTCCCAAATACTTGCTGACTTTGTTGTTGATTGGACAGAGACGGCAGAAAACACAAGTCCTCCAGACTCAGAATTTTGGACCCTTCACTTTGACGGATCAAAAGCACGAGGAGGATCGGGGGCGGCATGGTGCTCAAATCACCCCAGGGGGATAAGCTGTTCTATGTGTTGCAAATACACTTCATGGCAACCAACAATATTGCCGAGTATGAAGCACTGCTGCATGGAATACGCATGGCAAAAAACATTGCCATATCAAGACTCATGTGTTACGGAGACTCGGATTTAGTTTCTCAGCAAGTATCCAATATCTGCAATGCAAACAAGCACATGGCAGCATACAAAGCTGTTGTGGATGAACTATCTAATCGTTCGAGGGTTTTGAGGTTCAACAAATCCCTCAAGTAGAAAATGAGGAAGCGGACGCTCTATCAAGGATAGGCTCTGCGCAGAAACAAGTACCGGATGGCGCTTTCTTAGAGCATTTAAGGTCCTCTCCATAGTTGGAATTGATGAGAACTATCCGACGAAATCCGGCTCACCTTTAATAGCAGTTCTGGCTGTAATTCCCAGCTGGACAAACCCCTATCTGGATTTCCTGATAGACGGAAAATTACCCGAAGATGAAGTCTTGAGCCGGCAGATTGTCCGACGAGCAAAAGCCTACACTATAATAAATGGTGAGCTCTATAAATGGAGTGTTTCTGGTGTGTTCCAACGATGTATTTCTTCGGAAGAAGGAGTGGAAATCTTAAGAGAAATCCCGAAGGCGAGTGTGGTCATCATACTGCAGCCAGATCCTTAGTGGCAAAAGCTTTTCGATACTGATTCTTTTGGCTTATAGCTAAGGCATATGCCGATAAACTGGTCAAAACGTGCAGAGGCTACCAAAAGTATGCCCATCAGGCACATGTTCCGGCTGAACAGCTGCGAACAATCCCTATTACATGGTCGTTCGCAGTCTGGGGGCTTGATATGGTAGGGCCGTTTCGCACGGCAAAATGTGGATTTACTCACCTAATAGTGATGGTGGATAAATTTACAAAGTGGATTGAGGCAAAACATGTAACAAGTTGTGATGGAGCCACAGCCAAAAAGTTCGTCGAAGACGTAATCATCCGATTCGGATATCCGCACAGTATAATTACTGACAATGGGAGCAAATTTTCCATGGATGAACTTGCCGAATTCTGCGAAGAACAACGGATTCGACTCGATATTGCATCAGTCGCATATCCACAAGCTAATGGACAAGTCTAAAGAACTAATGGCCTTATTTTACAAGGAATATGACCTCTCCTTGAGGCACCGCTACGTCGAGCCGTGGGGGCTTGGGCGGAAGAATTACCGTGTGTGATATGGATTTTACGTACAACTCCAAACAGATCAATCGCTATACTCCTTTCTTCTTGGTCTATGGTGCAGAAGCAGTTCTTCCAAGTGATCTTATTCATCAGTCTCCATGAGTCAAAGTGTATATCGAAGAAGATGCAGAAGTTTCTCGACACGATGATCTCAACATAATCAAAGAAGTACGCGTTGTTGCTGAGCAGAGATCTACAGCCTATCATCAGAAGTCGCAAGTATCATAGTCAGCGAGTGCAAAACCGTTCTTTCAGAAAAGGCGATTTGGTTCTCCGACTTGTGGAAAAGATAAAGCACAAACTTTCCCCGATTTTGGAAGGACCTTTTATGATTAGCAGAGTTCTGCATAACGGGTCATATTATTTAACCGATATGAGACCAGTCAAGGAAAGACCTGATACTCGAAAGAGAAAGAGAGCTGGTCGCAGCATAGACCCGGATGAAATAGACCGTCCATGGAATATTGCACAGCTACTTCCCTTATATTCTTAGTTATATTTCCTTGTAATCATATACGTAAGTATTGGTTTCCTCATATGTTATCTTTGAGAAGTTTTTTGCCATCTTATTTCCAAAAGAGCATGTCATTTTTTCAAAAATCCCAGAATGATTGAAAGTACTTTATGATCATGTTCGTTTTGGTTACAATTTTTGAATATCTAAAAAGTATTACCTTAGGATACAAAATTTAATTTATTGTTTATACTTTGGTTTTTTATCTGATTGCTTAGACGCGGGTATTTTCTGAGTAATGAGTTGTTGGTACTGGAAGCCGGCTTTTTTTCCGAGTTTAAACTGGTTTATCAATTGTGCTCCGTTGCTCGGCAAAGTTTCCTTGATAAAGGTTAGCCGGCCCATGAAAGGGACAAGGCAGAGAGCCAGATAAAACGACAAGTATAGGCATAAAACACAAGGTGCTTCAGAAATTTTCAAGCACATGCATAAGAAATATATAACCATAAGTGCTATGATAGTAAAAGCATTAGTTTTCACAAGACCAGCACAAATAAAACATTTTTTCCATCATTACATTGCCAGAAGTTCAGAATAATGCATAAAAACTATTTATGCTGCAAAGTCAGGCGGTGGTGATGAAGAAGGTGGAGCGCTGGAGTCGACAATATTGTCGCCCTCGATCTCAGACTTGGAAGCTACAATGCTGCCTTCTGCCTCTTGGGGCGAGGGAGGCACAACGACGGATCCGACAAACGGCATCGTATAATAGGTCATCTCCGCCACACGACAAGCATAACCTGCACATGATTCTTGGATGGCCTTGATGTCCTGTGGGTTACCCTCATTATCCTCCTCGGCAATACCTTTGGTGACATGCCAGATTTCCATCTCGCTGTGGTGGCGCATCACCATGGTAAGAGCAGCCTGAGCAGCAGTCCGAGTGTAGGAGATCTTCCAGTCCTCGATAAGCTTCGTAATCCCCTTGACCTTGTCCCTCACCTCGTGCACTAACATTGTATGCTAGTCGGAAAGCTTGACAGACTTGCCAGCCTCTTCAAGAGTTTGGCAGAAGTCGTACAAGATATCTCCGACGAGCTTGATGCGCTCGAGGTGAGGTTCGGAGGTAGGGGAGTCAGAAAGATTCCGGGGGCTGGAAAAGAACCAAAAAGTCAAAATTCGACTGAAAAAGAAGTCGAAAAATCAACAAAAAGAAAAAGTCGGAAATCTTACCTAGCACAAAGTGATTACATTGAGCGTGCTCCTTGCGGAGGCTGTTCAGTTCACTATCTGTGGCCTGGGCAAGATCCCTCTGAATATCGAAGTCTTTCTTGATATAAGTTAGTTCTTTATCTCAGAGGGCTATTAGCTTCTCGAGCCTCACGGTCTCATGGTTGCTTGGCTCCAGGACAGCAGCTACGGATTTCTCCGATTCTAAAGTTAGTTTCTCAAGCTTGTCCTGGAGCTCAGCATTCTCCATTTCTAAGGCCTTGAAGTTCTCGGATTGCTCCACCATCTTGCTGGACTGGCACAATAGTTCTGCAAAGGGTCGGACAAAACAAGTTTGACTATGACAAAAGTTAACTGACAAAGAGGAAGTCGGAAAAGTTTACCTTCTGCTTCATCTTTCTCAATTTTGAACTTTGAATTCTCAAGACGCAAGGCTTTGATCTCTTTATGTTTATTGCAAATGTTCTTGAGGAATTCCTGTTTGGAAGATGAAATTTCTGTAAGTTTAGAGATGGAATACTGTCAGACGGCTACTAAGACTCGGGCTGAAAATTTAACTAAGTAAAATTACAGCACGAGCCTTGGGGGCTACACTACATCGTTCTTTTCCAACCTAAAAGCATCAACTCGAATCCAATTATGTTTATCCGGCTTTATACTTGGGGGCAAGAGGATATCATAATAAATGCAAATAAGAATCAGAAACTTACAATGTGTTCCAGGTGTAACTTTTCAAATCCGAGCTAGGTGCTATGAAACACCTTCTCGGTAAGGGAGAGGGAAGGCACATCCGTCGCTGGGAGTTTGCTAGACTCGACTTTAGCATCCCGGACCAAAATTTGGTCTAGGAGGCTGACTAGCTTGACGACCTCCTGCTCCTGTCTTGTTGCCTCTAGGGTCAAGGTTTGCTTCTCAAGGCTGGATTGAGCCAGCTTGAGGATTTCTTCCTTCTCTTTCCTCTTCAGGCCAGAGACAGCGGAGCCGGCCACTTTATCCAATGTTCCTGGAGGTGTTACCATGGGATCATTACCCTTGACGGATTCACCCTTGTTAGTTGCCTGATCATCAATGGTGACCAGGGCTTGCGAGATGTTGCCAGCATTAGGAGAGGCAGAAGCTTCCTATGCTGATGGAGTACTGGATGGAGTTGGTGGCGGCATGGCAGGGGAAACAATAAGCTTTTGCTGACGCATCTTCTTGCCCGGCTTGCTGTCCGGCTTGGTCTTACTCTTCAAAGATGATTTAGCTCTACAACACGAAAATCCAAATATTAGGTGTGCTCTAGAAAGAAAGAAAGAAAGCTATAAAGTACTAAAAATAAAAGACAGGGTGCTTACTTTTTAACTACTGGCAGCACTTGGCTACCAGCAGTGATAAAAATTTCCTTCGCTTTACGCTTCTTAGAGGCGGGGGCGGCAACTTCTTGCACCTCATCATCCTCCATCACATCCGGATCGTCTAAAGGATAGCCCTCTAGTGGAGATAGCTCAGACTCGGAGAGTTTATCGATCTAACAAAGTCAAAATGCATCGATGAAAATATAGTCGGAGAAAGAATATAAAAGAACGACAAAATGCAAAAAAATCAGAGCCGAAATAATTTCCGGAGTTAGAGGACGGTGGACGTATACATATTCATGGAGACTTCTGGAACCTTCCGTTCCACTCACTCCTTGATCAATTATTGCATAAGGGTCATGTAGTCCTTAGCCGGAATCCGGCTCGAACTGACCCGCATCTTGTCCTCCTTGTCGCTGGTGATCTGGTTCATGAGGCGATCTCCATGGTGCTCCAGAGGCTGAATCCGGCGCTCCAACTAGCAGCAGATCAAGTCGAATCCACGGAGGCCCTCATGCTTCATCAGAAACTCAACCCGCCTCTTGGTGATGATCAAGATATCCGACAGCTCCAGCGCCTCCGCGTCCCATGAATTCTGGTGGGGAGCGGCGCCGTCGGTGAATGCCGGAAGACCTTTCGCCTTTCTAGGAGCCGGAATATCCATGTGATAAAATAAGGTTCCGGCCTAGCGTTTGACGGATTCACTAGCGCTAATCCTAGGATAGACTCGGTTTATCCTAAGGACTAAGCTAAGGGTGCCGGTTATGTAAGGCACACCGGCAATAATGGAGTTCTTTCGAGTACCATAGTAGTACCGGAAAAGGGTGAGACTTCGCCTAATGCCAAGAAACCCCTCGCACAAAGCTGCATGAGTACTAAGCTCGAGCAGAGAGTTGGGAGGAATATTATGAAGTTGCACACCGTAGTAGTTAAGGACCTCGACGAGGAATTCCGACGATGGCAAGCTGAGGCCACGGTCAACGTGCGTGCCGAATAGCACCCTTTCGCTGTCGCGCGGGGCGGGAACGGTGTGCCCTGAGGCGCTCCGCCACGCACCAGCGGTGAGGAATCCTTCGTCCTCCATGATTTAGAGTTCAGCGTTGTCCATGGCGCTGGGGATCCAGAGGCCCCGCATCTTCTTCTCATCCGCCACCGACGAACTCGCCGCCGCTCCTAAGGTCGATGCAGACGCCATAGATCTTGGAGGAAAAGGATGGGGGAGAGAGATTTTTCTCACGGTGTGCAGATGGGAACGGCTGCGGAGTGCTCGAGGAGTACAAGGAGGCAATGAATGAATCGATGAAGAGATAAATATGAGAGAAAGGGTTTTCTCCTCTCCTTTATTTGTCTCTGTGTCAAGATTCGTGCGTTAACACACGCGTATAGGATAGAGGGAGGTAGCTTCCTCGCTACTCTTCCGCCCCCTCGATTTTCGCGTAGGCATTGAAACAGCGTTCTGTTCCGTAAGAAGCAGACCTACCAACGGTCGTGTTGATAGGACTCCTGCCAGCGACAGGACCTGGTCTAAAAAGTTTTCAGTCCGCACGCCGCTGAAAAATCCGGCTTATGTTTCAAACTAAGCAAGGAGAAAACTAAAGTCAGAACAAAACATATCCGATTCAATTGACTCGGAATCCTACATTACTGAAAGAAGTTTTCAGGAACCCTTCAGGATTCTCAAGACGAAGAAACCATCAAGCTAGATGATTTATCCGACTTTGGATCTTGACGAATTCCGGGGGCTACTATTGGGGATATACTTTCCAGGTACACCCATAGGACTCACTGACCAGGGTGGCCCACCGACGGGTTAGAGCTTTGCTTTACGGGCTTGGCGGCTACGATAAGGCCCAGAAGAGTTACCGACTTAGGAATGTAGTATTACTTGTAGTCCAAGCTATATCTAGTTACCAACTCTGTAACGTAGCCGGATAGGTCTCTCCTGTAACCCTAGGCCTCGGTGACTATATAAACCGGACCTATGGGAGCCTTTAGGGCACACAACCACTCGTAACACCACAATCAACTCGCACAGGCGAACCTCTCTTGTAATCCTCTGTAACATTCGGCTTATGTTATATTACTGGGTTGCCAGCAGGAGTAGGATCCGATCATCGTAGTCGGATCTGAACCTGGGTAAACTTGTGCTCGCCGCTCCTGGAACATCCAACGTCTCACACCCCATCTTTCCAACGCCACTAGGACCCCCTATGGCGTACTTGTCAACAATCCGATGACAAGAACCAGGAGTGGTGCAGCCACTCAAGATCCTTTATATCCTGAGGGACATCCTAAAAGAATTGAGCAGGATTCTCAACAAGCTGAAAATAGTGGTACTCCTTCTAAGAGAAAGAAAAAGAAACATAAAACAGTTGAGGAACCTTCTGAACCTGCTGTAGATCCTAATAGTATATCTATCTCTGATGCTGAAACTGAAAGTGGTAATGATAACAATGATGCTCCTGATAAGGATGAAATTGAATAAGAACCTGAGAAGCACACTAAGAACACTAAGTACACTAAGGAAGATTTTATTGCTAATAAACATGGTAGTGAAAGAGAACCTTGGGTGCAGAAACCAATGCCTTTTCCTAATAAGAAACACAAGTCAAATGAAGAAGAACACTATAATAAGTTTTATGAGTGGATGAAACCTTTATTTTTGAAAATTCCTTTGACTGATGCTATTAAGTTGCCTCCTTATTCAAAGTAAATGAAGGAAATTTTCTCTAATAAAAGGAAGATTCCTAATGAGGAAATTATACTTTTCTTGCTAATTATTCCTTCAATGGTAAGGTTCCAAAGAAATTTGGTGATCCAGGTATTCCAACTATTCCTTGCTCTATTAAAAATAATTATGTTAGAACTACTTTGTGTGCTTTGGGGCTGGAGTTCGTGTTATGCATTTTTCTCTCTACAAGAGATTTCAACTAGAGAAATTGATACCAACTGATATATCTTTGCAAATGGCTGATAAGTCAACTACTATTCATGTTAGTATATGTGAGGATGTTCCTGTTCAAGTGGCTCATAATTGCTTGGTTCTAACTGATTTTGTTGTGCGCTAAAAGAAGCAAAAGAACTGGTAGCAACGTGCAACGGCTGCCAAAGCTAAGACAATAAAATACATATGTCTTCATCCGAGTTAAAAACAATACCAATCACTTGGCCATTTTCGATATGGTGCCTAGATATGGTAGGCCCATTTAAGTCGGCTCGCGGCGGCGTGACTCACATTCTGGTCATGGTGGACAAATTTACAAAATGGATAGAGGTAAAGCCGATAAAAAAGTGCGACGGGCTCACAGTGATAAAGTTTCTGAAAGACATCATTCTGAGATATGGCTATCCACATAGTATAATTACAGACAATGGCACAAACTTTGCTGAAGGAGCCTTTGCTCGGTTCTGCCAAGAAAAGCACATAAGACTCGATGTTGCTTCAGTATCTCATCTGGCGTCAAATGGGCAGGTAGAAAGATCAAACGGACTCGTGTTATCCGGAATAAAACCTCAGCTGATAGAACCACTTCAGAGGTCAGCAGGATGCTGGATTGAGGAACTCCCAGCGGTATTATGGAGTTTAAGAACTACCCCGAATAGATCAACATGGTACACCCCATTTTTCTTATATATGGGCAGAGGATGTACTTCTAACCGACATAGTGCATGACTCGCCAAGAGTCACTCAATACAAGAGGGCCGAAGTAAATGAGATATCTCGACAGGATGATGTGGATCTACGAGAGGAAGCAAGAGAATTGGCATTATCAAGATCAGTTGTTTATCAACAATATCTCAGACGATATCATAGCAAGAAAGTAAATCTTAGAGTTTTCAAGGAAGGTGATCTAGTTCTTCACCTAGTGCAACGCACGGCCAGTATGCATAAACTATCGCCCCCATGGGAAGGACCATGCATCGCGAGCAAAGCATTGCACAACGATGCATACTACCTAATCGATGCTCAAGCACCGGAAAAGAATAAGGCATATAAATCCAGAGACGAGTCAAAAAGACCTTGGAATGTAGCGTTACTCCGCCCATTTTACACTTAGAGGAAGTGTATTGTATCCAGTAATATTATGTATCAGCTTGTTGTGTTAATGAAACCTCGGTAGCCCGAGCTGTGGATCGGGGATTGCCGTATATTGTTTAATCATTTTGATTATGTATGAAACCTCGGCAGCTCGAGATGTGGCTCAGGGACTGCCCCATATTATTTGTCGTTATGATTAGGTATGAAACCTCGGCAGCTCGAGCAGTGGCTCAGGGACTATCCCGTGTAATTTGTCACTAATTGTATCTACAATATAAATGATCACTTCGGCAACCCAAGCAGTGACCCGGGGACTTCCCCATGTTCTTTATTATTATGATCGTATATTTGATACGAATGATAACCTCGGCAATCCGAGAGATAACTCAAGAACTATCCCACGTTGCCTATATTACCCATGAGTATTCGGTATCTCAGAAGGGCCGTACGTCTATCTGACTGAATGAAGTATGAACAGAGGAGTCATAGTCTCCGATCTTTCACGAGCTAAAAGACAAACTTACGATAGATAAAGTAAGAGTCGACAGACAATCAAGCACATGAAAGTTTGATTCAAACCTATGAACTAAATTTTGCGAACAAGAATACACATTGCACAAAATCAACCAGAACAATAATAACATAACGATTACTATAGCATATGAAGGATTCTGAAGTTATACGGATCAAACGATACCAACATAAGCAAATTGTATTAGAACAGCATACGCCCGACATACCGGAGACTTAAACAAATAAGAGTTTTATAGATCAGACATTAGCAGTTGCCGAGTCATCAGTAGGAGGAGCAACGGTAGCAGCGGGTTCCCGACATTGGTAACTCGACTACAATCGAAGGTGCTTCGACCTCTATAGAAGGAATAGCTTTAGGATCAGGAGTCTCTGAGATTGCCTGAGCCTCCGCAAAAGTAACCTCGACATCAACCGAGGTGGCCACAGCATCTTGAGCATGGGCGGTCTGCCGTGAGGCTCCACCTTGGGCTTGGGAAGCTTCAGTCCCCTTGGAGGAGGACCGAGCTTCAACGTTCCCTCCTGAACTGCCACTAGACTCATCGGAACTTCTGGAATCCCCGTCTGATTCACCTTCATCACCGAAATCCCTGTCGAGTTCATCATTAGTAGCAGCCTCACCGTTTTCCTCGGCATCATCGGGAAGGAAATTCGGCCTCTCGTTCCATTGATGCACATTGGCATATTCGATGAGATGATAGGCACGGGCTTGGCGGCGAGCAACATAATCCGGATCCTTGACCCAAGGGGAACCAGTGCGCAAGTTCATCAATGTATCAAGGGAAATATCCTTGTACCATGATAGAACAACAGTAAGCTCCATATCAGCCCCGGCTCGCCCGGCGGATTCTCCAAAGATTCAGCTGAGTCTGAGAATCCATCAGCTTCGCCACGAGTACTTCCACCTTATAAATCTTTGGTTCATTCGGCCAAAGCACATTGAAGGCCCGAATTGCTGCTTTTATGAGATCCTTTCCCATGATTTTCATCGGCTCAATGGCAGCAGCAATAGAAATCAAGAGATCCTGGATGGAATACTCTTGATCCGGGAGATTGGGATCACCTCGGTGGCCATGGGTGGCAACCACGGCTTTAGTACTCACCGTCTCGGCTTCTGGAAAATGATATGTAATGCAAAAATGCTACATAAGTGAAGTGAAACGTGAGCAAAGAATGACTTGGCTAGAAATTAAGAAGAAAGAACACTAGCGAAAAAGCTTACGATTGATATATCGCAACATCTTCTGGAGATCCACGCCCCATCCAGTCCTTTTCTTCTCAAACCAAGTGATCTCCTCGGTCATCGTCTTATTTTTTAGCTCGGCCGCGTCAAGGAGCTCCTTGTCCTTCTGAAGCTAAAGATTTAACCGAGTCTTTTCCTCTGAAAATTCTTGGTCATTTTTTTCAAGTTCGGACTTCTACGAAGATTTCAAGGACTCAACCTCGGCACGGAGCCGAGCTATCTCATCATCCTTCTCCTTGAGCTGTGCCGAGTGAGTCCCTGCTTGCTCTAAAAGATGCAGCATCATATCAGGCATGGGTATGCACTCTTGATGCGATGCTGCAAACATTTGTAACTCGCCTGGGCCGAAGATGGAGCACTATAAGATACTCGAAACTCGTCTAGAAGAAGAACGGATGAGTATAGAGTGAAAGGGCAACTAACCTTCGAGGTGGGTAAATTTCTTCGTCAGCCGAGTATTTTGATTGTTGATATTACCTGGGTAAGGTTACATCGTAAGTTAATTAAGACGCAGAGACTTGTACAAAGAATTTGGGTACAAAAAAGGCCGAATGATCCACCTGTCTTTTGCAGAATAGGAACCATCTTATCAAAATTGTCTTGAAGTTTCCTATGCGAAAAGAGCAGTTTCTGGAACTCGGCTATACCCCGATTATGAGAAACCTAAAATAACGACGAATTATAAAGAGAAATTGTAAGGGAAATCTGTATTAAGTAAAAACTTGACTCGGATCTGAATGGCTGGATATTTAAAACTACCAACATAGGAAGATCCAAATAAAATAAAAAATGACTCAGATCTGGATGGCTGGATATTCAAAGCTATTACCTAAAAAAGGTCTGAATCAAGTAAAATTTGACTCGGATTTAAGTGGTCAGAGGCGTTTTAATTCAAGAAATGCACATCATTGCCTATTACGCAAACATGTAGCTATACTCTAAACACGGAAAACTTCCAAACGAATAACAATTATTCGGTTGCAAGTTCGGGGACTAATGGGCATATAGTATACTATGCATAAAAGATAGGGTAAATTAGAGCGCATACCTCATTCATTTTGTCACTCTCAAGCACAACCTTAGCAGCCAAGTGCAAACGGCTGCTGATGTCGGAAAACTAGAAATATTGATTACTGGGATTGCCCTCAAGCTGGTCGGTAGCATTTCACTTGTTGGCATACTCCACCAATGATCTGAAACTACCACCGCTCTCAGTACACGTCAAAACTTTGCCTTTAGCTTCACGCGCCTAATGTGCAGCTGTCTCGGCCGCCGGTCTCTTGTGAAGCACGAGCCGTGTATCGGCAGCAGAGACAGACAAAGGTTTGGCCATAGAGGCCCCTTTGCGGAGCATGTCGGCAACAGTCGGCTGTGTGGGACCAGACCTTCCTTTTTGAGATGGCATAGATTTGGCAGCTCCATCCTTCTTGGTCTTGACAGAGACTTCAGCAGTGGGCAAAGACTTAGAGCAAGGTATCATACTCGGAGCAATAACTGTTGAGGCAGAGGGAGCATGTGCCTCAACAGCGGCCGAGGTAGCGCCAACTTCGGCAGCAGCCGAAGTAGCGGGAATTTTGGTAGCAGCCGAAGTAGCGAGAACTTCGGCAGAAGCCAAAGTAGCAGGAACATAGGTAGAAAGAGGATCATCTAAACGACCCGGCATATTTACATCAGCGTTAGCGCTAGGAGGAACTTCACTCCCATCCCGCCAAGGCGGTTTGTTAGTCGGCAAGGGAGGAGAACTATCACGGGGAGGACTATGAACTTGAACATCTTCTGGAGGCGATGGAAAGAGTGGTCGAGTAACGTGAGACGTCAAACTCGGACCACTGGGTTTGACAGAAAGAGGAGCACTGCCGAAATAAAAATAAAGACCAATTTAGAGAAAGAAAGAGAGAAACAAAAAATACAAGTTAAAACATGCAGGGAAACTTACCTAGAGATCCCGGCATGGTTTTGCGCTTTGGGATGTGCTAGGAGGATTTCTTAGTTCGCTTCCTAGGAACTGCATCAGAAGGATCGTTCGAGGTAGCACGCTTTTTCGACAAAGCGGGAGCCTCGGAAGCAAGGGGAACGACATCATGGACCTGACTAGCTGGATTAGCTGGGAAAGAAGGAGCCGGAAATGCATAAGAGATAGGCACCGCGGCAACTACCTCGAGAATTTGGACATCGTCCGAATCACCTTCGTCAGCGCGGGCCGAGGTTCTACCTCGAGTGCAAGCGGGAGCAGCCTCGGGCTTAGGAATAAATTCCTCTGGGTCAGGTTCTCCGTTGTCCTAGGTACTGCGATCAGCGACCCAAGGAAGAGCCAGCACCTCAGCATCTTCCGTGACTTGCTCGGCAAATTTCTACAATGAGAGCAAAGATAAGTTAGCAGAATAATCAAAGGAAAATGACTCGATGAAACAATTCGTATCCGAATTACCTGAGGAGGGGGATTGTCGCGGGAAAAGGGTTTCATCCCCCACACCCATTCCTCGGGCATCTCGATTTTGAAGATAGCCCGGACGTGCTTATGGATCTGAACGTCCTCAAGCTCAACCGTGGAAACTCGGTTGGGATCCAAAGGACCGCTCATATAGCAGAGCTTATGGGAGCCATGTTGAAAAGGGTAGATTCGGCTACTGATGAACGCGGCCATCAGATCTTGTCCATGAAGCCTGGCCCGAGTTAACTCTTTTAGCCGAAGTTCGAATGCTTCGGTAAGAGCATTGGTCTTCTTCGGATTATAGAGCTAGTTCTGTTTGGAAGGAGGGCCAATAGAGAAAGCAGGGAGCTGAATCTTGTCCTCCGAACCAGTGTTCTTGACATAGAAGAACGACCTATGCCATTTCTTGCAGGACTCTAGTCCTGTGACTCGGGGGAACAAGGAATTTTTCCGTGGTGTAATGGAAGCATCCCCGCACTGAGTTAGAGATTTCTCGGAGGGATGAAGTGACTTATCCGACACTACATTATCTCGGATATAAAAAAACTTCGACCAAACATCTACGGAAGGCCAGTGGCCGAAGTATCCCTCAAAGGCCGAGATGAAAGCCTAGAGAGAGGCTATGGTGTTAGACGGCAGATGATGAGGTTGAAGGCCGAAGAAGTCAAGAAATTTCCTAGCAAAATCACTAAGAGGAAGGCCGAATCCCCTGGCAAAGTGCTACATGAACACTACATACTCGCCGTCCTAAAGTATGGCGGAGGATTCTTTGCCGGGTAAGCGGCACTATACCTCGGCGGGTCTTGCGTATCCACTCGATCTCTCGGCGTGGAACTGTGGATCCTTGCCAAGAGCCTCGTTCTGGGCCCACCATGAGCTCTTCTTCCCCCACGACAGCGCCGCTAAGAGAGCTCGACATGGGCTCGTCGGAGGAGCCAATGGAGGATTCACTAGCAACGGGGAGAGGCCTCGAAACCCAAGGCCCCGTCGCACCAACGACGAGCACGACAGCGGTAAAAGAAGAAGAACCACCGCAGAAAACCCAAGGCGGGGGCGAAGCGCAACGAGCAAGGACCGAGCAACGGCAGCGCGACACGTGAGGAGGAGCGCAGCAGTGTGGTCGCTAGAGCGGAAGCGCAGCGGCGCGCTTGCGAGAGTGGAAGCGCAGCGGCATGGTCGCTAGAGCAGGAGCACGGTGGCGGTGCAAGAAGAAAGACAAGGGAAGTGGAGAAGGGGAAAGTGAGCCAACCCATCCCCACTCCCCTACTTATAACCGCGTGAGGCGTGCGGTAGTGGGATCGCAGATGCGGCACGGTAACCGCAAACGGGCGTGTACCATGCGTACACGATCGATGATTGGAGCCACATCGAGGACCACACGACACAAGAGGAGATCAGGCCACAATAACCGTTGCAGTGACCAAAGAGTCACTACACGATAGGACTACCGCAGTAATTACTGTAGCACTGTTAGGATGCACTATAGCGATACAAAAAAAAGACGAAACGTAATGATTGGTACACGTAGGACGAAGCTTACTGGAGAAGCTAAGAAGAGAACTCGGACAGAAGAAAGTGACTCGGAAGATAGATCACACCTCGGTAACAAAGGATGAGCAAAAGGGAGATAAAATGATAGAAACACTGGCTAAATATTATGTCGAATAGAAAGATAAAGAGAGTAAAAGTCAGGAAACTGATGTGATCTGGCCGAGGCATTCGGCAGGACCGCACCACCTTCGGGGATTAATGTTGGGGGGATGACCCCAGGTAGGGCCAAGGTAAGTAAGAAAGAGAGGGGACCTTTTATACCCAGGGCCGGGTCATGGCGTGGTTCGGCCAAGTTATGCAAGGATCGGCCGAATAAGGTATGACTTATCCTGAATCAGGTAGGTGAGACCTAACCCGGCCGACTTATGGGTCATGTCGGCTAGGCGTTGTTGTTTAACTTGAATGCAGGTAAGGGTCAAGACGATCTATGCGAGTCTAGGCCGAGTAATGGGAAGCTTGTAGAGGAAGGAGGTAACTCCCAAAGTCAAACCCTAGATGCTGTCTCTGAGGAATCTGCACAGTGCCAAGCGCTAGAGACAAGAAGCAGAGCAGCAGAGGGACAGAGGAGGGTCATGAAGGTGACAGTCATCAGGCCCAAGGCTCACATGTGATGGGATCTGGGTCTTTGTCGTCGATAGAAGGGGGACACAGAAAGAGGTCCACTGAGTTATCGCTTTGGGACAAGCATATTCCACGAATATTCCCGTCCACGTCAGCCCTAGGAGGAACCAAGGGACTCCTTTATAAGGAGAGGCAGGGCGTTCTGGACAGGGGATCGATTCATTTCTCTCTCTAGGGCATAAGTTGTATCTTCTTCCTCCTCCTTCTGATACAGCTCGAGGAGCACTTGTAGCCCCATTTAAGAGGAATAAGAGTTGAGTTCAAGCATTCTGTGTAGAAAACACTACATCTTCCCTCCCCGGATCCCACTAGCATCCATTGGCCCCAAACTTAAGCCTACCCATGGCATATTCCGTGCCACCACCATGATACAGTGGAGATTTACACTATAGCCAATATCTCGAGACTCTAGTAACTTTTCCTTCGTGGTAAATGTTGCGAACTTCTATTCAGACATGCTGAGTCTAAAGTGTCACTCCACTTAACCAAAGATGAATCTCAAGCAGCAACGATGGTTGGTTTTCCTCAAGGTTCTGACATAGGTCTCTTGGTAAATCTGGCAAGATTGATGTAATGGTTGACATAAACTTAGCCGGAAAGACCTTTTGTTATATTCTCTTGATTCAGCAACAACAATCACTCTTCATGAGGCATCTTATACAATTTAATATAAGAGTTTTTCTTATGATTTCCTTTGTATCCGAAGTCCAACCTTTACTTGATGCTTTGTGTCTCGAACATCAAGGAGAACATTTAAAGTAGTGTTGCTAAATGTCTCTTGGTCGATCCTCTAGACTCTCTTATGTTGGCAAGAAACTTGTTGTGCCAAGTAAGTGAAGTCTGAGATTGAAGTTCCTTTCTTCTCGTGTCATCAGGAATCTTTTTAACTATTCATCTTAGTGGTGTAAAGTGATATCACGATCTTTGGCAAAGATTTCAATATATTTGGACGAATAAAGAGTTTCCTTCGTTTCTTGACCATGTTTTAAGAGTGACTATGATTTTGGTAATCAATAGTTTCTTTTGATACATGTTCCTATGACTCTTATGAGTCCTTGCCACAAAACACCTTTATGTCTTAAACCTTCTGTTGAATGAAAGAGTGACCCTTCTGTTGAATGAAAGAGTGACCCTTCTATTTCAAAAGTAGTTCAATAACTTGGTTTTGTTGATCCAAAACTCTGCAACCCAAAATCTCTACTTAAGCCATTTAGTAGAGGTTCATTTCTCGAAGTCTTTGGTTATGATCTTTCTGTTGGAAGCTTTCCTTTTCAGAAGCTTCAAAACCTCCTGTAAGCTCCATGGTCTCAATCCTTATGAAGACCATCCATCTAACAAACTTGAAACCTTCTCTTGTAGTTTCCTCCGTTACCTTGACGTGTTTCATGCTTGTCATCTCAAAGTTGTTTCTGAACACTCCATCCATGAGTTGACCATGAGATACTCTGAGTGTTGTCTAGTGTGTTCCCTCTTATCCTTAGACCCTGTTTATTTCTCTCTCTGTGTCTCTTCCTACCTCTAGAATCTCGGGTCGAGATTCTCGTAAGGGGATAGAGCTGTAACACCCTAGTTCTAGTTAAATAGTAATTAGGGTTTTGATTGTGCATTCATAAGCATCATATCTTCAAAATGCATGGAAAGAGAAATATACAAAACCCTAACCCTAATTCCCTCTCTCTCAAAGCAACTCAAAAAAAATTTAGTATTTTGAAAGCTACCAAAACTTATGGAGCCCAACCTGAGTAAAAGGGGCCCCATAGTATTTTAAATAATTTACAAATCTCTCTGGTATTTTTCAAATGATTCAAAATTGTTTGGAAATTGAAATACAAAAGGGAAAGTGAAAACAGAAAAAGGAAAAAGTGTTTTGCAAATAAAAACAGAAGCCAGGCCGTAGCCCAGCCAGCCCAGCACCCTTTCCCCTCTTCCCTGCTACCCAGCGCACCCGCAGCCATCCCAGCTCGTTGCTGCCACCCGTGGATGGAAGGATAAGATCACCAAGCCGACGCCCTCGGCCATCCTATCCTCTTACTCCTCCCTGCAGTTCCCCTCTCCTTTTCTCCAAGTCGCTGGAACCCTAGCCCGTTGTTCGCCATCGACCCTGTCGACTCTGGCCTCCCCTCATCCATATGAGGCCACCACCACGACCACCTCGCTCGACTCATTCGATTTCCCCCACTCGCGTGAGCCGGCGTGCTCCCAGGTGTTCCAATCGAACCCTCATTCCCAACTCCGGCCACCGCGTCCATCGATGATTCCGGCCACCTCCGCTCTCAAGCCTCCTCCCTGACCTCCCCCGGCAACCAAGGTGAGCTTGTGGTCCTTCTGGACCACCCCAACGTCTCCCTCTCGCCCTGGTTCGTCCTCGTGTAGTAGCTCGCCATGCACCACCGTCAGACCTCATCGCCGATGATCCTCCGGCTACCATTTAGGAGCGGCGCCGCCATTTTGTTGCTCCTCACGACCATCCGGTTCTAACCATATGCCCTGATCATGCGCGTGTAGCCGCAAACGCCGGTGCCGGTGACCCTCTATAGGTGGCTGGCGGCATGACGTCACGCTTGCGTCACCATGACGTCAGCAGGCGGGGTCAAAGCAGTCAAACATCGGGCGGGTCCCACTTTGCCTGCGTAGTTTGCTGATGTGGCCTCGAGCCTAGTGGTCAGCCACTGTTGCTAGGATACATTTAGGTGAAAGCCAACCCTCCCCCTCTGGTGACGCCAGCCTTGTGCAGTAATTCAATTAAGAAAAGGTTTAAAAATTTCAGAAATTGGTATAATCTTATAAAATCAATAACTAAATATCTGTTTATCATAAAAAGACAAATAATATGTCAAAATGTTCAAAAAAATGAGATCTACCTAATTAAGCTTTTATCATGCATTGTTAAACAACTTTCATAGCAAGTTTAATTGGAAGAACATAGTAACCCCTCATTAGGTGTTTCCGGAGTTTCTCTGAAGTAGGGTTTATAACCCTCGGAACCCCGTTTAAATTGCCAAGCATGTTTAGGGTTTCAATTCAATACAATTTTAACTTGTCATATCATCATTCTTGCTTGAGCATTGTATCGATGCCATGTGTTAATTGTTTCCCTCTCTTTCTAGTGTTTGGTTCTTCCCGATAGAATATGATATCGAGATCGAGATTGAAGACCGAGATTAACACCGTCGAAGATTGATGAACATTACTTGACCAACTATAACCAAGTGAAGTGCCAGATGTCCGAAGATCTGCTTATCAGTTATCAACTGGCAAAGGCAAGCATAGCCCCAACATGATATAATCCTATGATTTCAAAAGCATTTCAATTCTTGCCATGATGCATACGATCCTACTATGGTCTTTTATCAATAGATAAAGTATCCTATATGTTGCATTACTCCCTTTGAGCTTATATTACTTGATCCACTGCTCCTAGGATAACTAGGTTTGGCTTGTGTGCACTGTTAGAGCTTATATCTGTGTTCTGCTTAGCCATGCATAGTTGTTAGTGTTGGTTCATCCAGATGATGTGTCAGATGCAGAGAATCTAGTATGATAGTAGAATGTGATGAGATGATACCATAGGTGATATAAGTTAAACATGCTAAGGCTTGTATGGGAGGCCATGGTGGGATGTGGTTTTTGTAGTCCCATGCTCGCCACCACTAGGAACCGAGTTCTTGCCTTTGGAACCGAGACGAGCGTACAACCACACAGGACCTGGACAACCTCACGAGCAACTAACTTGCCTAGTAGATTCCATGAGTCACATAGTTAGGGCGTTCCATTCGACACGCATTCTGGATCTTCTCGAAGGCGGTGAAGGAGGTACATTCATAACAAGTAGGTAAGCGTGGTCGGGGTTGCTTGGGTGGATGGTGCCCCTGGTAAACCAACCTCGCCTCACATCTCTAGGGACCGGCTTCGGGACTTGACCCGTTACGGCGGAACCATCCTTAGGGAGTGACTCATGGTCTCGGCGAAAGCAAGGTAAAGGTTGTGTCTAACCACCCTCTATTGGCCTTCCAAGGAAGAGGGCTAATCATGTGGAATTAAGAGAAGGTTAGTATGTGTGGGTAAAGTTGTACACCCCTGTAGGGTAATAATATTTTTGAAAAGCCGTGTTCACAGTTATGAATGCTTGGTGACCAGATTCTAAGATCATAGAGAACTATAACCTAATCATAAAACTTGGCAGATCAACGTGTGCTTAAGGATGCTTTTTCATGGGCACGAGGGGGTGATCCTAGATAAGGTTTAGATGATGATGACTTGGTGGATATCAATGATGATGATCAATATTTCGGTGATGTCGCTCTCCTATACCCTTTTAAAATATTCTGATTAGACGAGCTTCTTCTCCCTCTTGTTTTATAAAAAAAAGTGGCTTTATGCAAAACAACTCCACCAGCCATAAGTCATGCGGAGTACACCCTGTACTCACCCTTGCCTTGTTGATACTTTTGGTAGAGTAAGTGTTCCCTGACGATCCGTTTGTACTACACTGACACCGACGAGTAGCTTGGGGTTCCCGGACGGTAGCCTGGAATCTATGGGCTGAGACGTCATCGTTATGCTTCAGGCCTCTTATAACACCCTCAGAATCGGCCCTATGCAAGTTCAGCGCTTCCCGCCAAACCCGCATAGAAACGATTCAAAGGTGCCCACCAGGCACTTTCGTGCGGGTGGAAAACGAAGTAATAACATTACACAACAGTCCTCGATGGGACCCACAGAACAGATATATATACAACAGCGACTCAATGAGTCAAGAATACAGATATAATATACAAAGATCCAAATCACCTTGAAAATGATAGAGCGTCCGACTACGGACAAGATGCAAATGGGCTAAGAGCCCTAAAGAATAACCAATGGCGTCCATAACCCTGCCCAGGCCAAGCCGGAAGGGTAACCCTGCTAACGACGTCGATCTCAAAACCTGCTTAAACAAAAGGGGTGCCGACAAAGGGCAAAGGAAAAAGAGGAGCGTCAGTACTGAGGCCAGTACACGGCGAGACTAGAATTCGGCGGTCCTCGCCTACATAGGTATGGTGGACTGAAGCGGCAGCGGCAGCATGCACTAAACAACCTATAGAGACTCGATACAAAATTCGTCTATCAGATAGGGGTAAGAAAGACCTATTCGGATCCAACCTGAAGCTAACACCAAACAAACCCATCCTGGTGTTTCCCCCTCGATACCAAACGAGGAAGTCAACCGAGGAACTCGCACAGTTGGCAGTTTTATTTATTCGGTTATAGTTGCGGCAATTACTAGTCAGGTATAGATAGTCATTCTGATAAAATAAGCAGTGGTCCGTTTTAGTTAACCATTCCGTTATAGTTGCAACACTTACTAATCAGATACAAATAGCATGAGATAACCCAAAAACCCAGCAGTTGTTGGTATTTTTATTTAGCCATTCCGTTGTAGTTGCAATACTTACTAGTCAGATACAATGGTCGCAAGCGACACCCAAACAAGCAATTGTTGGCAGTTTTATTTAGCCATTCCATTATAGTGAAGCTGATTACTAGTCATTATAAAGTCAAATTTATAGCACTACTTTAGTTATAGTTGTCTATGATCGAGATACTGTGCTCCAAGTCGTCCATAACCGCGGACACGGCTTTCAGAAAGTTTTAACCCGGCCGGGGTGCACAAATAGCAACACACACACGATCAACCTCGGAAAAACCAAATCAAAACCCAACGAGGCTTTCACGACAAAGCAATCACAGGATTCAGAAATATTTCAGGGGGCCACCCCTTGGAGTACACCCGCCACAAAACTGGCCGGCTCCGAGACGGACTCAAGGTTTGTGGGGCCGGCTGTAAACGACTGGGAACCCGAAAACTCGGGGTGTCGATACCGCGAAAACAGGTCACGATCCTAAACAGTACAGTGTGCTCCTCGCACAATCGTAATAAAGTAGTAAAGCATGGCATAAGTACAGGATCGTAAATAAAACCTCAAACTAGTTTGTGGCCCCAAGAAATAAGACTGAATCAAGCTCTGGCTAAGGGGGGTCCCATAATTCCGCATATGTGGATAGCGCGAATATTCAAGGAACAGGTATCAAGTACTCGGGGTCCTACGGGACACAAGTGGGCGGTCGGAAACCAAATATTATCTATCACCCACCGATGCCTCTGCTTACTTACTTCAATTTTAGTTGTTAAACAAGAATTAAAGTGAACGATAAGTAAAACCATGATCATCTCCAACAATAGACAGGCGGCAATGCTCCAACAACTGTGGTACTTGGCGACACGCAACAGCACTTGAGCAAGCGGCTACGACGCGCAGGTCCATCTATCTACCATAAAACAGGTAATAGGGGGTGTCCAAGGCAATATAAGGCTGCAAGGGATATCACGGGTACGAAAACTAGAGCAACGCAACACAGATAGCAATAGATCAACAGGAGGGAATAAATACTATAAAAGTAAGATAGGTAGAAAGGGGAAGGTGCTCGCCTAAAAACATTGCTGAAGGTTCAACCGAAGATCGGGGCGAAGCTCACATCAACTCAACGGCCTTATCCGCGAAGAAGCAAAACACTAGAATAAACACCGGATGCAATATTTAATACTACGGCAAAAGATCGGGCATGATGCATGTATGATGTATGGCATGGCAAAGATGCGATGCGATTAGGCCAGATTAAGTGGAACCGGGGTCCCGACAATTATTTAGATGGTTCAAGTTGTTTATCTACCCCGCAAATTAAATGTTGTTTTAGCATGGCAAAAGATAGCACCGGTTCGCTACACAAATTTAAATGAGGCCAATATGAGACTAGATTTGCCCGCATATGGGCCCCATATTTAATTATTAGGTGAATCGGCATAATGCCCCCAAACCACATGGCAATATGCATGCGAGAATGACACTTCAATATGCAATAGGTTTTATAATTAGCATTTATAAAATAGGGCTCGGGAAAAGGTTCACACATTAGGGTTCGACGATCTTGGGGTTCGATGGGGTTCGGGGTCGGTCTCAGGGTTCCGGGTTCGACGGGATCGGTTACAAGATGGAGAACTTGTCGCGACGTGCCGGAGATCTTGGTTCCAAGCGGTCGATCTTGTCGTCGAGAAGATCTTGTCGGTTCCTGGGACCGGGTCGGTCTTGGCGTTTTTTTCAGGTTCGGGTGCGGTTCTCGGCAAACTGGTTGGTTCCCTGTCAGAGGCCTTGGCGCTTCGGATCGGTCTTCGGTTCGGGGCCTCAGGGTCTTGGGGTTCGCGTTCGTGTGGCGATCTTGTCCGATGGGGATCTTGGTTCAACATCATCGCGGTCTTCGGGTCCGAGGGTTAGACCTTGGCGTCCGAGGGAAGTTCATGTCGTATCCGTGTCGACGACCTTGGCATTCAGGGGGAGTACTTGACGTGCCAATGGATCGGTCTTGATTCCGGGAAGGAGAACTCGACGTTCCGTGTTGAAGGCCTTGGCGGTTATCGGGTTCGGTCTTCGGATCCGTGATCGGTCTTCGGGTGGTATCGGACTATCTTCCCACGGTCACCTTATTGCATCTTCACCTCACCAACGCAAGTCCAGGGAGCCGAAGGAATCGCCCCAGGGACGCATCAGCTAGGCAGAACCCGTGACATGGCCACACGCGCTTGGGGTCGGAGAAGAGGCCTTGGGCGGTGGGGTCGCTGCCGCCAACGACGGCGCGAGGACGAGGCCGACAGCAGCGATGGCCGGACAGGCTCGCAGAGGCGCGGGATGGACGGCGGGCACGGCGGCGCTCGACGACGCGCGGGAGGCCGACGGCGGTGGGGCCGGAGGCGCGGAGAGCGAGGCGGGCGAGGCAGGTGCGGGGTCGGGCGAGCTCGGCTAGCGACGGCGGGGCGAACGGCGAGTAGGGGAGGGAGGCCGGAGGAGAGGGACCAGGGCGGCGGGGACGTGCCGGCGGAGAGGGGGCCGGCGGCGAACGGCGGTGTCCGTCGGGTCAGAGGGGAGGGCGCGGTGGCGACGAAGCGGGGCCGGTCGGAGGCGGCGCTCGTTCGCGGTGTGCTCGCATGCGTCGAGGCCGGCCACAGGAGAGGCGGCGGAGAGGCGGCGGACGCGGTGAGGCGAGCTCGGGCCGGAGCTCGGGTCGTGGCTGCGCGGCCCAAGGGCAGCGGGGACGGCGCCGGCGGGCGGATGCGGGAGGCGGCGCCGGGGAGGGGAAGGCGGGGCGGCGTCGGGGCGAGGAGGGGGTCACCGGCCTGGGAGGAGAGGCGACGCGGGGACTGGGGTGGTGGATGAGGGGCAGGGTAGGGTCGCCGGAGGCGGGCGGCTGGGGAAGGGAGGAGCTCGCGGGGTCGGGCGAGCCGGAGGGGAGGAAGAAGGCAGAGGGGAGGCGGCCAGGGGAGAGAAGGAGCAGACGCGGGGAGAGAGGAGGTGTCGGGGGCGTGGGGAGGGAGGAGGCAGCGGGAGGTGGGGGACGGGGTGGGGCCCGCTGGGTTGTGAGGGGAGAGAGAGCTGGGTCCAGGGAGGTGGGGGGTGAGGTGGCAGCAGGAGAGTGGTTGGGGGGAAGGAGAGGATGAGGTGGCAGGCACCGATTGGTGCAGGTGAGGTGGAGAGATGGGGTAGAATAGGACTGGGTAGGTTATTTGGTATAAAAGGGTTTAGGCAGGGTTATGTCTAGATATTTTAGGCTAGGTTTTTCTAACTTATTTTAAAATAAATTTTGTAACTAGTTTTAGCCAAATAAAAGACCGGAATCGTCCGATGTTTTAATTTGAAATGAGGACGGGGGCTATTTAGAAAACAAAACTAGGCGTTTCGGAAGTAGTTTCAGACAAACAATGCATGATGATGACGATGCAATGCACAAAAACAACGCGATTTTCTAGTAGTGGTTTTGCGGGATGCCACACCTCTTAGGCCATTTGTTAAGTTTTCTATACTTAATAGCATAATTTGCCACCCGTTGTTTTATGTTTGTGGTTAGTGACCTCTGCTTGTAATAATTAGGTTCGTTGCTTAGTTATGAGCTTGCTGTAATAAATTTTGTGTCATAGGGTCACTGTTGTGTTACCGAGTATTCATTGGATATTCTCGAGCTCAAGGATCAGCTTATGTCAGAAGGAGGTCTGGGATTTGTTTAGCCCTGATCCCGGGGGTGTCACACTGCCGCGACGGGGAATTGGAGGAGATCATCGCCATCATCATCACTGACGCTTCTCCATCAACCATCCATGTTTCCCTCATCCATGAGTGAGTAATCCCCCGCTGTAGGCTATGGGGATGGTAGAGATTGGATGAGATCTATCATGTAATCGAATAAGATTGTTAGGGCATGGTGCCTAGTATATTTATTAGTTCTATTTGAATTTGTTGCAACTTGTTATGCTTAATGCTTGTCACTAGGGCCCGAATGCCATGATCTCATATCTAAACATGTTATTGATTCATGATGATAGTATTGTTTGTAATCTTATCTGCAAGTTGTGTACACATATCATTGTCTGGAACCAAAGGCCCCGAAGTGACAGAAATTGGGACAGCCGGAGGGGATGGATGTGATATGAGGATCACATGTGTGCATGGAGTGTTAATGCTTTGCTTCGATACTCTATTAAAAGGAGTACCTTAATTGCCAGTAGATTCCCTTGAGGCCCTGCTGCAACGGGCTGGCAGGACAAAAGATGTTGTGCAAGTTCTCATTGCGAGCATGTGTGACTATATATTGAACACATGCCTATGATTGTTTAGTACTTGGATGCTTTATCTTATTTATCTGCAAATGCCCTAGATCTTGATATTACATGAATAGTGTTGCCCATGCAACGCCCGTCCATCCATCCCTATGCCTATCGCGCTCAAATCCTACTATTTGCTACTATTGTTACTACTGCCTTTGTTTTACTGCTGTTGTTACTTTGCTATTGCTACTACAAAACTGTTGCTACTGATAAACTACTATCAGCAAGACTATTTCCAGGTGCAGCTGAATTGACAACTCAGTTGTTAAGGCTTATAAGTATTCTTTAGCTCCCCTTGTGTCGAATCAATAAGTTGGGTTATACTACCCTCGAAGACTGTTGCGATCCCCTATACTTGTGGGTCATCAAGACTATTTTCTAGCACCGTTGCCGGGGAGCATAGCTTTATTTGTAAGTTCACTTGGATCTATTATTGTTTTCTGCTATCCTTTTCATCATTGGAAAGTCTCGTGATGGAAAACTTCCTATATTACCATCCACTACAAGAAGAGGTACAATTCTAAACACCTCTGCTTCTCTTGATTCACCGTCTGTTATAAGTAAGCTTGTTACACCACCACCACATACACATGCTACACAAACTTCTACTACTATTGAATCTAAAATTGCTTCTGATGCTCATGATGTTACTTCTACTGTGCTTGATGAGAGTGGTTCATTAGGTCCTTTCCTAGATGCTACAAATGTTAGAACTATATAAGGAAACACTAAAACTCCTAGTGAATACACTATTTCTCCCGTTAGCTCACCTGAGTCTAGAGAAAGCTATGATATTAATGATGGTTACATTGACATGAGTGATGAATTTATTGAAGAATATTGAAATACACGTGGTGCTAGTTCTATTAGGAGTCTCCTTGAGAAACATATTATGTTGGAGATATGCCCTAGAGGCAATAATAAATGTAGTTATTATTATATCTTTGTGTTTATGATAAATGTTTACATTCATGCTATAATAGTATTAACAAGGAAACATTGATACTTGTGTGATTTGTAGACTTAATTTGAAGTCCCTAGTATAGCCTCTATACTTCACTAGCTTGTTGGTTGATAAATGATTGTGGTTTCCCTATCATGAACATTGAGATGTTATCAACAACAAGATCATATCGTTAGGAGAATGATATGATGGACATACTCCTATAGATAAGCGTAGCATAAAGATCAAGTCATTTCAATAGTTCAATTGCTATATGTTTTCTGATACGTAGTAACCTAATTCCTTCGACCATGAGATCATGCATATCACATTTACCGGATGGATGCTTTGATGACATCAAACACCACACCGTAACTGGGTGGCTATAAAGGTGGCATTGAGTGTTCAGAAAGTATTGGTTGAAACACATGGATCAAGAGTGGGATTTGTCCATCCATATGACGGATAGATATACTCTGGGCCCTCTCGGTGGAATGTCATCCAATTAGCTTGCAAGCATGTGACTGGATCACAAGGGATCACATATCACGGGAACGAGAAAAGAGTACTTACCGGTAACGAGGTTGAACTAGGTATGCAGAGATACCGACGATCATAACCTCGGATAAGTAAACTATCGTGAGACAAAGGGAAATTGGTATCGTATGTAAGTGGTTCATTCGATCGCAAAGTAATCGTAGAAATATGTGGGAGCCATATGAATTTCCAGATTCCTCTATTGGTTATTGTTTGGAGAAGTGTCTCGATCATGTCCGCATAATTCACGAACCGTAGGGAGACACACTTAAGGATTCGACGTTGTTTGAGTAGTTATGGTATTATGAGAAAGAGACCGAATGTTGTTCGGAGTCTCGGATGGGATCCGGGATATCACGAGGTGATCCGGAATGGTCCGGAGAATAAGATTCATATAAGGAAAGTCCCGTTTCGGAGTTCGGGAATGATTCCGGTGTTTTCATCGGGAATGTTCTAGAAGGTTCCGGAATGTCCGGCACTCCGGAGGGGAAGGGGTACATGAATGTGGCATTGCATATTGGAATGATTGCATCATGTACTAAGTGTTCTCGCTGTTCCAAATAAAGGATTAAATTGAATCTTAAATTGAAAAGTCAAATAGCAAGTTTGAAAAGTCAAACGGCTAAAATTGGAAAGAGGGAAAGAGGAAAGAGAGGGAAACCGAGTTGGGGAGGGAGACCCTCCTCCAACCGGCGCGCCTCCTCCAAGCCGAGTTGGGGAGGGACTCCCCTCCCTCCCCATGGCGCGGCCGGCCCCTCCACCTATAAAAGGAGGGGCAGGGCCCCCTCCTCTAGACACACAAGTTCCTATCCTCTAAATCTAAACCCTAGCCCTAGACCCCGGTTTAGAGCCGCTTTGGTTTAGAGCTTCTAATTGCACTAGCTTTCGGATTAGAGCCTTCTAATTGGTGTGTCTAAACCCTAGACCACTAAAGCTCTCTCATACTCCACCATACTCGCTCCGGCTTAAGGCGAAGCCCTGCGGGATCTCCCCTCTACTTCCGGTACCACGCCGTTGTGCTGCCGGAATCGCGAGGAGAGTGCTATAACCTCCGCTGCCTGCTGGAACAAGGGAGAGGAAGGTCTTCATCGAGTAAAGAAACGTGTGACCGACTGCGGGAGCGCTGCCGGAACGCAGCGCCGGAAGGATCGTCTACACGATCTTGAGATCGGAAAGAGTACGACTACATCACCCACGAGAATCTGCTCGCGTTAACCGCTTTGGAATCTTCGAGGGTAAGTTATTCCATCGACTCGTTGCTACAATCTAGTAGATAGATCTTGGCTTGTTTGTTTGTATGCGATAGAATTTTTTTGTTTTCCATGCTACGAACCCCTACAGTGGTATCAGAGCCGTGCCTATATGTAGATCTATTGCACGAGTAGAACACAATGGTCATTGTGGGCATTGATGCTTTTATTGTCGATTGCTTCTTGTGTACTTTGCATCTTGCGGTATGTTGGGATGAAGCGGCCCGGGCTAACCTTACATGACATCGTTCATGAGACTTGCTCCACGCTTGACATGCAACTTGTATTGCATAAGTGGCTTTGCGGGTGCCTGTTTCTCCTAGCATAGTTAAGATCCAATTTACAACGGGTGATCAACAATGCTAGTATCAATGTTGTGGTTCTTGTTCGTAAGTTAGAACGACACTTATTGAAAGCCCCAAACCACGTAAAATATGCAAAGAAAGTAGAGGTGTCTAACTTTGTTTTGCAGGGGTGTGCAGTGATGTGATATGGCCATGATTGTGATTATATTTGATGTATGCAATTTTCCTTATTGTAAGTTGGCAACCGGCAGGAGCCATATGGTTGTATTTAATTTATGTTAAGACCCGCGTGTCTATTCAAAGTAGTTGTAATAGTTGAAGCCGGTGGACGACAACCATGGAGAAGCGTCATTGACCTTGATGCAATGCCGGTGATGATGGAGATCATGTTCGTGCTTGAAGATGGAGATCGGAAGAACGAAGAAGAAAGGCCATATCATATCACATATTATTGAATTGCATGTGATGTTAATCCTTTATGCATCTTGTATTGCTTAGTAGACGACGGTAGCATTATAAGATGATCCCTCATGCACATCAATTTCAAGTCATAAAGTGTTCACCCTTAGTTAGCACCGTTGCTAAAGCTTGTTGTTTCGAAGCACCACGTGATGATCGGGTGTGTTAGATTCTGCAAGTGTATACAACGTGAGCAAGCCAGATTTGCTCATGCGGAAACTAAGGTTTGATCTTGACGAGCCTAGCATGTACAGACATGGTCTCGGAACACGGATCACCGAAAGGTAAAGCATGAATCATATAGTAGATATGATGAACATGATGATTGTTCGCCATTGAAACTATATCAATTCTCGTGATGATCGGTGTTGATGTAGTGGATTTGGTTCGTGTGATCACTAAAACAATGTGAGGGATATTGTTTTGAGTGGGAGTTCACCTAGTTTAATTTCATTATTAATTTGAACTCAATTTGTCATAAACTTAGTCTAAACTATTGCAAATATGTTGTAGATCAATGGCAGCCCCTACCATCAATTTTAATGCGTTCCTAGAGAAAGAAAAGTTGAAAAACAATGGAAGCAACTTCGCGGATTGGTTCCGCAATTTGAGGATTGTCCTCACAGCTGGTAATTTGACCTATGTGCTGGATGCACCGCTGGGTGACCCACCTGCAGCTGATGCTCCCGATGAAGTAAAGAATGTTTACCTCGCTCGGAAGAATCAGTACTCCATAGTTCAGTGTGCTATCTTGTATGGTTTGGAATCGGAGCTTCAGAAAAGGTTTGAAGAATCAGACCCATATGACATTGTCGAGGATCTCAAATTGATTTTTGAGACTCATGCGGCAATTGAAAGCTATGAGGCTTCTGAAAAGTTCTTTAACTGCAAGATGGAAGAAGGCAGCTCCGTCAGTGAGCATGTGCTTAAGATGTCTGGGCACGCAAACAAACTTCGAAGCTTGGGTATAGTGATTCCTAATGCTTTGGGGATTTACCGTGTCCTACAATCACTACCACCAAGTTACAATAACTTTGTGATGAACTACAACATGCAGAACATGAACAAGACGTTGCCAGAACTCTTTGCCATG
Source organism: Avena sativa (assembly GCA_916181665.1). NCBI lineage: Eukaryota > Viridiplantae > Streptophyta > Magnoliopsida > Poales > Poaceae > Avena > Avena sativa. The sequence goes on along the minus strand of OV702283.1, from coordinate 231,348,457 downwards.
TTGGAATCTGCAGAAGTGGAGATAAAGAAAGAGCACCAAGTGTTGTTGGTCAATAAGACCACCAAATTCAAGAAAGGCAAGTCTAAGCAAAAGGGACACTTCAAGAAGGGTGGTAAGAAAGTTACCACGCCGGCGAAGAAGACCAAGGCTGGACCCAAGCCTGATACTGAGTGCTTTTACTGCAAGGGAGAAGGTCACTGGAAGCGGAATTGCCCAAAGTACTTGGCGGATCTGAAGAACGGCAACATCAAGAAGAAAGGTATATCTGATATACATGTTATTGATGTGTATCTCACTAGTACTCGTAGTAGTGCCTGGGTATTTGATACTGGTTCGGTTGCTCATATTTGTAACTCGAAACAGGTGCTGCAGAATAAACGGAAGCTAGCGAAGAACAAGGTGACGATGCGCGTGGGAAACGGATCAAAGGTTGATGTGATCGCGGTCGGCACGCTACCCCTTCATCTACCATCGGGATTAGTTTTATACTTAAATAATTGTTATTTAGTGCCTGTGTTGAGCATGAACATTATATCGGGATCTTGTTTATTGCGAGACGGTTACTTGTTTAAATCCGAGAATAATGGTTGTTCGATTTATATGAGTAATATATTTTATGCACATGCACCTTTGATAGATGGTCTATTCTTATTGAATCTCGATAGTGGAAATACACATATCAACAACATTGAGGCTAAACATTTGAAATCAAGCGATAATTCGACCTATATGTGGCATTGTCGTCTTGGTCACATTGGAGTGAAACGTATGAAGAAACTCCATTCCGATGGACTTCTTGAATCACTTGATTTTGAATCACTTGAAAGATGCGAAGCATGTCTCATGGGAAAAATGACTAAGACTCCATTTTCTGGTTTGATGGAGCGAGCTACGGACTTATTGGAAATCATACATACCGATGTGTGTGGTCCAATGAGTGTAGCATCGCGCGGTGGTTATCGTTATGTTCTTACCTTCACGGATGACTTGAGTAGATATGGGTATATCTATTTCATGAAACATGTCCGAAACTTTGAAAATTTAAGGAGTTTCAAAGTGAGGTAGAGAATCAACGTAACAAGAAGATTAAATTTCTACGTTCTGATCATGGAGGTGAATATCTAAGTTACGAGTTTGGCGAGCATTTGAAGAAATGCGGAATACTTTCACAGTTGACACCGCCGGGAACACCACAGCGTAATGGTGTGTCTGAACGTCGTAATCGAACTCTCTTAGATATGGTTCGTTCTATGATGTCACTTACAGATTTATCGCTATCATTTTGGGGTTATGCATTAGAAACAGCCGCATTCACTTTAAATAGGGCACCGTCTAAGTCCGTTGAAACGACACCGTATGAATTATGGTTTGGGAAGAAACCTAGATTGTCGTTCCTTAAAGTTTGGGGGTGCGAAGACTATGTAAAGAAGTTACAGCCGGACAAGCTTGAACCCAAAGCGGAAAAATGCGTCTTCATAGGATACCCGAAGGAAACTATTGGGTATACCTTCTATCATAGATCCGAAGGCAAAATCTTCGTTGCCAAGAATGGATCCTTTCTAGAGAAGGAATTTCTCTCGAAAGAAGTGACTGGAAGGAAAGTAGAACTCGACGAGGTTGTCGAACCTTCTCTCGAAATTGCGAGTAGCGCAGCACCGGAAGAAGTTCCTGTGGTGCCTGCACCAAATAGAGAGGAAGCTAATGATGGTGATCATGAAACTTCGGTTGAAGTTGCTACAGAGCCTCGGAGGTCAACGAGAACTCGTACCACTCCAGATTGGTATGATCCCGTTATGAGTGTCATGTTGGTGGACAACACCGATGACCCCGAGACATATGAGGAAGCAATGATGAGCCCAGATTCCAATAAATGGCAAGAAGCCATGAAATCCGAGATTGGATCCATGTACGAAAACCAAGTATGGACTTTGGTGGACCTACCGGATGGCCGGAAGGCTGTCGAGAACAAATGGATTTTCAAGAAGAAAACAGATGCTGATGGTAATGTTACTGTCTATAAAGCTCGACTTGTCGCAAAAGGGTTTCGACAAATTCAAGGAGTTGACTACGATGAGACTTTCTCACCGGTAGCGAAGCTAAAGTCTGTGAGGATTATGTTAGCAATCGCTGCATATTATGATTATGAGATATGGCAGATGGATGTCAAAACAGCATTCCTCAATGGAGATATTGATGAAGAGTTGTATATGATGCAACCCAAAGGTTTTGTCGATCCTAAAGATGCTAACAAGGTATGCAAACTTCAACGGTCCATCTATGGATTGAAGCAAGCATCCCGAAGTTGGAATCAACGTTTTGATAAGGTGATCAAAAGTTTTGGTTTTATACAAACTTATGGAGAAGCTTGTATTTACAAGAAACTGAGTGGGAGCTCTGTAGCATTCTTAATACTATATGTGGATGACATATTGTTGATTGGGAATGATGTAGACCTTCTTAATAGTGTCAAGGAATATTTGAATAATAGTTTTTAACTGAAGGATCTTGGCGAAGCAGCTTACATATTAGGCATAAAGATTTATAGAGATAGATCGAAATGCCAAATATCATTGTCACAGAGTACATATTTGGACAAAGTTCTAAAGAGGTTTGGAATGGAAGATAGCAAGAAAGGGTTCTTGCCCATGTTGCCCAATACGACCTTGAGTAAAACTCAAAGTCCGACATCGGCAGAAGATAGAGAAAGGATGAGTAACACTCCCTATGCCTCAGCCATAGGATCTCTAATGTATGCCATGCTATGTACTAGACCCGACATTGCATATGCTGTTAGTTTAACTAGCAGATATCAAAGTGATCCAGGAGTGGATCATTGGACAGCGGTCAAAAACATCCTTAAGTACTTGAGAAGAACTAAGGATATGGTTCTTTCTTATGGAGGTGATGAACAGCTCGTTGTTAATGGTTACACCGATGCTAGTTGGAACACCGATCCGGATGATTCTAAATCACAATCTGGATACGTATTTATTTTGAATGGTGCAGCAGTTAGCTGGAGGAGTGCAAAGCAAAGCGTTGTGGCGAGATCTTCAACTGAATAGGAATACATGGCTGCTTCGGAGGCTTCACAAGAAGCGATATGGATGAAAGAGTTCATTACAGAGCTGGGTGTGGTTCCTAGTGCGCTGGACCCAATGTCGATCTACTGTGATAACATGGGCGCCATAGCCAATGCGCAAGAACCAAGGTCACACAAGAAGCTGAAGCACATCAAGCTACGTTTTCACGCTATTCGAGAACATATCCAAGATGGGGATATAAAGATTTGCAAAGTACACACAGATCTGAATGTGGCGGATCCGTTGACTAAACCTCTCCCGAGGGCAAAACATGACCAACACCAAACTGCCATGGGTGTTCGGTATATTACCATGTAATCTAGATTAGATGACTCTAGTGCAAGTGGGAGACTGTTGGAGATATGCCCTAGAGGCAATAATAAATGTAGTTATTATTATATCTTTGTGTTTATGATAAATGTTTACATTCATGCTATAATAGTATTAACAAGGAAACATTGATACTTGTGTGATTTGTAGACTTAATTTGAAGTCCCTAGTATAGCCTCTATACTTCACTAGCTTGTTGGTTGATAAATGATTGTGGTTTCCCTATCATGAACATTGAGATGTTATCAACAACAAGATCATATCGTTAGGAGAATGATATGATGGACATACTCCTATAGATAAGCGTAGCATAAAGATCAAGTCATTTCAATAGTTCAATTGCTATATGCTTTCTGATACATAGTAACCTAATTCCTTCGACCATGAGATCATGCATATCACCTTTACCGGATGGATGCTTTGATGACATCAAACACCACACCGTAACTGGGTGGCTATAAAGGTGGCATTGAGTGTTCGGAAAGTATTGGTTGAAACACATGGATCAAGAGTGGGATTTGTCCATCCATATGACGGATAGATATACTCTGGGCCCTCTCGGTGGAATGTCATCCAATTAGCTTGCAATCATGTGACTGGATCACAAGGGATCACATATCACGGGAACGAGAAAAGAGTACTTATCGGTAACGAGGTTGAACTAGGTATGCAGAGATACCGACGATCATAACCTCGGATAAGTAAACTATCGTGAGACAAAGGGAAATTGGTATCGTATGTAAGTGGTTCATTCGATCACAAAGTAATCGTAGAAATATGTGGGAGCCATATGAATTTCCAGATTCCTCTATTGGTTATTGTTCGGAGAAGTGTCTCGATCATGTCCGCATAATTCACGAACCGTAGGGAGACACACTTAAGGATTCGACGTTGTTTGAGTAGTTATGGTATTATGAGAAAGAGACCGAATGTTGTTCGGAGTCTCGGATGGGATCCGGGATATCACGAGGTGATCCGGAATGGTCCGGAGAATAATATTCATATAAGGAAAGTCCCGTTTCGGAGTTCGGGAATGATTCCGGTGTTTTCATCGGGAATGTTCTAGAAGGTTCCGGAATGTCCGGCACTCCGGAAGGGAAGGGGTACATGAATGTGTCATTGCATATTGGAATGATTGCATCATGTACTAAGTGTTCTCGCTGTTCCAAATAAAGGATTAAATTGAATCTTAAATTGAAAAGTCAAATAGCAAGTTTGAAAAGTCAAACGGCTAAAATTGGAAAGAGGGAAAGAGGAAAGAGAGGCAAACCGAGTTGGGGAGGGAGACCCTCCTCCAACCGGCGCGCCTCCTCCAAGCCGAGTTGGGGAGGGACTCCCCTCCCTCCCCATGGCGCGGCCGGCCCCTCCACCTATAAAAGGAGGGGCAGGGCCCCCTCCTCTAGACACACAAGTTCCTATCCTCTAAATCTAAACCCTAGCCCTAGACCCCGGTTTAGAGCCGCTTTGGTTTAGAGCTTCTAATTGCACTAGCTTTCGGATTAGAGCCTTCTAATTGGTGTGTCTAAACCCTAGACCACTAAAGCTCTCTCATACTCCACCATACTCGCTCCGGCTTAAGGAGAAGCCCTGCGGGATCTCCCCTCTACTTCCGGTACCACGCCGTTGTGCTGCCGGAATCGCGAGGAGAGTGCTACAACCTCCGCTGCCTGCTGGAACAAGGGAGAGGAAGGTCTTCGTCGAGTACCGAACGTGTGACCGACTGCGGGAGCGCTGCCGGAACGCAGCGCCGGAAGGATCGTCTACACGATCTTGAGATCGGAAAGAGTACGACTACATCACCCACGAGAATCTGCTCTCGTTAACCTCTTTGGAATCTTCGAGGGTAAGTTATTCCATCACCTCGTTGCTACAATCTAGTAGATAGATCTTGGCTTGTTTGTTTGTATGCGATAGAAATTTTTTGTTTTCCATGCTACGAACCCCTACATATTATTATACCTAAACTATCTCCTGATGCTATGTTTGTTACTTCTCCCATAGACATTAAATAAAGATTATGATTTCTCTCTTGATTTATCCTATATAAACATTGTTGAGAAAGAACCTTTTTGTGGGACTGAGAATGAAAAGGCTGTGGCACATATCACTGAGCTTTCTAGTATGAGTGCCTTATTTTCTGATGATGTTAAGATGTGTACCTACTTTGTTGCTAAAATTTTCCCTTTTTCACTAAAAGGAGAAGCTAAATATTGGTTTAATAGTTTACCTCCTAGATCCATTGATAGCCCTGGTTGCTTGATTGCTACTTTCTTTCAGAAATATTTCCCTCCTAGTGCTAGACATGCTGTTTTGCAGAAACTTTTTGATTTTAAACAGGGAGAAGAGGAGAAATTGCTTGAGTCATGGACAAGGTTATGTTCCTTGATTCATGCACATCATGGATGTCCATTACATAAAAATGAGCTTCTTGATATATATTATAAGGGACTACCTGATGAATCTAGGACATACCTGGATAGTTTTGCTGATTGTGTTTTTAGGAAAAGAACTCCTGCAGAAGCTGAAGAATTAATGGCTAAAATAAGCAAGAATTATGATGATTGGACTACAACTGAGCCAATTATACCTGAGTCATCTACACCTGAACCAACTGTGCATGAACCAACTCCAACACCAAAGAAGAGGGGAGTGATTGAATTAAATGATGAAGTGATGAAAGAAGTTAAGAAATGTTTTAAGGAGAAGGTATTAGATATGAAGATGTGAAGAATTTACCTCCTATAGAAGAATTATGTAAGCCAATTCCCCACTCATCTACTATTGAGGTGCACTCTCTCCAAAATTTTGATGAAGGTGATAATCCCTATGGTAAACCTCCTGATCAATGCTTAGAGGAACTTGACATTTTTATTGTTAAACAAGGTAATTTTAATAAACAAGTTCAGAATCATTTATTGGAAAACTCTAGAGATATTAATGAGTTGAAAGATATTGTGGAAAGAACTGCTAATGATGTTAAAATCCTTGTTAAACACTTCCAAATGGTTCAAACCCAAATCGATCAACTTGCTAAGGTACAAAAAGATATGCTAGTTAATGCTTCTGGAGATAAACATGCTTATGGAATTAGAACTGTTGGGGATATACTTTCTGGGTATACCCACAGGACTCGCTGACCAGGGTGGACCACCGAAGGGTTAGAGCTTTGCTTCACGGGCGGCCTAGTCAAAGAAAGAGGAGGAGGCAGTTCCGGCTACGATAAGGCCTAGAAGAGTTACCGACTTAGGCCTGTAGTATTACTTGTAGTCCAAGCTGTATCTAGTTACCGACTCTGTAACGTAGCCAGATAGGTCTCTCCTGTAGCCCTAGGCCCCGGTGACTATATAAACCGGACCTATGGGAGCCTTTAGGGCACACAACCAATCGTAACACCACAGTCAACTTACACAGGGGAACCTCTCTTGTAATTCGTTGTAACATCCGGCTTACACCGATATATTACTGGGTTGCTAGAAGGAGTAGGATCCGATCACTGCAGTCGGATCTAAACATAGGTAAACTTGTGCTCACTACTCCTAGAACATTCGACGTCTCACACCCCATCTTTCCAACGCCACTAGGACCCCCTATGGCATACCTTTCGACAATCCGACGACAGTTAGCGTCCACCGTGGGGCAAGTGACCTTTGGAGCATCGTTCCAGGCGGAATCTGCGCGTGCAGAAATCGGCAAAACTATCGACATGGGTAGCGTGGTCTATGCCAGTGATGTCCCTCTCGTCCTTCTCGACGAGACCTGGATTCTAGTTTCGAAACCCGTGACGACCTACACAATCATGTCCATCGGCGAGATCGATATTTATCTCGATTTCGCTGAACCTGCCCAACCCACCCTTGAGATGATGACCATGTCGGATGAAAAATCTGGATCTACTTTGTCCGCAGAGGCGGAACAGTTCAAGGTCCCGGAGAAAATCAAACACACCTAGCCCACTCCTGTAGTGGAAGAAGAATCCGGATCTGATCTCCCTGATGAGATCGAATACACGGATGAGGAATATATCCTCTACGGATTCGTCCTTCTGGATGTCATAGCAGAAAAACTACCCTTGAAGCACAGGATAAAGAGATGATGAAACGCTGCTACATCGATTACGAAGCAATCACCGACATCAAGGAGAACTTTGAGATGGAGGAGGCGGAAACCCAGTTGTGCCACTACTTCAAGAACAAGAAGAAGCACTATTTCGTGTACCACATAAGCTCTGGATCCTACTCGGTCAATGCTGGAGCTGGTAGCGATTCGGTCCTAGACGCAATCGAAGAAAACGCTGACTTACCTAGCTCCCCTCAGGAGTCAATAAATTGCAGGAACTTCGAGACTTCGACAAAGAGATGGAGGAGTATGAAAAGAACACGTCCCCAAGCCAACACAAGGTGAGACAGAAAATTCTCCTAGTCCATATAATAGCATGGATGAAAGATACACCTCGCAGGATGAGATGGATATTGGAGATTCCTCCGAGGTCCACAAGCCAACCATGACGGAAAGTACCGACGGAAGTTTATCCCCCGGTATCGGGACGAAAGCTATCTTTGCCACTTGTACGCACGTTAAGGCTACTGGGCGGTCAAAGAATAAGAAGAAGAACAAAAATCCGACACTGGCAGAGCCGGACGTCGAGGAAACCAACGAAGAAAAAGTTGATGAAGAGATCGAGATGGAGAATCAGGACGGAGATCCGATTAATACCACCCCGATCGACCCTCATGTGGATGGAAATGTTGTCACCAAGGGTGCACGTGAAATTTACGGAGATGCTCTCACGATTCCAATCCCAATGTCTTCGGATCTTACACCGGAGGCACTGGAGAAAAGGGCTGAGGACCAGGAAAAACACCGTCTATTTTTGCTCGAAGAGGTCGCGCGCATCGTCGAGATGAGACAACAGTTAGATAGTGATCCTGCCAAATATTAGTCAGATTTCAAGCGACATCCAAAAAAACAAGGGGAGGTCCGTTTCTTGCTAACAAGAACCCGGATATCCACAAAGATCAATTCGACGGAAAGTATGGGGAGAAGAATCTACACCACGCCATTGGAAAACGCTGCTACAGCTCGACCTATCCTCGCCAACAATCCGTCTCCACAGCAGGTCCAGCAGTGCGTCGCATTGCTGGACAAAGGATTAAAGCAGCAGAAAATGGCTGCGTCATTTAGTGGCAAACTGGCCTCAAAGTCCGAGTTTTGCCACATTGGCGCTAACCAAAGCGTTGACGTAAGGCTTCGCAGGGATACAAATCAACATTATCGTCCTCGTGGAGAAGAAGAGAATTCAAGAACCGGCTCAAACGGCCACTCCCGCCGGCCGGCAAGTGACTGGGCAAGAGTTATTCTGGCTGCGTCCGAAGACGCCATCAGGGCAATGGTTCCTCATCAGGACCATCATCAACAAAACAACCGCTATAGAGAAGACCCGTAATCATGCCGCTAGCGAGAGGAGCAAGATCGGCTAAGGATGCAACCACCGAGCCATCTGGCTGGCAATGCTGAACGAAGAGATGATTCGGATCGCCCTGAATCAAGTAGGGACGATGCCCGAAGAAACAAGCATCAGAGTCAGCATAATGAGGCTGCACCGCCACCACCACATAACCCAGCCGGAAACAATCCACCAGGGCCACCATAGCCCCCTAGTAGCAACCATGAAGGATCCAGACGTAGGCATGGAAGCCACAGGGGTGGAGGCGGAAATGGCGAAAGGAGAAGCAGAAATCCAACTCCGCCGCGCAGCAGCCGTGAGCCTCCAAGGCGCAGATCTCTCTCGCCAAACGACACTCGCCATCGTATTGAATCAAACATAGAAGTGCGGCGATACTAGGAAGAAGACGTGTATGTGGGACCCAAGTGTTTTGGACCATGCATACGTGAGACCAAATTTTCGGTTGACTTTGGTATTGCCAAACACATTCAGCCCTATGACGGTGCAGCTCAGCCAGATACCTGGCTCTAGGATTTCTTCCAGGCCTGCTACATCGCCAAAGGAGGAAATAGCCTGGTAGCAGTCTGATATCTCCCGCTCATGCTGAGGAAGACGGCTTGATCATGGCTCAATGAACTACTAGAGAATTCAATTCACAACTGGTATGATATGCAAAGTGCCCTCCACAGGAGGACCTCCACAGTCGGAGACTTGCAGCGTTGCACAAAAAGACCCGGAGAAACCTGCCGAGATTACCTCAGACGATGGATTGACACAAAAAACTCCTGCGAAGGAGTAAACGAGCAAACTGCGATACAAGCTCTTATTGCAGGACTTCCAGTCGGACTTTTGCATCACAGACTGAAGCGTGACCATGTCACAGATTTGGGAGAACTGATATAAATGGCAAGAAAATATGCTGAGGCCGATGATGATTTAGAAGGGCTGCTAAATATTCTAGCCAATCCCAATGCGGCCAAACATCCACAACAAGCTCAGAAGTGCAAGAACACCTGGGACGAAAAGCTAGCTCCGGACAACGCAGCTATCAACGCAACGTTCGGATCTGGAGGACGAGGAGGGCGCGGAGGCGGCCGGGATAGAGGCCGTGGAACTTCCTGAATCCAGGCCAGAGGAGATCAGCAACCCTAAAGAACCTATACCTGGGCCGACATTGCCAATAGTCCCTATGTCCACCACTTGGATAGTAACGGAGGATCTACCCACACAAATGTCGAGTGTCGTTTCAATGACGACATCAAGAAAGACGATTCTGCTGGCTATAGAGCCAAGCGACGAAAAGGAAAGAAAAATTCTGAGAAAGGAAAGGAGCCCAATGAAGATTCCAACATGGAAGAAGCGGAAACCGCTGCAGAGCCCAAGTCGGATGGAAAGAAGACTTCTCCAACTAAGAAAGACGCATACGTCTGCTTCCTTGGATCCCAACCTGCTAAAGACAAGAAGGCAGTTCTCCGTGAGCTCAACGCCATGGTTCTGGCTGCTCCACAGTTTCTGGACTGGTCGGAGGTAACCTTCACATTTGATCGCTCAGATCACCCGAGGAAAACACATCATCGGGGAAAGTACCCTCTGGTCGTCAATCCTTTTATTGATGGCTATGAGTTCTCTAAAACACTCATGGACGTTGGAAGCAGCATTAACATCCTGTACATCGAGACGCTCCATCGCATGAAGCTACACGAGAGCCAGTTGAGTTACAGCAGTGTAACTTTCCATGACATTGTACCAGGGAGACAGGCAGATTCTTTGGGTGAGATTGCTCTGGACGTGATATTCAGAACCCGAGATAATTATCGGACCGAGACACTCTCTTTTGAGGTGGTACGGTTCAAAAGTGCTTACCACACCATCTTCGGACGTTCGGCTTACTGGGCGTTCATGGCTCGTCCCTGTTACATCTACAACATGATTAAACTTCCAGGTCCAAAGGGCAAATCACCGTATGAGGAAATCCGAGGAAGGCACGAGAGTGCGATGAAGGATTTGCTGCCTTTGCCGAAGCCGTGCTGCACGCCCAGGAGTACCAGGAGATCAAGAAGACCATCAATCCGTCCGAGATGCCCGCTACGAAGAACGAGGTGCTGAAGCCAATTGCAGTTCAAGGCGTCGGAAGAGACGAAGAAAACGTCCATGAAGGAAGATGATCCCTCCAAGACAACGAACATAGGGGTAGGCTTAGGCCACGCATAGGAAAGCTAATAGTGATATCTTTGCATCGGAGCCTTCTGACATGACCGGAGTACCTAGGGAACTTGCCGAGCACTCTCTTAATGTGTACCCTGACGCTAAACCCGTCAAACAATGCTTACGACGGTTTGGTGATGAAAAGCACAAAGCAATAGCCAAGGAATTAGCCCGACTAGAATTAGCAGATTTAATAACAGAGGTCATCCATACAGATTGGGTGGCAAATCCTGTACTCGTCCCTAAAAAGGACACCATTGATTTAAGGATGTGTGTTGATTATACCGCTTTGAACAAGGCATGCCCAAAAGATCTTTTTCCCTTGCCACGAATCAATCAAGTTATCGACTCAACGACAGGATCAGAACTACTCTGTTTTCTCGATGCATATTCCGAATATCACCGAATACCGATGAAAAAGTCGGATTAAATAAAGACATCTTTCGTCACTCCCTTTGGAACCTTCTGCTAGAAAAATATGCCTTTTGGCTTAAAGAACGCAGGAGGAACATATCAACGTACTATGCAATGTTGTCTCAACAATCAAATCGGACGCAACAACCACGTATATGTAGAAGACATAGCAGTTATGTCTAAAAATAAGGAAACTTTAATTTCCGACTTGGATGAAACATTTGCTAGTCTACGAAAATTCAATATGATGCTAAATCTGAAGAAGTGTTTCTTTGGAATTCTAGCCGGAAAATTGTTAGGTTTCATCATCTCTGAGCAAGGCATAGAGGTGAACCGGGACAAAATCAAGGCTATACTAAATATTACCAGGCCAACTCGCCTGAAGGATGTGCAACGTCTCACTGGTTGCATTGTGGCAGTGAGTCGGTTCATCAGCCGGCTCGGCGAAAGAGCCGCACCTTTCTACAAACTCTTGAATAAAACCAATAAATTTGTCTGGACCCAGGAAGCCGAAACTGCCCTGTAAAGATTTCAAACCCACTAGTTCTCGCAGCGCCAGAACCTCAGGAACCTATGTTACTCTACATTGCAGCGACCAACAAGGTCATAAGCATGGTAACAGTAGTCGAGCGCGAGGAAGAAGGCCATGAGCATAAGGTGCAGCAGCTAACTTATTACCTGACTGAGGTCCTGACAGAATCAAAACAACGGTACCCACATCATCAACAGCTAGCCTATGGAGTGTTCTTCGCATCCAGAAAGTTACGCCATTATTTTGAAGAGCACAAGATAACAGTGGTGAGCACCGCTCCCCTGCGAGATATAATCAATAACCGCGACGCCACAGGACGTGTCACAAAGTGGGGAATAGAGCTTGCAGCTTTTGACATTGAGTACAAACCACGTACAACAATCAAGTCCCAAATACTTGCTAACTTTGTTGTTGATTGGACAAAGACGGCAGAAAACACAAGTCCTCCAGACTCAGAATTTTGGACCCTTCACTTTGACGGATCAAAAGCACGAGGAGGATCGGGGGCGGCATGGTGCTCAAATCACCCCAGGGGGATAAGCTGTTCTATGTGTTGCAAATACACTTCATGGCAACCAACAATATTGCCGAGTATGAAGCACTGCTGCATGGAATACGCATGGCAAAAAACATTGCCATATCAAGACTCATGTGTTACGGAGACTCGGATTTAGTTTCTCAGCAAGTATCCGATATCTGCAATGCAAACAAGCACATGGCAGCATACAAAGCTGTTGTGGATGAACTATCTAATCGTTCGAGGGTTTTGAGGTTCAACAAATCCCTCAAGTAGAAAATGAGGAAGCGGACGCTCTATCAAGGATAGGCTCTGCGCAGAAACAAGTACCGGATGGCGCTTTCTTAGAGCATTTAAGGTCCCCTCCATAGTTGGAATTGATGAGAACTATCCGACGAAATCCGGCTCACCTTTAATAGCAGTTATGGCTGTAATTCCCAGCTGGACAAAACCCTATCTGGATTTCCTGATAGATGGAAAATTACCCGAAGATGAAGTCTTGAGCCGGCAAATTGTCCGACGAGCAAAAGCCTACACTATAATAAATGGTGAGCTCTATAAATGGAGTGTTTCTGGTGTGTTCCAACGATGTATTTCTTCGGAAGAAGGAGTGGAAATCTTAAGAGAAATCCACGAAGGCGAGTGTGGTCATCATACTGCAGCCAGATCCTTAGTGGCAAAAGCTTTTCGACACTGATTCTTTTGGCTTATAGCTAAGGCATATGCCGATAAACTGGTCAAAACATGCAGAGGCTACCAAAAGTATGCCCATCAGGCACATGTTCCGGCTGAACAGCTGCGAACAATCCCTATTACATGGTCGTTCGCAGTCTGGGGGCTTGATATGGTAGGGACGTTTCGCACGGAAAAATGTGGATTTACTCACCGAATAGTGATGGTGGATAAATTTACAAAGTGGATTGAGGCAAAACTTGTAACAAGTTGTGATGGAGCCACAGCCAAAAAGTTCGTCGAAGACGTAATCATCCGATTCGGATATCCGCACAGTATAATTACTGACAATGGGAGCAAATTTTCCATGGATGAACTTGCCGAATTCTGCGAAGAACAACGGATCCGACTCGATATTGCATCAGTCGCATATCCACAAGCTAATGGACAAGTCTAAAGAACTAATGGCCTTATTTTACAAGGAATATGACCTCGCCTTGAGGCACCGCTACGTCGGGCCATGGTGGCTTGGGCGAAAGAATTACCGTCTGTGATATGGATTTTACGTACAACTCCTAACAGATCAATCGCTATACTCCTTTCTTCTTGGTCTATGGTGCAGAAGCAGTTCTTCCAAGTGATCTTATTCATCAGTCTCCATGAGTCAAAGCGTATATCGAAGAAGATGCAGAAGCTTCTCGACACGATGATCTCAACATAATCAAAGAAGTACGCGTTGTTGCTGAGCAAAGATCTACAGCCTATCATCAGAAGTCGCAAGTATCATAGTCAGCGAGTGCAAAACCGTTCTTTGAGAAAAGGCGATTTGGTTCTCCGACTTGTGGAAAAGAGAAAGCACAAACTTTCCCCGATTTTGGAAGGACCTTTTATGATTAGCAGAGTTCTGCATAACAGGTCATATTATTTAACCGATATGAGAACAGTCAAGGAAAGACCTGATACTCGAAAGAGAAAGAGAGCTGGTCGCAACATAGACCCGGATGAAATAGACCGTCCATGGAATATTGCACAGCTACTTCCCTTCTATTCTTAGTTATATTTCCTTGTAATCATATATGTAAGTATTGGTTTCCTCATATGTTATATTTGAGAAGTTTTTTGCCATCTTATTTCCAAAAGAGCATGTCATTTTTTCAAAAATCCCAGAATAATTGAAAGTACTTTATGATCATGTTCGTTTTGGTTACAATTTTTGAATATCTAAAAAGTATTACCTTAGGATACAAAATTTAATTTATTGTTTATACTTTGGTTTTTTATCTGATTGCTTAGACGCGGGTATTTTCTGAGTAATGAGTTGTTGGTATTGGAAGCCAGCTTTGTTTCCGAGTTTAAACTGGTTTGCAATTGTGCTCCGTTGCTCGGCAAAGTTTCCTTGCTAAAGGTTAGCCGGCCCATGAAAGGGACAAGGCAGAGAGCCAGATAAAACGACAAGTATAGGCATAAAACACAAGGTGCTTCAGAAATTTTCAAGCACATGCATAAGAAATATATAACCATAAGTGCTACGATAGTAAAAGCATTAGTTTTTACAAGACCAGCACAAATAAAACATTTTTTCCATCATTACATTGCCAGAAGTTCAGAATAATGCATAAAAACTATTTATGCTGCAGAGTCAGGCGGTGGTGATGAAGAAGGTGGAGCGCTAGAGTCGACAATATTGTCGCCCTCGATCTCAGACTTGGAAGCTACAATGCTGCCTTCTGCCTCTTGGGGCGAGGGAGGCACAACGACGGATCCGACAAACGACGTCGTATAATAGGTCATCTCCGCCACATGACAAGCATAACCTGCACATGATTCTTGGATGGCCTTGATGTCCTGTGGGTTACCCTCATTATCCTCCTCGGCAATACCTTTGGTGACATGCCAGATTTCCATCTCGCTGTGGTGGCTCATCACCATGGTAAGAGCAGTCTGAGCAGCAGTCCGAGTGTAGGAGATCTTCCAGTCCTCGATAAGCTTCGTAATCCCCTTGACCTTGTCCCTCACCTCGTGCACTGACATTGTATGCTAGTCGGAAAGCTTGACAGACTTGCCAGCCTCTTCAAGAGTTTGGCAGAAGTCGTACAAGATATCTCCGACGAGCTTGATGCGCTCGAGGTGAGGTTCGGAGGTAGGGGAGTCAGAAAGATTCAGGGGGGCTGGAAAAGAACCAAAAAGTCAAAATTCGACTGAAAAAGAAGTCGAAAAATCAACAAAAAGAAAAAGTCGGAAATCTTACCTAGCACAAAGTGATTACATTGAGCGTGCTCCTTGCGAAGGCTGTTCAGTTCACTAGCTGTGGCCTGGGCAAGATCCCTCTGAATATCGAAGTATTTCTCGAGATCAGTTAGTTCTTTATCTCAGAGGGCTATTAGCTTCTCGAGCCTCACTGTCTCATGGTTGCTTGGCTCCAGGACAGCAGCTACGGATTTCTCTGATTCTAAAGTTAGTTTCTCAAGCTTGTCCTGGAGCTCAGCATTCTCCATTTCTAAGGCCTTGAAGTTCTCGGATTGCTCCACCATCTTGCTGGACTGGCACAATAGTTCTGCAAAGGAAAAATATCAGTCGGACAAAACAAGTTTGACTATGACAAAAGTTAACTGACAAAGAGGAAGTCGGAAAAGTTTACCTTCTGCTTCATCTTTCTCAATTTTGAACTTTGAATTCTCAAGACACAAGGCTTTGATCTCTTTATGTTTATTGCAAATGTTCTTGAGGAATTCCTGTTTGGAAGATGCAATTTTCTGTAAGTTTAGAGATGGAATACTGTCAGACGGCTACTAAGACTCGGGCTGCAAATTTAACTAAGTAAAATTACAGCACGAGCCTTGGGGGCTACACTACATCGTTCTTTTCCAACCTAAAAGCATCAACTCGAATCCAATTATGTTTATCCGGCTTTATACTTGGGGGCAAGAGGATATCATAATAAATGCAAATAAGAATCAGAAACTTACAATGTGTTCCAGGTGTAACTTTTCAAATCCGAGCTAGGTGCTATGAAACACCTTCTCGGTAAGGGAGAGGGAAGGCACATCCGTCACTGGGAGTTTGCTAGACTCGACTTTAGCATCCCGGACCAAAATTTGGTCTAGGAGGCTGACTAGCTTGACGACCTCCTGCTCCTGTCTTGTTGCCTCTAGGGTCAAGGTTTGCTTCTCAAGGCTGGATTGAGCCAGCTTGAGGATTTCTTCCTTCTCTTTCCTCTTCAGGCCAGAGACAGCAGAGCAGGCCACTTTATCCAATGTTCCTGGAGATGTTACCATGGGATCATTACCCTTGACGGATTCACCCTTGTTAGTTGCCTGATCATCAATGGTGACCAGGGCTTGCGAGATGTTGCCAGCATTAGGAGAGGCAGAAGCTTCCTATGCTGATGGAGTACTGGATGGAGTTGGTGGCGGCATGGCAGGGGAAACAATAAGCTTTTGCTGACGCATCTTCTTGCCCAGCTTGCTGTCCGGCTTGGTCTTACTCTTCAAAGATGATTTAGCTCTACAACACGAAAATCCAAATATTAGGTGTGCTCTAGAAAGAAAGAAAGAAAGCTATAAAGTACTAAAAATAAAAGACAGGGTGCTTACTCTTTAACTACTGGCAGCACTTGGCTACCAACAGTGATAAAAATTTCCTTCACTTTACGCTTCTTAGAGGCGGGGCGGCAACTTCTTGCACCTCATCATCCTCCATCGCATCCGGATCGTCTAAAGGATAGCCCTCTAGTGGAGATAGCTCAGACTCGGAGAATTTATCGATCTAACAAAGTCAAAAGGCATCGATGAAAATATAGTCGGAGAAAGAACATAAAAGAACGACGAAATGCAAAAAAAGCAGAGTCGAAATATTTTCCGGAGTTAGAGGACGGTGGACGTATACATATTCATGGAGACTTCTGGAACCTTCCGTTCCACTCACTCCTTGATCAATTATTGCATAAGGGTCATGTAGTCCTTAGCCGGAATCCGGCTCGAACTGACCCGCATCTTGTCCTCCTTGTCGCTGGTGATCTGGTTCATGAGGCGATCTCCATGGTGCTCCAGAGGCTGAATCCAGCGCTTCAACTAGCAGCGGATCAAGTCGAATCCACGGAGGCCCTCATGCTTCATAAGAAACTCAATCCGCCTCTTGGTGATGATCAAGATATCCGACAGCTCCAGCGCCTCCGCGTCCCATGAATTCTGGTGGGGAGCGGCGCCGTCGGTGAATGCCGGAAGACCTTTCGCCTTTCTAGGAGCCGGAATATCCATGTGATAAAAGAAGGTTCCGGCCTAGCGTTTGACGGATTCACTAGCGTTAATCCTAGGATAGACTCGGTTTCTCCTAAGGACTAAGCTAAGGGTGCCGGTTATGTAAGGCACACCGGCAATAATGGAGTTCTTCCGAGTACCATAGTAGTACCGGAAAAGGGTGAGACTTCGCCTAATGCCAAGAAACCCCTCGCACAAAGCTGCATGAGTACTAAGCTCGAGCAGAGAGTTGGGAGGAATATTATGAAGTTGCACATCGTAGTAGTTAAGGACCTCGACGAGGAATTCCGACGATGGCAAGCTGAGGCCACGGTCGACGTGCGTGCCGAATAGCACCCTTTCGCTATCACGCAGGGCGGGAACGGCGTGCCCTGAGGCGCTCCGCCACGCACCAGCGATGAGGAATCCTTCATCCTCCATGATTTAGAGTTCAACGTTGTCCATGGCGCTGGGGATCCAGAGGCCCCGCATCTTCTTCTCATCCGCCACCGACGAACTCGCCGCCGCTCCTAAGGTCGATGCAGACGCCATAGATCTTGGAGGAAAAGGATGGGGGAGAGAGATTTTTCTCACGGTGTGCAGATGGGAACGGCTGCGGAGTGCTCGAGGAGTACGAGGAGGCAATTAATGAATCGATGAAGAGATAAATATGAGAGAAAGGGTTTTCTCCTCTCCTTTATTTGTCTCTGTGTCAAGATTCGTGCGTTAACACACGCGTATAGGATAGAGGGGGTAGCTTCCTCTCTACTCTTCCGCCCCCTCGATTTTCACGTAGGCATTTAAACGGCGTTCTGTTCCGTAAGAAGCAGACCCACCAACGGTCGTGTTGATAGGACTCCTGTCAGCGGCAGGACCTGGTCTAAAAAGTTTTCAGTCCGCACGCCGTTGAAAAATCCGGCTTATGTTTCAAACTAAGCAAGGAGAAGACTAAAGTCAGAACAAAACATATCTGATTCAATTGACTCGGAATCCTACATTACTGAAAGAAGTTTTTAGGAACCCTTCAGGATTCTCAAGACGAAGAAACCATCAAGCTAGATGATTTATCTGACTTTGGATCTTGACGAATTCTGGGGTTACTATTGGGGATATACTTTCCGGGTATACCCATAGGACTCACTGACCAGGGTGGCCCACCGACAGGTTAGAGCTTTGCTTTACGGGCGGCCCAGTCAGAGAAAGAGGAGGAGCCAATTCCGGCTACGATAAGGCCCAGAAGAGTTACCGACTTAGGCATGTAGTATTACTTGTAGTCCAAGCTATATCTAGTTACCAACTCTGTAACGTAGCCGGATAGGTCTCTCCTGTAACCCTAGGCCTCGGTGACTATATAAACCGGACCTATGGGAGCCTTTAGGGCACACAACCACTCATAACACCACAATCAACTCGCACAGGCGAACCTCTCTTGTAATCCTCTATAACATTCGGCTTACGTCGATATATTACTGGGTTGCCAGCAGGAGTAGGATCCGATCACCGTAGTTGGATCTGAACCTGGGTAAACTTGTGCTCATCGCTCCTGGAACATCCAACGTCTCACACCCCATCTTTCCAACGCCACTAGGACCCCCTATGGCGTACTTGTCAACAATCCAACGATAAGAACCAGGAGTGGTGCAGCCACTCAAGATCCTTTATATCCTGACGGACATCCTAAAAGAATTGAGCAGGATTCTCAACAAGCTGAAAATAGTGGTACTCCTTCTAAGAGAAAGAAAAAGAAACATAAAACAGTTGAGGAACCTTCTGAACCTGCTGTAGATCCTAATGGTATATCTATCTCTGATGCTGAAACTGAAAGTGGTAATGATAACAATGATGCTCCTGATAAGGATGAAATTGAATAAGAACCTGAGAAGCACACTAAGAACACTAAGTACACTAAGGAAGATTTTATTGCTAATAAACATGGTAGTGAAAGAGAACCTTGGGTGCAGAAACCAATGCCTTTTCCTAATAAGAAACACAAGTCAAATGAAGAAGAACACTATAATAAGTTTTATGAGTGGATGAAACCTTTATTTTTGAAAATTCCTTTGACTGATGCTATTAATTTGCCTCATTATTCAAAGTAAATGAAGGATATTTTCTCTAATAAAAGGAAGATTCCTAATGAGGAAATTTATACTTTTCTTGCTAATTATTCCTTCAATGGTAAGGTTCCAAAGAAACTTGGTGATCCAGGTATTCCAACTATTCCTTGCTCTATTAAAAATAATTATGTTAGAACTACTTTGTGTGATTTGGGGCTGGAGTTCGTGTTATGCATTTTTCTATCTACAAGAAACTTCAACTAGAGAAATTGATACCAACTGATATATCTTTGCAAATGGCTGATAAGTCAACTACTATTCATGTTAGTATATGTGAGGATGTTCCTGTTCAAGTGGCTCATAATTGCTAGGTTCTAACTGATTTTGTTGTGCTTGAGATGCCTAAAGATGATAATATGTATATTATTCTTGGGAGACCTTTTCTTAATACTGCAGGTGTTGTCATCAATTGTAATCAAGGAAAATTAACTTTTAATATTAATGACAAAGAGCATATTGTATATTTCCAAAAGAATATTGATAAGAGCTATGGCCTGAATGCAACTGAAAATATTGAGGACATCAATGTTGGAGAAATATATTGTCCCA
Source organism: Avena sativa (assembly GCA_916181665.1). Taxonomy (NCBI): domain Eukaryota; kingdom Viridiplantae; phylum Streptophyta; class Magnoliopsida; order Poales; family Poaceae; genus Avena; species Avena sativa. The sequence goes on along the minus strand of OV702283.1, from coordinate 231,328,363 downwards.
TTCCACAAGAAAGTTTTGAAATATTATGATTGAGACTATTGCTATCAAGATTGAGGTAACATAATAATTTTGTGAAATGCAAAGTTTTGTTTCATATAAAATTGTTTTGGTAACAAGACTTGATCAACCTTGTTAACAAAAGAATTTTAATGGACAAAACAATGCTTTCACAATGATTATCCATGCTCACTTTTATTTTTCTCCATTCAATATTTGCTCTTCATCTTGTTCGTCTTAGTTTTGCTAGTTGTTGCTTTTTAGAGTGTCTCAGAACTTCTGTAGTTTTGGTTTTGTTTTGCTTTTTGTGTCCTTCAAAAATCTTTTTCTCCGAGAAAATCAATTTTCATAACCTGAAAATTGGCCAGAAATAAAGTTTCCCAAAAAATTCTAGAAAATTCATATTAAATGGTTTCATGAAAAAAGGGGCAGAGGGGCACCTGGAATGACCCAGGGGGACCCACCAGGATAGCACACCCCCTGGTGGCGCGGCCAGCCCCAGGGTGCGTCAGGCCCAGGTGTGGCCCACCCCTGGCCCTCCAACTTGCCTCCTTCCAGCCACTTCTTTCTCTCTCCCGAAAAACACCGGAAAACTTCTCAAAGCTCGATTTACTGCTGTTCTTGCTCCCGATTTTCGATCTCCTTGCTCATGCCATCTTTGCTGTTGATTTTTGGAGGGATTGCTCTCCGGTATGTGCCTCCTCCGCTTATCTAATTAGATTTTTGATTGGTGGATTGTATCTTGAGTATTTTTCAACTATAGGTGACAGGTTGTGTGATCTTGCATGCTTGTTCTATTCTTAGAGATTTCATTTTGATGCATGTTTAGCCCTCTAGCAAGTTCCTATAGTAGTTCTTCATCATTCATTAACTTGGAAATCACTTGGTTTGATATTTGTCTAAAAATTTCAGAAAAGAAGATGAGTGCACACCAGCTGAATCAACATGAGTTAAGTGTACCAGAGATTATGAAAGTCCACCGCGAGGAGGAAGTTTTCTCTTCCATTTATCCATGCCCAGAATTCATGAGAGCTGCAGGAATATTTTAGGATTTCGAGACTATGATTTCTAATGCAGGGTTGGAGCATTTTGTTGGAGAAGAACCTTACCAATATGTGAAACTAACTATGTATATGGTGCAGTAATTTTGTTTTAGTTGGTCCTTGCCCTACCCCATGGTCCACTACAAAATTTAAAATATAGCTGTCAACCTCCATTTTGATGATTTTTGTGCAGCTATCAGAGTGCCACAGTGGGGTTCATGTGAGAAGATTAGAGAAAGGCCTAAGACACTCATGGACTTATATGATGAAATTTGCCAAGGTTGAAACTTCTCAAAGGAGAGTGGTAAAATTCGGAATATTCATCTCCCATCCATTAAATATTTTTCCTATTTCATTGCCAAGTGTGTTCTTGCTAGGAAGATTGTTGGAAAATTATCTTCATTTGATCTAGCTTTTATCTCAGCCGCCTTGAAACGAGATAGGACTTATAACTTGGGTGCTTTGATAGCTTTCCATCTTGCTGCTAACCGTGAGAAAGGTGGAATTTGTGGAAGTCTCATTGCATCTCGTCTATTAACTTTGCATGGTTTAGCGCCTCATCATTCATACTTGCAGTTTCCCATAGAGAGACTTGATCTCAATTCCATGGTTCAGCATAAATTTTTTTCTTCTTGGGATACTTCGAGTGAGTTACTGTATAAAATAACCTTTGTCAAGAGTGGTTGGAGAGGGGGTAAGACTGAGAAAGTAGTCCCTTTGCATGTACCTGCTTTGTTTAACTTTGATAACAGGAAAGGATGGTCACTCACGGAGGAAACACTTGACACATGCATGGCGGAGCTTTCCCAGCAAGAGGATAACGTTGGAGAGGAGGACGAAGATATTGCGATTGAGCCCTCCAACATGGGGGAGTCTTCATACTAGCAGCCCTCTTATGATTAGGGCACTTCTTCTTCATTGCGGGGGCCTGATTATGATCATTCCTACGACGATCCACCGGATTGGGGCTACTACCCGCGTTTCAATTGATCCCCACTTAGGCCAAAAGCCTAAGCTTGGGGGGAGGTATGCCGACATCACACTCATCTATATATCATGTGTTGTCGGTACTTTGTATATCCATGTTTCGCTTTCTTTTTAGTTTTTGTTTCTGCTTTCCAAAATACAAAGAGAAGGGGGCTGAGGCAAACTCAACCAATGTTGGGGGGAGGTATGCCGACATCACTCTTTGTTAACCGACGTTACCAAACGAACTTGACCAAAAATATTTTCGTTGTTTCTCTTGGTTTCTTTCTTTGCTTTTTAGCTTTGGTTTGCTATAAGAAAAATCCAAAAAGATTTTTCTTTGTTTGATTTTGCCTTTAGTTCTTGTTCTCTAAAAATCGAAAACCCAAAAATATTTGTTGTTCTTCTTTGGTTTTGTCAAGTTCGTTGCAGGGTTCAGCGGTCTTCAGTGACTCCTTTGGGGTTTGGTTTCCTATTATTATTCAAGCCACACAAGTGAAAGGCAATAATGATGATTAACGACAACTAGAGGTGTGGTAAGAGGCTGGTAATGAACTCTATTTGTCTTCATTTTTGTACATATACTCATCATTGTGGGCATGCTTAGTCGGTTCATGTAAGGTGTATGTTATTTATGGATGCTTAGTAGTTTTTGCTCTCTTATGATTAGCTCCATCTTCCTAATAGTTTGTAGCATGTCACATGAATGTTTGCTTGCATTGTTCTATTCATAACTTGGTATGACATTGTGGTATCCTCCTCTGAATGTTTCAATTGAATCGACTTGGCACATGCTCACGCATGCATATGACTGAAAAAAAGTCAGTTAAGCCTCGATGATTTATTTTTCCTTAGAGTTCTTGTATCAATTTTATGCCATAATTAATTTTGTTTTGTTGCAAACATGATTATGACAGTTATTTCTCTCTCATTTGTTGCTCCCTTTCTATTGCTAGACTTCACTTGCACTGAGTATGATCTCTACTCTTGCATCCAACTCCCCAAAACCAAAATTGTCAAAAAGTGTCCACCATATCTACCTACTAGCATCATTGCTATTCCGTGCATATCTGTTATGCCTCTTTTTCTTCCAAATAAAATGTTTGCTTGTTATGATAAAATTAGTTAGTAAATCTCTCATGAACTTGATGGCACACTTTATTTTCTTGCACTTAATAAACTTGAACCATTGTGACTGTCCATGAAAGTTATATGCTTGCAAACTATAGGCTGGGAGTTAGTAGAACCGTGCTATCACGGGGAACACTTTTAACACCTGTAAATATTATCCAATTGATATCATGCTCTTTTGTTTATGGATATCGGCGGTGTGAAATAAAAGGGGAGCTTGTAAGTCCATGGAGTTATGTATATGTGTTAGAGAAACGCCTGGGCTGCTTGCCTAAGCCATGCCTAATCATGGTGGAAACTTGCAGCATAACCATAGTGAGCAATCTATGAAGCATCCTCAGAAAAAATATATAGAGAAAATAGAGAAGAGAGAAAAAAATATGCACCATGCACATGGTAAATAAAAGGATCGCTGAGATGCTCACTGTTTGTTGCCTTGTTATTTTGATATGGGATAGCTCATGTATCATAGGGCAAGGGGTACCCCATTGGCAGTTCTCTATGATACGCATGTATTTATGATGACAAGAACTTACCGGTAACTAAAGTTGAGTAGCATGAGGAACGACCCTCGTACTCAAGGGACATGAGATTTCCAGTTTATGGTTTGTCAAGCATATAACTCATATTGGACCTCACTTTAAACTTAATCGCTTAACGATGCCTATGATAGGGGCATGAGAGCTCAAAGCTAATGAGTACCATACTTTCAGCATTTGGAAGCCTTTCAAACTTTTCAAAACCTTTTCACTTCCTTGTTGAGTCACCACTTATTCTATGAGCACCTTCTTGAGAGAATAGTTGTCATTCTTAGTGTAATGTGCTTGTTTCAAAACTTGGTTAATTATGTCATAACTTTGATGCTTGTATCTTTGATATCTTTACTTCTAATCTTCACTTGAACTTTAGAGGTTCCTTGGCATTTATGTTTTGCTCCACAATCAAAGGCAAGCGAGATACCACTCTATCATACCTTCTTATGAACATTGCAATGTTGCTTATGCTTATGTATCATGCTACTTATTATTATTGTGTTGGAATCTCTTCATAGCTTGCATGAATATTGAGTAAACTTAGTTGCATACTACTTATTATGAATTGTCTAAGTACTGATCATATGTTGAGAATATATACATTACATGAAGAAAATGTGTTCGTGAAAGTTTATTTTATCGCACTCAGTTTTCAACTAAATTGCTTGAGGACAAGCAATAATCTAAGCTTGGGGGGAGTTGGTACGTCCAAAACATATCTACTTTCTCGAACACTTTTGCTATTGTTTCTCCTCTAACTTGTGTGATTTGGATACAACTAACACAGACTGCTGTTGTTTTCAGCAGAATTGCCTTGGTGTCTAGTTTTCGTATAGAAAATCAACTTTAAGGATAACCCGCGGAAAATATGGCAAAACTCCTATTTTACCAGAAGAATCACGGAGCCAGAAGATAAGACGGAGGAGGGCCACGAGGGACCCACACCCCTGGCTGCGTGGGCCAGGCCAGGACGCGCCTCGGGGAGGTGTGGCCACCTCGGGCACCCCCTCGGTCTCCCTCTTCGCCTACATAAAGCCTTCTGACCTAAAAATAGAGGGTTCGATGTTTTTCCAGATAGAGTTCCGCTGCGCTGCCACCACCAGAAACCGTGATTCGAAAGCAGAAACTTCGTTCTGGCACCCTGCTGGGATGGGGAATTGGAGGAGATCATCGCCATCAGCATCACCGATGCCTCTCCATCAACCATCCATGTTTCCCCCATCCATGAGTGAGTAATCCCCCGCTGTAGTCTATGGGGATGGTAGGCATAGGATGAGATCTATCATGTAATCGAATAAGATTGTTAGGGCATGGTGCCTAGTATCTTTATTAGTGCTATTTGACTTTGTTGCAACTTTTTGTGCTTAATTCTTGTCACTAGGGCCCGAGTGCAATGATCTCATATCTGAACATGTTATTTATTCATGATGATTGTATTGTTTGTGATCTTATCTACAAGTTGTGTACACATATCATTGTCCGGAACCAAAGGTCCCGAAGTGACAGAAATTGGGACAGCCAGAGGGGATGGCTATGATATGAGGATCACATGTGTTCATGGAGTATCTCCACACCCAGGGCAGCCCCTCCCTCTTTGCCCCTTCTAGGGCCCACACACAACCACCCACCGCCCCTAGCAGCCAATGGGAAAGCCATGGACCTGCCCTATCTCCTCCATGAGCCATGACCACCATAGACCACAACCCCTTGGTTTATAAGGGAAGCAATTAGCACAACACTCCCCTCTTTGCTTCATTTGCCCCCTCTGGCCCTCACTCACCTCCCCCAGTAACCCTTCTTCCTCCCTTGCTCTGCTCTACCCGAGAGAGAGAGAGAGAGCATCGGCCTCCTCCCCAAAAATCAAGCAAGGCCCTTTATCTCGAGATCCTCTCTCCCTACATGTCCCTCCATGGTGTTCTCCTACCTCCCCTGACTCTTCCCCTGCCTTTGTTTTGCCAGGACCACCCCTGGTCGTCTCCCTGGTGAACTTCCGAACATGCACCAGCGGGAAGCATCACGCGAGATTGTTTCCGACGTTGAACCCTGCCTTGATGCCCCTCTCCGGACTTGCGGAGGTGCACCACATCACCCTGGACCCTCCTTGGCCCTCCTCCGTGCCCCAGGGAGCTTCCCCGATGAGCACCAAAGCTAGTGCCGCCCCATAAACACGCGAGACATCGTCCGGCGCCAAAGCCCCTGCTCCCGCCCACCGTTGGTAACATCGTCGCAAGCCGCGCCTATCTACCACCTCCCCAGCGTCTCCCTGCGCCCAGGTAAGCCACCCCTTCATTAGGGTTTCGCCCTGCTTGTCCCCGTCGTGAGGAAGATAACGTCTCCCCGCTGTCGATCTTGCCTAACACAGACAGTCCAGATCTCTAGGTACCCCTTCGCCGCCTGTGGTCGCTGACCAGTGGGCTAGTCTGTGCGGCATCAAACATGCTCCCGCGCGCTACCTCCGCCGCACATTGGGCCAGCCGAGCGTCGTGTGGCCCAGTCCGCTTCAGATACGGCCCGGCTACCATTTCCTCTTTTCTTTTTAAATACCCTTATTCCAGATCTGATAAATAGCCCACAAGTTAAATTCAAATAAAAATGGAAAATGTGTCCATATGACCATATCCATTTTTTGCATGTTCCCTAGGTTTCCCTCTAGCATGCAGCACCAAGAGTTGACCCAAATGTTTCTTAGATTTTTTTCAATAAATATAATACCTAAGGGTACTCCTTTCACTAATAAATTGTTTCTGTGAGTTTGACAACTCCAAATAGCATGAACACAAGTGGTACTGAAAGATATCCCAGATACCTTTCTTGACAAATTGACCCCATCCTAAATTGCTTCCTAAAATTCCCTTGATAAAAATAACAAAAACATCATACTTATGGCTTTGAGAATTTCCCTAGGTCAAACCCTAAATGGTACTGAACAAATTCTAAGTCCCAATAGACATACATATAAATATGTAACAAACCCCAGGAGCACAATATTTACTAAGGTCTCTTTGAATTTTGGTGAATTAACCTTTTCTATGCATAAGTAATTCACCAATAAATTAATCATAGTAGTTCTGCTTACCCAAAAAGTATGATTCCAATTTCTACAGAAATTGTTCCTAAATACCTAGCATATTTCTTTGGAATCATATCAAAATCCCTTATAGATTTAATCTGATGAAAAAGACAAAAATCATCTAGTATTGCCTTTGGGAATTTCCCGAGGGCATTTTGGTTATTATTTTAAGTTGACTCCAACTCCCAGTGAATCAGTCCACCAAACCCTACCTAATATCCCAAAGAAATTTTTTTGAAACTACAGAACTATTCTGGTGAATTATTTCCTAAAACTAAGGTTTTATTCACTATAAAAATCATCTTAAATCAAGGGTTATTGATAAAATAGTGAAACCACTTTTGTTGGCTTCATTTTATAAATACCTTTCTGATGATATCATTTTTGTATATTGATATCATGCTGATTATGCCCTGGGTCTAAAACCCCTCTCCTACCTAGTTCCTAGACTATTAAACTCATGTGGATTCCCTCAAATGCCCCAAGACAATTCCCAACCCTTCTAAATCTATTCTAATCAACACCATATTGAATTATAACATGTGTACCTTGTTTTTTTGCTTTATGGTATTGATACTTGCATGCTTGTATTGATTGTGGTGCATTATCTGTTTGCATGTTTGCTCAATACGGCGATAGTCGCGATTGTTTGACAACGAGAAGAAGGGAACATCTTATTTACATTTGTTATTCTGGTTTTCTCAAGAAGTCCAGGGACATATATGCCACTCTGCTAATCACAGGCAAGCCACCTTCTTGCTCATAAGCCCTTGTCCTACTGTTTTACTTATGCATGTTTTATCTGGTTTATATAAATTTCATGGTTTTACTAGTATGTTTTATATGTGGGAATGTTTGTCTCCTCCAAAGCATTACCCCATTTGTACTACTAAGTACAACCCCTTGATGACACCTATTTTCCCCTAGTATGGTAGATGGTGTTTTGACACTATAACCCCTTGGAGACCCGTTTTAGCCGAAGTAAAAGTATGCGATGGGAAGACCCCGGGAAGATGTTTATAAATTTTTTTATGAGAAAACCTTGACGAGGTTTGGCCTGCCAAGTGAGTTTGAAAAGGAAAAAGTTTCGGTTTTACAAGATGCTAGAAGAAAGAGGAGGAAAAATGTTTGCAAAAACGCACCCGGTTCTTTGCAGCTTTAGCTATAACAACTTAACCCGTGCAACCACATTACTCTAAAATGGGACAGGGCTGGACTGGAAGTTTGTCAACTCTGGTATAAGTTGCCTGCAACTACTACGGGGAATCCCATAATCCCGGAGGGTGGGCCTTCTCCGGAAAAACGGTCCATGCGTAGCATCGACTGGGGGAAGGAACTAAGGATCTACGGACCTCCATGTGATACTATGAGCCCCTCACTAAAAGTGCACACCCGTCGAGATGCAAAACGCGCTCCAGTTGGCTTGGGAAATATACAGGGCATCCCTATGTTGAGGGGAATAACACTCATAGAGTAGGCACTTTTATCGGAGCGGGCATCCCGAAGGTCTTGATCGGTTACTCGACCCACGATCAGTGTAGATCAAGGATGTCAACACCCGGATTTTTAATCCCAGATGCCTGTTATTCCATACATCGCAATCCCAGGATTACCATTTTTGTGAGACATAACATATTTTTACCATAGTTCATCATCCATTAGAAACCATAATAAAGGTCTTACAAATAAAGGATCTCATGATCCATTCTTAATACAATCATCGCAGTTGAATAATATAATAACAGTAGCATGGGAGAACCTCCATCTTCAGGGTCACAGGCAATGCTGACGATGGGAGATGATCCTAGTTGTTGTAGACTTCCTGTTGTCCATCATCCTTGTAATCCTCCTCATAGTCTGGCCATAGGAATAGCCAGGGACAAAGCCATGAGTACTCTTTAAGTACTCGCAAACTATCACTAACAAGTAAAGTGGTTCAAGTAGGAATACCAAGCTCTAGGTTGTTTTGCAAAAAGCCAGGTTTATCTCTAGCTGAGTTCAGAAGTAAAGAAAACTAGTTTAATGTCTTTCAACACCTAAGTGGGAACTTAATTTTCATGTTCATAACCCTGTTGTGGTCAAGTCAAAGTTATGATTCATTTCACAAGTCATTTTGAAAACATCTGACGACGGAACAGTATGGTCACTCCAACTGTCCATAACCGTAGACGCGGCTATTCGAATAGTTCGACACTCCGCAGAGGTGGTACACTTTCACCACAACATTAGATACATCCGTCAGGAACAATCCTGATTCACCATACTCAGTATGCGGATAATCAATCCTAACCTTTCAATTACACACCCTAGTATAGGCACCTCCCCTATGAGTTTGGCCTCCCAACCATGACCATCTGTCATCTTGGGAACTGCACATGTGGACAATTATCACGAGTTAGCCTTAGCTCAAACCTCGGCCGCAAGGGAACCCATACTAAGATATATAAACTTCTAGTCAAGCCCTACCCAAATTCGGGTATTGTGGTTGTATGGTAACATTGGAATGGTATCACATCCGAACACAACCATCAGTTTTATAAAGGGCTAAGGCTCATGCCTCAACATTTTCATCATCAAATCATCAGGTGTTCATAACATATGTAAAAACATTTCAGTAGAATGACTCATCATTCTAAGGTTTTCATAACCATTTTCACCAAGTATTCCCATCTAAAGTGATCAAGTTTTATGCTTAGCACTAGCCACTAAGGTGGAGGGTAATATCTAATGAGGGGTGATAATCAAGTGTGACTTATCTAAGTCCAATCTCATGCCTTAGGATGACATCTAGTTCTATATACCTTAGGCCAAGTTTTATGATCTTTATGCTACCTCTAATATCTTTCCAAATTCACAAGTCACTAACTAAACATAAATAAAGAGCTTTGATAAAGAAATAAAAGAATAAAGCTCACAAGTAAAATTGGGATTTGGTATAATCAAGTGGTATAAGCAAATATGCCTAATGCATCTTGCATAGGTTAATTAGTAGGTTTAGGCTTGCAAGTATGGCTTGCATAGTCAACTTGTAGTGTTAGGCTTTCCTTGAGCAGTGGAGTGGTTGAAGTTCTCCTATGCTTCCTCCTCGTATTCGTCTCTTTCCTCTTCGTATCCTTGGTCGGTACTAGCGTCTATAAATAAATACGAGGTACACAATCACCAAACAATACTTAACTACTTCTATTTGGCACACAAAGGTTCACACTAGATGATCTAGCATCATCACAATCATCACATGAAATAAAGACTTGGTCTTATTTATTTTATTTTGCAAAGGTAATTTCTACTCATTGAAAACTACTTTAGATTTAATATTCTCCAATTAAAATATGGGATTATGTTGACACATGTCATCACCACATATTTTAATACTTGGGAATGTGATTTAAAGTGGTGTCACAATTTAATAAGGTTTAACATTATTATTTTAATTGATTAAAGTTACTAGAAATGCCTATGGGGCATTCTTTTATTACTTGTCCATTATTACTGCAAGTAAACTGCGGTGACCCAGCATACCACTGCATGATGTAGTACATTATAGTCGTTGACATAACACCAATGGAACACCGTTCCATCTGCATTATATCCCTCAGAGTGAAACAATAGAAACATCGCGGGTCCAAGACATTACTTTAAATTATATATAACATATTACAAAAGATCCAGAGAACTTCCTCGAACAGTGAGGGATATTGTACAGAAAGAACCAGAAAGATCCACTTGGAAGTTTACTTTAGAAGTACTACTATTAGTATATGTATAAGGCTTGAAAGTACTACTATAGTATTGTTATAGAGAAGTAGGTTCTAGATTCTAGGAGTTTTATTTATACTCTATGCTTTAGCTTGACTTCCATAGCTTCTGGAAAGGTCTTCGACTACGTTGATCTCCCTTAGATATCTTCAACTCTTCAAGTAACTTATTTACTGGAAATGCCATTGGTTTCTCCGAGATCTAGCAAGGATTAAGAAGATACGTTGAGTATGAGCGTACTCAGCAAGTTCACTAAATAAAAGTGTTTGATGCACTATCTACAGCCACAGACCATAGGTCCTAGGCAATGCAAGTTTTCGAAAATATTTCTTCAAAGGTTTCTTTTATTCTGAAAAGCTATGTCCGTCAGCCTTCATAGGTTTACCAGAACTTTCATGGAGTTACTTTCCTGCCGCGTTCATAGCTCCTTCCCGGAACAGGGAGTAACAAGTTACAGTTCTTACACTCTGCAGAGGTGCGTTGCTTTAGCCATGAGAGACCTTAGCCTTGTTGCACAACCAAGTCATGACCTTGTACATACTTCCTTGTTATGGGGCCTAGTGTAAGATCCAAGCCAATCACTGCCCTCTCTGTGACCCCATATGTCTGCACGATCCTTCGGGGCTGGCTCACGTCCGTTAAGCCCCCTTTTAGGCAGGCTAAATGTAGAGGTCCCAACCTTTAATAAGGTAGATATCCATGTGTTTATAATGCTAGTCCCTAGATCAATAGCTAGCATCCACAGTTAAGATGTAATATCAAGAAACAAAGGTCAAAATACAACTTTATAACCAGGAATAAAAAATTTCATTACATCTTACATAGCTCATTTGGCTATCTCTTTACAATGCAGCAAAAATAACTATAGCATGGAGTCCTTCATCTTCAAAGTGCCACAGGCAATCGTGTTGGTTGTAGACTTGTAATCCTAATCAACACACATCACTAACATCAAACCAACCTGCAACATAATAAGTTACAGCCACAAGGGTCAATACATTTTAATTGTATTGGCAAGTGATACTATGGTAGTATAGTGGTAACTGTCATCTATATGCATTTGGCTAAGTGGAGCTTAGGCTTGCTTTGCTCAAAATAGATTTTCCTTATCATTTGAAAACACTAAGTTTTTCTTTGTCAAAATCACCCAAGGCATCTACCAATAGACATTGGTGATCCTTTACCCTTGTTCAACCACAAGTTTTTAACTTAGAAATTGGGATGAGGAGATTCTGGATAGCTTCCATGTCTTGATGCTCAAATTGTCCATTGTCGGGGACACGACTAAGTACTTAGATTTTACTCTCTCGAGAGGTGGTGCACTTTCCCCACAAGACTCGACATGCATCGAGACAAGATCTTTCAGAAGCCTTCCCTTAGACCAAGATGGATGCATTCCCAAACCTATCACCCCCTACCACCAACTGTCCATTTGTCTAAGTTATTGCAACCTATATGATCCAAGTAGAGCCCATAATGCCAAGTGGCTGCACTTTAAGCTTCTCAACATTTGACATCTCAAATCTCTTTGTTCCTGTGTGGCTTTCCACAAGTGAGATACACTAGGGTAGTCCATAAATATGGGCCCTGTGTAACCACTCAACATAACCCATTCACAACCATTCCACCCAGGTGATTCATTCACATAGTTGTTTTATTAAACAAAACACAAGTCCTTGACTGAGAAATATTTCATAGCATGAATATAATCCACCCTTGTTTTCTACTAGCTAAGCTAAGCATGATAGTACTGGGAATCTTAACTTAGGAAAATTCTACTAAGGCATCATCTACTAGGATTTCCCATGGCATTGCATACTTAGTAAAATTCCATGCAAGTCTTACTTAGAAATATCACTAATGCATAGTGAAAATATTGGGACAAAAGTGTAACATCCCAAAAATATTAAACTAGAATCATCAAACTCTAATCACCAAAATTAGGGTTAACAAAAACTTTTCCAATTAAAAATATGAAAGCATTCACATGTGTGTGTATTGAAATTTGGATTCTTTTGAATTGCCATGATTATGTGTTTCTTTGCTTGTAAAATGATTCTTAGGTGAAATAAACATCATCTAAACAATTCCCAAACTTTTCCCAAAGACAAATAAATCAAAACAAACAAATTAAGTGAATGGTCACTTTGGCCAAATTAGGTCCCATGCCTACGTTGGCTATCTCTAACTTTCAGAACTTAACAGAAACTTGTTTGGATCTTTGCACCCCTTGATAGTAATCATAACAAAGTATCAAGGCCCACTTTGTGATCATCCAGAAACATTCAAATGCTTAATTTAAATGACAGTTTAAAATTGAATCTATTTCATTTTGGAAGATCCCACCTTTTTCAAAAACCACTCAAACAAGCTCAACTTTCAAAACCCAAGCATCTACAGACTCACCAGCACATGCCTATCACACCCACCAAAAATATTTTCAAAATTCAAAACTTGAATTCATGCGGCCATTTCATCAAACACCTTGCAGATACAAATCAAACAAAATCAAAACACTATAGTGTGCAGTGATTCTGACCTAACTTGTTCCCTCTCTGGACACCACTAGCCTTAGTAGATCATCTAACAACCTTAACTAATCACTAGCCCCACTGTAAGCTTGCCAATATCATCATTGGTGAACAGGTCGAGAGCACCCATGTCACCCCAGTGTGGACGGCAGGCTAGAGGAAAACTAGTCGCGCCAACCTTGTCTGGGAAGTAGCCCATGCCTCACCGCCCCCTCTCGACCAGCCCTGCCTCGTAGAAAGCAACCAGAACCGCCAGGAACGCCGCGCCTGCGCTGTTGTCGACCATACCGGCGCGCACCGCAGAGCATGCTCCGTTCCCATGCAACCCGACCACCTCGAGCCCTTGCCGCCCGCCAGCATGCACCCCACCGTCCCAGGAGACCGCGACACATGCCCATTTCACCGCCCGTACCCCGTAGCCACCGCTCGCCGCAGAGTTCGCCGCCTCGGCCTCGCAGAGCATCGAGCGTTCCCGACCATTTTCCACCGCCCCTACACGTGCATTAAAGCCCTAGAGCATCGCCAGGAGACCACCGATCGATCGCCACCCTCGGCCATGCCTCTAGCTGCCCGTAGCGACCGTCGCCACCGTCGCCTGCCCATCACGTTCGGTCTCGCTGTCGAGCCTATAAAAGGAGGCCACCCGCAGCCGATTGAAGCACACCATCACACTCCCCTCACCACACTGGTCGTTCCACCCCAATCCCAGAGCAAGTCGAGCAGTGCATCGCCGGAATTGCGCCGGAGCAGGCCGCCTCTGGAGAAGAAGGGCGCCGTCGATTTCGTCCACCTCAGCAGGAGCTGCTGGTACCAGGAGGTTCGCCGTCGTCGACTTCGTCCTTCGGCCGCATCGCCGACCTTCGCCTGAGCCCTGGTGAGCCCCCGACGACCCCCACTGAGCCGCTATGGTTCGAGCTCGCCGATGACTAGTTCATCGTCGACGACGACCCTCAGCCATTGATCTTACTTCTAATCCAACGCACCACATCGCCCCGTACCGCTTCGTATTTAAAGATTTTACTCTCTCGAGAGGTGGTGCACTTTCCACACAATACTTGACATGCATCGAGACAAGATCTTTCAGAAGCCTTCCCTTAGACCAAGATGGACGCGTTCCCAAACCTATCACCCCCTACCACCAACTGTCCATTTGGCTAAGTTATTGCAACCTATATGATCCAGGCAGAGCCCATAATGCCAAGTGGCTGCACTTGAAGTTTCTCAACAATTGACATCTCAAATCTCTTTGTTCCTGGGTGGCTTTGCACAAGTGAGATACACTAGGGTAGTCCATAAATATGGGCCCTGTGTAACCACTCAACATAACCCATTCACAACCATTCCACCCAGGTGATTCATTCACATATTTTTTTTAAACAAAACACGAGTCCTTGACTGAGAAATATTTCATAGCATGAATATAATCCACCCTTGTTTTCTACTAGCTAAGCTAAGCATGATAGTAGTGGGAATCTTAACTTAGGAAAATTCTACTAAGGCATCATCTACTAGGATTTCCCATGGCATAGCATACTTAGTAAAGTTCCATGCAAGTCTTACTTAGAAATATCACTAATGCATAGTGAAAATATTGGGACAAAAGTATGAAGCACCACTTGCCTTTTTGGTAGAGAATATAAGTTCACTCCTTGATCTTGCAATAGTCACACTGTTCAAAGTTAACTACAATTCAATCTAGCAAGACACAAACTCAAAACTAACATTCAAACAATTCATCACATAATAATAAAAACAAAGCAATGAATGCAAGCATGCCAAAATTGTTTTATTTGGAAAAGTGGTTTTCAGTAGGTTATAAACATTTTAAAACACCTATTGGTCATTTATAAAAGTGGCAAAACCATTTGATATTAAGTTAGTGAAAACGGCCATTTTAAATCGTTTTTGTTTTGTTAGAAATGATTTAATCAAAGTAATAATTTCTAGTGTTTGCCTAATATTTTTAAACACCACATGTTAGTGTTTATGGTCAAAAGTGTTTTAAAACAATTCCATTTACAAAAGGTTTCACTTAAAACCATTTTTAAATCAAAGCAATATTTTATTTTGTTGGAAATGTCTTTAAACAAAGTAATAATTTTATAGGGTTCACCAAATATGTTTTTAAATCCCAAAACTTGGTGTTTAGGGTCAGAGAGTTTAAATCAAATCATTTTCCAAAGGTTTTACTCAAAAAGCATTTTTAAAACATATTCAACATTTTTATTTAACTAGAAATGCTTTAATTCAAAGGAATAATCCCTAAGTGTCATAAAATATATTTTTAAATCCAAAAGTTGGTTTATATGGTCAGTAGGTTCAAAATAATACATTTACAAAATATTTTACCCTAAAAACATTTTTAGAATAAATTCTATACACAAAATATGCCTACACATGTTTCTGCAAATACAACTAATTTTCCAGAAGCAAATCATTAAACAAAGGGCATGGTTGCAAAGTAATTTTCTTGCTGATTCCATTGATATAAAGTTTGTAAACTTTGGACGTATGGATTTAAAGTTATGAATTTTTCAAATCTAACATCCAATAGACATGTTTTCTGTTTTTAAAACAGAACCTATGCCACGCGTCTCACTCTTATTGGCGCGTCCCTGTTCGGTGGGATCGCATAGCTACAACCGTTATATCTTTTTAAATCGCATGGCACAGAATCGATCATACCCTTATGATTAGTGATCTATCATAGCGATTGGATTTAAATCCTACGGCTCACACCTACTGGTCATACTCGGGCGGCGCTGGCTCGACGGCGCGCGGTGCTCTGGCGGTGGCAAAACGGTGACTCTAGAGGGTAAGGGGTGGGGAAGATGCTTACTAAGATCGCAGAGGTGCGGTGGTTCTCAAGGTGCTCGTCGTTGGGCAGGGGGCACACGGTAGCGTCGAGGATTGCTCGTCGGAGAGGTTGCTATCGTTGGGTCATGCACGGCTTCGTCGGAGGCGAGTCTCTGGAATGCAAGCGAGCAAAGCATCACGTCAGGGAGATGCACACGGGTTCAAGGATTGCGGAAACACTTACCAGTGAGCAAGGGGCGCACGATGTCGTCGTCAGTAGCTCGCCGGAGTGGAGACAGACGGCGGCGACGTGCTGTCATTGAGGTTGCCGATGTTAGGGGGCACGCGCGGGCGAGTGGGTGATACCGGGAGATGCATAAGAGGCTGGGGAGTAGGCTCGTGGAGGCCAGGGAGCAAGGGGAGGCAGGTACTGGCCGGAATTTGTTCTGAAAGTCGCCGGAGACAGAGAGGGTTCGAGGTGAATTCAAGGTAGCCTGGAGGCGGAGAGGAAATGGTGTCTGGGAGGAAAGGTAGAGGGGAGCGAGGCGAGTTAACGAGCTTTGTTGCTGGGAGGAATTAGCGCGGCAATCAATCGTATTGAAGACGTGGAATCAATGTCTGAAACGACAATGAGGGGAAAGAGGCGGGGTCAGCGGGGTTGAAGACGAGACAACGTGGCAGTGGTGGGGTCGCGCGGTCAGCATCTGCGGGGTAAGTATTCTGGTGCAAATCTGTGGGGGAGAAAAAGATGGGCTAGCTGGGCCTGGTGGGCTGGGTTGGGGTTTGTTTCTATTTTTTTCTTCTTGTTTCCTTTTCCCTTTTTCTTTTCTGTTTTGTTTTAATTCAAATTATTTAAACTCAATTTGAATTCAGGTTTTTGTCAAACCTTTTCTAAACTTTCAGTATATTTTAATAATGTTTATACATGTATTTAAAGTCTATTTTAGAATAATTATTTTATTCATTTATGTTTTATTAATTATTTAATTTAGACACTTGTCTTTAATTAATTGAGATTTCAAATATGTTTTCAACTTCTATTTGAAATCCAAATTTTACAAAATCCTTTTCAGTAGGTTTTATTTATTTATTAGGGTGTGAAATAATTCACTTTGGATTATTTGAAATATTTTTAATATGATTTATTAATCATTTAAATTGAGCATTTGTCTTTATTCAATTAAAATCAAATATGGTTTTAATTCCTTATAAATTTTGTTCAAATAATTATTTTATTCCATTTAGTTTAATTAAATAACTTTTATATCCACCTTGGGAAATTCCACTTTATTATTTTCCCATGATTTAATTAATCATTTCTATTAGGGATTTTGTCTTTATTCAAATAGAATAAAATTTGGTTAATGTCATATTATTTTTATTTGAATATTCTTTATCCTCTTATTATTTTTGGATTATCTTGATTCCATGTGCTTATGGATTTAACTCAAGGTTTAATTTGTCTTCTAAATAATTCCTTTGGAATTTATTATTTAGTTTATGTAATTAAATTTATTTAAATAAGATTGAATATTATTCAATCCTTATGATTTCATTTAAATAAACCTTTTCTCCTTTTTATCATTCAATGATCTTTCATTTTATTTGTTTATGGATTTGGCCAGGATTTAATTTGGCTTTTAAATATCCTTATTTATTTATCTCTTTCTTTGTATTATAAAATCCATATAGATCCAAAATTGGTGATTCCAATCTGTATAATTTTATTTAATATTTGTTTATCCTTTTATATCTCTTTAAGGTTATTTTGCTCACAATTTGGTATGGAGTTTAGATAGTTGCTTTATTAGCTTTAGAAATTTAATTTCTTTATCTTATTAAATTCATAAGATTTTATCCATGGCTCCAAATTAAGTGAAACCAATTTCTATGGTTTTATAATATTTTTATTTATCATTTTTGATCATCTATAAATGTTTGTTGATATATTTTTTATATGGATCAAATCCATAGTCTTAGAGATCTTGGAAATGATTTATTCCATTAGGGTTTTAGGGTTTTGGTTTATTTTCCCAAGTTTAAATTTCAGGATGCATTCATTGATGAATGCATTTCACTTGATTTGAAATTTGTTGGATTTCCTTTTCATTCAAAGTTTGTTCAAGATGGGTTTTGATGTTTCCATTTATAAATAAAAAGTTTCTTTTCACCCTAAATTTCAACAGTTATTTATTTTGTTTATTTATTTTTCACATTTCAAAATTTGGAAAATTTTGGGATGTGACAGGGTACCACCCTTAAAAGAAATCTCGTCCCGAGATTTGGGAAGGCTAGAGGTTACAAGTTGTCTTCATAACAACTAGGGTACTACCACCCTTAAAAATTTCCAGCTAGATTACATCTTGGCTTACTTGGGGTCTTGATGTATCTTCTCTAGACAGTTGCTTGCATAATGGCCTAGCTCTTTGCATTTGAAACACATCACTTGGTTAATATACTTTTTCTTCTTTGGTACCATTGCCTCTTGTTTGTTTACTTGGTTCTTCTTCTTTTCTGTACATTCATTGGCATAGTGTCCCATCTCTTTGCAAGTGTAACATTGCTCTTGGGTAATATCCTTCTTGCTAGGGTTGGGTAATTTCTTCTTCTTCTTGGGTCTCTCCAAATCTAGGAGTTCTTCTAGTTCATGCTCTTCATATTTCACCACAAAGGTGGGAAATATTTCTCTCTTCTTGAGGCAGTTACTAGAGATATAACCTTCTTCTCCACAAGAGTAGCAACACTTGGTGGTAACTTTGGATTGGGCATTATGAGGCATGGTTCTGACTTTGCCTTCATCCTTATTGGTAGAAGTTGTTCCTTTATGGAGGTTTCCAAACATTTTATGCATTCCATCTTGCTTCATTTGTTGAACTATAGGATAGATGGGGCATTGGATAGGGACATGATCATTTCCTTCACATAGGAAACACATCACTTGAGATGTGGGGCATTGATTAGTTGGATGTTTCTCTTCACAATTAGGGCATTGGTCCACATGCTCCTTAGAAGTGTGATCCATGTCTCCACAAATATTGTAAGCTTGAGTTACTTCTATAATATCATCCTTGACATCATTATTGTCACAATCTCCTTGGGGAGAGTTGCTTATCATGTTGATCATTTGATTGGTCATCCTTTGCAACAATTGGGATTGGGTTTCCAAAAACTTTTGCATGGTTGGGTCTAACTCATTGTTATTGGCTAAAAACTGAGTTGTCACTTGATTCATCTGGGCTTGGTTTAGGGTTGCTAGAAGCATCTCTTGGTTGTTGTTGTTGTCGTCACCATTCTTGATGTTGGAGTCTCTTGGAGAAGTCATCTGTTTGGGTTGGATTGGAATTAGAGTAGGCAAAAGATTTCTAGGGAAGAAGTCTAATCACACACAAAAACTCACACAAACAAATGTGCAAGCAATCACAATCAAACATTCCACTAAAATAACAAGGTTCAAGCACATTTTTAGGCAACAAAATATTTTTGCTACACCAGATAAGTTGGTGTGTTTGATCTAAACTAAACACTAATATGGAGGTCAACTATATGGTTCACTTGGGATATTTCCATTCTTCTTTGTTGTTTCTTCTTGAACAAGATCATTGTACCCTTGGAAAAATTCTTTTATCTTGGTAATAAACTTCAAAGGTGATGATGGTTCCTTCTAAGTTGTGTTTCCTTAGTCTTCAAGTCTTGAGTATTGTTCTTGTCTCTCTTGTAGTCCTTAGTGATGTCCAAGTTGAAGTCCTTGTTGAAACTAAAGTTGAAGTCTTTGATGATGTTGAAGTTGAAGTCATTTGAGTTGGTGAAGTCCTTTGCTCATGTTGAAGTCTTTGCTCATGTTGAGGTTTTGTCCATCTAGTTTGAAAGGGAAGAGATGTAGAACCAAAACCAAAAGGTTGAGGAAAGAGTTTACAAGATTGTTTCTAAACAAGTTTTGGAACAAATATAACTCCTATTTTTCTAAGGGGTTTTATCCATTCCTAGGGTTACAATCCTACATGCAACACAGTGCTCTGATACCATCTGTAGAGGTCCCAACCGTTAATAAGGTAGAGATCCTTGTGTTTACAATGCTAGTCCCTGGATCAATAGCTAGCATCCACAGTTAAGATGTTATATCAAGAAACAAAGGTCAAAATACAACTTTATAACTAGGAATAAAATATTTCATTACATCTTACATATCTCATTTGGCTATCTCATTACAATGCAGCAGAAATAACTATAGCATGGAGTCCTTCATCTTCAAAGTGCCACATGCAATCATGTTGGTTTTAGACTTGTAATCCTAATCAACACACTTCACTAATATCAAACCAACCTGCAACATAATAAGTTACAGCCACAAGGGTCAATACATTTGAATTGTATTGGCAAGTGATACTATGGTAGTATAGTGGTAACTGTCATCTATATGCATTTAGCTAAGTGGAGCTTAGGCTTTCTTAGCTCAAAATAGATTTTCCTTATCATTTGAAAACACTAAGTTTTTCTTTGTCAAAATCACCCAAGGCATCTACCAATAGACATTGGTGATCCTTTACCCTTGTTCAACCACAAGTTTTTAACTTAGAAATTGGGATGAGGAGATTCTGGATAGCTTCCATGTCTTGATGCTCAAATTGTCCATTGTCGGGGACACGGCTAAGTACTTAGATTTTACTCTCTCGAGAGGTGGTGCACTTTCCCCACAAGACTCGACATGCATCGAGACAAGATCTTTCAGAAGCCTTCCCTTAGACCAAGATGGATGCATTCCCAAACCTATCACCCCCTACCACCAACTGTCCATTTGTCTAAGTTATTGCAACCTATATGATCCAAGTAGAGCCCATAATGCCAAGTGGCTGCACTTTAAGCTTCTCAACATTTGACATCTCAAATCTCTTTGTTCCTGTGTGGCTTTCCACAAGTGAGATACACTAGGGTAGTCCATAAATATGGGCCCTGTGTAACCACTCAACATAACCCATTCACAACCATTCCACCCAGGTGATTCATTCACATAGTTGTTTTATTAAACAAAACACAAGTCCTTGACTGAGAAATATTTCATAGCATGAATATAATCCACCCTTGTTTTCTACTAGCTAAGCTAAGCATGATAGTACTGGGAATCTTAACTTAGGAAAATTCTACTAAGGCATCATCTACTAGGATTTCCCATGGCATTGCATACTTAGTAAAATTCCATGCAAGTCTTACTTAGAAATATGACTAATGCATAGTGAAAATATTGGGACAAAAGTGTAACATCCCAAAAATATTAAACTAGAATCATCAAACTCTAATCACCAAAATTAGGGTTAACAAAAACTTTTCCAATTAAAAATATGAAAGCATTCACATGTGTGTGTATTGAAATTTGGATTCTTTTGAATTGCCATGATTATGTGTTTATTTGCTTGTAAAATGATTCTTAGGTGAAATAAACATCATCTAAACAATTCCCAAACTTTTCCCAAAGACAAATAAATCAAAACAAACAAATTAAGTGAATGGTCACTTTGGCCAAATTAACTCCCATGCCTACGTTGGCTATCTCTAACTTTTAGAACTTAACAGAAACTTGTTTGGATCTTTGCACCCCTTGATAGTAATCATAACAAAGTATCAAGGCCCACTTTGTGATCATCCAGAAACATTCAAATGCTTAATTTAAATGACAGTTTAAAATTGAATCTATTTCATATTGGAAGATCCCACCTTTTTCAAAAACCACTCAAACAAGCTCAAATTTCAAAACCCAAGCATCTACAGACTCACCAGCACATGCCTATCACACCCACCAAAAATATTTTCAAAATTCAAAACTTGAATTCATGCGGCCATTTCATCAAACACCTTGCAGATACAAATCAAACAAAATCAAAACACTATAGTGTGCAGTGATTCTGACCTAACTTGTTCCCTCTCTGGACACCACTAGCCTTAGTAGATCATCTAACAACCTTAACTAATCACTAGCCCCACTGTAAGCTTGCCAATATCATCATTGGTGAACAGGTCGAGAGCACCCATGTCACCCCAGTGTGGACGGCAGGCTAGAGGAAGAACTAGTCGCGCCAACCTTGTCTGGGAAGTAGCCCATTCCTCACCGCCCCCTCTCGACCAGCCCTGCCTCGTAGAAAGCAACCAGAACCGCCAGGAACGCCGCGCCTGCGCTGCTGTCGACCATACCGACGCGCACCGCAGAGCATGCTCCGTTCCCATGCAACCCGACCACCTCGAGCCCTTGCCGCCCGCCAGCATGCACCCCACCGTCCCAGGAGACCGCCACACATGCCCATTTCACCGCGCGTACCCCGTAGCCACCGCTCGCCGCAGAGTTCGCCGCCTCGGCCTCGCAGAGCATCGAGCGTTCCCGACCATTTTCCACCGCCCCTACACGTGCATTAAAGCCCTAGAGCATCGCCAGGAGACCACCGATCGATCGCCACCCTCGGCCATGCCTCTAGCTGCCCGTAGCCATGTCGCCACCGTCGCCTGCCCATCACGTTCGGTCTCGCTGTCGAGCCTATAAAAGGAGGCCACCCGCAGCCGATTGAAGCACACCATCTCACTCCCCTCACCACACTGATCGTTCCACCCCAATCCCAGAGCAAGTCGAGCAGTGCATCGCCGGAATTGCGCCGGAGCAGGCCGCCTCTTGAGAAGAAGGGCGCCGTCGATTTCGTCCACCTCAGCAGGAGCTGCTGGTACCAGGAGGTTCGCCGTTGTCGACTTCGTCCTTCGGCCGCATCGCCGACCTTCGCCTGAGCCCCGGTGAGCCCCCGACGACCCCCACTGAGCCGCTAGGGTTCGAGCTCGCCGGTGACTAGTTCATCGTCGACGACGACCCTCAGCCATTGATCTTACTTCTAATCCAACGCACCACATCGCCCCGTACCGCTTCGTATTTAAAGAGTCACTGACCAGTAGACCTGCCCTGTCAGTTGTGTCATGTGCCGCGGAGTGACACTGGGCCGGCTCAATAACCCTTCTGGCGCAGCCCAGTCGTTTGAATTTAACTTTTTCCATTTTAATTCAAACATAGTTCTGTACCCAGTTTCAAAAATCAACCCAGCTCGATTCAGTGAACCAAATTGAATGAAACCAATTTTGTTAGAAAGGTTTTGAAATGCTTAATCCAAGCTCGTTGAATTCAAATCATTTGAATCTATAGATCAACCTTGGTAAAAATAACAAGGAAGAACCTTTTCTGCATTCAAACATTTTTCAAATTTAAACTATAATAGCTTTTGAGTTGATTCCAACTCTCAAAAACCACATTTGATCATACCTTTCAGAATATATAAAAACATTTGGGTTTACTTATAGAAATAATGTTCAAGTAATAAAAGAAGGCCACATAGGCATTTCTAGTCATTTAATCTTATTTAAAATAAATGGTTAAATCTTATTAAATTGTGACACCACTTTAAATCACATTCCCATATACTGAAATATGTGGTGATGACATGTGTCAACATGATCCCATGTTTGGTTTGGAGAATATTAAATCTTAAGTAGTTTTTCAATGAGTAGAAATTACTTTTATAAAAGTAAAAGAAATAATCTTGTAATATTAGTGATGATGCTAGATCATCTCTAGAACCCTTGTGTGTGATGATTGAAAGTAGTTAAAAATTGTTTGGTGATTGTGTATCTCGTATTTATTCATCG
Organism: Avena sativa; assembly: GCA_916181665.1. Taxonomy (NCBI): domain Eukaryota; kingdom Viridiplantae; phylum Streptophyta; class Magnoliopsida; order Poales; family Poaceae; genus Avena; species Avena sativa. The sequence goes on along the minus strand of OV702283.1, from coordinate 231,304,875 downwards.
ACGCTAGTACCGACCAAGGATACGAGGAGGAAGGAGGATACTACGAAGAAGAAGCCGAGGAGAACTTCAACCACTGCTCTGCACAAGGCAAGCTAACACTTGCAAGATACTCTACTTTAGGAAGCCTAATACTACTAGTTGATTGTGAAAATTAACACTTGCAAGATACTATACCTATGCAAGTAAATACTTGCTTGTTACCATGCCAACTATATGCCTTAAGCATATATGATCATACCCACTTGATAAACCAATCCTAGTTTTACTTGCAAGCTTCTACTTTATTTCTTTATCAAAGCTATTACTTAGAGCTTACTTAAGTGAATTGTAGATTCTAGAAAGATAATTGAAAGTTGCATAAAGAGCATAAAACTTGGCCTAAGCTAGATAATCCTTATGTTATCCTAAGGCATGAGATTGAACTTAGTTAAACTCCACTAGTTTACCACCCCTTATTAGTACTTACCCCCACTTGTAGATGCTAGTGCTAAGCATAAAACTTGATCAACTTTAGATGGGAATACTTGGTGGAAAAATGGTTATGAAAACCTTGGAATGATGGATCATTCTATTGAGATGTTTTGACATGTGTTTCTGAACACCAGATGATTTTGGTGATGAAAATGTTGAGGCATGAGCCTTAGCCCTTTATAAAGCTGATGGTTGTATGGATGCGATACCTTTCCAATTTTACCGTACAACCACAATACCCGAGAATTGGGTAGGGCTTGACTGGAAACTTATATACCTTAGTATTGGCTCCCTCACGGCCAGGATCTGAGCTGGGGATACATTGTGAAGATTGTCCACCTGTGCAGTACCCAAGATGACAGTTGGTCATGGTTGGGAGGCCAAACTCACAGGAGAGGTGCTTATACTAGGGTGTGTAATTGAAAGGTTAGGATTGATTATCCGCATACTGAGTATGATGAATTCAGGATTTGTTCCTGACGGATGTATCGAATGTTGTGGTGAAAGTGTACAATCTCTGCAGAGTGTCAAACTATTCGAATAGCCATGTCCGAGGTTATGGACAGTTGGAGTGGCCATACTGTTCCCCAGTCATATGTTTTCAAAATGACTTGTGAAATGAATTGAGACTTTGACTGGACCACAATAGAGTTGTGATATGAAATTCAAGTTCCCACTTAGGTGTTATAAAATTTCAACTAGCTTTTTCTTGCTTCTAAACATAGTAGAGGTAAATCTGGATTTTTGCAAAACAACCCTAGAGCTTAGTGTCCTACTACAAAACCCCCCTTCACTTGTTAGTATTAGTTTGCGAGTACTTAAAGAGTACTCATGGCTTTGTCCCTAGCTATTCCCGTGGCCAGACTATGAAGAGGAGTACCAGGAGGATGGACCCTAGGAAGGTTAGGACAACTAGGATCATCTCCCATCGTCAGCATTGCATGTGACCCCGAAGATGGAGCTTCGCCTACGCTACCGTTATTATTACGTTATTCCGCTGCTTGAGTTGTATTAAGAACTGGATCATGAGATCCTTATTTGTGTAAGACCTTATGTATGGTTTGTAATGGATGATGTACTCTGGTATCCAAATCTATTATGTCTCGCAAAAATGTTAATCCTGGGATTGCGATGTATGGCATTACAGGCATCTGGGATTAAAAATCCGGGTGTTGACAAGTTGGTATCAGAGCCATCCTGACCATAGGAGACCCTAGTTAGACTAGACGTTTGAATCAAAAAATTAGTTTCAAAACCAAAGGAAGCAAATATTTACAAAAACTTATTCCCATTCTTATCACCTTGATTCTTTCATAAAAACTCATGTTCCTCAAAAACTCTTGTAAAATACATAAAATTTGACACACTTGATCACTCTACTAACTTACTCATCCTATATTCTTATAGATGGGCGTGAAGTACGGCAAGTTTTATCAGTTGGGGAATGGAGGAGAACTTATCTTTGAGCGGGATTTGGACCAGCTTTCGGAACTTCTGGAGCATCCGCACACCGAGTTCTTCGGAGCTCAGCTCAATGATAAGGGAAGAGAAGATCTACAGTGGCTAATTGTTGCAAGTCTCCGAGGAAATATTGAACCTCCCACTGCCGAGGGAATTCAGTTCACCTTAAGAGAGAACAACTGGCTCGATGGACTTGCCAGGGCCATGTAGGAAGCTCTTGCCCGTCTGTGTGGGCAGAGTATCAACCAGATCAAGGGAACCCGCTTTGAGTTTTGTCCAAGGCGTGATGCTAATGGACAGCCACTAGACGCCCCATACCACCCCGAGCTGAAGACTCAGTTGGACCACCTTAGCTTCATGATTTACGATCGTCAGCAGGAATTGGACAATTGTCGTGACTACTCCAACCACAAGTCCGCCATCATCAAGACGAAGGATTAGACCATCGCCATGCTAGCGAAGGATCGCAAGTCTCGCTGCCGTCAGCTCGATAAGAAGGAGTGCATCATTGCCCGTCTTCGCCACTGTATCTCGGATTTGGAGGAGACCATCCACGAGAGAGATATGCAGTTAGAGGAAAGGGAGAATGCCGGAGAAGATCTTCGTGGAGACCCCTACTCCTATCTCAGCGATGATGATGATTTTCTGGAGGATCAGGCTATGGACTTCTTCACCGATGATGATGATTTCGCCTTCATTGATGACGATGAGGATGATGAGGATGACGACTACGCCGACTCCAAGGAGTAGTAGCACTTGAGCACTAATGTAGTGAATTGTATTCGGTCCCACTGTATCGTAGTTTCCAGAATGGTTCTTAAAACCATCTGCTTTTCTTTGTTTTGTGGTGTGTGTTTGTATCGGGTCCTATGAATGAATGAATGGAAAGCAAGTTGCAAGAAAAATCTGAGTCAAACTTTAAAAACTTTTCAAAGTCCCGGAACCTTAGAAATTTCCCTCTTTTCTCATGATCTATATCAATCTTCAGATGCCACGCGGAGGAAGTGGTTCATCCCTGGACCCGATGTTGCAGATCCTGCAAATGTTGGTTTCTGACCGCGAAGCTGAAAGAGCCAAACGTCAAGCCAACCTAGCCACCCTTCAACAGATAGCTCAGCTAGCCCACAACAACCAAGGCCACGGAAATCAGGACAACCATGGATCTAAGCTCAAGAATTTCCAGAACACCAACCCACCTGTTTTCACTAAGTCGGAATAACCTTTAGATGCTGATGATTGGCTGCAAACCATGGAAAACAACCTGGAAGTCGCCGGAGTGGAAGCTAACGAGAAAGTTCTGTTCGCCACCCACTATCTAGCAGGAGATGCCAGAGCATGGTGGAACAGCGTTCGTGCAATGACCGGAGGACAGATGATGACTTGGGAGGAATTCAAGGTCAAGTTTAGCAGAACCCATGTGCCACCAGGTTTGATCAAAAGAATGAGAGATGAGTTCAGAGAACAGAAGCAAGGAAGGATGACCGTAGTGGAATACCGTGACAAATTCTTGTCATTAGCTAGGTATGCCCCGGATGAGGTCGACACTGAAGCCAAGAAAAAGGAGAGATTCTTGAATGGTCTGCACGATGAGATGCAGACTGTGTTGGTCAATATCCCCTTTGCTGATATTGAAGCCCTTGTCGACTCTGCCATCCAGATGGAAGGAAAGATCAACCAAGCCAATGAGAACCGCAAGTGTCGCATGATGCATCAACCAGGAACCCATCAGACCCCAAAGTATCGCCCTAACCCATCTCCCAGATTTGCCCCAAGAACCAATAGACCCCCGATGAATCGTTCGACCTATCCCAACCGTGGAAACCCAAGGCCCGGAAGAAATCACAACAACCCCGGAGGAATTTCAGCCGTGCCCCACCCAAGTTCAGCAACAACAATGCTACCGCCAACACCAACACTGCCCCGAGGACTGGAAGCAATGTTGTGCCTGTTGCAACAAAGGACAAGTCGCAAGTGACTTGTTATGACTGTGGAAATAAGGGTCACCACTCCAACAAGTGCCCCAACAAGAAGAATACCGCAGCCCCCAATACCAATGCCCCAGCTCAGCAGCAGCGTCGTGTTCAGCCTGGAAGAAGATTTGCCCCAGGGAACTCGCTCAACCGCAATGGCCGTCTTTTTCTCATGCATGTTGAAGAAGCTCAGGAAGCGCCAGACGTCGTGCTGGGTATGTTTTCTGTTAATTCAGTACTTGCTCGAGTATTTTTTGATTCTGGTGCATTGCACTCATTTGTCACCGAAGAATTTGCTTGCACTAGTAAGATTAAACCAACAAAACTGAAGCATGTTATGATTGTTCAAATCCCCGGTTCAACCACCAAAGCTAGGCAAATTTGCAAAGCCGTCCCCATCAGAATCCATGGAATAGACTTCTATGCTAATCTGATAGTACTCGGAACTAAAGGTTCGGAAGTAGTACTAGGAATGGATTGGATGTCCAAACATAAAGGATTGATTGACTATGCCAAGAAAGCCATAACCATGACCAGCACCGCTGGAATATCAGTCGATCATATATCTGAAACCTTACCTCGTCAATTCAAGTGCAATAAGTGTATAGCCCAACCTACCATTGACCAAGTCCGGATAGTCTGCGAATACCCCAATGTATTTCCAGATGTTTTGCCCGGTATGCCCCCAGATCGGGATATCGAGTTTATCATTGAACTAATCCCCGGAATAGGACCCATAGCCCAGAGACCCTATAGTATGAACCCGTCGGAACTAGCAGAACTGAAGAAGCAATTGGATTCCATGCTGGAAATTGGATTAATTCAACCAAGTGCGTCACCATGGAGATCACCTGTCTTATTTGTGGACAAAAAAGGATGGAGGTAACCGTCTGTGTACGGATTATCTGAAGTTGAATGATGTCACTATCAAGAACAAATACCCATTGCCCAAGATAGAAGATTTGTTTGATCAGTTGACCGGTGCCAAAGTGTTTTCTAAGATTGATCTTAGAACAGGCTATCATCAACTCAAGATTCGCACAGAGGATATTCCAAAGACTGCCTTTACCACCAGATATGAATTATACGAGTATACCGTCATGTCTTTTGGATTAACCAATGCCCCCGCTTATTTCATGAATCTCATGAATAAGATTTTTATGGACTTCCTGGATAAGTTTGTCGTTGTTTTCATCAACGACATTCTGATTTATTCCAAATCAGAAGAAGAACATGAGCTACACCTAAGGACCAATCTTGGAACCCTTAGAGAGCATCAGTTGTATGCCAAGTTTAGCAAATGTGAATTCTGGTTACAGGAGGTAGGATTCCTCGGCCACATTGTCTCAGCCGGAGAAATTTCTGTTGACCCTGCAAAGGTGAAAGATGTCGAAGATTGGCAAGCCCCAACCACTCAAACCCAAGTTCGTGCATTTCTCGGATTGGCGGGATATTACCGCAAGTTCGTAGAATGATTCTCGAATATCGCCAGACCCATGACTCAATTGCTGAAGAAGGACAAGAAGTTTGAATGGACCGACAAATGTGAAGCGAGTTTTCAAGAACTCAAGAGGAGATTGATTTCAGCCCCAATCTTAATCATGCCAGATATCACGAAGCCCTTCGACGTGTATTGTGACGCATCAAAGACCGGTCTCGGATGTGTGCTAATGCAAGAAGGCAAAGTTATATCTTATCTATCTCGACAATTGAAACAACATGAGAAAAATTACCCAACCCATGACCTCGAACTCGCAGCCGTAGTTTTAGCCCTGAAGACATGGAGGCACTACCTGATGGGAAACCGTTGTGAGATTTATTCGGATCACAAGAGCCTGAAGTATATATTCACTCAGAAGGAGCTGAATATGAGACATAGAAGATGGATTGAGCTAATCAAGGATTACGACCTAGACATTCACTATCACCCTGGTAAAGCCAACGTGGTAGCAGATGCCCTTAGCAGATTACCGTGCCGCTTGAACTCCATGATTCTGAAGGAGCAACCAAGCTTGCACAAAGAGATGGAAGATTTTCGAATGGAATTAGTAAGTGAAGGATTTTTGGCTAGCATAGAACTTCAACCCACTTTGATCAGCCGGATCAAAGAGGCGCAGAAAGGAAATGCTAGTATCGACGGAATCAAGCGTCGTATCGGTACAGGCAAAGTACCCGGATTCCCCGAAGACGAAGAAGGAGTTCTGTGGTACAAAGGACTCCTTTGTGTACCAGTAGATTCTGAGTTGAAGGAAGTTATTTTGAAGGAAGCTCATGATACTCTTTATTCTATCCATCCCGGAGGAACAAAGATGTATCAAGATTTGAAAGAGCAATTTTGGTGGCATAAGATGAAGAGAGAAATCGGAAGCTATATCGGCAAGTGTGATATATGTCAGCGAGTCAAGGCGGGACATCAGAGACCCGCAGGATTGTTGCAACCATTGCAGATTCCGGAATGGAAATGGGATTCCGTTGGAATGGACTTTATCACCGGATTGCCTACTTCTAGTAGGGGAAATGACTCTATCTGGGTCATAGTGGACAGGTTGTCCAAAGTCGCCCATTTCTTACCCGTCAAGACCACATATCAGAGTTTGAAGCTAGCGGAGTTATACATCGCTAGAATCGTCAGCTTGCATGCAGGCCCCAAGAACATCGTATCGGATCGAGGAACTCAGTTTACCTCGAGATTATGGAAGAAAGTTCAAGAAGGTTTAGGAACCCGCCTAGATTTCAGCACCGCTTATCACCCTCAGACCGATGGACAAACGGAGAGAGTAAATCAAATACTCGAAGATATGCTGAGAGCATGTGTGTTAGAATATGGATCTAAGTGGGAAGACTGTCTGCTGTTCGCAGAATTTTCTTACAACAACAGTTATCAAGCTAGTTATCAAGCTAGTTTTCCCACTTCTCTGTTGTTCATGCGTCCATTTCATCAAACACCTTGCAGATACAAATCAAACAAAATCAAAACACTATAGTGTGCAGTGATTCTGGCCTAACTTGTTCCCTCTCTGGACACCACTAGCCTTAGTAGATCATCTAACAACCTTAACTAATCACTAGCCCCACTGTAAGCTTGCCAATATCATCAATGGTGAACAGGCCGAGAGCACCCATGTCACCCCAGTGTGGACAGCATGCTAGAGGAAGAACTAGCCGTGCCAACCTTGTCTGGGAAGTAGCCCATGCCTCACCGCCCCCTCTCGACCAGCCCTGCCTCGCAGAAAGCAACAAGAACCGCCAGGAACGCCGCGCCCGCGCCGCTATCGACCATGCCGACGCGCACCGCAGAGCACGCTCCGTTCCCACGCAACCCAACCACCTCGAGCCCTTGCCGCCCGCCAGCATGCACCCCACCGTCCCAGGAGACCGCCAGACATGCCCATTTCACCGCCCGTACCCCGTAGCCACCGCTCGCCGCAGAGTTCGCCGCCTCGGCCTCGCAGAGCATCGAGCATTCCTGACCATTTGCTACCACCCCTACACGCGCATTAAAGCCCTAGAGCATCGCCAGGATACCACCGATCGATCGGCACCCTCGGCCATGCCTCTAGCTTCCCGTAGCCGTGTCGCCACCGTCGCCTGCCCATCCCGTTCGGTCTCGCCGTCGAGCCTATAAAAGGAGGCCACCCCAAGCTGATTGAAGCACACCATCTCACTCCCCTCACCTCACTGATCGTTCCACCCCATTCCCGGAGCAAGTTGAGCAGCGCATCGCCAGAATTACGCCGGAGCAGGCCGCCTCTGGAGAAGAAGGGCGTCGTCGATTTCGTCCACCTCAGGAGGAGCTGCCGGTACTAGGAGGTTTGCCGTCGTCAACTTCGTCGTTCGCCCACATCGCCGACCTTCTCCTGAGCCCCGATGAGCCCCCGACAACCCCCACTGAGCCGCTAGGGTTCGAGCTCACCGGTGACTAGTTCATCGTCCATGACGACCCTCAGCCGTTGATCTTACTTCTAATCCAACGCACCGCATCGCCCCGTACCGCTTCGCGTTTAAAGAGTCACTGACCAGTAGACCCGCCCTGTTAGTTGCGCCCTGCGCCGTGGAGTGACACTGGGCCGACCCAATAACCCTTCCCGTGCAGCCCAGTCGTTTGAATTTAACTTTTTCCATTTTAATTCAAACATAGTTCTGTACCCAGTTTCAAAAATCAACCTAGCTAAATTCAGTGAACAAAATTGAATGAAACCAATTTTGTTAGAAAGGTTTTTAAATGCTTAATCCAAGCTCGTTGGATTCAAATCATTTGAATCTATAGATCAACCTTGGTAAAAATAACAAGGCAGAACATTTTCTGCATTCAAACATTTTTCAAATTTAAACTATAATATCTTTTGAGTTGATTTGAACTCTCAAAAATCAAATTTGATCATACCTTTCAGAATATATAAAAACATTTGGGTTTACTTATAGAAATAATGTTCAAGTAATAAAAGAAGGCCACATCGACATTTCTAGTCATTAAATCTTATTTAAAATAAAAGGTTAAATCTTATTAAATTGTGACACCACTTTAAATCACATTCCCATATACTGAAATATGTGGTGATGAGTCAACATGATCCCATGTTTGGTTTGGAGAATATTAAATCTTAAGTAGTTTTTCAATGATTAGAAATTACTTTTCTAAAAATAAAAGAAATAATCTTGTAATATTAGTGATGATGCTAGAGCATCTATAGAACCCTTGTGTGTGATGATTGAAAGTAGTTAAGTATTGTTTGGTGATTGTATATCTCGTATTTATTCATAGACGCTAGTACCGACCAAGGATACGAGGAGGAAGGAGGATACTACGAAGAAGAAGCTGAGGAGAACTTCAACCACTGCTCTGCACAAGGCAATCTAACACTTGCAAGATACTCTACTTTAGCAAGCCTAATACTACTAGTTGATTGTGCAAGTTAACACTTGCAAGATACTATACCTATGCAAGTAAATACTTGCTTGTTACCATGCCAACTATATGCCTTAAGCATATATGATCATACCCACTTGATAAACCAATCCTAGTTTTACTTGCAAGCTTCTACTTTATTTCTTTATCAAATCTATTACTTAGAGCTTACTTAAGTGAATTGTAGATTCTAGAAAGATAATTGATGGTTGCATAAAGAGCATAAAACTTGGTCTAAGCTAGATAATCCTTATGTCATCCTAAGACATGAGATTGAACTTAGTTAAACTCCACTAGTTTACCACCCCTTATTAGTACTTACCCCCACTTGTAGATGCTAGTGCTAAGCATAAAACTTGATCAACTTTAGATGGGAATACTTGGTGGAAAAATGGTTATGAAAACCTTGGAATGATGGATCATTCTATTGAGATGTTTTGACATGTATTTCTAAACACCAGATGATTTTGGTGATGAAAATGTTGAGGCCTGAGCCTTAGCCCTTTATAAAACTGATGGTTGTCTGGATGCGATACCATTCCAATTTTACCGTACAACCACAATACCCGAGAATTGGGTAGGGCTTGACTGGAAACTTATATACCTTAGTATTGGTTCCCTCACGGCCAAGGTCTAAGATGAGGCTACCTTATGAAGATTGTCCACCTGTGCAGTACCCAAGATGACAGTTGGTCATGGTTGGGAGGCCAAACTCACAGGAGAGGTTCTTATACTAGGGCGTGTAATTGAAAGGTTAGGATTGATTAACCGCATACTGAGTATGGTGAATTCAGGATTTGTTCCTGACGGATGTATCGAATGTTGTGGTGAAAGTGTACAATCTCTACAGAGTGTCAAACTTTTCGAATAGCCACGTCTGCGGTTATGGACAGTTGGAGTGGCCATACTGTTCCCCCGTCAGATTTTTCAAAATGACTTGTGAAATGAATTGAGACTTTGACTGGACCACAACAGAGTTGTGATATGAAATTCAAGTTCCCACTTAGGTGTTATAAAATTTCAACTAGCTTTTCTTGCTTCTAAACATAGTAGAGGTAAATCTGGCTTTTTGCAAAACAACCCTAGAGCTTAGTGTCCTACTACAAAAACCCCCTTCACTTGTTAGTATTAGTTTGCGAGTACTTAAAGAGTACTCATGGCTTTGTCCCTGGCTATTCCCATGGGCAGACTATGAAGAGGAGTACCAGGAGGATGGACCCCAGGAAGGTTACGACAACTAGGATCATCTCCCATCGTCAGCATTGCCTGTGACCCTGAAGATGGAGCTTCGCCTACGCTACCGTTATTATTACGTTATTCCGCTGCTTGAGTTGTATTAAGAACTGGATCATGATATCCTTATTTATGTAAGACCTTATGTATGGTTTGTAATGGATGATGTACTGTGGTATCCAAATCTGTTATGTCTCACAAAAATGGTAATCCTGGGATTGCGATGTATGGCAAAACAGGCATCTGGGATTAAAAATCCGGGTGTTGACAAAAATTATGAAGCACCACTTGCCTTTTTGGTAGAGAATATAAGTTCACTCCTTGATCTTGCAATAGTCACACTCTTCAAAGTTCACTACAATTCAATCAAGCAAGGCACAAATTCAAAACTAGCATTCAAACAATTCATCACATAATAATAAAAACAAAGCAATGCATGCAAGCATGCCAAAGATTGTTTTATTTGGAAAATTGGTTTTCAATAGGTTATAAGCATTTTAAAACACCTATTGGTCATTTATAAAAGTGGCAAAACCATTTGATATTAAGTTAGTGAAAATGGCCATTTTAAATCTTTTTTGTTTTGTTAGAAATGATTTAATCAAAGTAATAATTTCTAGTGTTTGCCAAATATTTTTAAACACATGTTAGTGTTTATGGTCAAAAGTGTTTTAAAACAATTCCATTTACAAAAGGTTTCACTTAAAACCATTTTTAAATCAAAGCAATATTTTATTTTGTTGGAAATGTCTTTAAACAAAGTAATAATTTTATAGGGTTCACCAAATATGTTTTTAAATCCCAAAACTTGGTGTTTAGGGTCAGAGAGTTTAAATCAAATCATTTTCCAAATGTTTTACTCAAAAAGCATTTTTAAAACATATTTGACATTTTTATTTAACTAGAAATGCTTTAATTCATAGGAATAATCCCTAAGTGTCACCAAATATATTTTTAAATCCAAAAGTTGGTTTTTATGGTCAGTAGGTTCAAAACAATGCATTTACAAAATATTTTACCCTAAAAACATTTTTAGAATAAATTCTATACATAAAATATGCCTACACATGTTTCTGCAAAAACAACTAATTTTCTAGAAGAAAATCATTAAACAAAGGGCATGGTTGCAAAGTAATTTTCTTGCTGATTCCATTGATATAAAGTTTGTAAAATTTGGACGTGTGGATTTAAATTTATGACTTTTTCAAATCTAACATCTAATAGACATGTTTTCTATTTTTAAAACAGAACCTGTGCCACGCGTCTCACTCTTATTGGCGCGTACCGGTTCGGTGGGATCGCATAGCTACAGCTGTTAGATCTGTTTAAATCGCACGGCACAGAATCGATCATACCCTTTCTATTAGTGATATATCATTGCGCTTGGATTTAAATCTTACGGCTCACACTTACTGGTCATACTCGGGCGGCGCTGGCTCGACGGCGCGCGGCAGCGGCGCTCTGGCGGTGGCGAAACGGCGACTCTAGAGGGTAAGTGGGTGGGGAAATGCTTACTGAGATCGTAGAGGTGCGGTGGTTCTCAAGGTGCTTGTCGTTGGGCAGGGGGCGCACGGTAGCATCGAGGATTGCTCGTCGGAGAGGTTGCTGTCGTCGGGTCACGCACGGCTTCGTCGGAGGCGAGTCTCTAGAACGCAAGCGAGCAAAGCATCACGTCAGGGAGATGCACACGGGTTCAAGGATTGCGGAAACACTCACGAGTGAGCAAGGGGCGCACGAGGTCGTCGTCAGTAGCTTGCCGGAGTAGAGACAGACGGCGGCGACGTGCTGTCGTCGAGGTTGCCGACGTTAGGGGGCACGCGCAGGCGAGTTGGTGATACCGGGAGATGCGTAAGAGGCTGGGGAGTAGGCTCGTGGAGGCCAGGGAGCAAGGGGAGGCAGGTACTGGCCGAAATTTGTTTTGAAAGTCGCCGGAGACAGAGAGGGTTCGAGGCGAATTCAAGGCGGCCTAGAGGCGGAGAGGAAATGGTGTCTGGGGGGAAAGGTAGAGGGGAGCGAGGCGAGTTAACGAGCTTGCTCGCTGGGAGGAATTAGCACGGCAATAAATCGTATTGACGACGCGGAATCAATGTCTGAAATGGCGATCAGGGGAAAGAGGCGGGGTCAACGGGGTTGAAGACGAGACAACGTGGCAGTGGTAGGGTCGCGCGGTCAGCGTCTGCGGGGTAAGTATTCTGGTGCAAATCTGCGGGGGAGAAAAATATGGGCTAGCTGGGCCTGGTGGGCTCGGCTGGGGTTTGTTTCTATTTTTTCTTCCTGTTTCTTTTTTCCTTTTTCTTTTCTATTTTGTTTTGATTCAAATGATTAAAACCCAATTTGAATTCAGGTTTTTGTCAAACCTTTTCTAAACTTTCAGTATATTTTAATACTGTTTATACATGTATTTAAGGTCTATATTAGAATAATTATTTTATTCATTATGGTTTATTAATTTTTTAATTTAGACGCTTGTATTTAATTAATTGAGATTTCAAATATGTTTTCAACTTCTATTTAAAATCCAAATTTTACCAAATCCTCTTTAGTAGGTTTTATTTATTTATTAGGGTGTCAAATAATTCACTTTGGATTATTTGAAATATTTTTAATTTGATTTATTAATCATTTAAATTAAGCATTTGTCTTTATTTAATTAAAATCAAATATGGTTTTATTTCCATATAAATTTTGTTCAAATAATTCTTTTATTCCATTTAAGTTAATTAAATAACTTTTATATCCACCTTGGGAAATTCCACTTTATTATTTTCCCATGATTTAATTAATCATTTCTATTAGGGATTTTGTCTTTATTCAAATAGAATAGAATTTGGTTAATGTCATATTATTGTATTTGAATATTATTTATCCTTTTATTTTATTTGGATTATCTTGATTCCATGTGCTTATGGATTTAACTCAAGGTTTAATTTGTCTTCTAAATAATTCCTTTGGAATTTATTATTTAGTTTAGGCAATTATCTTTATTTAAATAAAATTGAATATTGTTCAATCCTTATGATTTCATTTAAATAAAACCTTGTCTCCTTTTTATCATTCAATGATCTTTCATTTTATTTGTTTATGGATTTGGCCAGGATTTAATTTGGCTTTTAAATATCCTTATTTATTTATCTCTTTCTTTGTCTTATAAAATCCATATAGATACAAAATTGGTGATTCCAATCTATATAATTTTATTTAATATTTGTTTATCCTTTTATACCTCTTTAAGGTTATTTTCCTCACAATTTGTTATGGATTTTAGATAGGAGCTTTATTAGCTTTAGAAATTTAATTTCTTTATCTTATTAAATTCATAAGATTTTATCCATGGCTCCAAATTAAGTGAAACCAATTTCTATGGTTTTATAATACTTTTATTTATCATTTTTGATCATCTATAAATGTTTGTTGATATATTTTTTTGTATGGATCAAATCCATAGTCTTAGAGATCTTGGAAATGATTTATTCCATTAGGGTTTTAGGGTTTTGGTTTATTTTCCCAAGTTTAAATTTCAAGATGCATTCAGTGATGAATGCATTTCACTTGATTTGAAATTTATTGGATTTCCTTTTCATTCAAATTTTGTTCAAGATGGGTTTTGGTGTTTCCATTTAGAAATAAAAAGTTTCTTTTCACCCTAAATTTCAACAGTTATTTATTTTGTTTATTTATTTTTCACATTTCAAAATTTGGAAAATTTTGGGATGTGACACTAAAACCCTGATGAGTCCCGAAGACTCTATGAGCTGTTGATGCCCAGGTAAGTATCTTATAGGTCCGGCTCCCCCGGCAGCCACTCATATATAATCTAGACACCAAAAACACGGGGCCTAAGGGTGCCCACCCATATGTTGGATCCGCACAAGGAATCACAACGTCACGTTAAGGTAGTCTTTCCTCCATACGAAAGGAAAAGGATACAGCTGACTTCTCCGTCCCATTCCAAATCTCATGGTTAACACGTAATATACAGAGCTAGAATCACTGGCAACATTGGTTGTTAAGTCCTACATATTATGTTCCTTTACCACTAGAACATCCACAGAAGGTTTTTACCTCATGGTATATAACCTATAATCATATTATTATGAAAATATTGTTTTTCTGACCCTTTTGAAATGTAGATGATGACAACACTGGATTTGCAAAATACTTTATAGAAAATAATCAAAGGACATGAGCAAGTGTGAACTTGCCTTTTGTGATTGCAAGATTATGCACTCACGGTCTTCGAGACAATAGAAGATCCAATATCTGAAATCATCATCATTGGTCCGGTATGGACTAATGTTTAAAGAAGCAAAATGCTTTTATGCATAAGTAATGTAATGCAAGTTGATAAACTCGAATCCAGGGGATAATGTTGATCTAGGGTTTGATTACTGGAATTGATTTCTTTAGATTGTGTTTCCCTTTTAGATTAGTTTCTTATTTGTGCTTCTTATTAAGTCTTGTGAGTGTGTGTGAACAACACGTATTTATACAACAATAAGGTACACACATATGGAATGCTACTCAAGATTTCTTACACTATAATTGTTTATCTTCAAATTTTACTTGCAAGTAATGTCACTTATAAAGAACTTAAGTGTTATCAATCCTAAGTATACAAGCAAAGTATAAAGTAATGTGATTACGATTAATTTTCATATGTTGACTTAAGTGGAAAAATGAATAACTTTTGAAGAAAAGATTTCTTTATTAAGGTTTAAACAATCCTTGTGGTTAAGCAGAGGTGGTCGATGTTGTTGGTGCTTACTAGAACAGTTTGGATTTGAGATGTTTTATAACTTAATTATAACAGACCAAAGTTAACTATAAAACACATAGCCATATCTTTAGTATAATACTTAAAGTCTTGTAGACTAAAGTTAACTTTAAAAAATAGACGGATTTTAGGTGTAATGCTTATTATATTAATACTTTGTTCACTTCATAATATTTCCTTAAAGTATTTTAAGAATGATATTACTTCTATTTGAGTATTGGTTTCTTAATTTTATATTGGAATAGAAACTTTTATATCTTTATAGATGAGTGGTTATAGTTTGTAAACAATAGAGTAATGTTACTTAACTTCTTATGAATTCACTATAGTGTTTTGGTATGTTGATAAACTTGTGGTTAAAGTAAAGGAATAGATTGAATGTTACTACAATTTATTCTTGGATATTTTATATTGCATAAGGATCCTTTTATATAATAATCTATACTTATGGTTGAAGGATCATTCAATAAAATTGTATTTAAAATGTGTTGAACCATTTTGACTTCATAATATCAATTTTTTTAAGACTAATATTGTTTATTGGACTCAATTTACTAATTTTAGAAATATTAGCAATTTGTATTTACTCTTATATGAATTATTAACTAAGGAAATAGGTTTAAATTTAAATTATTTAAGTGTTTAAATTTTTTATTTACCTAAAAAGTGGAATATTATATTTTTAACATGTAGGGATTATTGTTGGGATTATTTTGGTGTATTACATTTATTTTTGTGATTTATAAATAATAAGATATGATTTTTATAAGATTTATTACTTTATAAATACTTAATAAATAAAAATTATTTAATTAAATGAAATAATAATGCATGATTATAATTTTAAATTATAGTTCTCATTTTTCTAAGACTTTTGATATATTATTTATATTTTTATTAATTACCATGATTGAAATATGAATTATTAATGTTTTATTACTTATAAAAACTTTATTAACTAGTAATAATTAAATTGTTAACATAATAATGTTTGGTAATAAAGGAAAATTATAGATTTTATTTTTCTAGACATTTTCGTATATTACACATATTTTTCTAAATTATGAAATAAAATTTATTGAATTTACAATGTTTAATCATTTTGTTCATTTTCTGGAATTATTTTTATTTAGACTAATAACGTTTAAACTATTTCCTAACCAACAAATTACTACTCACACCGCACCCAAACATAACCTAATCATAGACATGTGGGGTATTGGCCACGTTAACATGCCACGCAAGCAGTGGACCAGTCAAAGGGTGGACTCGGTCAAGGTTGTCGTCGGCATGACGTCGCTATGACGTCAGAACAGCCACCTCCATCAGTTGGTGGTCACTGATGACGATCTACGGCGCCCTAGCAAGCGAAACTAGTCTAGTTCAATTCAGTGTGTTATGCTGAACCTTATAGTGGTGGCGCCGCTCGAAAATAGTCATCGGAGCCTCGGCTCCGACGAGCTCCAACGATGGCCTATGGTGTCACAAGATGCAACGGCGATTTACAACGTGATGTTGTGATTTAAAGGTACTGGGGGATTCAGGAACTCACCCAGATGACGATAGAGTGGTCGAGGAGACTTGGGGAGGCGTGACGACGGCGAATCAACGATAATGGCCACGGTGGCCGATGAAAAGGAACGCTCGATTTCACATGATTCACGGTGCGCTAGCTTTCGTGCTTGGTCCTAGGTGAGTAAGACCACGACGGCGCGTCCAATGGTGGCTACAACGAGGCGAGGGGTGGTCAGACCTAACCAGAACGATGAACTCCGACGAACTAGGGTTTCAGGTGAGGAAGAGAGATGGGTCTAGAGAGCAAGATTGAAGATAAGATTGGTATGAGAGGATAGAGGAGGACAGGGCAGTCTTATCTACTCCTCTCAGGGTCGGCGGCGAGCATCACGGCGGTCGATTCTTGCTGACAACGGCGGACGACATCGGCGGGGCGCACGGAGCTACCTGTGTGCATGAGGATGACGACGACAATAGTTTTGCAGAAAACCCCCTGGGAATTCTTTCCTGTCAACCCGCGATCCCTCACAACGACCCACCTGTCAGTCACAGAGCAAGACGAGCTGGGCTGGTTCTTGGGCCGAAGTGGGCTGTATGTGGGCGACAGATAATGGAGAGGAGAAATGGGCCACGGGCCAGAAACTGTTTCCTCTATTTTTTTCTGTCTGTTTTCCATATTTCTATTTCATTTTTTCATATTTGTATTTTTCATTTGTTTTGGAATCTTTCTTTACAGAAATTATTTGCTAAATAATTGTAGCAATATTGGAATGTGTTTAGTATCATTTAGTGAACTTTTATTATATATTGTTATATTTCTTTATTTTCTTTATATGAACCCCTTTTTGATATTCTGGAAAGGCCTTTTTATTAATTTTCTTTCTATAATAAACCATGGCTTTATTATATGATATTTCCTTATTTATTTATAAAACTTTGTTCTAGTTAATTTAGAGTTTGGAGGGAATTTTTATATGGTGGTCCTTTACTATTATTTGATACATAAACTTCTAGGAAATTAATATGATTAATATTATTCTCATGAATTTAGGAAATAGCAATGTAAATATTTTATTATAACTAACATAAGGGTTAGGTTTTTTTTAATTATGAATGCTTACCCTAGGGTTTAGAATACTTAACCCCCTTATATTCTTCTGTTGATGTGAATAATGATTAATGGCTAAACATATTGTCTTTTTGTTTGTGATCTTTAATGATATCACCCTGTAACATATAAAGTTATTATCTGGAATGTCTGCTGGAAAAGAATTGATAAAAATAACTCCTAAGCACACATGGTTATGATAATTGGAAATGACAGAGATGTGCTTAAGTAATTTTCTATAGGAAAATATTCCTATAAAGCATTGTGAAAATAAAATGATTTATCCAACATATGAGATGGATGTTAAGCTTGATTATAGATTTAGGGTTTAGTGTTTACCAAGAATTCCTATCTTTCATAATTCACAATCCTAGACTTCTAATTAAGGAATTCCTTTCCTAGATATACTACTTCATATTTAGCATCATGTATTATCATGATGAGCTTTGCTTCACAAGAACATTCTTATACACCTTTAATTCTTCTAAATTCATTTATAAATCCAATGAGCTTGACACTAAAGCTCATAATCTTTACATATCCATACTTGGTTATATCAACTACTTCACTAATGATCACTTTTAACCCATTGAGTAGTTAATTCTAACTCCTTTCATACTCTTCCATAATCATCCACCATTAATATAACTCAAGTAGGTGTATATATCAAACTATTTTCCTCAAAAGCTTACTAATCTTTAAGAGGAATAACACTACTTCAATAACTCCATGCTACTCTAGCTTTAGCTTGGTCATACTATCTTATATCTACTTTTACTCCAGCATCTTATATTTTAGCTTCACATTATATCATGGTGACTTATCATGTCTAACCTAGGATAACATATCTATACTAGGTTTCAATCATGTTCTACCCACCAATGTCACTTATACATGATATAAGCATTCAATCTTGGTGGCTAATGCATCATCATTATAATCCTTTAATCAATTATGGCTTAGATTTCCAGTTGGCTAATCAAGGTCTCATCAATACAACATTACTGTTGTATTAAAATTATCTTCTAATTATCTCTATTGGACTAAGAGATATTATTCATTGACAATACCTACTTGATCCAATGGAATTACTTCTGGTAACCTTCTTCAGGATTCATCCTTATAATCTTCTTTATCACCATATAATTATATATTCCAAACAACTCTTCTATCATTTCACGAGTGAGTTAACTCCATCAATTACCATATTGATTTGATTCCCTTCAATCACTCCCATCCTATAGATGATATCCAAAACTAGTATTACTACTTACCTCTTCTTACTTCTTTCTTTATAGGCCTTAAGTGAATGCTTTGATATGGACATGAGTTGATAGATTAATAATTGATAGGTTAAGAATTGGTGAATCAATAGTTGATTACTCAACCTTGATGGACAACAAATATGAGAATAAGATTCAATAGAAATGATAAGATTTGATATGGGAAGAAAGATATATGGTGAATGATATTGACTTGGTTTCTTTCCCATTCAATCTCATTAGAGAGTTAAGGTTAAGTATGACACTTGTGGTGGGAATAGGTAAGAATAAGATAGGTCAGGATTAGTTATTACATTCTTGTCACTTGAATTATATTCATATCTTGGTATTCATGAGTTATTGTAATGAATACTATGAGATAATCACTTAAGGATCAGGTATTAATCATTAAGCAATGTATTAGGGTTTAATTTTATTACATTTGATCTACCCTTAGATCAAATCTCTTTTACCCAAAGATAAGGTTCTAGGAAAGGTCATATCGAAACTTATCACAGTCAACTTGATGATCTACTTCAATTCCACCAAGTTGAGAGAAGCCTCAATTACTTTAACAAGTTTTGTTCAAAAGCGCGAAAATTATTCGGATTTTCTATGCATGAATGCAATGCACACATCTGGGTTCAGCTTATTTCTGACCTCTAATGCTGGGATGTTACATAAACCTATATATTTTTACATATTCAGAAAGGTCTTGTCAAGTGTGATTTTTGTGAGTTGGAATCAACTCAAAAGCATTTATGGTTGATTTTTGAAAAATGTTTGAATGCAGAAAAGTCTCTGCCTTGTTATTTTTACTATAGGTGATCTATAATTTCAAATGGGTTGAATCCAATGGGCTTGGATTAAGAATTTAATATCTTTATAACAAAATTGGTTTCATGCAATTTGGTTCAGTGAAACTCTCTGAATTGATTTTTGAATCAACAGATGGAACTAGGTTTGAAACTAAATTGTAAAATATAAATTTAAACTACTGGGGTGTGCGGGACAGTTACTGGGCTGGACCACTGCGCGCGCATGCAGGCTGGTTTAAGTGGTGTTCCCACTTGTTAGTGAGACAGGAGTGCCGAAGGGGTATAGGCTGATTATGACCATAGGATTAGATGCAAGATCAACGGCTCACGGCCATCGTCCTCATCTGAACAGGACACGACAGGGAAGAACCCTAGCACGGCGATAGCGGGTCTGGGGAGGCTCACCGAGGCTCAGGCGAGGTTCCGCGACGGGGGCGAATGAGGTTGTCAACGACGGTGGTTCTCCTGGTACTGGCGGCGTCTCCTGGGGTGTCCTGAATCGACGGTGCCCTTCTCCTCCTGCTGCAGCAGTCTCCAGTCAAATTTCGGCGACCTGGTGCTCGCCTTGCTCCGGGGAAGGGTGAGGGTGGTTCTGAGGGAGAGGGGAGTGAGATGGTGTGGAGAAATGGTGCTGGGAAGGCCTCCTTTTATAGGCGAGCGAGAGAGGCCGAGCGGCATGGGAAGAGCTCATCGGGGTCGGCGTTACAGCGAGCTACTAGCATGGTGCGAGGGCTAGGACGGTGCACGGTCTCCTGGCGATGCTCAACGACTTGATGGCACAGCAAGGGGCGGTGTGGTTTGGTCTGGAACGTGTGGCGCTCTACGCGGTACCGACGGCGAACTTCGTGGCGTGCGGCAGCTACGGGGCATGGTCGAGGAAACGGGCATGTTTGGTGGTCTCCTGGGACGGTGGTGATCGTGTAGACGAGCGACGAGAGCTCGAGGTGGTCGGTTCGAGTGGGAACGGCGCGTGAACTGCAGTGCGCGTTGGCATGGTCGACAGCGGCGTGGGCACGGCATTTCCGTCATATCCTGTCTCTGTCCTCGAGCTAGGGTTGGTCTAGAGGGGGTAGTGAGGCACGGGCAGCATGCCAGACAAGGTTGGCGAGGCTGGCTATGCTTGTAGCTTGCTGTCGATGTTGAGGTGGACAAGGGGGTGGTCGGGCATGCATGGCATGGTGCAATGGTAGGGTTCTAGGTTGATCAATGTTGTGGTTGTCACTGGGGGAGACAAGGGTGATCAAAGTGAGACAATGATGATCACTGCTCAAAACAGTGAAAGTTTGGCTAATTTGATTTGTCCCTGCCAAGTGTTTGATGAAATGGCCGAAAGAAATTTACATTTGTATTTTTGGATGAAATTTGGTGAGTGCAATGGTAATATACTGGGCAGTCTCTGGTTTCTTGTATTAGTCAAGGTGAACTTGTTTGAGTGGTTTTTGAGAAATGGTGATCTTACCATATAAACTAGATTCAATTTTGAATTGTCCTTGGCATAGATTTGTAATTTGTTTCTGTGGGTTTGAAAGGTGGGCTTGGGTTCACTTTTACTTGGTCTAGCAAGGGGTGAAAAGAATTGGATTTTTTTCTGTTTGAAATCTTGGACTAGAAACACTCAAAGTGGTCTAGTGGTTAACTTTGGTCAAAATGACCATTAGCTCATATTGTTTGTTTTTGAATTTCTATTGATTTGCTTCTGCTTGGAAATGATTTAGATGATGTTGTTTTCATCTTTGAACCAATCCTTGCCATTCATAACAATCAAACAATTCATTGCAAGCATTCATGCATTCATCACATACACACATGCATTCATATTGATTTAATTAACAAAAGTTTTTGTTACCCTAATTTTGGGTGATTGGAACTTGATAATCTTGATTAATATTTTTGGGATGTTACAAACCTTCCCCCCCTTAAACAAAATATCATCCCGAGATTTGAGAAAAACAGAAAACTAGGATTTAAAGAGATTTGGAAACTCGGTCCTAATGTAATCTTCTCGCTCCTAGGTATCTTCTTCCTCAGTGTGGTTACTCCACTAGATCTTCAGAAACTTGATATTCCGGGTCCTGGTGGTTCTGAAGGCTTCCTCCAAAATACGGATGGGTACTTCGGGATATGTTAGGTCATCGTTGATCTCTATGGTTCGGTGATCTATATTCTTGAAAACTTCTGTCTTCTCCGGGACTTCTAGGAATTTGCAAAGTAACGAGATATGAAACACATTATGCACGGCTGACATCTCCTCCGGGAGTTCCAGTTGATACGATACTTCTCCTCGATGATTCAAAATCCTGAAGGGTACGATATATCTGGGGGCTAACTTTCCTTTTGAGTTGGAAATGTTGCATTCCTTTCAAAGGTGATACTTTGAGATACACAAAATATCCGATGTTGAAGGCTAGGTCTCGACGTATCTTGTCGGCATAACTCTTCTGTCTGGATTGGGCGGTCTTAAGATGCTCACGAATCTTGTGAACTTTATCTTTGGCTTCCCGTAGGATGTCGGGTCCGAAAATCTGACTCTCTCCTACTTCCGACCAATTCAAAGGGGTACGGCACTTCCTTCCATACATAAATTCAAATGGGGCCATTTGCAAACTGGCTTGGTAACTGTTGTTGTATGAAAATTCTGCGAAAGGCAGACAGTCTTCCCATTTAGATCCATATTCTAACACACAAGCTCTCAACATATCTTCGAGTATTTGGTTTACTCGCTCCGTTTGTCCATCAGTCCGAGGGTGATAAGCTATGCTGAAATCTAGTCTTGTTCCTAATCCTTCTTGGACTTTCTTCCAAAATCTCGAGGTAAACTGAGTTCCTCGATCCGACACAATGTTCTTGGGGACTCCATGCAAACTAACTATTCTAGCAATGTACAACTCTGCTAGCTTTGAACTATGATAAGTGGTCTTGACTGGTAAGAAATGAGCGACTTTGGACAGTCTATCCACTATGACCCAAATAGAGTCATTTCCCCTAATAGATGTAGGCAAACCTGTGATAACATCCATTCCAATTGAATCCCATTTCCATTCTGGAATCTACAATGGTTGCAACAGTCCTACGGGTCTTTGATGTCCAGCCTTGACCCTCTGACAGATATCACACTTGGCTATGTAGCTTCCGATTTCTTTCTTCATCTTATGCCACCAAAATGCTCCTTCAAATCCTGATACATCTTCGTTCCTCCGGGGTGGTTAGAATAAAGAGAATCATGGGATTCTTTAAAAATAGCTTGCTTCAACTCTGAATCGGCTGGTACATAGATACATCCTTTGTACCACAAAACTCCTTCTTCATCTTCGGTGAATCCGGGTACTTTCCCTGTACCGATACGACGTTTGATTCCGTCGATACTAGCATTTCCTTTATGCACCTCCTTGATATGACTGATCAAAGTGGGTTGAAGTTCTATGCTAGTGTAACATCCCAGCATTAGAGCTTACAAATAAGCTAAACACAGATGTGTGCATTGCATTCATGCATAGAAAATACGAATAATTTTCGCGCTTTTAAATAAAAAACTTGCCAAAGTGATTGAAGCTTATCTCAACTTGATGGAATTGAAGTAGATCATCAAGTTGACTGCGATAAGTTTCAATATGACCTTTCCTAAAACCTTATTTTTGGGTAAGGGAGATTTGATCTAAGGGTAGATCAAATATAATAAAACTAAACCATAATACATTGCTTAATGATTAATATCTGATTCTTAAGTGATCATTGCATAGTATTCATTAGAATCACCATTAATACCATGCTATGAATATAATTCAAGTAACAAGAATATAATAACTAAATCTTGACCCACTTCATCCTTATTTATCTCTACCATGAGTATCATGGTAATACCTAACCTTAAATCTTTAGTGAGATTGAGTAGGAAGGAAACCAAGTCAAGATCATTCATCATATATCTTTCTTTCCATATCAATCTTTATCATCTCTATTGGATCTAATTCCAATATTTGTTGTTCATTAAAGTTGAGTAATCAACTATTGATTCCCCAATTCTTAACCCATTAATTATTAATCTATCAACTCTTGTCCTTATCATAGCATTCACTTCATACCTTTAGATAAGAAGTAAGAAGAGGTAAGTGGTAATGCTAGTTATAGATATCATCTATAGGATGGGAGTGATTGGAGGAAATAAAATCAATATGGTAGCAAAGAAGATTACAAGGATGAATTATGAAGTTAAGTTACTAGGAGTAATCCTATTGAATAAAGTAGGAATAGTAAATGAATGATCTCTCTTAGTCAGATAGATACATTGAGAAGATAATTATAATACAATTGTAGTGCTATATTGATGAAGGCCTTGATTAGCCAACTGGAAACCTAAGCCATAAATGATCAAAGGATTCTAATGATCATGCTTTTGTCACCAAGATTGAATGCTTATATCATGTATAAGTGACATTGGTGGATAGAACATGATGGAACCCTAGTATAGATATGTTATTCTACGTAAGCCATGAAAAGTCACCATGATATGATGTGAAGTTTGAATATAAGATATTGGAATTAAGTAGATATAAGATAGTATGACTAAGATGAAGTTAGAGTAGCATGAAGTTTTTGAAGTAATAATATTCCTCTTAAAGAATAGTAAGCAATTGAGGGGAAGTAGAATTTGATATATACATCTACTAGAGTAATATAAGTGGTGGATAATTAAGGAAGAGTATGAATGTAGTTAGAAGTAACTACTTGTTTGATTGGAGGTTATCAACATTAGAATAATTGATATACCCAAGTATGGATATAAGAATATTATGAAAGCTTCAGTGTCAAGCTCATTGGATTTACAAGTGGATTTAGAAGAATAAAAGGTGGATAAAAATATTCTTGTGAAGTAAATATCATCATCTTAATACATGATGATGGATAGGAAGAAGTAGTATATCTAGTAAAGGAATTCTTTAAGTAGAAGTCAAGAATGATGAAGTATGGAAAATAGGAATTCTTGGTAAACAGTAAACTCTAAATCTTTAACCACACATAAAATCCATTTCATCTGATTGATCTATCATCCTATTTCCACAATGTCTTATAGGAATATTTTCCTATATCAAATCACTTAAGCACATATTTCTCATTTCCAATTATCATAACCATATGTGCTTAGGAGTTAACTTTATCAACTCCTTTCCATAAGATATTCCACAAAATAACTTTCTATTTTCAAAGGGTGATATCATTAAAGATCACAAACATAAAGACAATATGTTTAGCCATTCATCTTTACTCATATAAACAAAGGAATATAAGTCTATCAAGAACCCTAAACCCTAGGGTAAGCATTTACAATTCAAAACCTAACTCCTATGTTAGTTATTATAAAATATATACATTGCTATTTCCTAAATTATGAGAATAATATTAACCATATTAATTACTCAAAACTTTATGTATCAAATAATAATGAAGGATCAATATATATAAAAGTTTCTTTAATAATATAAGTTAATGAAAATCAAATCTCATGAGTTAATAATAATGCATTCTTTAATAAGTTTATGGATATTAGATAAATTAAATTCATATCAAAAGACCCTACAAATACAAAAAACAAAAAAAAATATATAAAGAAAATAAAGAAGAGATAATATTATATAATAAAAAATACACAAAATGAATCTAAATACACTTCATTAGTGTTGCAGCTATTTAGCAAATAATTCTATAAATAAATTTGCAAACAATTGTGTAAATATAAGTTTAGAAATTAAAAAAGGAAATAGAAAATGTGTAATTAAAAAAGAAAAATGAAACGAGGCCTGAGGCCCATTCTCTCTCTCTCTCTCTCTTATCCATCGCCCACAAGCAGCAGCCGCCAGCTTCCTCTTCCTCTTCCCTACGGCTCACCTAGCCCACGACCGACCCGCATACCCCTTCGATCCCTTTTCCCTTTCTTCTTCCTCTCGCCAGAATGCACCACCGGTGAAGCTGCTACCGGGCACATCGTCGACCGTCCGCCGTCGCCGTCACCGTGATATCCGCTGTCGCCAAGATCCACGCCGCCGCTTTTCGTAGCCTATAAGAAGGCCACCGCCGCGCCGGAGAGCCTTATCCACTTATCCTCCCCAACTTCCTCTCTGACCGAAAACCAAGCCTCGCCGGAGCTGCTCATCGCCGTTGTTCCCGATCCCCCTGACCTCCCTGAGGGTGCCGTTGGACTCACCTCGTTGCCCTCGTTCTCCCTGGCCAGGTCACTGAAGATGGAGAGTTCCCAGTCGACTCAATCGACATGTCATCCCCGTCTCCGGCGATCTTCTTCAATCGTCGATTGCCACTTCCACAGGGCTCCTACGGGCACGCCGTCGCGCCCTTCAGCTTCCCGGTGATCTACCGGTGCTAACGCACCTTCTAAATCTTCTCCTTGTTTGTTCTACCGCCGTTTACTTGTGTCGATCGTCGCCAACTGTCAACACCTGGATTTTTAATCCCAGATGCCTGTTATGCCATACATCGCAATCCCAGGATTACCATTTTTGCGAGACATAACAGAACTGGATACCATAGTACATCATCCATTACAAACCATACATAAGGTCTTACACAAATAAGGATATCATGATCCAGTTCTTAATACAACTCAAGCAGTGGAATTACGTAATAATAAAGGTAGCGTAGGAGATGCTCCATCTTCGGGGTCACAGGCAATGCTGACGATGGGAGATGATCCTAGTTGTCGTAACCTTCCTGGGGTCCATCCTCCAGATACTCCTGTTCATAGTCTGGCCACGGGAATAGCTAGGGAAAAAGCCATGAGTACTCTTTAAGTACTCGCAAACTAATACTAACAAGTGGAAGGGGTTTTTGATAATAGGACACTAGGCTCTAGGGTTGTTTTGCAAGAAGCCAGATTTACCTTACTAAGTTCAGAAATAAGAGAAGCTAGTCACATTTTTATAAAACCTAAATGGGATCTTGTAACTCATGTCACAACTCTGTTGTGGTCAAGTCAAAGTCTCACTTCCTTTCACAAATAATTTTGAAAAATCTGACGGGGGAACAGTATGGCCACTCCAACTGTCCATAACCGCGGACGCGGCTATTCGAATAGTTTGACACTCTACAGAGATTGTACACTTTCACCACAACATTCGATACATCCGTCAGGAACAAATCCTGAATTCACCATACGCAGTATGCGGATAATCAATCCTAACCTTTCAATTACATGCCCTAGTATAAGCACCTCTCCTGTGAGTTTGGCCTCCCAACCATGACAAACTGTCATCTTGGGTACTGCACAGGTGGACAATCTTCACAAGGTAGCTTCAGCTCAGACCTTAGCCGTGAGGGAACTAATACTAAGGTATATAAGTTTCCAGTCAAGCCCTACCCAATTCTCGGGTATTGTGGTTGTACGATAAAATTGGAAAGGTATCGCATCCAGACAACCATTAGTTTTATAAAGGGCTAAGGCTTATGCCTCAACATTTTCATCACCATCAATCATCTGGTGTTCGGAAACACATGTCAAACCATCTCAGTAGAATGACTCGTCATTCTAAGGTTTTCATAACCATTTTTACCAAGTATTCCCATCTAAAGTTGATCAAGTTTTATGCTTAGCACTAGCATCTACAAGTGGGGGTATGTACTAATGAGGGGTGGTAAACTAGTGGAGTTTCAACTAAGTTCAATCTCATGCCTTAGGAGGGCATCAAGATTATCTAGCTTAGGCCAAATTTTATGCTCTTTATGAAACCTTCCAATATCTTTCTAGTATCTACAATTCACTGAAGTAAACTCTAAGTAATAGCTTTGATAAAGAAATAAAGTATAAAGCTATTAGGTAAAACTAGGACTGGTTTATCAAGTGGGTAGGATCATCTATGCTTAAGTCATATAGTTGGCATGGTGACAAGCAAGTATTGGCTTGCATAGTATCTGTATAAGCTTTCTAAATTGCAAGTGTTAGCTTGCACATTCAACTAGTAGCATTAGGCTTGCCTTGTGCAGAGCAGTGGTTGAAGTTCTCCTCGGCTTCTTCTTCGTAGAATCCTCCTTCCTCCTCGTATCATTGGTCGGTACTAGCGTCTACAAATAAATACGATGTACACAATCACCAAACAATACTTAACTACTTGCAATCATCACACAAAAGGGTCCTATAGATGATCTAGTATCATCACTAACATTACAAGATTATAGCTTGGTTTAATTCCTTTTATTTTTAGAAAAGTAATTTCTACTCATTGAAAAACTACTTAAGATTTAATATTCTCCAAACCAAGCATGGGATCATGTTGACACATGTCATCACCACATATTTTAGTCCATGGGAATGTTATTTAAAGTGGTGTCACAATTTAATAAGGTTTTACCCTTTTATTTCTAATTAAATAAAGTGACTAGAAATGCCTATGTAGCATTCTTTTATTACTAGAACATTATTTCTGTAAGTAAACCTATATATTTTTATATATTCTGAAAGGTATGGTTAAATATGATTTTTGAGAGTTGGAATCAACTCAAAAGCTATTATGGTTTTAATTTGAAAAATGTTTGAATGCAGAAAATCTTCTGCCTTGTTATTTTTAGCAAGGATAATCTATAGATCCAAATGACTTGAATCCAACGGGCTTGGATTCAGCATTCCCAGACCTTTCTAACAAAATTGGTTTCATTCAATTTGGTTCACTAAATCGACCTGGGTTGATTTTTAAACTGGGTACAGAAGTGTGTTTGAACTAAAATGGAAAAGGTTAAATTCAAATAACTGGGCTGCGCGGGAAGTGATACTGGGCCGGCCTGCTAAGCACAGTGCTTACGCGGGCTGGTTAAGCGGCTATCCCCACGCGTCAGTGAGACGAGGGGGTGCGAAGCGGTATGGGGCGATGTGGTGCGTTCGATCTGCTTCTAATCCAACTGCTGAGGGTCATCGTCGACGTTGGGCAACACCGGTGAGAGAAAACCTAGTGCGGCCAGTGGGGGTCATCGGGGGCTCACCGGGGTTCAGGCGAGCGTCGGTGAGGCGGGCGAACGACGAAGTCGACGACGGAAAACCTCCTGGTACCGGCAGCTTCTCCTGGGGCGGCTGCAATCGCTGGCCCCCTTCTTCTCCAGCAGCGGCAGGCTCCGGTGAAATTCCGGCGATGTGCTGCACGCCTTGCTCCGGGAATGGGGTGGCACGATCAGTGAGGAGAGGGGAGTAAGATGGTGTGCTCAATTCGGCTGGGGGTGGCCCCTATTTATAGTCGCGATGACGAGACCGAACGGGATCGGTAGGCGATGATGGCGACATGGCTACGGGCGGCTAGAGGCATGGCCGGCGATGGCGATCGCTTGGTGGTCTCCTAGCGATGCTCTACGGCTTTAATGCACGTGTAGGGGCGGTGCGGTTTGGTCTGGAACGTGCGATGCTCTTCGCGGCAGAGGCGGCGTCTTCGATGGTGAGCGGTGGCTGTGCGTCATGGGGCGGCGAACGGTGATGTCTGGCGGTCTCCTGGGTCGGTGGCGATCATGTATGCACGCGGCGAGGGCGGCGCGCAGTCTGTGGGCTTCGGTCGAGGGTGGCGCTCTGGCGCATGCTCGGCATGGTTGCTGGCGAGATGGGCGCGGTCCGTGCGTGTGGTCCAGGGTTTGGCAACGCTCGCGGCTAGGACAGGGAGTGGCGGTGGACGGTGGGCTGCCTCCTAGACAAGGTTGGCACGGCTAAATCTCCTCCTAGCTTGCTGTCTCCACTGGGGTGGCATGGTGAGCTTCGATTGTTCACCATTGATGTCATTGCCCAGCTTACAGTGAGTCTAGTGCTTGGTTTAACTTGCTAGATGATCTACTGAGATGGTTGTGAGGTAGAGAGGGAACAAGTTAGGCTTCAATCACTGCTCACAATAGTGTTTAAGATTTTGATGATTTGTGTCTGCAATGTGTTTGATGAAATGGCCGCAAGAATTCAAGTTTTGAATTTTGAAAAGATTTTTGGTGGGTGTGCTAGGTTGATGCTGGTGAGTCTGCAGATGCTTGGGTTTTGAAAGTTGAGCTTGTTTGAGTGGGTTTTGAAAAAGTGGGATCTTCCCATATGATAAAGATTCAATTTTGAACTGTCCTTTAAACTATGCATTTGAAAGTTTCTGGATGATCACAAAGTGGGCCTTGATACTTTGTTATGAGTCCAATCAAGGGGTGCAAAGATCCAGAAAAGTGTCTGTTAAGTTCTGAAAGTTTGGGACAGCCAAAGTAGGCATGGGAATTAAATTGGTCAAAATGACCATTCCCTTATTTTATTTGTTTTTATTTTCTTGTCTTTGAGAAAAGTTTGGGAATTGTTTAGATGATGTTTATTTCACCTAAGCATCCATTTACAAGCAAAGGAACACACAAACAAGTTGGTTCAAAATAATTCAAAATGAAATGCATACTCACATGCATGCTTTCATATTTTTATTTAGCAAAGTTTTTGTTAACCCTAAATTTGATGATTAGAGTTTGATGATCCAAGTTTAGTATTTTTGGGATGTTACAAACCTTCCCCCCTTAAACAAAATCTCGTCCAGAGATTTGAAAAAGGACGAAAAAGATTACCTAGGATTTTAAGAGATCGGGAAACTCCATCCTGATGTGATCTTCGCACTCCCAGGTAGCTTCCTCTTCTGTGTGGTTGCTCCACTGAATCTTGAGAAACTAGATGCTTCGGGTTCGGGTAGTTCTGAAAGATTCTTCCAAAATACGGATGGGTACTTCGGGATAGGTCAGGTCCTTGTTGATCTCTATGGTCCGGTGATCGATATTCTTGAACACTTCGGTCTTCTCGGGGACTTCGAGACACTTGCGAAGTAATGAGATATGGAACACATTGTGCACAGCTGACATCTCTTCGGGTA
This sequence comes from Avena sativa, assembly GCA_916181665.1. Taxonomy (NCBI): domain Eukaryota; kingdom Viridiplantae; phylum Streptophyta; class Magnoliopsida; order Poales; family Poaceae; genus Avena; species Avena sativa. The sequence continues at coordinate 231,274,507 of OV702283.1, read as the reverse complement.
GTTCCAATTGATACAACACTTCTCCTCGACGGTTCAGAATCTTGAAGGGTCCGATATATCTGGGGGCTAACTTTCCCATGATTTGGAAACGCTGCATTCCCTTCAATGGAGACACCTTCAGATACACAAAATCTCCTATGTTGAAGGCGAGGTCTCGACGTCTCTTGTCGGTGTAACTCTTCTGTCTGGACTAGGCGGTCTTGAGGTGCTCACGAATCTTGTGAACCTTCTCTTCGGCTTCTCGTAGTATGTCGGGTCCGAAAATCTGACTCTCTCCTACTTCCGACCAGTTCAAATGGGTGCGACACTTCCTTCCGTACATGAATTCAAATGGGGCCATTTGCAAACTGGATTGATAACTCTTGTTGTATGAAAATTCTGCAAACGGCAGACAGTCTTCCCACTTGGATCCTTATTCTAACACACATGCTCTCAGCATATCTTCGAGTATTTGATTTACTTGCTCCGTTTGTCCATCGGTCTGAGGGTGATAAGCGATACTGAAATCTAGGCGGGTTCCTAAACCTTCTTGGACTTTCTTCCAGAATCTCGAGGTAAACTGAGTTCCTCGATCCGATGCGATGTTCCTGGGGACTCAATGCAAACTAACTATTCTAGCGATGTATAACTCTGCTAGCTTCAAACTCAGATATGTGGTCTTGACGGGCAAGAAATGGGCGACTTTGGACAATCGGTCCACTCTGACCCAGATAGAGTCATTTCCCCTACTAGAAGTAGGCAATCCTATGATAAAGTCCATTCCAACGGAATCCCATTTCCATTTCGGAATCTGCAATGGTTGTAACAATCCAGCGGGTCTTTGATGTCCTGCCTTGACACGCTGACATATATCACACTTGGCGATATAGATTCCGATTTCTCTCTTCATCTTATGCCACCAAAATTGCTCTTTTAAATCTTGATACATCTTAGTTCCTCCGGGATGGATAGAATAAAGAGTATCATGAGCCTCCTTCAGAATAACTTCTGTCAACTCAGAATCTGCTGGTACACAAAGGCGTCCTTTGTACCACAGAACTCCTTCTTCGTCCTCGGTGAATCCGGGTACTTTGCCTGTACCGATACGACGCTTGATTCCGTCGATACTAGAATTTCCCTTCTGCACCTCTTTAATCTGACTGATCAAAGTGGGTTGAAGTTCTATGCTAGCCAAAAATCCTTCACTTACTAATTCCATTCGAAAATCTTCCATTTCTTTGTGCAAGCTTGGTTCCTCCTTCAAGATCATGGAGTTCAAGCGGCACGGCAATCTGCTAAGGGCATCTGCTACCACATTGGCTTTACCAGGGTGATAGTGAATGTCCAGATCGTAATCCTTGATTAGCTCAATCCATCTTCTCTGTCTCATATTCAGCTCATTCTGAGTGAATATATACTTCAGACTCTTGTGATCCATATAGATCTCACAATGATTTCCCATCAGGTAATGTCTCCATGTCTTAAGTGCTAGAACTACGGCTGCGAGTTCGAGGTAATGGGTTGGGTAATTTTGCTCATGTCATTTCAGTTGTCGAGATAGATAAGATATAACTTTGCCTTCTTGCATTAGCACACATCCGAGACCGATCTTGGATGCATCACAATACACATCAAAGGGCTTCGTGATTTCCGGCATGATTAAGATTGGGGCTGAAATCAATCTCCTCTTGAGTTGTTGAAAACTCGCTTCACATTTGTCGGTCCATTCAAACTTCTTGTCCTTCTTCAGCAATTGGGTCATGGGTCTGGCGATACTCGAGAATCCTTCTACGAATTTGCGGTAATATCCCGCCAATCCGAGAAATGCACGAACTTGGGTTTGAGTGGTTGGGGTTTGCCAATCCTCTACATCTTTTACTTTTGCAGGGACAACGGCAATTCCTCCGGCTGATACAATGTGACCGAGGAATCCTACCTCCTGTAACCAGAATTCACATTTGCTAAACTTGGCATACAATTGATGCTCTCTAAGGGTTCCAAGAATGGTCCTTAGGTGTAGCTCATGTTCTTCTTCCGATTTGGAATAAATCAGAATGTCATCGATGAAAACAACGACAAACTTATCCAGGAAGTCCATAAAAATCTTATTCATGAGATTCATGAAATAAGCGGGGGCATTGGTTAATCCAAAAGACATGACTGTATACTCGTACAATCCATATCTGGTGGTAAAGGCAGTCTTTGGAATATTCTCTGCGCGAATCTTGAGTTGATGATAGACAGTTCTAAGATCAATCTTAGAAAACACTTTGGCATCGGTCAACTGATCAAACAAATCTTCTATCTTGGGCAAGGGGTATTTGTTCTTGATGGTGACATCATTCAACTTCCGATAATCCGTACACAAACGGTTACCTCCATCTTTCTTGTCCACAAAAAAGACAGGTGATCTCCATGGTGACGCACTTGGTTGAATCAATCCAATTTCCAGCATGGCATCCAGTTGCTTCTTCAGTTCTGCTAGCTCAGACGGGTTCATACTATATGGTCTTTGGGCTATGGGTCCGGTTCCGGGGATTAGTTCGATGATAAACTCGATATCCCGATCTGGGGGCATACCGGGCAAAACATCTGGAAATACATCGGGGTATTCACAAACTATCCAGACTTGGTTAATGGTAGGTTGGTCTATACTCTTGTTGCACTTGAATTGGCGATGTAAGGTTTCAGATATATGCTCGACTGATATTCTGGCTGTACTGGTCATGGTTATGGCTTTCTTGGCACAGTCAATCAATCCTTTATGTTTGGACATCCAATCCATTCCTAGTACTACTTCCAAACCTTTAGTTCCGAGTACTATCAGATTTGCATAGAAATCTATGCCATGGATTCGGATAGGGACGGCTTTGCAAATTTGCCTAGCCTTGGTGGTTGATCCGAGAATTTAAACAATCATAACATGCTTCAGTTTGGTTGCTTGAATTTTACTAGTGTAGGCAAATTCTTCGGTGACAAATGAGTGCGATGCACCAGAATCAAACCACACTCTTGCAAGTACTGAATTAACAGAAAACATACCCAGCATGACGTCTGGCGCTTCCTGAGCTTCTTCAGCATGCATGAGAAAAAGAAGGCCGTTGCGGTTGAGCGAATTCCCTGGGGCAAACCTTCTTCCTGGCTGAACACGATGCTGTTATTGAGCTGGGACATTGGCATTGGGTGCTGCGACATTCTTCTTGTTGGGGCACTCGTTGGAATAGTGGCCTTTATTTCCACAGTCATAACAAGTTACTTGCGACTTGTCCTTTGCTGCTACAGGCACAGCATTGCTTCCAGTCCTCGGGGCAGTGTTGGGGTTGGTGATAGCATTATTGTTGAACTTGGGTGGGGCACGGTTGAAATTGCTAGAGTTCCCGGGGTTGTTGTGATTTCCTCCGGGCCTTGGGTTTCCACGGTTGGGGTAGGTTGGACGGTTCATCGGGGGTCTGTTGGTTCTTGGGGCAAATCTTGGAGATGGGTTATGGCGATAATTTGGGGTCAGATGGGTTCCTGGCTGATGCATCATGTGACGCTTGCGGTTCTAATTGGCTTGGTTGATCTTTCCTTCCATCTGGATGGCAGAGTCGACAAGGGCTTCAATATCAGCAAAGGGGATATTGACTAACACTGTCTGCATCTCATCATGCAGACCATTCAGGAATCTTTCTTTCTTCTTGGCTTCGGTGTCGATCTCATCCGGGGCATACCTAGCTAATGACAAAAATTTGTCACGGTATTCCACTACGGTCATCCTTCCTTGCTTCAGTTCTATGAACTCGTCTCTCATCCTCTTGATCAAACCCGGTGGCACATGGGTTCTGCTGAACTTGACCTTGAATTCCTCCCAGGTCATCATCTGGCCTCCGATCATTGCGCGAACACTGTTCCACCATGCTCGGGCATCTCCGGCTAGGTAGTGGGTGGCGAACAGAACTTTCTCATTGGCTTCCACTCCAGCGACTTCTAGGTTATTTTCCATGGTCTGCAGCCAATCATCGGCGTCTAGGGGTTCTTCTGACTTAGTGAAAACAGGTGGGTTGGTATTCTGGAAGTTCTTGAGCTTAGATCCATGGTCCTGATTTCCATGGCCTTGGTTGTTGTGGGCTAGCTGAGCTATCTTTTGTAGGGTGGCTAGGTTGTCTTGACCTTCCGCTCTTTCAGCTTCGCAGTCAGAGGTCAACATTTGCAGGATCTGCAACATCGGGTCCGGGGATGAACTACTTCCTCCGCGTGGCATCTGAAGATTGAGATAGATCATGAGAAAAGAGGGAAATTTCTAAGGTTCTGGGATTTTGAAAAGTTTTCAAAGTTTGACTCAGATTTTCTAGTAACTTGCTTTTCATTCATTCATAGCACACGGTACAACACACACCACAACAACGAAAAACAGATGGTTTTAAGAACCATTCTGAAAACTACGATACAGTGGGACCGAATACTACTCACTACGCTAGTGCTCAAGTGGTACTACTCCTCGGAATCTGTGGCTTCGTCATCCTCATCATCATCGATGAAGGCGAAATCATCCTCATCGATGAAGAAATCCATAGCCTGATCCTCCAGAAAATCATCATCATCGCTGAGATAGGAGTAGGGGTCTCCACGAAGATCCTCTCCGGCATTCTCCCTTTCCTCCAACTGCATGTCTCTCTCGTGGATGGTTTCCTCCAAAGATTAGATACGATGGCGAAGACGGGCAATAATGCGCTCCTTCTTGTCGAGCTTACGGCGGCGAGACTTGCGATCCTTTGCTAGCATGGCGATGGTTTGGTCCTTCGTCTTGATGATGGCAGACTTGTGGTTGGAGTAGTCATGGCAGTTATCCAACTCCTGCTGACGATCGTACATCATGAAGCTGAGGTGGTCCAATTGGGTCTTCAGCTCAGGGTGGTATGTGGCTTCTAGTGGTTGTCCATTAGCATCACGTCTTGGGCAAAACTCAAAGCGAGTACCCTTGATCTGGTTGACACATTGCCCACACAGACGGGCAAGAACTTCCTGCATGGCCCTGGCAAGTCCATCGAGCCAGTTGTTCTCTCTTAAGGTATACTGAATTCCCTCAGCCGTGGGAGGTTCAATCTTTCCTCGGAGACTTGCAACAATTAGCCACTGCAGATCTTCTCCTCATTGATCATTGAGCTGAGCTCCGAAGAACTCGGGGTGCGGACGCTCCAGAAATTTCGAAAGCTGGTTCAAATCCCTCTCAAAGATAAGGTCTCCTCCATTCCCCAACTGATAAAACTTGCTGTACTTCACGTCCATCTATAAGAATATAGGATGAGTAAGTTAGTAGAGTGATCAAGTGTGTCGAACTTTATGTATTTTGCAAGAGTTTTTGAGGAACATGAATTTTCATGAAAGAATCAAAGGGATAAGAATGAGAATAAGTTTTTTGTAAATATTTGCTTCCTTTGGTCTTGAAACTAAGTTTTTGATTCAAACCTCCAGTCTAACTAGGGTCTCCTATGGTCAGGATGGCTCTGATACCAACTTGTCAACACCCGGATTTTTAATCCCAGATGCCTGTTATGCCATACATCGCAATCCCAGGATTACCATTTTTGCGAGACATAACAGAATTAGATACCACAGTACATCATCCATTACAAACCATACATAAGGTCTTACACAAATAAGGATCTCATGATCCAGTTCTTAATACATCTCAAGTAGCGGAATTACGTAATAATAAAGGTAGCGTAGGCGAAGCTCCATCTTTGGGGTCACAGGCAATGCTGACGATGGGAGATGATCCTAGTTGTCGTAACCTTCCTGGGGTCCATCCTCCAGATACTCCTCTTCATAGTCTGGCCACGGGAATAGCCAGGGACAAAGCCATGAGTACTCTTTAAGTACTCGCAAACTAATACTAACAAGTGGAAGGGGTTTTTGATAATAGGACACTAGGCTCTAGGGTTGTTTTGCAAGAAGCCAGATTTACCTCTACTAAGTTCAGAAATAAGAGAAGCTAGTCACATTTTTATAAAACCTAAATGGGATCTTGTAACTCATGTCACAACTCTGTTGTGGTCAAGTCAAAGTCTCACTTCCTTTCACAAATCATTTTGAAAAATCTGACGGGGGAACAATATGGCCACTCCAACTGTCCATAACCGCGGACGCGGCTATTCGAATAGTTTGACACTCTGCATAGATTGTACACCTTCACCACAATATTCGATACATCCGTCAGGAACAAATCCTGAATTCACCATACTCAGTATGCACATAATCAATCCTAACCTTTCAATTACACGCCCTAGTATAAGCACCTCTCCTATGAGTTTGGCCTCCCAACCATGACCAACTGTCATCTTGGGTACTGCACAGGTGGACAATCTTCACAAGGTAGCCTCAGCTCAGACCTTGGCCGTGAGGGAACTAATACTAAGGTATATAAGTTTCCAGTCAAGCCCTACCCAATTCTCGGGTATTGTGGTTGTACGATAAAATTGGAATGGTATCGCATCCAGACAACCATCAGTTTTATAAAGGGCTAAGGCTCATGCCACAACATTTTCATCACCATAAATCATCTCGTGTTCGGAAACACATGTCAAAACATCTCAATAGAATGACTCCTCATTCTAAGGTTTTCATAACCATTTTTTACCAAGTATTCCCATCTAAAGTTGATCAAGTTTTATGCTTAGCACTAGCATCTACAAGTGGGGGTAAGTACTAACGTGGGGTGGTAAACTAGTGGAGTTTCAACTAAGTTCAATCTCATGCCTTAGGAGGGCATCAAGATTATCTAGCTTAGGCCAAATTTTATGCTCTTTATGCAACCTTACAATATCTTTCTAGTATCTACAATTCACTGAAGTAAACTCTAAGTAATAGCTTTGATAAAGAAATAAAGTATAAAGCTTGTAGGTAAAACTAGGATTGGTTTATCAAGTGGGTAGGATCATCTATGCTTAAGGCATATAGTTGGCATGGTGACAAGCAAGTATTGGCTTGCACAGTATCACTATAATAAGCTTGATAAATTGCAAGTGTTAGCTTGCACATTCAACTAGTAGCATTAGGCTTGCCTTGTGCAGAGCAGTGGTTGAAGTTCTCCTCGGCTTCTTCTTCGTAGAATCCTCCTTCCTCCTCGTATCATTGGTCGGTACTAGCGTCTATAAATAATTACGATGTACACAATCACCAAACAATACTTAACTACTTGCAATCATCACACAAAAGGGTCCTATAGATGATCTAGTATCATCACTAACATTACAAGATTAAAGCTTGGCTTAATTCCTTTTATTTTTAGAAAAGTAATTTCTACTCATTGAAAAACTACTTAAGATTTAATATTCTCCAAACCAAACATGGGATCATGCTGACACATGTCATCACCACATATTTTAGTCCATGGGAATGTGATTTAAAGTGGTGTCACAATTTAATAAGGTTTTACCCTTTTATTTTTAATTAAATAAAGTGACTAGAAATGCCTATGTAGCATTCTTTTATTACTTGAACATTATTTATGTAAGTAAACCTATATATTTTTATATATTCTGAAAGGTATGGTTAAATGTGATTTTTGAGAGTTGGAATCAACTCAAAAGCTATTATGGTTTTAATTTGAAAAAATTTTGAATGCAGAAAAGCTTCTGCCTTGTTATTTTTAGCAAGGATGATCTATAGATCCAAATGACTTGAATCCAACGGGCTTGGATTCAGCATTCCCAGACCTTTCTAACAAAATTGGTTTCATTCAATTTGGTTCACTGAATTGACCTGGGTTGATTTTTGAAACTGGGTACAGAAGTGTGTTAGAACTAAAATGGAAAAGTTTAAATTCAAATAACTGGGTTGCGCGGGAAGTGATACTGGGCCCGCCTGCTAAGCACAGCGCTTACGCGGGCTGGTTAAGTGGCTGTCCCCACGCGTCAGTGAGACGAGGGGGTGCGAAGCGGTATGGGGCGATGTGGTGCGTTCGATCTGGTTCTAATCCAACAGCTGAGGGTCATCGTCGACGTTGGGCAACGCCGGTGAGACAAAAACCTAGCGCGGCCAGTGGGGGTCGTTGGGGGCTCACCGGGGTTCAGGCGAGGGTCGGTGAGGCGGGCGAACAACGAAGTTGACGACGGCGAACCTCCTGGTACCGGTAGCTTCTCCTGGGGCGGCTCCAATCGCTGGCCCCTTCTTCTCTAGCAGCGGTAGGCTCTGGTGAAATTCCGGCGATGTTCTGCGCGCCTTGCTCCGGGAACGGGGTGGCACGATCAGTGAGGAGAGGAGAGTGAGATGGTGTGCTCAATTCGGCTGGGGGTGGCCTCTATTTATAGTCGCGATGACGAGACCGAACGGGATGGGCAGGCGACGGTGGCGACATGGCTACGGGCGGCTAGAGGCATGGCCGGCGATGGCGATTGCTTGGTGGTCTCTTGGCGATGCTCTACGGCTTTAATGCGCGTGTAGGAGCGGTGCGGTTTGGTCTGGACGTGCGATGCTCTGCGCGGCAGAGGCGGCGTCTTCGACGGTGAGCGGTGGCTATGCGTCATGGGGCGGCGAACAGTGATGTCTGGCAGTCTCATGGGTCGGTGGCGATCATGTATGCACGCGGCAAGGGCGGCGCGTGGTCTGCGGGCTTCGGTCGAGGGTGGCGCTCTGGAGCATGCTCGGCATGGTTGCTGGCGAGCTGGGCGCGGTCCGTGCGTGTGGTCCAGGGTTTGGCAACGCTCGCGGCTGGGATAGGGAGTGGTGGTGGACGGTGGGCTGCCTCCTAGACAAGGTTGGCACGGCTAAATCTCCTCCTAGCTTGCTGTCTCCACTGGGGTGGCATGGTGAGCTTCGTCTATTCACCATTGATGTCATTGCCTAGCTTACAGTGAGTCTAGTGCTTGGTATAACTTGCTAGATGATCTACTGAGATGGTTGTGAGCTAGATAGGGAACAAGTTAGGCTTCAATCACTACTCACAATAGTGTCTGCAATGTGTTTGATGAAATGGCCGCAAGAATTCAAGTTTTGAATTTTGAAAAGATTTTTGGTGGGTGTGCTAGGTTGATGCTGGTGAGTCTACAGATGCTTGGGTTTTGAAATTTGAGCTTGTTTGAGTGGTTTTTGAAAAAGTGGGATCTTCCCATATGATAAAGATTCAATTTTGAATTGTCCTTTAAACTATGCATTTGAAAGTTTCTGGATGATCAGAAAGTGGGAATTGATACTTTGTTATGAGTCCAATCAAGGGTGCAAAGATCCAGAAAAGTTTCTGTTAAGTTCTGAAAGTTTGGGACAGCCAAAGTAGGCATGGGAGTTAAATTGGTCAAAATGACCATTCCCTTATTTTATTTGTTTTGATTTTCTTGTCTTTGAGAAAAGTTTGGGAATTGTTTAGATGATGTTTATTTCACCTAAGCATCCATTTACAAGCAAAGGAACACACAAACAAGTTGGTTCAAAAGAATTCAAAATGAAATGCATACTCACATGCATGCTTTCATATTTTTATTTAGCAAAGTTTTTGTTAACCCTAAATTTGATGATTAGAGTTTGATGATCCAAGTTTAGTATTTTTGGGATGTTACACCAACATCCCGAATTTTTCCTAATTTTGGAATGTTAAAATAAAATTATTAAGTTGATTGGATTGTTTAATCTTGTTGAAATTTTGAATGAAAAGAAACTTTTGTTGTTGCTTGATATTTTACTAAGCCACATTAAAAGAAGAGGATTACTATGACTACCAAGTTTTGAACAAATCCAAGACAATTGTTTGTCTTCTCATCCGTGAAACTTCCATTAATACAAGTTCTTAAGTTATATCACTGTTTGCAAAACCCTATTTTGAAATTACCAAAAATACTCCTACAAGACTACAAACAAGGTTTTATGAATCCATTTGTTTACATATGAAAACTATTGCTATGAAGGATCCTATGATGATCTACATAATTTTAGAAAACTTTGGAGACAAGAATCAACTCATTTGGTGATCATATGAAAAAGATATAAAGGAAATCAGAAAATAGAAAAAAGAGAAAAGAATAAACAAAAAAACTAACCTACCCCGCGGACCACCCCGGCCCAGCCCACTCCCTCCTCTCCTCTATTTGCCACCGCTCCCCACCAGTGAGCAGCGCATAGCACGGTGGGCCAGCCCAAAGCCAGAACACACCAGGGCCGCTCCCCTCCCCTCTCTCCATGACAGGTGGGTCCCACCCAACCTTCTTCTTTCACATGGAGGTAGAGAGGCCCCGACGAGCACGGCTCGAATTCGTTCGGTTTTCCTTCAAATCCGTGCGGATGTTTCTCCCCTCCGCACTTCATCGCCCCCATATAAACCCCTCGTACCTCCTCATGTATTTTTTTCGCTTTTTCCCGGACCCTAGCACCCCCACCTTCGAACTTCAATCTCGCCACCGCCGGCAACCTCCAGATCGATCTGGAACCCAAGGTTCCGACCATCCCCTCGTCTCCCCTTACCTCTGATCCTCTTCTCCATCCTCGATCGCATCTCCTCACCCAATTTTCCCCCTCGCAGGCGCACCAGAGCGAGCTCCCGAGCCCGCTGGAGCATCGCCGGAGTCGCACCGCTCCAGCTGCCTTTCGCCACCTCTGCAGGAAGCGAAGGACTAGGTCAAGACACCCATCGAGATCGCCTTGACACGACGCCTCCCGTCTTCTACTCTGCCGTCTCCGGTGACCGCCAGAATCACCGCCACAGTCGCCACCTGGAACCACACCGCCGCCGGTGACGTCATTATTGTTGAGGCCAGGAGGCTTCTGTTCGCGACCGTCAGATCCGAGAAGAACGGTGCAGATTAGAAGCTTTCCTAAACCGGTATCAACCAAAAAGATTGCGCCACGTGTCGTCCTCGTCAGTGTGCCCCAGTGCCACGTCCTCGGCCAGGTCAGACCCCGCGCTTAGTCAACGCTGATGCAATAAAAGTAATAGATCTAATATTAAAATTACAGAAAATTGTGCAACCTTACAAAAATCATATAAAAGTATTTACAAGTCCAAAAAATTATAAATAATATATCTATGGATTCAGAAAATTGTTTAGAATAATAATATGAGATCTAATGTTTACCGTACATATTCACTCTAATAATCTGTTTAGTTTAATAGTCTTTTTAGACTAAATAAATCATAGTAAATTATCTGTAGATCCAAAAAATACAAATAAAGTATATATGGATCCATAATTTCATATACGACATTAATATACTGTTAGATACAATTTTTGAAATATAAAAATTGCTTTAGTAATTTAATTACTTTCAATGGCCATTTAAATTATTAAATTCATAATAAATTGTTTATAGATCGGAAAAATATAAATAATATGTCTCTAGATTCACAATTTCACGCAGAACACAGATCTGGTCTTAGATATAATTTATGATGAATTAAATAGTTTGAATGATTTAAACTCTATTAAATAGTGATTAAATCATAGAAAATGATTTACAACTCCAAATTTAGTAAAACCAATTTGTACTGTTTAGTTATGATCATATCTATCCAGTAAAAGTATACACAAAATTATTTGGCGTTGTTTTATCAGATTATCTTGCAGAAAGTCTAAATTGAATTGTTATAGTAATTAAATTCTACAAAAATATTTATAGATCCTTTTTGCGTGTTTCCAATTGCTACTGGCTCTAATTTGATATACCTATAAAGTGGTATTTAATTCACAATTTAATAATACGAAAACACTAGAATTTGAGTAAAGTGACTTAAACCCTGTTTAAATTAATATAGTTCATTAATAAATTGTTTTATGCATTAAATGCTTTTAATATGCTTCATGTGTTATAATAGTGTTAAGAATACTAAAATACAACCAGTGTGACATTGTAAATCATCATGCATGCATATGATCCCCATTGTTTTGTTGTATGTTTGTATTGTTGCTAAGTTTGCAATTGTTTTGCTTGTCCACGCGATAGATTGTTCGGAGAGTGCGTTGCTGTGAAGAAATACAATCATCACCCATATTATCAATATAAGGCAAGTTACACCACTTGTTCATATTTTGTCCTAGTTTTGGTTCTATGCATGTTAGATGTTCCAATTCTGTAGTGTGCATGTGTAGGATGTTCTAGTAGAATTTTTCTTAGTATTATTTTGCAAGTGCGATGATTTTGTAGTATTCCATGAGTAGCTATATACTTAGTATTTTCTCCTCCTAATAGGTTACCCTATTTTTGCTAAGTACTGCTTGCTATGCTATATATATAAAGTACCGTTGGGGGGCTCGAAAGACAAGAAAATTCTCTAAGTATAAAGGCTCTCTTGAGCGATAATTTCTTCTCAAATCCACTTCAAAAATAAAACTAGGTTTTGTTCTGGGCGAAATAGTTGTCGGGTCAACGAGTGAGATTTTGGTGGAGGACGGCTTCCCAGGAATCAAAGAAGTCTGCCATGTTTCAGAATTCACAAGAACCACAATACATATGGGCTCTGTCTTGTCCTAGTACTTAGTGGGAAACCTCACCTGGGTACCAACATTTGGAGGTTCTTGGCACGGTTGGATCCAGAAGGTAGAGGGGCTACTAAGGGAAAGCCTCGCCATGGTCTTGTCTGTAAAAGGACTTGATCGTGGATTGTGGGTAAAGTGCACAAACTCTCGAGAGTATTGCAATCTGATCGATCAGACGTGTTCACGGAAACAGAACAACATTGAGCATCTGAAGGATCTTCCTCTCTCCTTTCTAAACAAAGTTTTGAAACCCCATGGCATGAGTAATATCGCCAATGGGTGGGATTTTGGGAACTTGGTGCGTAATATCCAAGTGTCACTTGGTGAGTAATATCCAAGTGTTTGGTTGTTTGGACACTTGGTGAGTAATATCCTCATGTGCCATTCGACCCTATTTTACTCAAGCAAATATTTACAAAGTAGGATAAAACTCTTCTTCTTTTCTTCTTACTTAGAGAAAAATGGCTTTATGCAAACGAACTCCAAAGCCTACTCAGCCTTGCATGTAGAGTTAGTCTTTTCTTTTCCTTGGTGTAATTTGTCAATACATTCAAAGTATTGACCCAACTTGTTGGTTGCACGTTTTATGTGCAGAATTTGGAGATCGTTGAAAGGTGTGCTAGGATCGCGGGTCTTCACTCAACATGCCTGTGGCATTGATGGGACTCCAAGTTGTATTTATATCGCTTTTGTTGTAATAAAGTAAACTCTGAATTATTCGATTCATGTAATAAAGACATGTGTTTTACATGATATTTTATCGACTGTGAGTTCTAGCTATTGATCCAGGGACTAGCATGTTAATCACAGGGACTTAGGATCTTATTCGATCCGAACTCGCTACAACTATCGCAGCGGCTACTCCGGTGACCCAATAGGAGCGGCGCCGCCCCAATAAGTTCGCCTAGAGTTCCTTGTTCGAACACGACCATCCTCACGCTGATGTCAGGGTGAGGTCACCCTTGACCTGGTCAGCCATTTGACTTGGTCCACTGCTCGCGTGGCATCTAATGTGGCAACAGGCCCCACTAGTCAGTGACCTTGGGTAGGTTTAGTTTAGGTGTAAAAAGTTCTGTGTCTCTTTAGTAAATTGATAAAACAATATTAATTCAAATATAAGCATTCTAGAAATTTAAATAAAGTAATTAAATCTTGTAAAATTAATATCTTTAGTTTTGTAATTCAGAAAAATACATGTAATATATCAAAAAATTTACAAAAATAAAATCTATAACTTAAAACCAATAGCAAACATTATTATCTTAACAATTTAAATAATAATTATTTAATAAAGATATTAAAAGTAATAAAACTTTGATAATTCATATTTTAATAATGGTAAATGTTAAAAATATAAATAAAATACTAAAAATCTTGGAAAAATAAAAACAATACTTTAAAACTATAATCATACATTATTATTTCACTTAAATAAGTATTTATTATTTATTAAGTATTTATAAAGTAATAAACCTTATAAAAATCATATTTTATTATTTAAATCACAAAAATAAATGTAATATACCTAAATGATCACAAAAATAATACCTATATGCTAAAAATATAATATTCCACTTTTGAGCTAAATAAAAATTTAAATAACTTAATAACTTGAATTTAAACTCATTTCCTTAATTGATAAATAATATAAAGGTAAATCAAATTTGTTAATATTTCTAAAATTGCCAATTTAGGTCTAACGGGTAATACTAGCCTTAAATATTGATGGTATGAAGTCAAAATGGTTTAACACACTTTAAATACAATTTTATTGAATTAACCTTGAACCATAAGTGTAGATTATTTTATAAAAGGATCATTATCCAACATAAAATCTCCAAGAATAATTTGTAGTGAAATAAAACCTATTCCTTTACTTTAACCACAAGTTTACCAACATACCAAAACACTATAGTGAATTCATAAGTAGCTAAATAATATTATTACCTTTATTACAAACCATAAACACTCATTTATAAATACATAAATGATTCTATTCCATTATAATCTTGAGAAACCACTATACCAAATAAAAGTAGTACCATCCCTAATTAACTCTAAAGAAAACATTATAAAGTAAACAAGATACAGATATTATAAGCCTTACACCTGAAGCCTATCTATGTTTTTAAAGTTAACTTTAGTCTCAAGGCTTATAAACATTATGTCTAATAAACTACATATGTTTTTATAGTTAACTTTGGTCTATTCCAATTAAGACATAAAGCATCTCAAGTCCAAACTAATCAATCACACACCAAAAGACATTAAACACATCCTATTAACAATAAAGATTGTTTAAACCTTAGAAAAGAAATCTTTTCTTCAAATGTTATTCTTTTTTCCACTTCAAACAACAACTCTTATATAAGCAATCTTGAGTAGCATTTCACATTTGTGTGTGTCCCATTGTTTTATGATATTGTAATTACATGTTGTTTCACACACAGTCACAAGCCTTAGTAAGAAGCACAACTATGAAAATTATCTAAAAAGGTCAACACATTTTAAAGTAACCATTTCTAGTATCCAAACCCTAGAACAACATTAACCCCGGGATTCGAGTTTACGAAATTGCATTACATTACTTATACATAATAGCATATTGTTTCTTTAAACATTAGTCCTGACCGGACCAATGTGCTGATTTCAGATATTGGATCTTATATTGTCTTGAAGACCGTGAGTGCATAATCTTGCAATCACAAACTGGAAAGTTCACACTTGCTCATGTCCTTTGATTATTTTCTATAAATTATTTTACAAATCCAGTGTTGTCATCACATGCATTTGAAAAAGGTCAGAAAACACTATTTTCATAATAATATAATTTTAGGTTATTTACCATGAGGTAATAACCTACTATAAGAGTTCCGGTGGTAAAGGAACATATTATCTAGGACTTAACAACCAATGTCGACAATGATTCTTGCGCCGTATATTACGCGTTGACCATGAGATTTGGAATGGGACGGAGAAGTGAGCTGTATATTTTCCCTCTCGCATGGAGCCGGATGTGCGGGTCGTGGCTGTTATCACTCGTAGCATGCATATTAATTGGTAATTCGTAGAGGATATGTAGCATATGGGTGGGAGCCCTCAACGTCCCACGATAGTTCCGACATCTGAACGGTCTGTACTGCCAATAGCCGTAATTCAATAGGTGGGCTGGCGTACACCAAGGAGACATGCGGGGTCATGGAGAAGGCAGTGATTGTCTTGGATATTAGGTTGGGCCTCAAACCAAGGAAATTTGAACGGGGACATACGCCCGGCCGTGCAACAAAACCTAAGGTCTCTCATGGGTAAAGTGACGCACCTCTGTAGAGTGGAAGAACTGTAACTTGTTACTCCCTATTCCGGGAAGGAGCTGCGAACATGGCGGAAAAGGAACTCCATAAAAGTTCTGGTAAACCCGTGAAGGCTGACGGACATAGCTTTTCAGAATAAAAGCAACCTTTGAAGAAATGTTTACGAAAACCTGCATTACCTACGACCTACGATCTGTGGCTGTAGATATAGTGCATCAAACACTATTTTCTAGTGAACTTGCTGAGTATGCTCGTACTCAACGTATCTTCTTAACCCTTGCTAGGTTCTAAATCCAGTACATACGATGTATACAGCAAGTTATGCTCCAATCATCATCAAAAGCCAAAGCTCTTCAATGAAGTCAAGAAGGTCAACATATACACCAACTCAAGTGAAGATGAAGTTACTTATTAGATAGGAAGATAATCTCTAGCCATAGAACCTATTTCTGGAGTATATTGCGATAGCAGCAATGCCCGACCATTAGTTAAGATACTAGTCTTAATAGTATGATAGTTTTTAAGTTATTTATTTCTAATTCTTCTTTGTAAGAAGTTTCTTTCTCTGTTTTTAACCTAGAGTGTTCTCTGGATCTTATGTAAAGAGTTGAGTTGTAACCTATATTCATGTCTTGGACCTGCTGTGTTTCTGTTGTACCACTCTGAGGGATGTAATACTAGTGAACGGTGTTTCATTGGTGTTATGTCAACGACTATAGTGTACTACATCATGCAGTGGTATGCTGGGTCACCGCAGTTGGTATCAAAGCATATGCTTTGACCTTAGGATTAAAACCCTTTTAGGAAGATCTATAGGTTGGATAGTGACTATAGGAGCCATCTTATCTAAACCAAATATTCTTATGACTTGTGATGAGTATACACTTGAGGATAAACCTTGTCACCAGATACTTAAGTCATTATTTATTAGGAGTAATTATTTTATCCTTTCTTAGTATAGTGCTATTTAGTGTCTTCCGAAGAAGACATAACCCACCAAAATACTGTAGGAAATCCAATTGGTCACATTAGATTGGATCAAGTGTAAGACATCAATTGAAGTAGTCTTAATGGGTAGCCTAACCCTAGAATTTAAGTAAGACAGTGGAATCTTATGATTAGTTGATAACCAAAGACAACATGATGAATATCATTAGGATAAGTGTTGATGTAATCATGTGGGATTCACTTGAGAATTCTACGTGATGAAGTGAAAGTATGTTAAGATTAATGATAGTGTGATGAGAAATGAAGTCATCAGGATAAGCTTACTCTTGAATCATGAGGAATAGGTAAAACATAATAAGATCATGGTGAGATTAGCTCCGAAACCATGATGAGAGTATAAATATGATGAGTAATTAGTACATTATCTTGAGGTAGAAGTAAGAAAATAACATGGTAGAACTATGATAGAAGTCAAAGTTGTCATAAAATAGTGATAACCTTCAATTTTAGGGGTTCAATAGAAACTTATTAGTCATTTAGAGAGATAATGTGAGGTTAGTTTACTAATAAGGAAAGCTTGGTTATAGTTAATCCTTTCAAAATTGAGACAAAAATTTAGTCAAAACCAAATTGAGACCACTTTGTTAAAAAAATTCCTGTTGCAGTTGAGCAATTTGGGTAAATATTGAAATGAAGAATAGTTTGACCCCTATGTGCTAAGTATCACGATATCAACCTATATGAGGAGGTGTCATATACTACACAACTAAGCCTGAATTCTAGAGATACTATACTCAACTACTATATTCCGGGCTTAGAATATTGTGTGTTATATGTACCACTGTAGAGGCTCCCAACCTTGGATAAGGTAGAGATCCCTGTGTTTACAATGCTAGTCCCTGGATCAATAGCTAGCATCCACAGTTAAGATGTAATATCAAGAAACAAAGGTCATAATACAGCTTTATAACCAGGAATAACATAATTTTATTACATCTTACATAGCTCATTTGGCTATTACATTACATTGCAGCAGAATATCTATAAGCATGGGGTCCTTTATCTTCAAAGTGCCACAGGCAAACATGTTGGTTGTAGACTTGTAATCCTAATCAATTAATCTTCTCTAAAATCAATCAAACCTGCAACATTACAAGTTACAGCCACAAGGGTCAATACATTTGAATTGTATTGGCAAGTTTCACTACTATGTTGAATATAAGTGGATCCTATCATTACATGCATTTTGGCTAAGTAGGGTTTAAGGCTCATTTGCAGAAGCAAAATTTATCCTATCTTTTCAAAAAGGGTTTTGATCTTTTGTCAAATCTCTTTATCAAAATTCCTTGAACTCCTTGGTAAATCCCCAAGTGTTCAAGTCCTTGTCAAAAATCTCTTGAGCTCCTTGGTACCCCCAAGTGCATCAAGTTTTATCAAAATCTCTTGAGCTCCTTGGTACCCCCAAGTGCATCAAGTCTTTTGTTGTCACTTAAAAGTTTTTCTTTTAGAAATTGGAATGTCGAGATTTCCCATAGCTTCAAGCTTTAGTTGCTCAGTATTGTCCATAACCGGGGACACGGCTAAGTACTTAGATTTTATTATCTTCTGCAGAAGTTGTACACTTTACCCACATGTCACACTCTCATCTTGTTGCCACCAGGGGCCGCTGGATAGGTACTCACCAAGATGGAGTACTAGCAGATTGAGAATGTGACGAAGTCTTTCCAAAGGGTCCTCCCATACACCATTGCTAGCTTGTCTTCAGTACCCATGTAGGATTCCAAGTTCCTCATTTTCAGTAACCTGAAGACAATGCATGGGTCTTCCCAATGTAGTTGACTAAGCCAGAGCCATAAGTAGCATGTGGTTGTACACGAAAGCCACAATTGGAGAAACATGTTCAATCTCTAAGTCCCTGGGTGGTTTTCCTTTGGAGCACAACACAAAGAGATTGCCATAGACATGGTTCCTTTTGTTGCCACCTTCTCCAAAACTCAAAGTATCCTTGTCCACCCAGGTGTTTCATTGAGTCCTTGTTTTATTATATAAAACATAAGTCTTTTCTCAATTTCAAAACTAAATCTCAACATGTATCTCTTCTCAAAATATGTAGCATGGCTAAGCATTTAACAACTACATTGTTTTCACTAAGGAATGTATAGGGTATCCTATTAGGATTTAGCATAGCATAAGTATAGAAATTCTTTTCATGCATGTTTGTAAATCCACTAAGTATAATGAAAATAGTAGGACTTTAGATGATAGTGTAACTTGCCTTTTTGGTAGGGAATGTTGGTTCACTTCTTGATCTTGCTAGTTTCACACTTTTCTAACTTCACTACAAATCAATCAAGCAAACACAATATCAACTAGCATTCCAACCAATATTCAAACAATCAAACACACACATAAAATAAGAGAAACTAAGTCATGCATGCAAGCATGCAAAAGGTAGTTCTATTTGCAAAGGTGGTTTCTACTAGGCTCTACATAATGTAAGGCTCAAAGTGGACATTTTTCTAAAGTGTCAAAACCATTTGAAAAAGGGTTTTACCCATAAACCATTTTTAAATCCAATCATTATTTTATGTGGTGGAAAATGTTTTTATTAATTCAAAACTTTATTTTGTTCACCAAATAAGTTGTTAATTCTCAAAACTTGGTGTTTAGGGTCAGTAGGTTTGTTTCAAATCATTTTCCCAAAGTTTTTATTCTAAAATCATTTTCATAGCAAAATCATTATTTTTATTTGGCTGGAAATGGGCTAATTCAAGTTTTTAATCCTAAACTTCACAAAATCCATTTTTAAAACCATGGGTTGTTTCCTAGGGTCAGTAGGTTCACAACAAACCAATTTGCAAAGGTTTCAACCCTAAAAACATTTTGGAATAATTTTTACAACCTAAACATGCATACAAATGTTTCTGCAAAAACAAACATTTTACCAGAAGATTTTTACTAAACACATTGCATGGTTGGCTAGGGCTTGTTCCACTGATTCCATTGATATAAAGTTTGCAATTTTTGGACGTGTGGATCAAAAGTTGCAAGGGTTTCAAATTTGCATCTAAATCTGTTTTCAAATTCTGTTTTAAACAAACTGGTGCCACGCGGCGTAATCTGACTGGCCGGTACCGTTCGCACGGATCGAGCGATGCGGTCCGTTGGATTAAATTACATCGCACGGCTCAGATTGCGTACCCTTCGCTGTTAAGTGATCTAATCGCATCCTTTGGATTTTCATCTAACGGCTATCGTCACCTTGACCAATATCTGGCGGCGCTCGACGGCTGCGCGCGGCGGCGACGTTCGGCCAACAGCGAAGCTGGCGCTAGAGGATGCTAGGGGAAGGAAGGAATGGCTCACCGTGATTGCATTAGCGTGGGGGGCTCAACGTAGTTTCGAGGAGGCGAGGGGCTCTCAGGATCCGTCGGAATTCCTCACCGGAGTCAAGGACGGCGTCAGGCGGCTCTGGTCGTGGTCGGAGGCGACGCTGTGGTTCACCCCGAAGCAAAACGAGGATACGGTTAGATGCGCAAGATCAAGGTGAAGCTGCGTGCGTGAAGGAGAGGGTGCGGGGTGGTCGGTTCTTACCAGGGAACTTTGCCGGAGAGAGGCAGACGCGGCGGCGCGGTCAGTATTTGTCGATGTCGACGCTCAGGGGCGCCCGCGGTTGAACAGAGGGCACAGACAGGTGCGCCTGGGAGTGGGGATCACGGTGGTGTGCTTAGGAAGGCAAGGGGTGGCGAGGTTCGGCCGGAATCGAGGAGGGAGCTCGTTGGAGCAGTGGGAGTGCGGCTCGAAATTCCGTCAGCCTGGGGGCAGAGAGAGGGAGGCGCGTGAGGGGAAATGGAGAGGAGGCCAGGGCGGTTAATAGGGCGCAGTCACGGCGAGTAACGGTCGCTGAATCAACGCGTATTGATCGCCGGAGTAATGGCTGCAACGGCAGGGAGTAATCGGCGCGAGGAAGAAGAGAAGGAACAGTGATGTGGGGCCTTGCTGTCAGCGAGGGAGTGAGAGACAAAGAGGGGCCACCAATCAGTGTCTTTGCGGGTATGTGTTCAGGTGCGAAACGTTTTCTTCGGGAGAGAGGGAGTGGGCTAACTGGGCTTAAGTTGGGCCAGGCTCAGTTGGGTCAGGTCTGTTTTCATTTTTTTTCTGAATGTTTTATTCTTTTCCAATTCTGTTTTCTGTTTTGAATTTCAAACAACATTCAAACATTCAAATCAAATCAGACTTTCACCAAACATTGCAATTGAATTTGGTTCTGTTTAACAACATAACCAAAGTCCAATGATCAAAATAATATTTTTATTTTAGGGTCCATTATTAATTAAATAAATAGACCTTGTTTATTAATCAAATAGATTTTGATTTATTCAAAAACTCTATTTTTGAAATCTAAATATTATCAATACCAAACCAGTAGGTTTTATTTGAAAATAAGGAAGACTTAAAAAAGAATTGTTTAAAATAAATAAATAAGTTTTGATGTTTTAATTAAAATAGTAAGACCTTTATTTTTAATAAACATGGATATTAAATCCTTATTGATTTATTTTAAATAAACCTTTACTATTTTTATCCAATAGAAATATTTTATTTCAAAGGCTTGGCCAAGTTTTAATTTGGCTTATAAAATAATCCTTATTTAAACTTCTTCCTTTTTATTTTAAAAACAAATCTTTTATTAGAAGATTCAAAATAGTAATTTCCAAATATTTTAACCTTATTGTTTATTTATCTTTTTAAATCCCTTTAGGATTTATCTTGTTCCAAATAGGTTTGAAGGTTCCCTTTTGAATTCAAAAAGTTTCTTCTCACCCTGAAAATCAACAAAGTTTTATTTTATTCATTTATTTTTCACATTACAAGATTTGGAAAATCTTGGGATGTGACAACCACATTTGGATTTATTTGTTTTTCTTGGATCTTCTTGATTGACTAGATCTGTAGATGAAGTTTGACTTGATGTGCAAATGCATGTTGCAACATCCAGTTACTACTTCATGTTATATACCTAGATAGGAATGGGAATTCGTGTAAGGGAGTGACGAGTTCCAAAGACCAAGATGAAGACCTACATGAAGGGTAAAGCCAAGTATGAGAAGTATCAATCCAATTTGAAGTATGGATCAAGTTCAGATAATTACTAAACAATAATAAGAAGGACGATTAGTGTAGAAGATGTATGGAGCAACAAGAAGTAATAAACTTAAAGTTCATTCAACGTAGGTAATAGTACTAAGAATTAATGAAATAGTAGTACCTAGTTCATGAAAGAATCATGAATTAGTACAAAGAAAAAGCTTTAGAGCCAAAATGGTATTCAAACTCTGAAAATTCAGAGAGAATGCCAGTGGTACGTCAGAAACCGTAGGGTAATACCTACAACCTAGGATGATCCGCAGCTGGTATTTGATCCATAGTCGGTATTCTGATCCACAGTTGGTATGTTGTCCGCAGCCGATGTTGGTTGACATAGTTAACCAGATCATCTTAATGGTTGCATAAAGAGCATAAAACTTGTCCTAAGATAAGTAAGACCTAAAGGAGTATAAAATTTTAAGCGATCGTCTTTCGAGGCACTTCGCAAAGTCAGACCTATCAAAGCGAAAATGTCCAAATAGTAAGTAAGACATATAATGCTGAAAGATTCACTTTGGAGATCCACAATTGTGTGGATACACTGTACAATCTTTCATAAGACCCTAACTAGGTAAAGAACAAGCTAGACAAAGCCCTATATTCTAGTTATAAAGCAAATGGTTACTCTATAGGCAGTTTGAAGACTATTAGTAAACCCTAAGGGGGAGAGTAAACAGTAAACGGAAGTATTATTATCCGAATTCCAAGTAAAGGTTGGAGAAGAAATAATAACCTACAACAACATTAAATC
The DNA here is from genome assembly GCA_916181665.1 of Avena sativa. NCBI lineage: Eukaryota > Viridiplantae > Streptophyta > Magnoliopsida > Poales > Poaceae > Avena > Avena sativa. The sequence continues at coordinate 231,251,933 of OV702283.1, read as the reverse complement.
TTATTTTCAGAAGGGTAAAAGAAACCATCATTATAAAAGTACTCTTAGAAGTAAGTCTGGATGAAAGATAGAAGTTTATTTCAAGATATTAGTACTCAAACCTTAAGGCAATTATTAAATAGTAATTGAAGAAATACTTAAGGTAATAATAAAAGATTATCTAAAGCCTATTAAAGTAAACACTTGAAGGTAGTAAAATAGACTAATCTTAATAGGCTAATTCTAGAGGAAACAACTCTTGAGTGATTCTTAAGAGAGATTAAAGCACATCCAATTGGATATGTATAGTGGAACAAGAAATTCCAATGGGTATGGACTAAATGAGTTCAAATCCAATCTTGGAAGATTACCAGCTCGAACCATATAATGACAAATCAAATATTAGTATTTTGGCCACAAATATTGTCTAAGAAAATTTAGAACCCTGTTTTAGCGAGACCTCCTAGACCTTATACAATATAGTAAAGAAAGTTCGATAATCAAGTAAAGGAATTGTATTAGGATACCTAATCAGGATAAGGAACCAAAGAAGAGACCCCAAATTAAGCAGTTTATAATAAGGACATATCCCTAAGGGAGTAAAGTAAAGGGAACTTTGGAGGATGGAGACAACAACTTGAAGATTGCTAAGTATGGTGAGAATTCAAGGAAAGGATCTGGATATGGAATGCTACAATTATTCCCATTTAAGGTTACCATGGAGTTGAGAAATGTCGTAACCAACATAAGTCAATTCCTTACTCCGAAACGTGAGAGTTTACGAACTTCGAGGAAAAAGTTTATTTTAAGGGGGAGAGTCTGTAACATCCCAGCATTAGAGCTTAGACATAAGCTAAACACAGATGTGTGCATTGCATTCATGCATAGAAAATCCGAATAATTTTTGCGCTTTTAAATAAAAAACTTGCCAAAGTGATTGAAGCTTCTCTCAACTTGATGGAATTGAAGTAGATCATCAAGTTGACTGCGATAAGTTTGAATATGACCTTTGCTAAAACCTTATTTTTGGGTAAGGGAGATTTGATCTAAGGGTAGATCAAATATAATAAAACTAAACCATAATACATTGCTTAATGATTAATATCTGATTCTTAAGTGAACATTCCATAGTATTCATTACAATAACCATTAATACCAAGCTATGAATATAATTCAAGTAACAAGAATATAACAACTAAATCTTGACCCACTTCATCCTTATTTATCTCTACCATGAGTATCATGGTAATACCTAACCTTAAATATTTAGTGATATTGAGTAGGAAGGAAACTAAGTCAAGATCATTCATCATATATCTTTCTTTCCATATCAATCTTTATCATCTCTATTGGATCTAATTCCAATATCTGTTGTTCATTAAAGTTGAGTAATCAACTATTGATTCCCCAATTCTTAACCCATTAATTATTGATCTATCAACTCTTGTCCTTATCATAGCATTCACTTCATACCTTTAGATAAGAAGTAAGAAGAGGTAAGTGGTAATGCTAGTTATAGATATCATCTATAGGATGGGAGTGATTGGAGGAAATCAAATCAATATGGTAGCAAAGAAGATTACAAGGATGAATTATGAAGTTAAGTTACCAGGAGTAATCATATTGAATAAAGTAGATATAGTAAATGAATAATCTCTCTTAGTCAGATAGATACATTGAGAAGATAATTATAATACAACTATAGTGTTGTATTGATGAAGGCCTTGATTAGCCAACAGGAAACCTAAGCCATAAATGATCAAAGGATTCTAATGATCATGCTTTTGTCACCAAGATTGAATGCTTATATCATGTATAAGTGACATTGGTGGATAGAACATGATTGAACCCTAGTATAGATATGTTATTCTAGGTAAGCCATGACAAGTCACCATGATATGATGTGAAGTTTGAATATAAGATATTGGAATTAAGTAGATATAAGATAGTATGACTAAGATGAAGTTAGAGTAGCATGAAGTTATTGAAGTAACAATATTCCTCTTAAAGAATAGAAAGCAATTGAGGGGAACTAGAATTTGATATATACATCTATTGGAGTAATATAAGTGGTGGATAATTAAGGAAGAGTATGAATGTAGTTAGAAGTAACTACTTGTTTGATTGGAGGTTATCAGTAGTAGAATAATTGATATATCCAAGTATGGATATAAGAAGATTATGAAAGCTTCATTGTCAAGCTCATTGGATTTACAAGTTGATTTAGAAGAATAAAAGGTGGATAAGAATATTCTTGTGAACTAAATCTCATCATCTTAATACATGATGATGGATAGGAACAAGTAGTATATCTAGGAAAGGAATTCTTTAAGTAGAAGTAAGAATGATGAAGTATGGAAAATAGGAATTCTTGGTAAACACTAAACTCTAAAATTTTAACCACACATAAAATCCATTTCATCTGATTGATCTATCATCCTATTTCCACATTGTCTTATAGGAATATTTTCCTATATCAAATCACTTAAGCACATATTTCTCATTTCCAATTATCATAACCATATGTGCTTAGGAGTTATCTTTATCAACTCCTTTCCATAAGATATTCCAGAAAATAACTTTCTATTTTCAAAGGGTGATATCATTAAAGATCACAAACATAAAGACAATATGTTTAGCCATTCATCTTTACTCATATCAACAAAGGAATATAAGTCTATCAAGAACCCTAAACCCTAGGTTAAGCATTTACAATTCAAAACCTAACTCCTATGTTAGTTATTATAAAATATATACATTTCTATTTCCTAAATTTATGAGAATAATATTAACCATATTAATTACTCAAAACTTTATGTATCAAATAATAATGAAGGATCAATATATATAAAAGTTTCTTTAATACTATAAGTTAATTAAAATCAAATCTCATGAGTTAATAATAATGCATTCTTTAATAAGTTTATGGATATTAGATAAATTAAATTCATATCAAAAGACCCTAGAAATACAAAAAAGAAATATATATATATAAAGAAAATAAAAAAAGTGATAATATTAAATAATAATAAATACAAAAAATGAATCTAAATACACTTCATTAGTTTTGCAGCTATTTAGCAAATAATTCTATAAAGAAATTTGCAAACAGTTGTGTAAATATAAGTTTAGAAATTAAAATAGGAAATAGAAAATGTGTAATTAAAAAGAAAAATGAAACCAGGCCTGAGGCTCATTCTCTCTCTCTCTCTCTTATCCATCGCCCACAAGTAGCAGCCACCAGCTTCCTCTTCCTCTTCCCTACGACCCACCTAGCCCACGACCGGCCTGCATACCCCTTCGATCCCTTTTCCCTTTCTTCTTCCTCTCGCCAGAATGCAGCGCCGGCGAAGCTGCTACCTGGTACATCGTCGGCCGTCTGCCGTCGCCGTGATGCCCGCTGTCGCCAAGATCCACGCTGATGTTGTTTGTTTCCTATAAGAAGGCCACCGCCACCCCGGAGATCCTTATCCTCTTATCCTCCTCAACTTCCTCTCTGACCGAAAACCAAGCCTCGCCGGAGCTGCTCATCGTCGTCGTTCTCGAGCCCCCCTGGACTCCCTGAGGGTGCCGTTGGACTCACCTCATTTCCCTCATTCTCCCTGGCCAGGTCACTGAAGCTGGAGAGTTCCCAGTCGACTCAATCGACATGTCATCCCCGTCTCCGGCCATCTTCTTCAATCATCGATTGCCACTTCCATAGGGCTCCTCCGGGCATGCCGTCGCGTCCTTCAGCTTCACGGTGAGCTACCGGTGCCCACGCACCTTCTCAATCTCCTCCTTGTTTGTTTTATCATCATTTGCTTGTCTCGGTCGCCGCCGTTCACCGTCGGAGCGGCTACTCCGGTGACCCAATAGGAGCGGCGCCGCCCCAATAGGTTCGCCTAGAGTTCCTTGTTCGACCACGACCATCCTCACGAGCCCGCGTGCCGCCAATCGCTGGCCCGAGCGTCACTAGTGGGGATCTCCATTGCTGAGGTCACGCTGATGTCAGGGTGAGGTCACCCTTGACCTGGTCATCCATTTGACTTGGTCCACTGCTCGCGTGGCATCTGATGTGGCAATAGGCCCCATTAGTCAGTGACCTTGGGTAGGTTTAGTTTAGGTGTAAAAAGTTCTGTGTCTCTTTAGTAAATTGATAAAACAATATTAATTCAAATATAAACATTCCAGAAATTTAAATAAAGTAATTAAATCTTGTAAAATTAATATCTTTAGTTTTGTAATTCAGAAAAATACATGTAATATATGAAAAAATTTAGAAAAATAAAATCTATAACTTAAAACCAATATCAAACATTATTATCTTAACAATTTAAATAATAATTATTTAGTAAAGATATTAAAAGTAATAAAACTTTGATAATTCATATTTTAATAATGGTAAATGTTAAAAATATAAATAAAATACCAAAAATCTTGGAAAAATAAAAACAATACTTTAAAACTATAATCAGACATTATTATTTCACTTAAATAAGTATTTATTATTTATTAAGTATTTATAAAGTAATAAACCTTATAAAAATCATATTTTATTATTTATAAATCACAAAAATAAATGTAATATACCTAAATGATCACAAAAATAATACCTACATGCTAAAAATATAATATTCCAGTTTTGAGCTAAATTAAAATTTAAATCACTTAATAACTTGAATTTAAACTCATTTCCTTAATTGATAATTAATATAAAGGTAAATAAATTTTTTTAATACTTCTAAAATTGCCAATTTAGGTCTAATAGGTAATACTAGCCTTAAATATTGATGGTATGAAGTCAAAATGGTTTAACACACTTTAAATACAATTTTAGGATGGCTTTGCAAATTTTCCTAGCCTTGGTGGTTGAACCGGGAATTTGAACGATCATAACGTGCTTCAGTTTTGTTGGTTGAATCTTACTAGTGCAGGCAAATTCTTCGGTGACAAATGAATCCGATGCACCAGAATCAAACAACACTCTTGCAAGTACTGAATTAACAGAAAACATACCCAACACGACGTCTGGCGCTTCCTGAGCTTCTTCAGCATGCATGAGAAAAAGACGCCCGTTGCGGTTGATTGAATTCCCTGGGGCAAACCTTCTTCCTGGATGAACACGACGTTGCTGCTGAGCTGGGGCATTTGCATTGGGGGCTGCGGCATTCTTCTTGTTGGGGCACTCGTTGGAGTAATGACCCTTATTTCCACAGTCATAACAAGTCACTTGTGACTTGTCCTTTGCTGCAACAGGCACAGCATTGCTTCCAGTCCTCGGGGCAGTGTTGGTGTTGGCGGTAGCATTGTTGTTGTTGAACTTAGGTGGGGCACGGTTGAAATTTCTAGAGTTGCCGGGGTTGTTGTGATTTCCTTCGGGCCTTGGGTTTCCACGGTTGGGATAGGTCGGACGGTTCATCGGGGGTCTGTTGGTTCTCGGGGCAAATCTTGGAGATGGGTTAGGGCGGTACTTTGGGGTCTGATGGGTTCCTGGTTGATGCATCATGCAACGCTTGCGGTTCTCATTGGCTTGGTTGATCTTTCCTTCCATCTGGATGGCAGAGTCGACAAGAGCTTCAATATCCGCAAAGGGGATATTGACTAACACAGTCTGCATCTTATCATGCAGACCATTCAGGAATCTTTCTTTCTTCTTGGCTTCGGTGTCGATCTCATCCGGGGCATACCTAGCTAATGACAAAAATTTATCATGGTATTCCACTACGGTCATCCTTCCTTGCTTCAGTTCTCTGAACTCATCTCTCATCCTCTTGATCAAACCCGGTGACACATGGGTTCTGTTGAACTTGACTTTGAATTCCTCCCAGGTCATCATTTGTCCTCCGGTCATGGCACGAACACTGTTCCACCATGCTCTGGCATCTCCGGCTAGATAATGGGTGGCGAACAGAACTTTCTCGTTGGCTTCCACTCCGGCGACTTCTAAGTTATTTTCCATGGTTTGCAGCCAATCATGGGCGTCTAGGGGCTCTTCTGAATTAGTGAAAACAGGTGGGTTGGTGTTCTGGAAATTCTTGAGCTTAGATCCATCGTTGTCCTGATTTCCGTGGCCTTGATTGTTGTGGGCAAGCTGAGCTATCTGTTGCAGGGTGGCTAGGTTGGCTTGATGTTCCACTCTTTTAGCTTCGCGGTCAGAAACCAACATTTGCAGGATCTGCAACATCGGGTCCGGGGATGAACCACTTCCTCCGCGTCGCATCTGAAGATTGAGATAGATCATGAGAAAAGAGGGAAACTTCTAAGGTTTTGGGATTTTGAAAAGTTTTTAAAGTTTGACTCAGATTTTTCTAGCAACTTGCTTTTCATTCATTCATTCATAGCACCCGATACAAACACACACCACAACAAAGGAAAACAGATGGTTTTAAGAACCATTCTAGAAACTACGATACAGTGGGACCGAATACTACTCACTACGCTAGTGCTCAAGTGCTACTACTCCTCGGAGTCGGTGTAGTCGTCATCCTCATCATCATCGTCATCATTGATGAAGGCGAAATCCTCCTCATCGGTGAAGAAATCCATAGCCTGATCCTCCAGAAAATCATCATCATCGCTGAGATAGGAATAGGGGACTCCACGAAGATCCTCTCCGGCATTCTCCCTTTCTTCCAACCTCATTTCTCCCTCATGGATGGTCTCCTCCAAAGACGAGATACGGTGACGAAGACGGGCAATGATGCGCTCCTTCTTGTCGAGCTGACGGTAGCGAGACTTGCGATCCTTCGCTAACATGGCGATGGTCTGATCCTTTGTCTTGATAATGGCGGTCTTGTGGTTGGAGTAGTCACGGCAATTGTCCAATTCCTGCTGACGATCGTACATCATGAAGCTAAGGTGGTCCAATTGAGTCTTCAGCTCGTGATGGTATGGGGCTTCCAGTGGTTGTCCATTAGCATCACGCCTTGGGCAAAATTCAAAGCGGGTACCCTTGATCTGGTTGATACTCTGCCCACACAGACGGGCAAGAGCTTCCTGCATGGCCCTGGCAAGTCCATCGAGCCAGTTGTTCTCTCTTAAGGTAAACTGAATTCCCTCAGCAGTGGGAGGTTCAATCTTTCCTCGGAGACTTGCAACAATTAGCCACTACAGATCTTCTCCTCCTTGATCATTGAGCTGAGCTCCGAAGAACTCGGGGTACGGACGCTCCAGAAGTTCCGAAAGCTAGTCCAAATCCCTCTCAAAGATAAGGTCTCCTCCATTTCCCAACTGGTAAAACTTGATGTACTTCACGTCCATCTAAAAGAATATAAGATGAGTAAGTTAGTAGAGTGATCAAGTGTGTCAAATTTTATGTATTTTGCAAGAGTTTTTGAGGAACATGAATTTTCATGAAAGAATCAAGTGATAAGAATGGGAATAAGTTTTTGTAAATATTTGCTTTCTTTGGTTTTGAAACTAAGTTTTCGATTCCAAATGTCCAGTCTAACTAGGGTCTCCTATGGTCAGGATGGCTCTGATACCAACTTGTCAACACCCGGATTTTTAATCCCAGGATTACCATTTTTGTGAGACATAACAGAATTCGATACCACAATACATCATCCAATACAAACCATACATAAGGTCTTACACAAATAAGGATCTCATGATCCAGTTCTTAATACAACTCAAGTAGCGGAAATACGTAATAATAACGGTAGCGTAGGCGAAGCTCCATCTTTGGGGTTACAGGCAATGCTGACGATGGGAGATGATCCTAGTTGTCGTAACCGTCCTGGGGTCCATCCTCCAGGTACTCCTTTTCATAGTCTGGCCATGGTAATAGCCAGGGACAAAGCCATGAGTACTCTTTAAGTACTAGCAAAGTAATACTAACAAGTGAAGGGGGGTTTTTCTAGTAGGACACTAAGCTCTAGGGTTGTTTTGCAAAAAGCCAGATTTACATCTACTAAGTTCAGAAACAACGAATGCTAGTTGAAGTTTTATAACACCTAAGTGGGAACTTGTATCTCATGCCACAACTCTGTTGTGGTCAAGTCAAAGTCTCAATTCATTTCATAAGTCATTTTGAAAACATCTGACGGGGGAACAGTATGGCCACTCCAACTGTCCATAACCGCGGACGCGGCTATTCGAATAGTTTGACACTCTGCAGAGATTGTACACGTTCACCACAACATTTGATACATCCGTCAGGAACAAATCCTGAATTCAGCATACTCAGTATGCGGATAATCAATCCTAACCTTTCAATTACACGCCCTAGTATAATCACCTCTCCTGTGAGTTTGGCCTCCCAACCATGACCAACTGTCATCTTGGGTACTTCATAGGTGGACAATCTTCACAAGGTAGCCTCAGCTCATACCTTGGCCGTGAGGGAACCAATACTAAGGTATATAAGTTTCCAGTCAAGCCCTACCCAATTCTCGGGTATTGTGGTTGTACGGCAAAATTGGAATGGTATCGCGTCTTCTTCTCCAGAGGCGTCCAATACTAAGGTATATAAGTTTCCAGTCAAGCTTCTCCTGGGGTGGACGAAATCGACGGCGCCCTTCTTCTCCAGAGGCGACCTGCTCCGGCGCAATTCCGATGATGCGCTGCTCGCCTTGCTCCGGGAACGGGGTTGAAAGGATTGTATCTTCCCATGATGTTTTTTTGGTGTTAAATGACAATCCCAACCATGTATTTAACTGTGCTCTTGAGTTTCAGGGGAAACGTCGTTGTTGTCTCATTCTATTGTGATGGATGCTCTCTTGTGATCTTTTGAAGACGGTGGCCTTGTTTAGTCTTCTCCTAGTTTCTTTCTGGTTGATGTTTTTAGGTCACCGTACTATTAAGAGGGGGTCCATGTTGGAGGGCTGTGGTAAATCACTTGTTTTTGCACAAACCTATATGCACCGCCACAGCCATCCCATTATTCTGTGAGAGAGAGCGTTTTCCTGTTCTGTTGGGGCCTTTTGTGTCTCACCGGAACTTCCGGTCATAGACCGGAAGTTCCGCTCAAACCTTTTTCTGCGGACTGTTCTGCAGTTTGTTTCGACGCTAGTTCCGCCCAAGTTCCGGTGGCGGTTCAGTAACCTTCTATGCTGAAGTGTGCTATTTGCCGGAACTTGGCCGGAACTTGACCGGAACTTGCTCGGAACTTTTCCTGGCAAAAGTTCTTGAGCGGAACTTCCGCCTGACAGCCGGAACTTCCGGTCAGACTCGCTTCGCGACCCAAAAGTTCCGCCCTTGTTCCGCCCCATGTTCCGGTGAAGGCTCAGAAAGTTTCTGTTTTGAAGCGTGCTATTTGCCGGAACTTGATCGGAACTTGCTCGGAAGTTCACCGGAACTTCCGGTCTGCTTTGACCGGAACTTCCGGTTGCGCTTCTGGAGCGGGCGCCAACGGTCTGATGACCGTTGGAGCCAGGCTCAGGCGGAACTTCCGGCCTCTCACCGGAACTTCCAGTGAGGTCGCGGAGGCTATAACGGTTTAGTGCGAGGGGGGCCTATTTAAGGCACCCCTCTTCTTCCTCCCACTTACTCTCGAATTTTTCTCTCTCCTCCATTAATGCTTGAGCTTCACCTCACTAGATATCTCTCTCTAGCCACTCAAACGACCTGATGTTTTGAGAGGTGAGGGAGGAGACCTAGATCTACACTTCCACCAAAGAAGAATTGATTTCCCCCACCCATCCTTTGTGGATCTTGTTACTCTTGGGTTTCTTGGAACCCTAGACGGTGTAGGGCATCCCTAGAGCTGAGGCATGTGTTGTAAAGCTTCGAGGTGTCGTTGAGGGCCTCCAATTGAGTTGTGGAGCCTCCCCCTCAACCTTGGTGTAAAGGTTTCGGTTGGCGCCTTCAAGGTCACCGGTTAGTGGATTGTGAGGCCTCCTTTGTGGGGGAGCTCACCGGAGAAGAAGGTGAGGCCTTTGTGGCGCTCGGGTGACCTTGTGTGGCCCCGACACCTCTCCAACATAGACGTAGCTCCTTGGGAGTGAACTACGGGAATTACATCTCCGTGTCCCCTCGCCGGTTACTTCGTTCCCTTCCTTTATTTCTTGCTATTTACTGTTTGTGTGGTTTGTGTTCGCTTTCTTGCATTTAGGTTGCTCACTTAGTTGCATCTCTAGATAACTTCCTTTCTCGTTGAGCCTAAAAGTGTGAAACAAATTAAAATTGGTAGACGCCTATTCACCCCCCCCCCTCTAGTCGTATCAAGTCGGTACTTTCAATTGGTATCAGAGATAAGGCTCTTACTTCGGGCTTTACCGCCTAAGAGACTATGGCCGACGAAGGGGTAGTGAAACTGAAAAACCAAGAACTTGGCCACTATGGATGACCTCAAGCAATTGGAGTCATCCATGATGTCCAAGTTTGAGGAAATGATGACACTCTTGCAGTCTCTCAAGACAAACCCCATGGTTACTGTTGACACACCCCAATCCAACGAGGTTCCTCCCACCGTTACGGTGTCCGCCCCCGGGGTAACTCCCGCGGCTGCCACCACTCACTTGGGACTTGGTTTTGTTGCTCAAACCTCTACCAAGGTTCCAAGTGAGAACATCGAGGAGCCCGAGAACCCAACTTCCAAAGGGGATAACGGAGGAAAGGACTACTCGGCGGTACCCCCACCGCTGAAGTATACTCCGGATCCACCCATTCCCATGCCACACATTATACCTCAAGGAGCACCACCCATGCTAGATACGTCTAATTTTGCCAATTGGCAATATCTAATGCGCTCACATATTTCTAGCTCATCCATTGAGTTAATGAGGATTGTGGAGGATGGATTCTCTCCATTTGACCCAAAGAAGTTGACACGAGGTGAAGTGGTGGACAAGCAACTCAATGCTACAGCTTTGGGAATGATTCAAAAGGCCTTGACTCCAAAGGATTTTGCTCACATTCGCCAATTTGACACTGCCAAGGGAGCTTGGGATCAACTCACCGAGCTCTTTGTTGGGAACGCTAGCATCCAAAGCTCAAAGTTTGATGAGATCAACAACGAGTGCGATGGTTTCGCAATGCAAGATGATGAGACTCCTGAAGACATGTATAGGCGCCTTAAGGTCCTTTGTTCCACTATGAGGGACCTCGGGGCTCACTATGTTGATGACAAGTTTATGAAGAGGAAGTTCATTCAAGCTCTTCTTCCATTTGAAGAACAAAAGCTCAACTCTATCAAAGGAAGAACCAGCTTTCACTTAATGACCTCCCAAGAAGTCTTGAGTGAAGTAATTGCCATGACGATTGCTAAGAAGAATGCGGAGTCCGCTCGAGCTAGAGCCATTGGATCAACAAAAGTGAACCTTGCTTTGAAGGCCAAGGCTATTGAAGTTGATGATGATGATACATCAAGTGAGTGGTCTCAAGAAGATCTCAAATGTGCCTTCAACGAACATCTCGCTCTCGCTTCAAGGGCCTTTTGGAACAAGTCCGGATTCAAGTCAAGATCAAGGGACAACTCAAGATTCAACTCACCCAACAAGTCTCCCAAAGCAATATCATGCTACAATTGCAACGACAAGAGTCACTTTGTGGCCAAGTGTCCCTTTGAGAACCGTGAAGACAATGGTGGTCGTCTCATTCGCAAGGTCAAGTCAAGATCTCCTCATCCCATAAACAAGAACTACACCGTCAAGAACGCCACTAACAAGGAACGAGCAATTGTGGTCCATGAAGAATATCTTTCGGGCACGGATGAAGATGATGATGATGAAGGTCATGGTGGAGAGATTGTGGGGGTTGCTGCTATTGCCACTACCTCAACTCCACGTCTATCCCTCTTCGACTCGCCAAATGAAAATGGCATCTCCTCCAACCAAAAGTGCTTCATGGCCAAGGCCACCGAGGTATCACCAAAACCCACTCCTCAACCCATCTCTAGTGAGCCTTCCTCTCTTGATCTTGTTGGTCTAGAGGTGAAGAAAGAGATGATTGACATGTGTGAATTTGTTGCTACCTTAGATGAAGAAACTAAAAACTGCTTTGAGTCCTTACTTGCACAACTTGAAAATGCTAGAGATGCCTTAGATGAAAAAGAAGAACTTCTTGACTTGCTAAGTAAAAATGAAAGAGACGCCGCCGATGAAATTGCCTCTCTCACTCAAAGTCTTGAGGATGAATAAAACATGAGAATTAATCTTGAAGAAAATGTGTCTAAGCTTGTAGATGATCATAACAACACTTTGGCCTCTACAATTAAAGAATGTGACCATGCTCTTGCTTTGATTAAGGTTCTCAAGAAAGAAAATGCTGAGTTTGTAGGTGGTCATGATAAGACTCAAGAGGAGCTTGAGAAACTCAAAAGGGAACACAAAGCCTTGGAGAGTAAATTCTCAAGTCTTTTTGAGGCTCATGAACAGCTTCCAACTCAATCAACTTGTGATCTTTCTAAGTCTTCCGCTGTGCAAATTATAGACTTGTCTAGCTCTCCTAACCCTTGTTGCAAGCATGAGCATCTCATAGAGGAGGTCAAGGTTTTTAAGGATCAACTTGCCAAGACTAAGAAGAAGAAGAAGAAGAACAAGAACAAGAACAAGAAGAAGAAAAAGAACAAGGGCATGGCCCAAGGAGTTCCAAATGGCCTAACCCTCTTGCAAAGTGACAACTTTGCCGGAAAGAACAATCCCTCTTATATTCTTTGCAAATCTTATGATGGTCATGTATATGCTAGATATGTGGGGACATCTTACACGCATGATTATCATTGGGCCATTTGGGTGCCAAAGGTTCTTGTCACTAACAAAAGGGGACCCATTGCAAAATGGGTACCTAAAACCAAGGCTTGATGTTCTTGTAGGACTATGCTTCCGGCGGATCGAAATGGGTGCTTGATAGTGGTGCCACGAGTCACATGACCGGAAGCAAGTCTATCATGACCGAGTTGAGACCCAATATTGCCAACACCATGGTCTCCTACGGTGACAAAACAAGCTCTCAGGTTTTGGGTTTTGGCAAAGTGGTGGTAACCCCGGATGTATCCTTGGTTGACGTCATGCTTGTCAAAACTCTTGGTTACAACTTACTCTCAGTTCATGCTCTTGCCCTTATGGGTCTTTCTTCTTTCTTTAATTCTCATTCCGTGGTCCTCATGTGGAGCAAGTCTCTCAAGGTGGCTTTTGTAGGATATGTAGAACATGACTTGTACGTGGTGGACTTTTCAGGGACCACTACTCCTCATGCTCTATGTCTCTATGCTAAAGCCGACAAGGGCTGGTTGTGGCATCGCCGCCTAGCCCATGTTAACATGAGAACTTTGCACAGACTTCACTCCGAGGGCCACATCCTTGGAATTAACGATGTTTCTTTTGCCAAAGATCATGTTTGTAGGGCTTGTATTGAAGGGAAGATGCATGAAACTCCTCACAAAGCGCTCAATCAAATCACTACCGAGAGATGTTTGGAGCTCTTGCATATGGATCTCTTTGGTCCTCCCTCTCATGATAGCCTTGGAGGCAAGAAGTATTGCTTGGTTATTGTGGATGATTTCTCAAGATACACTTGGGTGTTCTTTTTCAAGTACAAGAGTGAGACCCAACACACCGTCATTGACTTTGCTAATGAGGTTCAACGGAAGCACAATGCAACTATTCTCTCAATTCGATGTGACAATGGCACCGAGTTCAAAAACTATACCTTGGATGAGTTTTTCAGTGATGAAGGAATCAAGCATCAATACTCCACTCCCTACACCCCTCAACAAAACGGAGTTGCTAAAAGGAAGAATCGCACTTTGATGGATGCGGCTCGGTCTATGCTAGCTGAGTTCAAGTCTCCATACAACTTTTGGGCCGAGGCCATCTCCATCGCTTGCCATGCAACCAACCGGCTTTATCTCCGCAAGAATAAGAACAAGACCCCCTATGAACTTCTCACCGGGAAAAAGCCTAATGTTAGCTACTTTCGGGTGTTTGGGTGCAAGTGCTACATACTCAAGAAAGTAGTTCGGTTGTCAAAGTTTGAATCCAAGGCTCAAGAAGGAATTTTCGTTGGTTACTCAAATCAGTCCCATGCTTATAGAGTCTAGAACAAAGCCAATGGAAGAGTTGAAGAGACGAGCAACGTGAAGTTTGATGAAAATCATGAGTCTCTTGTTAGGCAAGATGGTGTTTGTGATCCAAGTGATGAAATTCCTCCCAAGGCCATAGGAAGAATGGGTGTGGGTTTCCACCTCCCCATTGAGGATCCCCTTATGGACGAAGGAGAAGGACCAAGCTCTACTCAAGTGGATCCCTCACTCTCACAAGATCATCTTGCACCTCAAGGACCTACCTTCTTGGCACAAGCTCCCTCAAGCTCTTCCGAAGCTTCCCATGCTCATGACTCTCCAAGCTCTAAAGATCAAGCTCTTCATCAACAACATCAACCTCCCCTCGATGGGGCTCATCCTCAAGGCACCTCTCACGGACAAGCTCTTCATCAACCTCATCATCCTCCCCAAGATGGGGCTCCTCCTCAAGGTCACGTTTCTCCCCAAGGTCAAGCTCGTCGAGATCAAGATCAAGTCAATGATCCTCAAGGATCCTCTCCAAGTGATGACTCTCCCGAAGTGGAAATTTATGAAGATGACCCTCTTGTTCGTGCTTATAGTCAAGAGGGCGGCTCAATTGGTGGAAATGACCAAGTGGTAGCTCAAGAATCTCGAATTGAAGCACAAGACCGTCGTCAAGCCTATCGTCTCGCCAAGCTTGTTCGAGATGGCCATATCCTTGATAATGTCTATGGAGATTTCAATAAAGGTTCCACTACTAGGAGGCAACTAGCTTCCTTTTGCTCTCACCATGCGTTTATCTCTCTTGTGGAACCATAGAAAGACTTCGAAGCTCTTGAAGATGACGATTGGCTTGATGCTATGAACGAGTAACTTCACAACTTCAAGAGGAACAATGTTTGGACATTGGTTGAGCGGCCCAAAGATTGTCAAAACGTCATTGGAACCAAGTGGGTCTTCAAGAACAAGTGCGATGCGAATGGAATTGTCGTGCGCAACAAGGCAAGGTTAGTTGCCCAAGGATACTCACAAGTTGAGGGCATCGACTACGGTGAGACTTACGCCCCCGTTGCTCGCCTTGAATCCATTCCTATGCTCCTTGCCTTTGCTACCCATCATAACTTTAAATTGTATCAAATGGATGTTAAGAGTGCTTTTCTTAATGGTCCTTTGAAAGAGTTGGTATACGTCAAGCAACCTCCGAGCTTTGAGGATCCACTTCTTCCGAACCATGTCTACAAGCTCAATAAGGCACTCTATGGCCTCAAGCAAGCTCCACGTGCGTGGTATGATTGCCTTAGGGAGCTCTTGTTAGACCGTGGCTTCGAAGTAGGCCTCATTGATCCCACTCTTTTTACTAATAAAGTTGGAGGCCATTTGTTCGTATGCCAAATCTATGTAGATGACATTATCTTTGGGTCTATTAACAAAACTTTTAATGAGGATTTTGCCAAGCTCATGACCGACCGCTTCGAGATGTCCATGATGGGGGAGTTGAAGTTTTTCCTTGGATTTGAAGTCAAACAATTGAGGAAAGGGACTTTCATCAACCAAGCCAAGTACATCCAAGACATTCTCAAGAAGTTCAAGTTTGATCAAGTCAAAGGTGCCAAGACTCCCATGCCAACTAAGGTTAATCTTGATCTCGATCCCAAGGGTAAGGAGGTGGATCAAAAACTCTATCGTTCGATGATTGGTTCTTTGCTCTATCTTTGTGCATCCCGGCCGGATATTATGTTGAGTGTGGGTATGTGTGCAAGATTTCAAGCCGCACCAAAGGAAAGTCACATGGTGGCTGTCAAGCGGATCTTTTGATATTTAGTTCATACCCCAAACTTTGGGTTGTGGTACCCCAAGGGAGCCAGCTTTGATCTCATTGGGTACACGGACTCGGATTGGGCTGGTGACAAAGTGGGAAGGAAGTCAACCTCCGGAGCTTGTCAGTTTCTCGGAAGATCTTTGGTTTGTTGGTCCTCGAAGAAGCAAAACTGTGTGTCTATGTCTACTGCCGAAGCTGAGTATATCTCTGCCGCAAGCTGCTGTGCTCAATTGCTATGGATGAAGCAAACCTTGAAGGATCTTGGACTATCTTTTGACAAGGTGCCTCTTCTTTGCGACAATGAGAGTGCAATTGCTATTGCTCACAATCCCGTGCAACACAACCGGACCAAGCACATTGAGATTCGTCATCATTTCATTCGGGACCATGTTGCTAGAGGAGACATTTCTTTGGAGTATGTTCCCACCAAGGCAAATCTTGCGGATCTTTTCACGAAGCCTCTTGATGAAGCAAGGTTCCGAGAGTTAAGGCATGAGCTAAATATCATTGATTCGAGCAATGTTGCTTGATCCCTTGCACACCTACCCGTGTCTCAATGTGTATCTTGTTTGGATGTAGGCATGGATTTAGGGGGAGTGTAGTTCCTCTTATGAACAAACACTATCCCTATTATGCGCACATTAAAGTTTTCATACTCTATCGTCTCTAAAGGAGACCATTTGAGCTTCATGATGAGTGTTGGTAATGAACCCAAGATATATCTTCGCGGTGTCAAGCCATTTACTCTTATATAAGGTGGCTTCGGCCACCGACTCGTTTTTATTTTGTTCTTCACAGTTTGAGCTATCTATCCAAAGCCTTTCCTTACCTCGAGCCCTCTCTATTCCCTGCACAAGTTCTTCCTTGTTATCCTATCCTGAGATGTTCCTACTGGTGTCAGCGGAACTTCCGGTCAGTCTGACCCGGAAGTTCCGGTCCACCGGAACTTCCGGTCCCTGACCGGAACTTCCGGTGGTGCTCCCTGTCCTATATAAGGTGGGCCCTGGGGGAAAACGGGATGTTCTTCCTTTTTCCCCCAAGACCCATCTTCTATCAGGAGCGCCGCCGGCCAGGACGTCTCCAAGAGGGCGCTCCGGCCCCCTCTTCTCCAACCGCTCCTCTCCAGATCTGCTCCGTGGGATCCTTCCCCACCTCGATCTCCCGCCATGGACTCCGGTATTTGCCCTTAACTCCCTCCATTAATGGAGATCTTGCTCTCACCATGGCTTGAGTTAGGGCACACCTTGTCTAGGCTAGTTCTTTGGCTAGAACTTGTTGGAAGATCTTGGTAGGCCTAGGGTATCATGCTAGAGTAGATTGGTCCAATACATCCTTGAAAAAAAATTGTGCATTGGTGGTCTTTAGATCTACATCTAGGGAACTCCTGTTGAAAATGTCAGTTCGTGGCCTCACCGGAACTTCCGGTGAGCCACGACCGGAACTTCTGGTCTAGACCGGAAGTTCCGACGTTTCAGCGGAAGTTCCGGCTACACTGCAAATTTTTTCATGTTTGTATTTTTCCAATCTAACTCTTTTTGTTTCCACTTCCGAACTTGTGCACTTATCCCAACTTCCCTCCCTATTCTTGTTCTTTCTTCTCAGGGGAAGGAGAGACTCGCCAAGGCAAGCGTGCCCGCCGACCATCCGCTGACATTCCTCCTGAGATTGATGAGGAAGATGCTGAAGTTGTGCGTCCAACCACACAGACTTCTCGCCAGAAGGCTGCTGCTGCTCGCCGTGCTGCTGCTGCTACAGGGAAGAGGCCTGCTCTTTCTCAGAAGGCCACTGCTGCAGGGCCAGATATGACCAAAGCCAAGATTTCCAAGTGGACTCAGAAGGCGTACGCTGCATTCAGGGCTACAGATCCCTACCTCGTGCCTCGTGATCGTCTCTGCTTGGACCCTCATTTTCACACCTGCCGTCAGGAATAGATTTATGAAGAAATCTATGCATCAAAGAAGAAGTTCGTGGTTGCTCCTCAGAAGTACATCAATGTGCCTCACATGGAAGAGAAGCAAGTCTACTTTGGGGAGGCTCTTGATATCTGCAAGAAGTTTGGACTGATTCCCCTCATGGAGCACCATCAGAACTTTGATGTAACTGCTATTGCTCAGTTCTACTCCACCCTGTTTCTTCACATGCAGTCCTCTACTGAAGGTGAGATGAAGTGGATGACCAGGGATGTGTACCTTACCGCTACTTGGGCTGAGTTTGCTGAGCTTCTGGGCTATCCCATTCAGCCTGGACACGGGGCGAATGGTTGGCGTGTTCATGGTCCTACTGCTGCTGATCCTGAGGTTCTGGAGCCTCTCTACATTGAAGGATGGGGAAGTGTTGGGTTTGTGAATCATCTGCTGCCAGCTTATGACATTATGCGCAGGGTGTACTTGAACACCATCTCTCCAAAAGCTGGCAACTTTGATCAGTTTCATGGATATCAGGTTGACCTCATGCATCAGACCCATCTTCGCCGAGACACTGACAGGTCAATGGATGTTATGCACTTCATCTACTCAGAGATGTGGGGGGCTCTCATCGAAAAGCGCTCCTGCATCTATGCTCCCTACATTCAAACTCTTATCAATCACAAGTGGCTCGAGAAGACTGGCACTCACTTCCCTCAAGACAACATCACCATTCATGAAGAGAAAAGGCTCTGTGTGAATAAGCACCAGAAGCCTCGTACTCAGGAAGAAAAGGAAGCTGCTCTCAAGAAGACTCAAGATGTTGTTATTGGTCCCTCCTCTGCGTCTGGTGGCTCTAGTGCTGGTGGTCCTTCTCTTTAGAGGCAACCATCTTGGGCAAAGAAGCTGCTTGGGAAAGTGAAGAAGACTTTCTGCTTTCTGCAGGACCGCGAGTATCAGGCTTATGTTGATCAGCGTCACAACGTTCAGCGCCAGAAGGCCATCATGACAGCCCTCAATATTCCTTGCTCACCGGTCTCTAGCTCTGTCACTGCTCCCAAGGAGGATTGGGTTCGCACCAACTGCAACTGGTCTGAAGATGAGTCTGAGGAGGAGGTCACTGGTCCGCATGAGTCTTCTCCTCCTTCCCCTTCTCATGGCTGGGACGAGTAGTTTGATCTCTTCTTCCTTTTTGGTGTCTCGATGCCAAAGGGGGAGAAAGATGTCTATTAGGTTGTCTACGGGATTTGCATGGGTTGAGTCGCGAGCCTGTTCTTGCCTTTGATCTTTTCTTACTAGCGAACTCTCTAGTTTATTTGTGTGCTTGTGGTTTTATGTCCGTGAACTTATGTGTTCTTGTGGACCATGTGGTATGTTATGTTTGAGACTATGTGGTATCTCTATGTGATATCTTTGTGGTATCTTATACTTTGCCGTGAGTGTGGTATCTTATTGTCATCTCTTGGGTTGTTGCTATGGTGGTGGAGCCTCATTGATCTTGTTATTATTATTACTCCGTTTGTCTCCACCACTTTTAGTTGGTTCTGGTATGATCTCTATCCCTTTTTTTGTACTTGTGCTATCTTTACAATTTTTAGGGGTAGCCTCCGTGTATGTGTTCTAGTTCAGTCCTTAGGGGTCTTCTCTCTACCTTGCACACATACAGGGGGAGCCTGTCCCGTCCATTGCAAAGATTGCTTTGTTTCTATGCAAATCTGTGGGATTGTCATCTAACACCAAAAAGGGGGAGATTGAAAGGACTATATCTTCCCATGATGTTTTTTTGGTGTTAAATGACAATCCCAACCATGTTTTTAACTGTGCTCTTGAGTTTCAGGGGAAACGTCGTTGTTGTCTCATTCTATTGTGATGGATGCTCTCTTGTGATCTTTTGAAGACGGTGGCATTTTTTAGTCTTCTCCTAGTTTCTTTCTGGTTGATGTTTTTAGGTCACCGTACTATTAAGAGGGGGTCCATGTTGGAGGGCTGTGGGAAATCACTTGTTTTTGCACAAACCTATATGCACCGCCACAGCCATCCCATTATTCTGTGAGAGAGAGCGTTCTCCTGTTCTGTTGGGGCCTTTTGTGTCTCACCGGAACTTCCGGTCATAGACCGGAAGTTCCGCTCAAACCTTTTTCTGCGGGCTGTTTTGCAGTTTGTTCCGACGCTAGTTCCGCCCAAGTTCCGGTGGCGGTTCAGTAACCTTCTGTGTTGAAGTGTGCTATTTGCCGGAACTTGGTCGGAACTTGACCGGAACTTGCTCGGAACTTTTCATGGCAAAAGTTCTTGAGCGGAACTTCCGCCTGACGGCCGGAACTTCCGGTCAGACTCGCTTCGCGACCCAAAAGTTCCGCCGCTGTTCCGCCCCAAGTTCCGGTGAAGGCTCAGAAAGTTTCTGTTTTGAAGCGTGCTATTTGCCGAAACTTGATCGGAACTTGCTCGGAAGTTCACCGGAACTTCCGGTCTGCTTTGAACGGAACTTCCGGTTGCTCTTCTGGAGCGGGCGTCAACGGTCTGATGACCGTTGGAGCCAGGCTCAGGCGGAACTTCCGGCCTCTCACCGGAACTTCCGGTGAGGTCGCGGAGGCTGTAACAGTTCAGTGCGAGGGGGGCCTATTTAAGGCACCCCTCTTCTTCCTCCCACTTACTCTCGAATTTTTCTCTCTCCTCCATTAATGCTTGAGCTTCACCTCACTAGATCTCTCTCTCTAGCCACTCAAACGACCTGATCTTTTGAGAGGTGAGGGAGGAGACCTAGATCTACACTTCCACCAAAGAAGAATTGATTTCCCCCACCCATCCTTTGTGGATCCTTTTACTCTTGGGTTTCTTGGAACCCTAGATGGTGTAGGGCATCCCCGGAGCTGAGGCATGTGTTGTAAAGCTTCGAGGTGTCGTTGAGGGCCTCCAATTGAGTTGTGGAGCCTCCCCCTCAACCTTGGTGTAAAGGTTTCGGTTGGCGCCTTCAAGGTCACCGGTTAGTGGATTGTGAGGCCTCCTTTGTGGGGGAGCTCACTGGAGAAGAAGGTGAGGCCTTTGTGGCGCTCGGGTGACCTTGTGTGGCCCCGACACCTCTCCAACGTAGACGTAGCTCCTTGGGAGTGAACTACGGGAATTACATCTCCGTGTCCCCTCACCGGTTACTTCGTTCCCTTCCTTTATTCCTTGCTATTTACTGTTTGTGTGGTTTGTCTTAGCTTTCTTGCATTTAGGTTGCTCACTTATTTGCATCTCTAGATAACTTCCTTTCTCGTTGAGCCTAAAAGTGTGAAACAAATTAAAATTGGTAGACGCCTATTCACCCCCCCCCCTCTAGTCGTATCAAGTCGGTACTTTCAGGGGTGGAACGATCATTGAGGAGAGGGGAGTGATATGGTGTGCTCAATTCGGCTAGGGGTCATCTCCTTTTATTGGCTCGATAGTGAGACCGAACGGGATGGGCAGGCGACGGTGGCGACATGGCTACGGGCTACTAGAGGCATGGCCGGCGGTGGCGATCGATCGGTGGTCTCCTGGCGATGCTCTATGGCTTTAATGCATGTGTAGGGGTGGTGGCAAACGGTCTGGAACGCTCGACGTTCTGCGCGGCAGAGGCGGCGTCTTCGACGGCGAGCGGTGGCTGTGAGGCATGGGAGGGCGAACGGGGATGTCTGGCGGTCTCCTGGGACGGTGGTCGTGTATGCACGCGGCAAGGGCGGCGCGCGGTCTGTGGGCGTGTGTCGAGGGTGGCGCTCTGGCGCACGCTCGGCATGGTTGCTGGCGAGCTTGGCATGGTCTGTGCGTGTGGTCCAGTGGCTGGCAAGGTTCGAGCGCTGGACAAGGGGTGGCGGTGGACGGTGGGCTGTGTCCTAGACATGCTGTTTAGGCTTGGTGCTTTCTCTGGCTAGCTATCCATGGTCGGCTAGCAAGGGGGTGCTCGGGTTGGCATGGATGGGGAAAAGGGTAGGGGCTAGGGTTTGTCCAAGCACTGGTTGGCACTGAGGGAGACAAGGGTGATCAATGGTGAACATTCCTTAGCCAGATTACTGCTCACAACAGTGAAGTTAGGCCAGTTTGATTTGTTGCCTCCAACTGTTTGATGAAATGGCCGCAAGAACTCAAGTTTTGAATTTTGAAAATATTTTTGGTGGGTGTGCTAGGTTGGTGCTGGTGAGTCTGCAGATGCTTGGGTTTTGAAAGTTGAGCTTGTTTGAGTGGTTTTTGAAAAAATGGGATCTTCCCATATGATAGAGATTCAATTTTAAACTATCCTTTAAACTATGCATTTGAATGTTTCTGGATGATCACAAAGTGGGCCTTGATACTTTGTTATGAGTACTATCAAGGGGTGCAAAGATCCAAACAAGTTTCTGTTAAGTTTTGAAAGTTAGAGACAGCCAAAGTACGCATGGGAGTTAATTTGGCCAAAGTGACCATTCACTCATTTTGTTTGTTTTGATTTATTTGTCTTTGGGAAAAGTGTGGCGATTATTTAGATGATGTTTATTTCACCTAAGAATCATTTTACAAGCAAAGAAACACAAAAACAAGGCAATACAAAAGAATTCAAAATGGGATTCATACACACATGAATGCTTTCTCATTTTATTTTAGAAAAGTTTTTGTTAACCCTATATTTGATGATGAGTTTGATGATTCTAGTTTAATATTTTTGGGATGTTACAGTTGGTTGGGCTAGACTCTTGTTGCACTTGAATTGACGGGGCAAGGTTTCAAATACATGCTCTACTGATACTCCAGCGGTACTAGTCATGGTTATGGCTTTCTTGGCACAGTCGATTAATCCTTTATGTTTCGACATCCAATCCATTCCTAGTACTACTTCCAAACCTTCGATTAGCATAAAAATCTATTCCATGGATTCTGATAGGTACAGCCTTGCAAATTTGTCTAGCTTTGGTGGTTGAACCATATTTGAACTATCATAACATGCTTCAATTTTGTTGGTTTGAATCTTACTAGTGCATGCAAATTCATCTGTAACAAACGAGTGCGATGCTCCAAAATCAAACAACACTCTTGCAAGTAATGAGTTAACAGAAAACATACCCAGCACGACATCTGGCGCTTCTTGGGCTTCTTCAGCATTCATGTGAAATAGACGGCCATTGCGGTTGAGCGAGTTCCCTAGGGCAAATCTTCTTCCAGGCTGAACACGACGCTGCTGCTGAGCTGGGGCATTCACATTGGGGGCTGCTGCAAGCTTCTTGGGGCACTCATTGGAGTAGTGAACCTTGGTTCCGCATTCATAACAAGTCACCTGAGACTTGTCCTTTCCTGCAACAGGCACAACATTACTTTCAGTTCTTGGGGCAGTATTGGTGTTAGTGGGGTTGTTGACTTTGGGCGGTGCACGATTGAAGTTGTTGGAGTTGCCAGGGTTGTTGTTGTGGTTTCCTCCAGGCCTTGGGTTTCCTCCTCCATGGTTGGGATAGGTTGGACGGGTCATCGGGGGTCTATTGTTTCTTGGGGCAAATCCTGCAAACGGGTTGGGGCGATACTTTGGGGTATGGTGGGTTCCTGGTTGATGCATCATTCGACGCTTGCGGTTCTCATTGGCTTGGTTGATATTGCCTTCCATCTTAATGGCAGAATCCACTAAGGCTTCAATGTCAGCCAATGGAATATTGACCAACATTGTCTGCATCTCATCATCCAAACCATTCAAGAATCTCTCCTTCTTCTTGGATTCAGTGTCAATCTCATTCGGTTCATACCTAGCTAATGATAGAAGTTTGTCATGGTACTCAACTACTGTCATCCTCCCTTCTTCAATTCTCTGAATTCATCTCTCTTTCTCTTGATTAAACCCGGTGGCACATGGGTTCGGCTGAACTTGAGTTTGAATTCATCCCAAGTCATCATTTGTCCTCCATTCATGGCGCGAACGCTTTTCCACCATGCTCTTGCATCACCTGCTAGATAATGGGTGGCAAACAGTACTTTATCATTGGACTCCACTCCTGCAACTTCTAAGTTGTTCTCCATGGTCTGTAGCCAGTCATCAGCATGCAATGGCTCCTCAGACTTACTAAAGATGGGTGGATTGGTATTCTGAAAGTTCTTGAACTTGGATCCATGGTTGTCCTGATTTCCATGGCCTTGATTGTTATTGGCCATTTGAGCTATGTGTTGAAGAGTGTCTAAGTTGGCTTGACATTCGGCTCTTTCAGCTTCACGGTCTGAAACCAACATTTGCAAGATTTGCAGCATTGGGTCCGGGCATGAGCTGCTTCCTCCACGAGGCATCTGAAGATTGAGATAGATCATGAGACAAGAGGGAAATTTCTAAGGTTTGGGGTTTTGTTTTTGAAAAATATATTAAAGTTTGACTCAGGTTTTGCCACTATCAACTTGCTTTTCATTCATTCATAGCAACACAATACAAACACACACGACAATAAGGAAACAGATGGTTTTAAGAACCATTCTGTGAAACTACGATACAATGGGACCAGATACAACTCACTAACGCTAGTGCTCAAGTGATACTACTCATCAGAATCGGTGGCTTCATCATCATCATCAATGAAGGCGGAGTCATCATCATCAGTGTGGAAGTCCATGGCTTGATCCTCTAGGAAGTCATCATCGTCACTGAGGTAGGAGTAGGGGTCTCCACGGATATCTTCCCCTGCATTCTCCCTCTCCTCCAGCTGCATGTTCTACTCATGGATGGTCTCCTCCAAGTCTGTCACTCTTTGACGAAGGTGAGCAATGATGCGATCCTTCTTGTCACAAAGACGGCGAAAGGTCTTGTGCTCCTTTGCAAGGATGGCGATGGTCTGGTCCTTCTTGACGGTGATGGCATAGTTGTGCTTGGCGTATGCGCGGGCATTGTCCAACTCCTTCTGCCTATCATACATCATGAAGTCAAGATGATCCACGTGATGCTTCAACTCTGGGTGACCTGGTACCTCCAATGGCTATCCCATAGCATCATGCCTTGCGTAGAACTCAAAGCGGGTACCCTTGATCTGATTGATGCTTTTCCCACACAGACGGGCAAGAGCTTCCTGTATAGCCCTGGCGAGTCCATCTAGCTAGTTGTTCTCTCTTAAGGTGAGCTGGACTCCCTCTGAGGTGTAGGCTTTAATCTTGCCTCTGAGACTTGCAACAGTCAGCCACTATAATTCTCCTCCTTGCTGATCGTTGAGCTGGGCTCCTAAGAACTCGGGGTGCGAGCACTCTAGAAGTTCCGAGAGTTGGTCCAAATCACGCTCAAAGATGAGCTCTCCTCCATTTCCCAACTAATAGAACTTGCTATAGTTTACATCCATCTATAATAATGTAGGATGAGTAAGTTAGTAGAGTGATCAAGTGTGTCAAATTTTATGTAAGTTTGCAAGAATTTTTCAGGAACATGAATTTTCATGAAAGAATATAAGCGATAAGAATGAGAATAGGTTTTCATAAATACTCACTTATTTTGTTTTGAAACTAAGTTTTTGATTCAAACATCCATTCTAACTAGGGTGTCCTATGGTCAGGATGGCTCTGATACCAAATTGTCAACACCCGGATTTTTAATCCCAGATGCCTATTATGCCATACATCGCAATCCCAGGATGGCTCTGATACCAACTTGTCCGTAGCATTGACCGGGGGAAGGAACTAAGGGCCTACGGACCTCCACGCGATACTGTGAGCCCCTCATTAAAAGCGCACACCCGTCGAGGTGAAAAACGCACTCCGGTTGGCTTGGGAACTATACAGGGCATCCCTATGTTGAGGGGAATAACACTCATAGAGTAGGAACTTGTATCGGAGCAGGCATCCCGAAGGTCTTGATCTGTTACTCGACCCACGATCGGTGTAGATCAGGGTTGTCAACACCCGGATTTTTAATCCCAGATGCCTGTTATGCCATACATCGCAATCCCAGGATTACCATTTTTGCGAGACATATCAGAATCGTATCATAGTTCATCATCCATTACAAAACATAATAAAGGTCTTACAAATAAAGGATCTCATGATCCATTCTTAATACAATCAACGCAGCGGAATAATATAATAATGGTAGCATGGGCGAAGCTCCATCTTTAGGGTCACGGGCAATACTGACGATGGGAGATGATCCTAGTTGTCGTAGACTTCCTGTTGTCCATCATCCTGGTAATCCTCCTCATAGTCTGGCCATAGGAATAGCCAGGGACAAAGCCATAAGTACTCTTTAAGTATTCGCAAACTATCACTAACAAGTAAAGTGGTTCAAGTAGGAATACCAAGCTCTAGGTTGTTTTGCAAAAAGCCAAGTTTATCTCTAACTGAGTTTAGAAGTAAAGAAAACTAGTTTAATGTCTTTCAACACCTAAGTGGGAACTTAATTTTCATGTTCACAACCCTGTTGTGGTCAAGTCAAAGTCATGATTCATTTCACAAGTCATTTTGAAAACATCTGATGATGGAACAGTATGGCCACTCCAACTGTCCATAACCGCGGACGCGGCTATTCGAATAGCTTGACACTCTGCGGAGGTGGTACACTTTCACCACAACATTCGATACATCTGTCAGGAACAATCCTGATTCACCATACTTAGTATACGGATAATCAATCCTAACTCAGTATACGGATAATCAATCCTAACCTTTCCATTACACACCCTAGTATAGGCACCTCCCCTATGAGTTTGGCCTCCCAACCATGACCATTTGTCATCTTGGGAACTGCACAGGTGGACAATCATCACGAGGTAGCCTCAGCTCAAACCTCGGCCGCAAGGGAACCCATACTAAGATATATAAACTTCCAGTCAAGCCCTACCCAAATTCGGGTATTGTGGTTGTACGATAACATTGGAATGGTATCGCATCCGAACACAACCATCGGTTTCATAAAGGGCTAAGGCTCATGCCTCAACATTTTCATCATCAAATCATCAGGTGTTCATAACACATGTCAAAATATTTCAGTAGAATGACTCATCATTCTAAGGTTTTCATAACCATTTTCACCAAGTATTCCCATCTAAAGTGATCAAGTTTTATGCTTAGCACTAGCCACTAAGGTGGAGGGTAATCTCTAATGAGGGTTGATAATCAAGTGTGACTTATCTAAGTCTAATCTCATGCCTTAGGATGACATCCAGTTCTATCTACCTTAGGCCAAGTTTTATGCTCTTTATTCTACCTCTAATATCTTTCCAAAATTCACAAGTCACTAAGTAAACATAAATAAAGAGCTTTGATAAAGAAATAAAAGAATAAAGCTTGCAAGTAAAACTGGGATTTGGTATAATCAAGTGGTATAAGCAAATATTCCTAATGCATCTTGCATAGTTTAATTAGTAGGTTTAGGCTTGTAAGTAAGGCTTGCATAGTCAACTTGTAGTGTTAGGCTTGCCTTGAGCAGTGCAATGGTTGAAGTTCTCCTCTACTTCCTCCTCGTAGTAGTCACCTTCCCCTTCGTATCCTTGTTCGGTACTAGCATCTATAAATAAATACGAGGTACACAATCACCAAACAATACTTAACTAGTTCTATTTGGCACACAAAGGTTCACACTAGATGATCTAGCATCATCACAATCATCACATGAAATAAAGACTTGGTCTTATTTATTTTATTTTGGAAAATTAATTTCTACTCATTGAAAACTACTTAAGATTTAATATTCTCTAATACAAATATGGGATCATGTTGACACATGTCATCACCACATATTTTAATACTTGGGAATGTGATTATTATTTTAATAAGGTTTAACATTATTATTTTAATTATTAAAGTGACTAGAAATGCCTATGGGGCATTCTTTTATTACTTGTCCATTATTACTGCAAGTAAACCTATATATTTTTACATATTCAGAAAGGTCTTGTCAAATGTGATTCTTGAGAGTTGGAATCAACTTAAAATCATTTATGGTTGATTTTTAAAAAATGTTTGAATGCAGAAAAGTCTCTGCCTTGTTATTTTTACTATAGGTGATCTATAATTTCAAATGGGTTGAATCCAACAGGCTTGGATTAAGAATTTCAATATCTTTCTAACAAAATTGGTTCCATGCAATTTGGGTTAGTGAAACTCTCTTAATTGATTTTTGAATCAACAGACGGAACTAGGTTTGAAACTAAATTGTAAAATCTAAATTTAAACTACTAGGTTGCGTGGGAGAGTTACTAGGCCAACCCACTGCGCACAGCACGCATGCGGGCTGGTTTAAGTGGTGTCCCTACTCGTTAGTGAGACGGGGGGTGCCGAAGGGGTATGGGCTAATTATGACCGTAGGATTAGATGCAAGATCAACGGCTCATGGCCATCGTCCTCATCTGAATAGGACACGACGGGGACGAACCCTAGCACGGCCAGTGAGGGTCTGGGAGGCTCACCGGGGCTTAGGCGAGGGTCAGCGACGGGGGCGAATGAGGTTGTCGACGACGGCGGTTCTCCTGGTACTGGCGGCGTCTCCTGGGGTGGCCTGAATCGACGGCGCCCTTCTCCTCCTGCTGCGGCGGTCTCCGGCCAAATTCCGGCGACCTAGTGCTCGCCTTGCTCTGGTGAAGGGTGAGGGTGGTTCTGAGGGAGAGGGGAGTTAGATGGTGTGGAGAAATGGTGCTGGGAAGGCCTCCTTTTATAGGCAAGCGAGAGAGGCCAAGCGGCATGGGCTGAGCTCGTCGGGCTCGGTGTTACAGTGAGCTACTAGCATGGCGCGGGGGCTAGGACAGTGCATGGTCTCCTGGCGATGCTCAATGACTTGATGGCACGGCTATGGGCAGTGTGGTTTGGTATAGAACGTCTGGCGCTCTGTGCGGTACCGATGGCGAACTTCGCGGCGTGCGTCGGCTACGGGGCACGGTCGAGGAAATGGGCATGTCTGGTGGTCTCCTGGGACGGTGGTGATCGTGTAGACGGGCGGCGAGAGGTATAGGTGGTCGGATCGAGTGGTAACGGCGCGTGAACTGCGGTGCGCGTCGGCATGGTTGACAGTGGCGCAGGCACGGTGTTTCCGGCGTCTCCTCTCTCTGTCCTCGAGCTAGGGCTGGTCTAGAGGGGGCAGTGAGGCACGGGCAGCATGACAGACAAGGTTGGCGAGGCTGGCTACGCTTGTAGCTTGCTGTCGACGTTGAGGTGGACAAGGGGGTGGTCGGGCATGCATGGCATGGTGCAATGGTAGGGTTCTAGGTTGATTAATGTTGTGGTTGTCACTGGGAGAGATAAGGGTGATCAAAGTGAGACAATGGTTTGAATGATCACTGCTCAAAACAGTGAAAGTTTGGCCAATTTGATTTGTGCCTGCCAAGTGTTTGATGAAATGGCCGAAAGAAATTTATATTTGAATTTTTTGATGAAATTTGGTGAGTGCAATGGTAATATACTTGGTGGTCTCTGGTTGCTTGGATTTGTCAAGGTGAACTGGTTTGAGTGGTTTTTGAGAAATGGTGATCTTACCATATGAACTAGATTCAATTTTGAATTGTCCTTGGCATAGATTTGTAATTTGTTTCTGTGGGTTTGAAAGGTGGGCTTGGGTTCACTTTTACTTGTTCTAGAGAGGGGTGAAAAGAATTGGATTTGTTTCTGTTAGAAATCTTGGACTAGAAACACTCAAAGTGGTCTAGTGGTTAACTTTGGTCAAAATGACCATTAGCTCATATTGTTTGTTTTTTAATTTCTATTGATTTGCTTCTGCTTGGAAATGATTTATATGATGTTGTTTTCATCTTTGAACCAATCCTTGCCATTCATAACAATCAAACAATTCATTGCAAGCATTCATGCATTCATCACATACACACATGCATTCAATTGATTTAATTAACAAAAGTTTTTGTTACCCTAATTTTGGGTGATTGGAACTTGATAATCTTGATTAATATTTTTGGGATGTTACAAGGGAAATGTAATCGAATGATGTGGGTAAATTGTACAACCTTTGTAGAGTGTAAATCTATTCGAATAGCCGTGTCCGCAGTTATGAACGGGTTGGACAAACTACTATAGAGCGGTGCTGATTTTGTTTTCAAAAAGGACTTCGGGAAAGCTTTGGCTAAGAAATGTTTTGACCTGGAGATGGTCGGGAAAAATGGAGGAAAGGAGTTTGGTCATTTGATGACCGGAAGGAAAAGCAAATGGGTGACCCAATGCTAGTGTTTTACAAAACTTTTCAAAAAGTTTCCAAAATGTTTTACGAAAGTTTTTCAACAAGGATATAGAGATATGTTATATATACAAGAGAAATTATTTGATAAAAGAACATCTTATGGAGCAATCCTTCCATAGCCACATTGCATATCCTTTATTATTGTTCTCTCAAGGTGGTTTGCGAGTACATTCAAAGTACTCATCGGCATTGTCCCTGGCTATCTACTTGGCCAGACTTTCAGATGATCGAGAGGAACACTGGAGTTGCTAACGTCTATGCGAGCTAGGTCATCTTCCCAGTCAGTAGCCTGTAGGTTAAGGCATGACATGGGCTATGTGCTTGAAGACTTCCGCTATTGATGTTGTATCGCCGTAATGTCCCTATTGTAAGTACTTGTACTTGTTAGTGATGGATGTTGTAATGATACTTGTCAGTTATGCTCACGTCTCACTGATCATGGGAACATGAATTGCAGGCATAACGGGGATTCTCGGATTGTAAATCTGGGGTCCCATAGAAACCACTTTTATTAGTTTCATTTTATCAACACCTATCTGACCATATAATTTTTTGTAACACCCTCGCCTTATAAGGATGAGTTCATGTGTATAGTGCCAATCCCTGGATCGGTTCACTGGCACACACAGTACAGATGAATACCAAAGAATTTAACAGTGCATCATAAATAACGAATTGATCCAGAATTTGTAATTATTACAATAAAGCTTAGCACACAGGCTAGCTCAATATCAAGTAGCATACGGAAGCATAAACAATTGATAGGCTCCATCTTCAATTGTGCCACAGACGAACAACTGTTGAGTGGAGTATCGCAACCTAGTCGATCACTCATAATCGGAATCATAACCTGCAACATAAAACGTAGCAGCCCCGAATGGTCAATACTTGGAATGTATGGCAAGTAGAGCTATTAAAGGAGACAATAGTGCTAACATCTACATGCATAGTTGGCAAGTGGAGTTGTGGCTAGCTTGCATTTGCAAATACCTTTGTCCTACTTTCATAAACAATTTTTAATTTTCTTTGAAAAGATCCCAGTTAAATTAACCCATCAACATTAAAGCAATTATGAAATTAGAATGAGCGAGAAACATGTCATGAACTCAATATCAAGCAACTCATATGTCCATAACCGGGGACACGGCTAATCGATTAGTTTATACACCCTGCAGGGGTTCGTACACTTTACCCATGTGACTTGGCCAGCCCAGCTCGTACCACCACTCTCAGATTGGGTGATGATAGGGAGAAGTCCAAGAAGGAACCGTTCGAGAAGTAGCTCCCCAAACTCGACACGCACCGGTCCAACCTACCAAAATTCTACATCTCTGGATACGTGGGTTCGAGTTACCACAACCTACTGAGTCCAACCAACCGCCCATTCCATTATTGGCACATGGTTGTACACGTAAGCTACAAAATAAGGAAGCCAATCATTTTCTCTTGATACCTGAGTGCCTTTCCGCATGATACCACCAAAAATTATCAATCCCATCACACCCAGGAGATTCATTGATTAAGTTGTTTTAGTTTTCGCAAACCAACACATTTAGAAACAACTTCAGTGATGTAACCCAGCCCTCGTTCATCATAGCATGGCTAAGCACATCTACCAACGGTGGCTCATCTACAGGAAAGCCCTACCACATAATAGGACATAGCATAGCGATAGTAATATCCTACATGATATGGGCAAGGATGCGCGAGGGAGGAGCGGGAGGAAGGCGCAAGAGAAGATCATCAAGAAGGAAGGTTCAGCTAGGACAGACAGAAGCCCTGAAATTGAAACGGACGTGAATTCTTCATACGAACTCCAAATCAAGCAAATAAGCACTTGTTGGAAAGATCATTTCGAGAGCTTTCCAACGAGTACTTAAACATCTCCAGGGGCGGATAATCCGGCCCCCACAAGGCCGGATAATCCGGCCCTGCTCTAGAAATTCTGCTAAGGACTTCAGGCGCAAGGCTCAGTATTGGGGCGGATAATCCGCCCCAGGGGAGGATAATCCGGGGCGGCGGATAATCCGCCCCTACTTAGGGCGGAAAGTCCGGCCCTAAAAGTTTCCATCAGATCTGGACGGATCTGACTGTATCAGACACGTTTTCGTTTCACGTTTTTCGGACGTTCCGACGGCCATATAAGCCTGGAAACGCCCTCTAGATTAGGTTAGCTTTTTGATTTCAATTGATTAGTCTAAAACTATCGTGTGTGTTGCTTGGTGAAGCATCCCTCCGGGGACGGTGATGCCGTGTTATCTATCGTATTGATATTGTCGCGGAGGTTCTTGTGTTCATCAAGGATTGTCGTGTTTTGGTTTGAGGCGTGGTGATCTTCATCATGTTACTTGCTGGATTCGTTCCTCTTCTTCAGGTGACGTCCATTGGCGTTGTTGGAAGGACTACTATCTGGGTGCCTACCTCATCACATCCTCCTGCTTGGCCTGCTTGACTTGATACAACCCTGGGTGGCTGCACCTCCTTTCTTCTCCACATAAGCTTGGAATTAGGCGCCACCATCTTTTTCTTCTGCTCAACTATTTTTGGAACCCGTGGCTGCTGAACATGGAACTTCTTTGCACGAACCTGCATAAGATGAGTGATGCCTGGACCACACAACTGACGAACATGTCCATCCTTGCCTCTATGCACACGCACTGCTGCTCCAACAAAACGTCTCTGAGGTGTTCTAACAAAACTGTGGTTGACTACCCGCGGCACCATACGCACCTGAACGTGATCAGCAACATCGTCATAGGTCTGAACACCCATGTCAACACGAACTGGAAGTGGAACACATGCTGACATATCCTTTCCTTAATCAATAAGAGGCTTGACTTCAACCGGCTTGTCACTAACAAAAGCAACTGGCTTGTCATCAACAGGCATGGCTGAAGCAATATCACCACTGACGCTCTTCGCATCATGCTCCTCATGATGCACCTTATCTAGCCCTGGTTGTGGCTTAGCCTTATGCAACTTCTCCTTGCGAACCACCAACACCACATCGGACTTGATTTGATCCTCTCTCATAGGCTTCAAAGTATGATGTTTGCCATCATGCACAAAAGAATATGTATTTGCTCTCCCAGCATGTAACGCATTACGATCATACTTCCATGGACGACCAAGTAACAGCCCACATACCTCCAATGGCAACACATCGCACTCAATCTCATCAACATAATCACCAAATGTAAATGGCACACGCACCTTATGAGTTACCTTCACCATACCGCAGCTATTTAACCACTGTAGATGCTTAAGTTCAGGAATACGCCATGTGGACAACCCCAATGCGTCCACCATTGTCTTGCTAATGCCATTAGTACAGCTTCCTCCATCAATAATCAACTTGCATGCTTTACCTTTGATCATGCACTGCGCCTGGAATAAATTCCAACGCTGGCCTCTATCCGCTATCATACAAGTCTCATCATGTACTCTCTTGAGTTGCATATTTAGCCCACTCAATGGTTCAACCTCTTCCACTGTAGTTTTAGTGCACACCACAACCTCGGCAACAACAGATTGCTTCTCCTCAGAAGGTTTTGTCACTGCCACGCTAACCGTTTGCACTGGAATAACTTCTGCGACCTCCTTTGCATGAGACGGAATAGACACAATGGCAGGCGACTGCAGAACTGTCTTCAAGGGCTTGGTACAAGATACCTTGCGACGCGGAGCCATAAAATAGCCACGCAAAAAATTATTGAAGTCCTTCCAAGTTGCATCTATAATGTCCTTTTCACACATCTCTTTATCCCACCAACGAGCTATCTCCTCATCTACACGTCGCAATGCAAGAAGCACACGTGTAGGATTATCCAAATACACATATGTATCACATCTGTAAAAACCATCTTGCATGTGACGCTCCCACAACTCATATTCATCATACGTTGCCTTGTGAACCAGTTTCCACCTGATTTGAGAATCATCACATACTACACCGTTCAAGATGTCGAGATAGTCATTGTACACATCACCAGATCTCTTTCCAGAAACACACCGTTTGCCATAAAAGTCACCAGAAAAAGAATCCATCTTTGACCGAAACTTCTATCACCAACTAGACAGAACATAAACTGGCCATATCCAGGCCGGATTATCCGCCCCTGGGGACGGATTATCCGCCCCAACACGAAACGGAATAGATCTTGAGATCCGATCTGCACACCCAGAGTTCTCCCCAATCTGATTTGCAACTCGATTTTCAGATCAATCAACCAATCTCACCATGAGAAACACTGGAATCTGATACCACCTGATAGGGATCAAGGGGATGATCCTTTAGTTTGTCTCGATCTTTCACAGCGAGTCACCCAGATAGTAGTCCTTCCAACAACGCCAATGGACGTCACCTGAAGAAGAGGAACGAATCCAGCAAGTAACATGATGAAGATCACCACGCCTCAAACCAAAACACGACAATCCTTGATGAACACAAGAACCTCCACGACAATATCAATACGATAGATAACACGGAATCGCCGTCCTCGGAGGAATTCTTCACCAAGCAAACGATAGTTTTAGAATAATCAACTGAAATCAAAAAGCTAACCTAATCTAGAGGGCGTTCCCAGGCTTATATGGCCATCGGAACGTCCGAAAAACGTGAAACAAAAACGTGTCTGATACAGTCAGATCCGTCCGGATCTGATGGAAACTTTTAGGGCCGGACTTTCCGCCCTAAGTAGGGGCGGATTATCCACCCCCCGGATTATCCTCCCCTGTGGCGGATTATCCGCCCCCATACTGATCCTTGCGCCTGAAGTCCTTAGCAGAATTTCTAGAGCAGGGCCGGATTATTCGGCCTTGTGGGGGGCGGATTATCCGCCCCCTGGAGACGTGTAAGTACTCGTTGGAAAGCTCTCGGAATGATCTTTCCAACAAATTCTTATTTGCTTGATTTGGAGTTCGTATGAAGAATCCACGTCCGTTTCAATTTCAGGGCTTCTGTCTGTCCGAGCTGAACCTTCCTTCTTGATGATCTTCTCTTGCGCCTTCCTCCCGCTCCTCCCTCGCGCATCCTTGCCCATATTACTACAGATGCATCTACAAAATACACGACAATGCATTAAAAATAGTAGGACAACATCATGAACAAGGTAGCATCTACTTTCCTTGGTAGTTGTTGAAGTCGTTCAAGCACTCGTTGCAATCACACACGTTGCACTCCTCGCAATCTATCGATCAAACAATTGCATACAACATAAACAATAGCACATAGAGATCAAACAAATACAACAAATGCATGCATGACAATTTAATAAGTCACAATGGTTGTTACTTTAGTTCTCTAAACAATACTAAAGTATATGATGCATGCAAGAGGCCAATTAACGCAATGGAGTACTTGTTATTAATAATTACTTGCCAATATAGGGTTTTTAATAGTTCTGTTGTAACGCATGTTCTAACTATCGAATTAAATTTTTTTCTTTGGTTTACTGGATAGAGGACATTAATACGAACCAGTAGGCGTTGGATTCACCCTAATCGGACTTATAGATCTTTTTAAATAATTAAAATACTACAGAACATATTATAATGCTCCCAACGTTATACGTACTGTACACCTATAATTTTAATTCAGAAACTGGTTCTACTCTTTCTTGTGATTTCAGGGACATATTATTTGCAATTTTCTGAATAGTATTTATTTTCTTATGAATTTATTACTCTAAATAAGCCATTAAACCATTTATTTAATTACTGCAAAACCTTACAGTATTTTCCTTAACCATTTGCATATTGATGATCTACATGGAACCAGCTTTCCATTGTTATATCATTTATATTTTTGTGATATGCAAATAATTTACTATGAATTTAATGATTTCTAAATCCATTAAAACAATCACTACGGGGTTAATAATCCGCAAAAGCTGGATCCAACCAGATATTATTAAACTACATTATAGTAGCTTCAATTTGATATATTGTTCATATTTTCGGAGTTACAGATAATTTCTTCTAAATTTATTAACCTAAAAGAACGTTAAAACTAATTAAATCATTACAGTAAGTATGTACTATAAAGGTTGGATCTATTCTGATAACATGATTCTACGTAAAATTATCTTCAATTTGATATATTATACGCAATTTTTGGACGTGGTATGAATTTCTAATGAGATTTTACAATTTAGATCTATAATATGCGATTTTAAATTCGAACGGAATATTCCAAAGAATATTCCGCTGACTCGATCGGTTGACTTTGTATGCTGATTGGGACTAGATGTTGACCTGACGTTGACACGGGGCGAGATCCAGTTGGCTCGTACCCCTTCGCGGAATCGATCTAATCCTGGCCGTTGGGATGAGATCCAGTGGTTAGGAGAGGAGATTGACCCGATTTTGGCTCAGAATAGACAAGAAATAGATCTGTGTTAGAGAGATAAATCCATAGGTCAAATCAAAAAACTTAGAATATGAAAGTTGTGGGGAATCATTAGTCCTACCTTCTCACCAAAGGAATTTGGATTTGAACAAACGAGCGCGAGTACATCTTGGATTTACACCGTCATATCTGAAATATTGCGGTGCGAAATTCTCCAGCTGTGGTGGATGAAAAGAGGTGAGGTTTGTCGAGATTGAAAGATTTCGACGAGTTCTATAACTTTCGTTGTTTGTCCGAAGGCAAACAACGAAGTCTAGATGGGTTAAAAAGCGAATTAAGATTCGGGCATGTGTAGATTCAGGATTTCGAGAAGGGAAACTCGTATAGCTGTGGCTCCACGAGTTTATATGGAGATTTAGGATGGTGTAGAGATAGGTCTTGGAGTAGGAAACAAGTAGAAACAAACGGAAGTCGATTCGGAGTTGTAGATAAAAAGTTATAAGAGTTTGAATAGAGATAGGTTTGACAAAAACTGTTTTGCACAGAAATTAAAGCAAAGCTGGGACACCGATCGCACGTACGCGTCCTGGCTGGCTGGTTCGGTCCGGTTCGGTCCGGATGGGCCGGCCCGTTAGATTTTTTTCTTTTTTTTTGTTTTTCTTTTTCTATTTACTTGTTTCCCTCATATCTTTTGCATACGAATTCCAAATGACATGATTCTGGTTTCTAAAATTTTCTAAAATCGAATAGATCATTGTAGGATCATATTTGTAATATTTTTACTAGTTTGCAAGTAGTGGGTTTATAAATCCTTGTATATTTCATTTTATTTATATCTTTATTTGTTTGTATTTATTCCATAACTTTTTCATAATAGCTCCTAATGAGCTCAATTTTGTTTCTAAAATTTTGTAATATTTATTGGCTCTTTTTAGGCTATAATTTAGCAATAATAGCTGCCTTAGCAACAATGGGTTTTTATAAAGCCAATTTAATTCCCTTTAGGAACAAAGTTGCACATACTATTTGGGGTTTTAGTCCTTTATTTTTATTTAGGAATTTTTATTGATGCAAATATGCAATGCTCATGAATGTCATACAAATGCAAAAAAAAAATTCTAGTACCAATTTTCAAAATCTTTGGATGTGACAGACTAACCCCCTTAAGATGAATCTCGTCCCGAGATTCGGAATGGCTAGCAACGTTATGGGTGTTGTTGTCAAGGCTAACCCCCTTAAGAAAACTGAACTTGGCATCTCCAACATCTAATACTCAATTGTGGAATCTTGTGCTAGCTATCAATCCTTTACAGTGGGTTCTCTTCAACAGATCCTCTAGGTAACTTCATATGTAACTATTCTTATCCATGAGTGCCTCAATATGAATGAACACGATGTACCAGTATTTTAAACATTACGACTGTGATGTATGGATTAACCAGGGACTTACTAGTCGTGAGGTCCGGCTTGAAGCTCCTTCTCTGGGCATTTATAGGCATAATGTCCCGACTCATTGCACTTGTAGCAGGTGACAAGGCTGGGATCCCTTACTGGCTTCATTTTGTCATCATGGTCGCTTTTCCTGTTTCCTTTGAGGTTCTTATTTTCTGGACATTGTGACGCATAATGTCCTGGATCTTTACAATTGTAGCACAACAGTTGGCTAATATCCCTCGCATGGGAGTTGTAGCAGTTCTTCCTCTTCATGGGTCTCTCCAAGGCTAGGAGTTCTCTTAGTTCTTCTTCTTCATATTTCACCACAAATTCAGGAAACCTTGCTCGCTTCTTGGGGCAGTCACTAGAGATATGACCTTCTTCTCCACATGAGTAACAACACTTTGTGGTCACATTGGGTGCGGCCTTATGAGGCATGGCTCTAGTTTCGGCCTCCGCCATAGGGCTTGATTCGGCATGGGTCTTCTTGAGAGATTGATACACTCCATCCTTGACTCCTTTATTCACTTGTTGTACCATGGGGTAAAGGTGACAATGAACAGGGACATGATCGTTCCCTTCACATAGAAAGCAAGTGACTTGGGATGTGGGGCACTCTCCAACTAGATGGTTTCCATCACAATAGGGGCACTGATCCTGATGCTCCTTATATGTATGTCCTAAGTCTCCACAGACTTTGCAAGGTTGAAACTCCTTCAGAACATCCTCTCCAGTCGTTGATGCTTGGGTGATGGGACAAGGTCGTAGTATAACTTCATTGAACTCCTCCCAAGTTAGTTTTCTGTTGTTGATGGCTCCATGCATCCTCCACCAAGTTGTATGGTCCAAATTCACATCATCCATCGCACGACGGGATGCCTTGCTAAAAGCTTCAATGTACTCTGCAATAGTATGCTTTCCTTGGCGTAAATTGTTGAATCCTCTCTAACGTGAATACATGACTTCAGATGAAATATGTGCATCACGGAATGCTTCCTGAAACATGTCCCATGTTACTTGTACTACGGGGTGAGTGGCTTGATACTTGTACCACCATTTTGCTACAGATCCTTCCAATAAGTGAGTGGCAAACCTTACCTTCTCTTCACCTAGGCAGCCAATAGTCACTAGGATCTTGTTCACTTTTTGCAACCAATTATCCGCCACAGTAGGCTTATAAAAGGTTGAGTATGTTGGTGGTTCGAGCATCAGAAAATTGCTGAGTAGGTTCTGCTGAGGTGGTGGCTTGTTATTGGCCAGGTATTCCGTCATCACTTGTGCTAGCTGTGCGTGTGCTGTCATGAGCTTCTCCATTTCAGTGGATTGACGATGGCGTGACATCTATTGGTATAGCATAGACAAGTTATAGATAGAAAGACTAGAGAAGTAATACTACCCATAACTATATGGAACAAGCAATTGACACACAAGCAAACAATCATCACAAACAACACTCAATCCAAAATAGTTTCATTTATGTTCCAGAAGTTTTGTTTTAGTGGCATAACATCCACAAAATAGTTTCCATTGACTAATATTCATTTGAGGGGTGAACCTACAATCATAAAAGCAATGGACAGATTCTGTCCTGAAACTACAGCAGCGTTCACGAATTTTTCTGGACACCTTAAACTCATCAGGAATTTTAGACAATTTTTGTACATATAGTACAACAAGTTTCGCACCAAATCCTATTTTTTAGATTTTTCCCAGTTACCAAATAAATATGAAAATTCATACAGTACAGCTGGTTCAGCAGAAAACTGCAGCGAAACTATCATGAATTTCTAATCAAAACCTTCATTAATATATTATGGAATCTCACAAAAATATTCTGAAACTTTAAGGTATCAAATAGCACAACCTAAACATAATAAATAAACTATCAAACAAGTTCTTACAACAATCGATTGCTATATCTAATCGAAGTCATATCAGAACTATATGGTGGTCATCATCTAACTATTCTTAATCTAGCACTTTCTTGCATAAGTGTTCATCTATAAGTTTGAACAAGATGAGATTGGAAAAGATAGATGAATGATTACAAGAATCTAATAAGTACAAAATTATGAGTTCATTGGTAGGGAGAGCCTTCCTTCTATATCATAAAAGAGAAGAGTATGAGAATTGAAATGATAAGAGATACTAGAAAGAAGTGTAAGAAGAGAATAGATAGAATCAAATAGGGTTTATAATTTCATATGACTTTCCTATTCCAAACCTAGGTCACGATCCTACAGTCAACGCACTGCTCTGATAATTTTTTGTAACACCCTCGCCTAATAAGGCTGAGTTCATGTGTATAGTGCCAATCCCTGGATCGGTTCACTGGCACACACAGTACAGATAAATACCAAAGAATTGAACAGTGCATCATAAATAACGAATTGATCCAGAATTTGTAATTATTACAATAAATCTTAGCACACAGGCTAGCTCAATATCAAGTAGCATACGGAAGCATAAACAATTGATAGGCTCCATCTTCAATTGTGCCACAGGCGAACAACTGTTGAGTGGAGTATCACAACCTAGTCGATCACTTATAATCGGAATCATAACCTGCAACATAAAACGTAGCATCCCCGAAGGGTCAATACTTGGAATGTATGGCAAGTAGAGCTATTAAAGGAGACAATAGTGCTAACATCTACATGCATAGTTGGCAAGTGGAGCTGTGGCTAGCTTGCATTTGCAAACACCTTTGTCCTACTTTCATAAACAATTTTTGATTTTCTTTAAAAAGATCCCAGTTAAATTAACCCATCAATATTAAAGCAATTATGAAATTAGAATGAGCGAGAAACATGTCATGAACTCAATATCAAGCAACTCAGATGTCCATAACCGGGGACACGGCTAATCGATTAGTTTATACACCCTGGGTTAGTACACTTTACCCATGTGACTTGGCCAGCCCAGCTCGTACCACCACTCTCATATTGGGTGATGATAGGGAGAAGTCCAAGAAGGAACCGTTCGGGAAGTAGCT
Organism: Avena sativa; assembly: GCA_916181665.1. Taxonomy (NCBI): domain Eukaryota; kingdom Viridiplantae; phylum Streptophyta; class Magnoliopsida; order Poales; family Poaceae; genus Avena; species Avena sativa. Next base: position 231,211,414 of record OV702283.1, on the reverse strand, counting down.
CCCCAAACCCGACACGCACCGGTCCAACCTACCAAAATTCTTCATCTCTGGATACGTGGGTTCGAGTTACCACAACCTACTGAGTCCAACCAACCGCCCATTCCATTATTCGCACATGGTTGTACATGTAAGCTACAAAATAAGGAAGCCAATCATTTTCTCTTGATACCTGGGTGCCTTTCCGCATGATACCACCAAAAATTATCAATCTCATCACACCCAGGAGATTCATTGATTAAGTTGTTTTAGTTTTCGCAAACCAACACATTTAGAAACAACTTCAGTGATGTAACTCAGACCTCGTTCATCATAGCATGGCTAAGCACATCTACCAACGGTGGCTCATCTACAGGAAAGCCCTACAACATAATAGGACATAGCATAGCGATAGTAATATCCTACACATGCATCTACAAAATACACGACAATGCATTGAAAATAGTAGGACAACATCATGAACAAGGTAGCATCTACTTGCCTTAGTAGTTGTTGAAGTCGTTCAAGCACTCGTTGCAATCACACACGTTGCACTCCTCACAATCTATCGATCAAACAATTGCATACAACATAAACAATAGCACATAGAGATCAAACAAATGCAACAAATGCATGCATGACAATTTAATAAGTCACAATGGTTGTTACTTTAGTTCTCTAAACAATACTAAAGTATATGATGCATGCAAGAGGCAAATTAACGCAATGGAGTACTTGTTATTAATAATTACTTGTCAATATAGGATTTTTAATAGTTCTGTTGTAATGCCTGTTCTAACTATCGAATTAAATTTGTTTCTTTGGTTTACTGGATAGAGGACGTTAATACGAACCAGTAGGCGTTGGATTCACCCTAATCGGACTTATAGATCTTTTTAAATAATTAAAATACTACAGAACGTATTATAATACTCCCAACATTATACGTACTGTACACCTATAATTTAATTCAGAAACTGGTTCTACTCTTTCTTGTGATTTCAGGGAAATTTGCAATTTTCTGAATAGTATTTATTTTCTTATGAATTTATTACTCTAAATAAGCCATTAAACCATTTATTTAATTACTGCAAAACCTTATAGTATTTTCCTTAACCATTTGCATATTGATGATCTACATGGAACCAGCTTTCCATCGATATATCATTTATATTTTTGTGATATGCAAATAATTTACTATGAATTTAATGATTTCTAAATCCATTAAAACTAATTAAATCACTATGGTGTAAATAATCCGCAAAAGCTGGATCCAATCAGATATTTTTAATCTACATTATAGTAGCTTCAATTTGATATATTGTTCATATTTTTCGGAGTTACAGATAATTTCTTATGAATTTATTAACCTAAAAGACCGTTAAAACTAATTAAATCATTACAGTAACTACGTACTGTAAAGGTTGGATCTATTCTGATAACATGATTCTACATAAAATTATCTTCAATTTGATATATTATACGCAATTTTTGGACGTGGTATGAATTTCTAATGAATTTTACAAGTTAGATCTATAATATGTGATTTTAAATTCGAACGGAGAATATTCCGCTGACTGGACAGGTTGACTTTGCATGCTGACTGGGACTAGATGCTGACCTGATGTTGACACATGGCGAGATCCGGTCGGCTCGTACCCCTTCGCGGAATCGATCTAATCCTGGCCGTTGGGATGAGATCCAGTGGTTAGGAGAGGAGATTGACCCGATTTTGGCTCAGAATAGACAAGAAATAGATCTGTGTTAGAGAGACCAATCCATAGGTCAAATCGAAAAACTTAGAACATGAAAGTTGTGGGGAATCATTAGTCCTACCTTCTCACCAAAGGAATTTGGATTTGAACAAACGAGCGCGAGTACATCTTGGATTTACACCGTCATATCTGAAATATTGCGGTGCGAAATTCTCCGGCTGTGGTGGATGAAAAGAGGTGAGGTTTGTCGGGACTGAAAGATTTCGACGAGTTCTACAACTTTCGTTATTTGGCCGAAGGCAAACAACGAAGTCTAGATGGGTTAAAAGCGAAATAAGATTCGGACATGTGTAGATTCAGGTTTTCGAGAAGGGAAACTCATACAGCTGTGGCTTCACAAGTTTATATGGAGATTTAGGATGGTGTAGTGATAGCTCTTGGAGTAGGGAACAATTAGAAACAAACAGAAGTCGATTTGGAGTTGTAGATAAAAATTTATAAGAGTTTGAATAGAGATAGGTTTGACAAAAACTGTTTTGCACGAAAATTAAAGCAAACCTGGGACACCAATCGCACGTACGCGTCCTGGCTGGCTGGTTCGGTCCGGTTCGGTCCGGATGGGCCGGCCCGTTAGATTTTTTTATTTTTAATTCTTTTTCTTTTTCTATTTACTTGTTTCCCTCATATCTTTTGCATACGAATTCCAAATGACATGATTCTTGTTTCTAAAATTTTCTAAAATCGAATAGATCATTGTAGGATCATATTTATAATCTTTTTACTAGTTTTCAAGTAGCGGGTTTATAAATCCTTGTATATTTCATTTTATTTATATCTTTATTTGTTTTTATTTATTCCATACTTTTTTATAATAGCTCCAAATGAGCTCAATTTTGTTTCTAAAATTTTGTAATATTTATTGGCTCTTTTTAGGTTATAATTTAGCAATAATCGCTGCCTTAGCAACAATGGGTTTTTATAAAGCCAATTTAATTCCCTTTAGGAACAAAGTGGCACATACTATTTGGGGTTTTAGTCCTTTATTTTTATTTAGGAATTTTTCTTGATGCAAATATGCAATGCAATGCTCATGAATGTCATACAAATGCAAAAAAAATTCTAGTACCAATTTTCAAAATCTTGGGATGTGACATTTTTTTACAATGTTATCTTACATAATATGGCCTTGGTCTAAAAACCCTTTCATACCTAGTTTCTAGACTTTGAAAACCCATAGGAATTCCTTCAAAAGATTCCCAAACCATTCCAATCTTTCTAAATGCATTCTCCCTAAACCATACTGATTTGTAAAATTGTATTGTCAATTTTCTTGCTGTATCTATTGATGCTTGTATGCATTGTATTGATTGATGCATTGTTTGTATGCATGTTTTCTCGATACGGCGATAGTTGGGATTGTGTGACGCCGAGAAGAAGGAAGCCTCACATCTTATTATTCTTGTTATTATGGTATTCTAGTTTTGTAAAGAAAAGGTCAAGGGACATATCGCTGGTCAGAGGCAATCCAACATTACCGAACTCCTTTATTGACCCACTCATTTTATCAATGGTTTTGTATCTCGTTTATGAACTTCATGGTTAAATGCATATTTTGTTTCTAATAAAATAGGCGAGTAACTTGGCTCTTTCGAGTTGTGTTGGAGTGTCCATTAGGACACTTACCCTTATTGACACCCAACCTTACCCCTTTAGATCGAGGCTGAGATGCTTAGCATCTTCCCTCCTTGGAAACTATGGTTTTTATGATAAAACTATTTGGGTTTTTTACCCTACTATAAAGATTTCAAAACAAAACACTTGTAAAGAGGCATGGTTTTCTGACTGGATGTTTTACTAAGGAAGATATGAGGAGGATAAAGAGAAAGTTGAGCAAGAGAAAGAGAAGTGATGTTCTACACCTTTACCAGAACAATTTATTCGTGCAACCACACTACCCTAGGATTTGGGGCTCAGCTCGTAGTTTGTTGTCTTTAGCCAGGGCAGCTTGTACTTGCTAGTTGGGAAAAATCCCTTGAATTCCGAGTGGGCTCTACAAAAGATCTACAGATCTAGGGCATGTATCCTGCTACGGCAGGAGTGTCAGTGCAACAATTGGGTCTCCCGCGGATGTTATGCTTAAGGAGTGGAGAAAGAAGTGGAGTCAAGTTACTATACACCAAGCTACGGTTTGGGTATAGGCTTGTACGGCAGGGAGGACTATGGCGCTGGGCCACATACTCATTGACGGGGACAAAAAACCCAAAATTAAAAGCCGCCTTTGCTAGGGCTGGACAAATGAAAAGTCAGGTTTGATTATCCAAACCCCCGTTTACCATGTGTAGCGGGCCATGGTTGTATCCCGGCGGATGTATTGATTCTTGTGGGTAAAGTGCACAAACTCCATAGAGTATAATATATTCGAATAGCCATGTCCACGGTCAAGGACGGTTGGAAAGGTGATTGCTTGGAGTACCCTTGAGATGGTGTTGATATAGCTAAAAAGGATGTGACTTGGTCATTAGGAGGTAATGAGAACAAGTTTTGTTTTGACCATAGATGGTCGAAAATGTTTTAAAAGGGTTTTTCACTAAAACTGTTTTCAAAAAGGTTTTTAACAAGGATGTGGAGATATCCAAACTTTCTAAATGGAGACATGTTTTCAAAAAACTTTTTCAACAAAGATATAGAGATGTCATTTTAGGCTATACAAAAAACAACTATAGTATAGAGCTATCTCGCCATAGCCAAAATGCATTATCTTGTTTACCTTGTCTTGCTGGTCCTTGCATGACATGGGCTCTGCGATTGAAGACTTCTGCTATTGATGTTTGTAATTGCCATAATGGAAATAATGTAAGTTCTTGTATTCTCTACTTATGGATATTGTAATCATACTCGTCGGTCATGCTCACTGCTCACTGATCATGGGAACGTGAATTGCAGGCATAACGGGGATTCTTGGACCGTAAATCTAGGGTCCCACAATCATCATCAAGAATATATCATAACTAAGAAGAACAACATAAAATACGATCATCAAGAATATGATATATAAAGAACATCACAAAAGACAAGTATAAAGAATATGACATATAACTAAGCAGTTCAACAGGGGACATAAAGTAGACGTTGCCAAAATCTGACTAGATGCACATCGGATTTGGGTTAAAGCCCCAATACTCCAAATCTAACCTCGTTGCAGTGGGGGTGAACTTGCTTCACAGCGTTCAATGGGTTGAGCAGATGAACAAGGCATCACTGACAAAGAACCAGCCACATACACCAAGAAGCACGGACAATCGCGGATGAAGGGGGAGCCACCGATAGGGGTTTCGCCGCGTATACTCTAAAATTTGGCACATTGGGAATGAGAGTCCAACCTGCATACGACAAGAACTCTTCTTCCGCCGCATGAGCAATCGGGCCCAATGCAGCCGGCACTATAAGCTTGGACGACTGCTCGGCGAGCAATGAGGGTTCCGCCACGGCCTGCCAAAAACCTAAGGGCGACGGACACCTCACCTTGCACACAACCCGCACACACACGCGTAATGCGAAGGATGCTTCAGAAAAGGCGTTGCGGCCAGAGGAATCGAACAAGCCACCTGCTGCTCCAAAGCAGAGCTTGATGAGGACCCCAGCTCCACCATATACAAAGGTTTCAGCATTGGTTTTATCGTAGCAACTTGGGTTAACGACTCAGAGTTGAGAGGTGAGTGTGGGAATGTGATAGAGAGAGGGGATGGTGGGAGGAGAGGGTAACCCTCTATCCCCTTTATTAGTACTCTCTCGGTCCCAAGGCTTAAGGCTCTTTTTTTGAAAAAGTCAAGCTATGAAAAGTTTGACCAAATTTTTAGTGCCCTTTGGGCGAAATGTATGCACCTCGATGCAATTTTACATTTTTGAAGGTCCTTGATGTAAAATGTACTCCCACCGCCCGTGTAAAATTTTAATCTAAAAGTAAGTGGTAAAATCTAAACGAATTTAATCTTAGTTGTCAACGAGTATGAACATTTTTGGATTTCAAGCCAAACGACCAAGGTCATGGCCATATGTACATCATACTTTATGTCGATGATGATGCCATATCCAAGAATTTTAAGACGCCAAATTGAGCCATATGTTGAAAATAATCAGAGAGGAAGTAGTATGACGAGTATTACTCAATGAGGTGCTTTTTCGAGAAGGAGACGACTCGTCTATTTTCCTTGCTTAATGTTATAGTGCTTCATGCTAGATGTATGGATGTCGATGCAATTTTCCCTTTTTTAGGTCCTTGATATAAAATATACTCATTCGGTCCATGTAAAATTTTAACCTAAAAGTGTGTGGTACAATCTAAACAAATTTAATCTTAGTTGACAATGAGTATGAACATTTTAGGATTTTAATCCGAACTACCAAGGTCATGGCCATATGTAAATCATATTTTATGTCGATGTTGATCCCATATCCAAGAATTTGCATACCTCCGAATTTAGCCATATTTTGGAAACAATCGAAGAGCAAGTAGTATGAAGAGTATGGCTCGATGAGGTGCTTTCTCGAGAAGGATCCTACCTGAATGTTTTCCTTGGTTAATTTTATGGTGCTTTGTGCTAGATGTATATGGACCTTGATGTAATTTTCCCCTTTTTAGGGAATTATGTGTAAATGTATGGACCTCGATTTAATTTTCACTTTTTTTAGGTCCATGGTTTAAAATGCAATACCACCGCCCGTGTAAAATTTGGCCGTATTTTGAAATAAAATCAAAGAGGAAGTAGTATGAAGAGTATGGCTTGATGAGGTGCTTTCTTGAGAAGGAGCCAACCCGATTGTTTTCCTTGCTTAATTTTATGGTGCCTCGTGCTAGATGTATATGGAACTCAATATAATTTTCCCTTTTTAGGGCCCTTTTTGGTAGATGTATGGACCACGATGTAATTTTCCCTTTTTAGGCCCTTTGTGTAAAATTTACTCCTACCACCGGTGTAAAATTTTAACCTAAAAGTAAGTGGTAAAATCTAAAAGAATTTAAGCTTAGTTGTTAACAAGTATCAACATTTTTGGATTTCGAGCTGAACCACCGAGTTCCTGTCCATATGTACATCATACTTTATGTCGATGATGATCCTGTATCCAAGAATTGCATGACACCAAATTGAGCCATATTTTGAAAATAATCAAAGAGGAAGTAGTATGACGAGTATGACTCGATGAGGTGCTTTTTCGAGAAGGAGTCGACCCATCTGTTTTTACTTGCTTAATTTTATGGTGCTTCGTGCTAGATGTATGGACCTTAATGCAATTTTCCCTTTTTTAGGTCCTTGATTTAAAATGTAGTAACCCGGCCCGTATAATATTTTAACGTAAAAGTGAGTTGTAAAATATGAACGATTTTAATCTTAGTTCTCAACGAGTATGAACATTTTAGGATTTCAAGACGAACGACCAAGGTCATGGCCATATGTAAATCATATTTTCTGTCGATAATGATCCCATATCCAAGAATTAGCATGCCACCTAATTTGGCCATATTTTGAAAACAAATAAAAAGGAAGTAGTATGAAGAGTATGGCTCGATGAGGTGCTTTCCCAAGAAGGAGCCGAATTGTTTTCCTTGGTTAATTTATGGTGCTTCATAATAGAGGTATATAGACCTCGATGTAATTTCCATTTTTAGGGCCCTATGTGTAAATGTATGGACCTTGATTTAATTTTCCCTTTTTTAGGTTCTCGGTGTAAAATGTATTCCAATCACCCATGCAAAAATTTGGTCATATTTTAAAAACAATCGAAGAGGAAGTAGTATGAAGAGTATGGCTTGACGAGGTGATTTCTCAAGTAGGAGCCAACCCAACTATTTTTCCTTCTTAATTTTATGGTGCCTCGTGCTAGATGTATATGGACCTCGATGTAATTTTCCCCTTTTTAGGGTCATTTTTGGTAGATGTATGGACCTTGATGTAATTTTACCTTTTTTAGGTCCTTGGAGGAAAATTTACTCCCACCACCCGTGTAAGATTTTAACCTAAAAGTAAGTGGTAAAATCTAAATGAATTTAACCTTAGTTATCAACAAGTATGAATATTTTTCAATTTTGAGCTGAACAACCGAGATCATGGCCATATGTACATCATAATTTATGTCGATGATGATCCCATATCCAAAAAATTGCATGACACCAAATTGAGCCATATTTTTAAAATAATCGAAGAGGAAGTAGTATGATGAGTATGGCTTGATGAGGTGCCTTTTCGAGAACGAGCCGAACCGTCTGTTTTCTTTGCTTATTAATTTTATGGTGCGTTGTGGTAGATGTATGGATGTCGATGCAATTTTTCCTTTTTTAGGTCCTTGATGTAAAATGTACTCACCCGCTCCGTGTAAAACTTTAACCTAAAAGTGAGTGGTAAAATCTAAACGAAATTAATCTTAGTTGTCAACGAGTATGAATATTTTAGGATTTCAAGACGAATGACCAAGGTCATGGACATATGTAAATCATATTTTCTTCGATGATGATCCCATAACCAAGGATTTGCATACTGTCAAATTTGGCCATATTTTGAAAACAATCGAAGAGGAAGTAGTATAAAGAATATGGCTCGATGATGTGCTTTCCCGAGAAGGATCCGACCTGACTATTTTCCTTGGATAATTTTATAGTGCTTCGTGCTAGATGTATATGCACCTCGATGTAATTTTCCCCTTTTAGGACCCTATGTGTAAATGCATGGACCTCAATTCAATTTTCCCTTTTTTGGGTCCTCGTTGTAAAAATTACTCTTACTTCCCGTGTAAAATTTGGCCATAATTTTAAGAAAATCAAAGAGGAAGTAGTATGAAGACTATGGATTGATAAGGTGCTTTCTAGAGGAGCCGACCCGACTGTTTTCCTTGCTTAATTTTATGGTGCCTCGTGCTAGATCTATATGGACCTCGTTGTAATTTTCCCTTTTTAGCGACCTTTTTTGTAGATATATGGACCTCGATGCAATTTCCCCTTTTTTAGGTCCTTGGTGCAAAATGTACTCCCACCACCTGTGTAATATCTTAACCTAAAAGTAAGTGGTAAAATTTAAACAAATTTAAGCTTAGTTGTCAACGAGTATGGCCATTTTTGGATTTCAAGCCGAACGACCATGGTCATTGTAATATGTACATCATACTTTAAGTCGATGATAATCCCATATCCAGGAATTTGCATGATGCCAAATTTTTCCATATTTTGAAAACAATCAAAGAGGAAGTAGTATGACGAATATGGCTCGATGAGGTGCTTTTTTTGAGAAGGAGCTGACCAGTCTATTTTCATTGCTTAATTTAATGGTTTTTCGTTCCATATGTATGGATATCGATGCAATTTTCTCTTTTTTAGGTTCTTGATATAAAATTTACTCACCCGATCCGAGTAAAATTTTAACCTAAAAGTGAATGGTAAAATCTAAACAAATTTAATCTTAGTTGTCAACGAGTATGAACTTTTTTGGATTTCAAGCCGAACAACAAAGGTCATGGAAATATGTAAATCATATTTTCTATCGATGATGATCCCATATCCAAGAATCTGCATGCCGCAAAATTTGGCCATATTTTGAAAACAATCAAAGAGGAAGTAGTATGAAGAGTATGGCTCGATGAGGTGCTTTCTCGAGAAGGAGCCGACCCGACTGTTTTCCTTGGTTAATTTTATGGTGCTTCGTGCTAGATGTATATGGACCTCGATGTAATTTCCCCCTTTTTAGGTCTCTATGTGTAAATGTATGGACCTTGATTTAATTTTACCTTTTCTAGGTCCTCGATGTAAAATGTACTCCCACCCACCGTGTAAATTTTTTCCTTATTTTGAAAACATTCGAAGAGTAAGTATTAAGAAGACTATGGCTTGATGAGGTGCTTAATGGAGAAGGATCCGACCCGACTGTTTTTCTTGCTTAATTTTATGGTGCCTCGTGCTAGATGTATATGGACCTCGATATAATGTTCCCCTTTTTAGGGACCTTTTTGGTAGATGTATGGATCTCGATGTAATTTTCCCTATTTTTATATACCTGGTGTAAAATATACTCCCACCACCCGTGTAATATTTTAATCTTAAAGTAAGTGGCGGTAAAATCTTGTCATGATAAACAATATTGCCACTAGGAGTTTACCTTGTTGAAAAAAACTAGGAGGGAGAAGGCATAGAGAGCATAGAGGAGGCGGCGAAGAGGACGATTTGAAGGCAGTGCGATGTTAGAGAAAAGTTGTGTTGAGTCTCTAACACAAGGTATAGGGTACAGTGAGTAGTAGTAAATTTCAGGGGAGGATATTATTCAAAATATTGCCATTCGCGGTACTAGTACTACTCTTACTTTTAATAAGTGGTGGACAAGGGATGGGTTGATCCATCTACGTCCCATCGCATTGGATGCACACCATTTATGTTCCTTTTTTTGCGGGACACCAGTTCTGGCCAGTCTTCCTAGTCCCAACTTCTCCACCTCCATTCGTTCCCTTTCACACAAAGAGGAAGCACAAAGCACACCCGCAGGACGCGGCAAGCTGGTTCAAAAGTGAGGAGTGCTATTTTTTTCACGAAGCAAATAGTACTCCCTCCTTCCCAAAGAATTTAAGCCTAGTTGTCATTATTATGTAAAATTTGAACTAAGATTAAGTGGTTGATTGCTTTTAAAGTTCTACAACTATATTTTAACGGTAGCCACCAGGCAATCAATGTACCAAAATCCAACAAGAATTTTGAAAGATTCAATTTTCCCTTTTTTAGGCCCTTGATGTAAAATTTACTCCCACCGCCCGTGTAAAATTTTAACCTAAAAGTAAGTGGTAAAATATAAACTAATTTAACCTTAGTTGTCAATGAGTATGAACATTTTTGGATTTCGAGCAGAACGACCAAAGTCATGGCCATATGTTTATGTCCATGACGATCCCATTTCCAAAAATTTGCGTGCCACCGAATTTGTCCATATTTTGAAAACTATCAAAGAGAAAGTAGTATGAAGACTATGGCTTGATGAGGTGCTTTCTCGATAAGGAGCCGACCCGATTGTTTTCCTTGCCTAATTTTATGGTGCCTCATGCTAGATGTATGGTTCTCAACGTAATTTTCCCTTTTTAGGTCCCTTTGTGAAAAATGTATGGACCTCGACATAATTTTCCCTTTTTTATGTCCTTGGTGCAAAATATACTCCCAACACCCGTGTAAAACTTTAACCTAAAAGTAAGTGGTAATATCTAAACGAATTTAAGCTTAATTGTCAATGAGTATGGATGTTTTTGGATTTCGAGCCGAACCACCAAGGTCATGGCCATATGTACATCATACTTTATGTCGATGTTGATCCCATATCCAAGAATTTGTATGGAGCCAAATTAATTTGTCCATATTTTGAAAACATTCGAAGAGGAATAAGTATGAAGAGTATGGCTCGATGAGGTGCTTTCTTGAGAAGGAGCTGACCTGACTGTTTTCCTGGCTTAATTTTATGGTGCTTTGTGCTATAGTATTATTGACCGTGGTGTAATTTTCCCTTTTCTAGGTCCCTTGTGGTAAATGTATGGATTTCGATGTTATTTTCCCTTTTTAGGCCCTTGATGTAAAATATACTCCCACTGCACGTGTAAAATTTTAACCTAAAAGTAAGTGGTAAAATCTAAACGAATTTAAGCTTAGTTGTCAACGAGTATGAACATTTTTGGATTTTCGAGCCGAACGACCAAGGTCATGGCCATGTGAGCAGCATACTTTACGTCGATGACGATCCATATATAAGAATTTTCATGCCACCAAATTTGGCCATATTTTGAAAATAATCGAAGGCAAAGTAGTATGAAGAGTATGGTTCGATGAGGTGCTTTCTCGAGAAGAACGACCCAGCTCTTTTCCTTGCTTAATTTTATGGTGCTTCGTGCTATATTATTATGGACCTTGGTGTAATTTTTCCTTTTTTAGGTCTCTTTGTGGTAAATGTAAGGACCTTGATGTAATTTTCCATTTTTTACCCCCTTGATGTAAAATGTACTCACACCGCCCGTGTAAAATTTTAACCGAAAAGTAGGTGGTAAAATCTAAAGGAATTTAAGCTTAGTTGTCAACGAGTATGAACTTTTTTCGATTTCGAGCCGACGACCAAGGCCATGGCCATATGTACATCATATTTTATGTCGATGATGACCCCATATCTAAGAATTCGCATGCCTCCATCCATATTTTGAAAACAATCGAAAGGTAAATAGTAGTATGAAGAGTATGGCTCGATGAGATAATCTCTCTCGAGAAGGAGCTGACCTGACTATACTCCTTGCTTAATTTTATGGTGATTCGTGCTAGATGTATGAACCTCGATGTAATTTTCCCTATTTTAGGTCCCTTTGTGGTATGTATGAACCTCAATGTAATTTTACTTTTTAGTCCCTTGATGTAAAATAACCGCCCGTGTAAAATTTTAACCTAAAAGTAAGTGGTAAAATATAAACAAGTTTAACCTTAGTTGTCAATGAGTATGAACTTTTTTGGATTTCGAGCAGAACGACCAAAGTCATGGCCATATGTACATCATATTTTACGTTGATGATGATCCAATTTCCAAAAGTTTGATTGCCACCAAATTTGTCCATATTTTGAAAACAATCGAAAAAGTAGTATAAAGACTATGTCTTGATGAGGTGCTTTCTCGAGAAGGAGCCGACCCGACTGTTTTCCTTACTTAATTTTATAATGCCTCATGCTAGATATATGGACCTTGATGTAATTTTCTCTTTTTAGGTTCCTTTGTGGCAAATGTATGGATCTCGACATAATTTTTCCTTTTTTTAGGTTTTTGATGCAATCGCATGTGTAAAATCTATTATATATTAAAAGTATATTACGGGTTAACTAGGAAAAAGAGAAATACACTAAAAATTTACACAATAATTAAAAACATCTGGACGTCTATTTTTTATAGTAGTAAATCACAGCTATTTGATCTTGCTGATTGAGTTACCGTCATTTAGTCTTTAAAAAAAGTTACCCACCTCTGACATTATGTGCAAATACCTCTTCGTTTGCTCTTTCCGTGAAAATAAAAAGGTTGTTTCATCCTCCTCAAGTAAACCTAGCAGATGGCGGCGCTGGCGATCTCCAGGTCGAATGCGTCGGCCATCTATCTATTAAAAGGAAACAGGAACGGCCTCTTTACCAGAGCAGAGGATTAGCTAATAAGCTTGACTTTTCCCTTTGTGGAGCCTGGCCTCCATGCCGTCCCTTCCTCCTCTCCCTTGAGCTTCCTTCCCGGTGGTGCTGCCGGCCTCTCTCCCTCCCGTCGCCGGCAGCCATGGTGGCCGGCGGTGAGAGGGAGGGGGCTTGGCTTTTTCAGTTTTTTTGTTTTTTTTTGCCCAAGAAGGTGGTCGGAGCACCGAGATCTGCTCCGGCTCGTCCTGTTGGTTTCCGTCCTCGCCGTTCTTCTCCGGCGGGGGAGGTGCGGTGGAGATCTGCAGCGGCCAGGCTTCTCCTTCAATAAGATCTCTTGGGGCTCTTCTCCTACGGTGCAGTGGCGCAGTGTCGGTCGAGAGGCGCGGAGCTTCGACGGCGAACTCCCATGGTGGGAGCGATGACGGGAGCTTGGCGGGGGCCTGGTCAATAAGCGCGGCCGCCCTGGCGGCCTGGTTCAGTCCTCTTCTACTCCCTTGGCCGGTCGTGGCGGCGAGGGAGGGAGCGACTCTGTAGAGGAAGGAGCAGGCGTTGGCAGGCGGAGGGAGGTTGGTGGTTTTCCGCCGTTGGGCTTTGATCTCTGGCGACGTCTTCTTCTCTGCTGGCCCTTGCCCACCCGTGGCAGGAGTGGGGCTTGGGGGCTGGCTGTTTCTCATCGCCGACGGAGACGGAGTTTCGAGGCTCGACGGCGCAGGAGTAGAGAAGATTCTTCACCGAGCAAGAGCAACACATCGGCGGCGCTTAAGCCGTTCGTCATCCAAGCCGGAAAGGATCTCCGGAAAATCAGCAACCTCCGAATGGAGGCCCTTTCTGAGGTTGGCCGCCGCGTTCATCGCCGCCTCCGAAGCAAGTGGTTCGTCCCTGCTTCGGTGTCCGGCGGCAGCGTCACCGGCCTCGCGCTCAACGAAGGGGAGAGAGGACTCGATGGCGTTGGTTTATCTCTCAGGAGGGTCCTTTCTGCATTTATAAGGGGCCTATGTGTATTTTCAATTTTATGGGGTCCTTTGTGATAGAACTGTACACTCGCCGTTTGGTTTTAATATAAGCTTATAGGCCCTTCAGGGTGCTCCTGGGTTAAAAAAAATTTAAAAGGAAACAACAGCAGCTCTGCATACCCCCGCGTGTTTCTGCTCAAGCCACGTATCATACCCACCGAAAAGAGGAGCTCCCTAGAGGCGATTGGTTGGCGATCGCGATAGTGCTAGGGTTTTCTCTCGAGGGTGGGGTTTCTCGGCGGCGGAGGTGATCTCGACTGCGAGTAATCCTCGGCGCGACGGTGTGGGGCGTCTCCTGGGCTCGGTGTTGGTGCAGCGCGGAGGGTCAGGGTTTTCGGATGGCATCTCCGGGGCGATCTGGATCAAGGGGTGGTGGTTCGTCTAGGACCCCATCTAGGTCACCGATCAAATCTGGAGAGGAGGATATGGCTGCGAGGCTCTCTGCTCGTATGGGGGAGCTGCTGCTGACTGATAAGGAGGCTACGGGGTTGGTTGTCAAGGGAGTTAGATCGGAGCAGGTGCTGCGCCCTCGGTGGGCGGTGGTGGGGAAGGTTTGTTCACCTCGGAAGTTGATCATCGGGGCCTTAGAAAGAGCGATGCAGTGAGCGTGGGGGCTTCATCGGCCTGCACAATTCAGGGATATTAGCGACAACCGATTTGTGGTAAGATTCTCGTCGGAGGGGGACTGGAAGCATGCGTTGAGGAGTGGACCTTGGCAGTTTGACTTCAATGTTGTGCTGATCAAGGATTATGATGGGTCCATACGTCCATCAGATATGGTTTTTGACTCACTGGAACTGTGGGTGAGAGTCTTGGATCTCCCAATGGATATGATGAACAGTGCGTATGGGGAGTTGATTGGAGGCTGGTTAGGACGGTTTATCTCTGTTGATGTTGATGAGGATGGGATGGCATGGGGCAAAGAACTTCGTATAAGAGTTGCTGTTCGGGTTGATCAACCTCTCATGCATGGAGTTTCTCTGAAGGAGGATGATTCTGTGGTTGAGGGGAAGTGGTTTGACATAAAATATGAGCGTGTGCCGCACTTTTTGCTTCGAGTGTGGGCGCTTAGTGCACTCAGATCAAGGGTGTGATATGGAGAAGGCTGGGGTTAAGCAGTGGGGAGAATGGCTACGTGCTTCACCAAGGAAAGGCCATAAACCCCCGCCGACTGCACGTCCTTCAGTGTCTGTGGGCGGCTACTATAGCCAGCCGGTTGGAGCGGAGCAGAGACATGGAGGGGGAGTGGTGATCAGGGATTTACCTCCACGTAGGAACCTGTCTTTTAATCATACCGAGTCAAGCTCGTCTCGCACTGGCATGACAGCGGACTTGAGGAAGGAGGGGAGTGTTGGATCGAGCCCAGTTAAGAACCACGGGGTTCGGGTGCAGGAGGGGGGCTCTGGTTATGACCCGATGGAAGTGGGCAACAGGAAAGGCAGGACTGGTACCTTTGTACGTAAGCCCAGGAAGCGGGCGGGAAATAGCATGGCAGGGACTCGCTTACCTCTGAACCCGAGCAAAAAGAGAGACACCAAACAGGTGTGGCTGCCAGTCCGAGTTCAGGTGCTCGAGGAGGAAAACCCAGAGATGGCGGGGAAGCGACAACGCACCTCATCCGTGTTTGACAGAATTGTTGATCCTGCGGTTGATTCGGAGTCAGTGTTTAACAGAATCGGCGACCCATCGGCGGACCCTGCGAGGCGGGGCCGCCGGGGACAATGAATATCCTAAGCCTTAACTGCCGTGGTTTGGGGTTGGACCCGGCAGTAGGCGAACTCCGTGACCTGATAAGGTCATACAACCCAAGGGTAGTCTTTCTATGTGAAACGAAGAAAAAAGCTAGAGCAATGGATAAAATCAAATGGAGCTTAGGATACAAGAATGGAGTGGCCATGGACTGTGTGGGGCGAAGTGGAGGGCTAGCGCTGTGGTGGAGAGATGATGTAGATGTGTCTGTCCGGCCGTGGTGCCAATATTACATTGATGCCAAGGTCTGCTATGAAGGGAAGGTTTGGAGGTTTTGCGGTTTCTACGGAGAACCAAGGACGGATCAGAGGCAGAAATCCTGGGAGATGATTCGTTTCTTGAGAGCGCAAGACGACCTGCCGTGGCTCTACGACGGGGACTTTAATGAGACGCTCAGCAGGGATGAACAGAGAGGAGGCAATTTGAGGAGTGAATCACAGATTGCTGCGTTCAGGGAGTGTTTGTCTGATTGTGGCCTAAATGACATGGGGTTCAAGGGGTATCCGTACACCTAGAGCAACAAGAGGGAGGGAGATGACAATATCCAGGTGAGGTTGGACAAAGGTACGGCGACGGCGTCGTTCCTAGAAATGTTCCCGGGAGCCTACGTCGAACATATTCCAACTGAGGAGTCTGATCATGCAACTCTTCTTATCAGAGTCTGTGATGGCGGCCCCCAACAGTTAAATAAGAAAAGAGGATTTTGCTTTGAGGAGATGTGGATGAAGCATGAAGGGTATAAGGACATGATCAGGGAGGCATGGGAAGGAGGTGATGTTGGTGGGGCAGGCGGTGGCGGCCCGTGTCAAATGTTGTGCCAAAGACTACATGAAATGACGACGCGCATGAATAGATGGAGCTTGGAAGTGTTCGGTTCAGTGCGGGCAGAAATCAAACGTCTTAGGGGGAAGCTCGGAGCTGCTCGAGTGGATGCTCTTCATACGGGGTCCTCACTGGAGGTCCGTGAGATTGAGGAACATATGCATGCTATTTTTGAGAGGGAGGAAATTATGTATAAGCAACGCTCAAGGCAGGAATGGTTAAAGGCCGGGGACCGTAATACCCGCTTTTTCCAGAACCGTGCGTCTCACAGGAGACGAAAAAATACAGTACGTGGCTTGCGTCGAGAAGATGGCATCCTTTGTACGAGTAATGAGGAAATGAGGGAGAGGGCACTGGCCTTTTTCCATTCGCTATACAGCTCGGAAGGTTCTGATCATGTAGATCGTGTTCTGTCTCTAATTGAGCCTTTGGTTAATGTTGATATGAACAGCCAACTCACGGGAGTTGTCTCGGATGCGGAGATTGAGATTGCTCTGTTCCAGATGGGACCGACCAAGGCTCCTGGTCCGGACGGTCTGCCGGCCTTATTCTACCAAAGACACTGGTCTTTTCTGAAACCTCTGGTATGTGGGGCTGTGAGAGATTTTATTGAGGGAAAAGAATGCCCTGCCGATTTCAATGATACAGTTCTGGTTCTGATCCCCAAAGTTAACATGCCAGAGCTACTCTCGCAATTTTGACCTATCAGTCTATGTAACGTGCTTTACAAGATAGCATCCAAAGTGCTAGAAAATAGGCTGAAAAGGATCCTCCCCATTCTTATTTCTGAGGAGGAAAGCGCCTTTGTTCCGGGTCGGCTAATTACAGACAATGTTCTTATTGCATATGAGTGTGTACATGCTATCCGGAAGAGCAAGAGAAAGAGGCCACTCTGTGCTGTCAAGCTAGATATGATGAAGGCCTATGATCGAGTCGAGTGGGGTTTTCTAGACCAGATGATGTTGCGGATGGGCTTTGATCAGCGGTGGGTGAATATGATTATGCGATGCGTCCGTACAGCGAGGTTTTCTGTCAAACTTAATGGGGAGATTTCGGATCGCTTCGTTCCATCTAGAGGGCTGCGACAGGGTGATCCTATCTCCCCATATCTGTTCCTTTTCTGTGTGGAGCGCTTCTCGGCGCTCCTTCGACAGGCTCAAGTGCAGAGAGAGATTGGTGGTGTTTCCTTTGGTATGGTTGGGCCGACCATTACACACCTCCTCTTCGCTGATGACAGTGTGGTGTTCTTAGAGGCTAGCGCTGAAAGTATGATGGCCCTCCGGCGGATCCTGGGAGATTATGAGGTTGCTTCGGGCCAAAGGGTGAACCTTCAGAAGTCCGCGGCTTTTTTTGGGAAGGGCTGTGTGGAGGGAACAAAACAGGGGCTGCTGGATGTCATTGGGGTGGGAAGTGAGGCGCTGTCGAAGAAGTACCTCGGCCTTCCAACAGTGGTTGGCCGTTCCAAGGACGGGGCCTTCAAATACCTGCCGGAGCAGTCGTGGCGCAAGGTACATGGCTAGAAGGGCCAAGGGTTGTCAATGGAGGGGAAGGAGACTCTAGTTAAATCGGTACTGCAGGCGGTTCCGACATACCCGATGGGGTGTTTTCTGCTCTCGCAGAAAACATGTGGCGACCTTCAGTCTATCGCGAGCAGGTTTCGGTGGGGGGAAAAGGATGGGAAGCGAAAAGTGCATTGGATTAGCTGGGATAGAATGTGTCTGTCGAAGAAGAAAGGAGGAATGGGGTTTAGAAGCTACTCAGACTTTAACCTGGCCCTCCTGTCCAAGCAGGCGTGGAGAATTCAGACAAACCCGAGCTCTCTTTGTGCTCGTGTTCTGTGGGCGAGGTACATTAGAGAGGGGGACTTCTTGACAGCAGAATGTCCTAAGGGCGCGTCCTTTACTTGGCGGAGTATCTTACACGGTAGAGATTTGTTGAAAGAGGGCTTGATTTGGCGAGTGGGTGATGGGTCGAAGATTGATGTTTGGGAGCAGAACTGGATTCCGAGGTCTGGCCTCAAACGCCCACTGGGGCATAAACCAAACAAGACGGTTGGCAAGGTTAGTGAGCTACTGCTCCCTAATGGGCAAGGTTGGAACCTGTCAAAGCTTAATGAGATATTCTATGAGTGGGATGTCGAGGATATTCTGAAAATTCCCGTAGGTCATGCTGGCACCGGAGATTATTCTGCATGGAACTACACCAAAAACGGGGTTTTCACAGTCAAGTCGGCGTACCATCTTAGGATGCAAGTTAAGCAAAACCAGCTGGGGCGGCCAGGGTCTTCTTCTTCCTGTGACGAACACAAAGGTTGGCTCAATTTGTGGGCAGCCAATGTCCCAGAAAAAGCGAAGATTCATGTCTGGAGGCTCATCAAGAATGGCCTGGCTGTTGGCGAGGAGCTGGAATATAGAAAAATCAAATTGGGTGTGGTCTGCTTGATATGTAACCGTCCAGAATCTCTTATGCACAGGTTTTGGCTATGTCCACACTCGGTATGCATGTGGAAGGAACTGAGGGAACTCACTGGAGCTCCTCTCCTCGCTCCTGCCGTGGATGGGATGTCCAGGACGACTCTACAAGACTGTGTTCTGGAATGGTTGAGTAAGATGGACGACTCGGAGTCAGCGCTAGCGATCATGGCGTTGTACCAGTTGTGGCTAGCTCGCAACGATGCTCAGGAGGATCCACACTTAGCTGACCCGACAAGATTGGCGCAGCGGGTGCTGTTTCTCGTGGAGGAGTGGGCGGGATTAAAGACCCCAGCGGCTCCGAAACCTACTCCTCCTGTGGTGCCCTGGCTACCACCGGATGAGGGGTGGCTCAAGGCTAATGCTGATGGCGCGTACTTAGCAAGATCAGGACAGGGTGGGTGTGGTGTGATTATCCGAAATCACCATGGCGGGTTTGTGGCAGCAGCCAGCCTTTTTTTGTGCTCTGTTTCTGATCCTGAAGGTGCTGAGATTATTGCGTGCAAAAGGGCTTTGGAGCTGGCCAAAGAGAAGGGCATCGTCAAGGTGTGTCTCGAATCCAACTGCATGGAGGTTGTGAGGAAGCTACAGCGAGCCGAGCTGGACAGATCGATGCTTGGCACAATTGTGGAGGACGTTAAAGCTCTACTCCGGGAATTCGGTGATTACTCGATTAGGCATGTGCGTCGTTCAGGCAATAAGGTGGCACATCACCTAGCGAAAGTAGGCTGCGAAAATATTGGTTGTAACACCTGGTTGGAGGATCCACCAGCGACTATTGTACACTTGTTGGCGCCTGAGTGCGCGATTTGAATGCAGCCAGTTTCAATCTCAAAAAAAGCCAAGTATCATACGGCAGGATTTCTGCCCCGAAATAAAGGCGGCAGCAACAAACTGACCCGTGCAAAGTAAAATAACTAAAGAAATCTAGATCCATCTTCATCTGGTCGTCGGTCTTTTCGTGCATGCTAGATCGTTTATTCCTGTGTCCAATCTCACAGGTCGTGTATGCCTGAAATTTCCAATTCCCAAGCGCTCGAAAGATAAGCAAACGACCAGGGAAATCTCTAGTGAACTAAAAGGGCAGGCTATGTCCGTCGGTAAGCTTGATGGCCAAATTTTTTAATCCATGTCAGCTAGCTAGGTGCATAAAGTAATTTTCACCAAGATTTTAACCATTATATATACAAGTCTATCAGATCATCTTTCAAAATAATTTTTGAACAATGTATGTAATTTTCTTAATCTCACTGGTCGTGTATGCGTGAAATTCTCAAGCGATTGAAAGATAAGAAAACGCCCATGAAAATGTCTAGCGGACTAAAAAGATAGGATGTGTCCGTCGGCATGTTTTTTAATTCATGTCAGCTAGCTAGGTGCATAAAGAATTATACCAAGACTTTAACCATTACTCCCTCCATTTTAAAATATAAAATGTTTTAGTTTTGTAAAATAAATGTATCTAGACTACTTTTAGTACGTAGGTTTAATCAGATTTGGAGTAAATCTGCACGCTAAAAGAAGGCTAGATACATTTTCTTCATAAATCTAAAACATCTTATATTTTAAAACGGAGGGAGTACATATACGTGTCTATAAGATCATCTACAAAAGTAATTTTAAACTATGTATGTAATTTTCTTAGCTATTTTACCTTCTGAATCATTTTCTAACAAATTTACACATATTTTGTTGGGATTTTGGATGGTGCCGGAGAACAAGATGAGAACATCTGGTATTCTCGGCAGCCACGCCTCTAATGCTTGAGTTAAGGATTTGACTTTTGTTGTTAAACCATGATAGACGTAAATTTTTGGTGCTTTCTACTAGTGTTGTATATACAGTCATAAAATAATAGTATAGAAATTATACTCATGTATATAATACTAAAAATTATATACAAATGGCAACACTAAAAATTATACTCCAGTATATAATACTAAAAATCTATTAAGAGAAATCCAATAGAAAATCACACAAAAGTAGAAACATCCGGTCATTAATCAAATAGAGAGGTAAATTATAGCCATCAATCCTTAAATTAATCAATTTAAGCGCAAGTAAATACCCACCTATGCCCGAACTTATTTTCTAGGTACACCTTCAGTCTCAACGAGCCCATATGCGCCAATGCGTGAAATAAAAAATGCATCTAGGTTGCCACTCTCCAACCTCACGCCACCGCCACGCGTGCCTGCGCACAAGATGCACTCGGATGCGGATGATTCATCTCGATCGGTCCAATTGGTTCTCGCACTTCTGCCCTTGCTTCACCACGTTGCAGTCGCAGACTCTCTTGCCGGCCGTTCTGTGCCTTCCGGTCTCTCATGACCCTATGTAAATTTTCCGCTGCCAAAACCAAGCAGCATGCATGACCCGGCTCAGTCTTCCGCTGCCAGCAGCTCATTCCGATTGAGGTTTGCTTCCTTCCCATTAGTTTTACTTTATAATATTCTGTCCTAGGTCTGGGTGTGTGTACTATTCAATTTCTTGATTATATGGCTTGGGCTTAGAGATTGGAAGAATTAATTTCTTGATTATAAGGACGCAGCGTGTGCCTCAACAGGAGATGATATGAAGTAGCAAAATACAAGAAGGAACAAACTAACGATACACTCAATAAGGGTCCAGGAGATGTACGTGTACTCCTATATACATATGCTTATTTCCAAGTCAGGTCTCATGCATATTGCTTTTCTCACGTCAATTATCCTGATAAACATCACGTGCATTTGCATGTCTAGGTGTTTAAGTTTTATTTTACTAATATTTACACCTGCAGGATGACGCTGAGTTCAACACTAGCCAGCTGATGTCGTTAGCTTCTTCTGGCATCAAGGCCTTTCTTTAATAGAAAAAAAAGATTTTGGCAACTTAAGCTTAATAGCATTGTGTCAAGAGTGAAAAAAAGATACTACAATGTCTGGGTACCTAAAATTAATCTTTTGTTGTTCAATAGTTATTAAAGGACGGCTAGAAATGACACTGATTTTGATACTAAATGATTCTAGGCCAACAAAGGTTCTCTTAGGTAGGTACTTTATATTTTTATTCAAGTTCATCAAATATGCCGTATGCTCGACCATATAGGAATATACAATGGTTGTCCAAAATTCTAACGATTTGTTTGCACCTGATGTTACTCATCTTTTAGGTACCGAAGGGAAACTAATCTTCGAGATATTTGTGGCGATGTTCCTTCATTCAGGACTGGAGGATATGACATCAAAGTGAAAAGCAGCAGGTCAGGTTGAACTTAAGGCTTAAAACCAGATTTCCACAATTAGGATAAACTTCATATGAATGGTTTGGTGCTGCAAATAACTTACTACTATTGAATTAATGCAGTTCTAATTATATCTTCAGTTGGAAAACTGGTAATTGTTGGCTGGTGTCTATGATCTAATATTTCCGTTGATAATGGCATACGAATGCATGTGTTTGGTAGATAATAATGAACTCGTGAAAACTTTCATAATTATGCATTCCAATCCAGTGTCATAGGAAGACATCTTTGTACTTACGTTCTTTCTTATAAATCGTTATCACTTGATATTTGTTTAAGTACTGACCAAGTTGTGCTTTTCTTTATTTCTTCAATAGTGTGAAAATAAACTTGCTTACCCTTTCGAGATGAAGGACTTAAACGTATGAATCCCGAAGTACTCACATATTTTTTATTATATTGGTAAATGTCAGGTTAACATTTGATTATTGTACAATAGGCAATATATGTGTGTCACACGTTTTCTCCATGAGTATATGAACTACAACGGAACTTTTCTAAAAGAAACCAATATATTTCTCACAACCATGTCAAATTGGCTTCACCTGCATAATCATCATCGACAATAGTTAGCGACGATACATTCTTGCATTCTTTTCCTTTCGGTGCCTATTGTTGATGTGTACCATCCATTTTGATTCATATTATATACAAGTTATCTAATTGAATGGTTGATACAATACACTACTTTTGATGAATATAATGATGTCATACTATGTACAAAGTTCTGGAATGTTAAACTATGTGTAGAGTTTGCAATCTAAGCTTTAAAGTAGAATGCAATACATTCTTATTGTAAGTTTTTTATCTTTTCTTTTCATAGTTCGACCTTATTCATTTTGCATTGTTCGGTTTACACTTTCATGGCTTATGAAGTTGTAACTATTGAGTATTTTGTTTGGAATATGGCAGTTTGCTGATGTAATTCTTTTGAAGGGCGCACTAGTAGCAACTGGCCGGTCTAAATTCAAGGAGAATCTCAAGGGACGAATGGCCATTATGTAGTTGATGTATTTATTTCTTTATCAAAATGTGATTATGTAGGTTTGTTGAATAAATCACCTAATGTTATTTACAATTTTTTAGGTATTTTAAAGATGAGCGAATGAGCTTGTAACTATCTATTAGGTAATTTAGAGACTATCTTGAAAGGGTCAAAACTTCTGGATTGCAACGTTGCAAAGAAAGTTTATACAAATCATAACAAATGGATTAGCCTAAACTGCTAAGAAATTTTACCACAGAATTAGAAAGGTCCTATGTCAAAGCAAGAACAATATTTTTACCATATTATAGTAATTATATGGGTTCTAGATTTTCAATGATTTAAAACTTAATTTATTATTTCCAAATAGCTTGGAGGTGTATCCAAAGTTCCACTTTTGTAACAAAAATCTGCATAGTAATGGTAGTTGACAACTTCACATACAATGCTTAATTGAATATCCATTTAGTAATGAGTAAATTAGCACTGAATTAGCACCACATGTTACGTGCATGATAAACAGAAAGGCACATGTTGGGCCAGGGTTTAAATTAGAGTGTGGACACACATACGCCAAAGTCAAACTTCCAAGTGAGCATATCTTTGTTTGCATCAAAATACATTGTCATGGAAGTATTTCTTTTGGCTTAGTTGTTAATTATTTTATAGGTCATCCATTACTAAAAATGACAAATTAAGTTTAAATCATAAAATTATATGTTCCTATAACTATTTTATTGATTGATATCGGGTGAAAATAAAATGTGCACTACAGATGTTGCCCGCACATGCACGCGGCCACTGTGCTATTTTTAATCTAAAAGTAAGTGGTAAAATCTAAACGAATTTAAGCTTAATTGTCAATGAGTATGGATATTTTTTGATTTCGAGCCGAATGACCAAGGTCATGGCCATATGTACATCATACTTTATTAGATGTTGATCTCATATCCAAGAATTTGCATGCCGCCAAATTAATTTGTCTATATTTTGAAAACAATCGAAGAGAAATCAGTATAAAGAGTATGGCTCGATGAGGTGCTTTCTTGAGAAGGAGCCGACCCGACTGTTTTTCTTTCTTAATTTTAGGTGCTTCATGTTATAGTATTATGGACATCGGTGTAATTTTCCCTTTATAGGTCCATTTGTGGTAAATGTAAGGATATAGATGTAATTTTTCCTTTTTAGGCCCTTGATGTAAAATATACTCACACCACCCGTGTAAAATTTTAACCTAAGAATAAATGGTAAAATCTAAACGAATTTAAGCTTAGTTGTCAACGAGTATGAATATTTTTTTATTTCAAGCCGAACGATCAAGGTCATGTCCATATGTACATCATACTTTATGTTGATGATGATCCCATGTCTATGAATTTGTATGCCGCCAAATTTGTCCATATTTTGAAAACAATCAAAAGGGAAGTGGTATGAAGAGTATGGCTTGATGAGCTACTCTCTCTCGAGAAGGAGCTGACCCGACTATTTTTCTTGCTTAATTTTATGGTGCTTCATGCTAGATGTTTGAACCTTGATGTAATTTTCCCTTTTTTAGGTCCCTTTGTGGTAAATGTATGGATCTCGATGTAAATTTTTTTAGGCCCTTGATGTAAAATGTACTCCCACCTCCCGTGTAAAACTTTAACCTAAAAGTCAATGGTAAAATCTAAACGAATTTAAGCTTAGTTGTCAATGAGTATGAACATTTTTGAATGAGTCGAACGATCAAGGTCATGGCCATAAGCGCATCATACTTTATGTCGATGACGATCCCACATACAAGAATTTTCGTGCTGCCAAATTAATTTGTCCATAATTTGAAAACAATCAAATGCGAAGTAGTATAAAGAGTATGGCTCGATGAGGTGCTTTCTAGAGAAGAACCGACCCGACTGTTTTCCTTGCTTAATTATATGGTTCTTCGTGCTATAGTATTATGGACCTCAGTGTAATTTTCCCTTTTTAGGTTCCTTTGTGGTAAATGGAAGGACCTCGATGTAATTTTCCCCTTTTTAGGCCCTTGATGTATAATGTACTCACACCGCCCGTGTAAAATTTGAACATAGAAGTAAGTGAATCTAAATGAATTTAAGCTTAGTTGTCAACGAGTATGAACATTTTTGGATTTCGAGCCGAACGACTAAGGTCATGGTCATATGTACATCATACTTTCTGTCGATGATGATCCCTTATCCAAGAATTTGCATGCCGTCAAATTTGTCCATATTTTTGAAACAATCGAAAGGGAAGTAGTATGGAGAGTATGGCTCGATGATCTACTCTCTCGAGAAGGAGCCGACCCGACTATTTTCCTCGCTTAATTTTATGGTGCTTCGTGCGAGATGTATGGACCTTGTTGTAATTTCCTTTTTTTAGTCCGTCCATGTAAAATGTACTCACCCTGTTCATGATGTTTCCATATTTGGGAGTAGAGGTGAATCTTGACATGGTAAAAAGTGTTGCCATTGGGAGTTTCCAACCATTAGGAAAATAAAAAAACTAAATTTTTTAGGGTGCATGATTGTATTTTCTGTAAAGCAAGTAGGAAAAATATATATCCTTATAAAAAAGAAAGAGTAAGAAGAGAGACTATGAGCAAAGAGGAGGCATCTCGAGAGAGCAGCAAAGAGGAGGAGTTTTTTAAACGGGAAGAGGAGGAGTTGAAGGAGGTGCAGTAAGTATTAGCAAAGTTGTGATGGATTCCTGACACGGGGAATAGGGTACAATGAACAAATCCCTCTATCCCAAATTAGAACGCAAATAGTTTTTATTCAAAGTCAAACTTTTTGAAATTTGACCAACTATATAGAAAATGTGTCAACATTTATAATATAAAAACAGTACTGTTAGAACCTTCATGAAATATATTTTTATGTTACATGCATTTGGTATCATAGATGTGTATATTTTTATCAATATAGTCTATCAAACTTTGAATTTTTTTACTTTGACTAAAAACTATATGCGTCCTAATTTGGGATAGAGGGAGTACTAGTACTACTAGTACGTACTAGTAGTATTATTATACATGCATGCAAAATAAATTGTGTTTTCTCTCTATTTCACTTCCTCATCACCATCCTTATACCCCGACCGACTCATCTCTCCCTCATCCAAAACGTGGTGATGCGCATGTGTATGGACCTGCCTTGTGACGGCGGCTCCGTGTGAGTATCTGACACCTATGCGCCCTGCATTGGTGTACATACGAAGGAACAATTTTGGGGCTTGGCGGCAAAAAGTAGTACTCCTACTACTGCTTAGCAGTTCAAAGTTTCTCGGTTTCAAAATTTTCAATTCCTTCCCAAACATCCGGAGGGATGGTTATTCAAAAGATAGTGGTGCACAAGGGAATGTTTTACGGAGTACAAGTAAATGTGATAGATTGATCATAAAATATTCCAAAAATCTTTCTAAGCTAACTAGGAATTCAGTACATCAAAACCACCGAGAGTTTCTAAAAATTCAAGCTCTTAGCTATGCAAGAACTTGGCATTGTGGAGTTACCATACTTAGTAGAAGTACATGGGTGCCTGTTGGCATGGTGAACAATATTACCACTATTTTCCTAAAAAAACAATATTGCCACTAGGAGTTCTCCCTATTGAAACAAATCTGGGAGCTAGAAGCGACGGAGAGCACGCAAGAGGTAGCATGAGAGCAGCGAAGAGGAGGATTCGAAGGTTGTCCGATGTTAGAGAAAATCCGTGATGGTTTCCTGACATGAGGTACAGGATACAAACATACGGTGATGAGTAAGTAAAAAATGTGTTTTCTCTCTCTTTCACTTCCTCATCACCATCCCCACACCCGGCCGGATGATCTCTCCCTCGTACAATATGTGGCGCTGCGCACGTGCGTCGACTTGCCTTGTCGTTTCATTTCACACCCTGGGCGACCTACATCTCGTTGGTACAAAAGTAAAGAGATTTTTTTGTGTGTGAAGCAAGTAAGTACAGTTGTATGGTATGGCTTAGCTTCTCGCTAGAGAAGGAGTGGACGAAACTATTTTTCTTTGCTTAATTTTAGGGGCATTTGTGCTAAATGTTTGGACCTCTATGTAATTTTATATTATTTAAGGTCTTCATTGTAAACTGTGCTCCAACCAACCATGCCAAGTTTTTACTACAATTAATATCGTAGATTACTCTTAAAATTTTCCAAAAAAAATTGAAGCTAACCAGGAATTCAGTACATCCAAAGCCACCGAAAGTTCTGAAAAATTCAAGTTCTTGATGTGCATCCGCATCCCGACAAAGTTGACATGGTTTTGTTAAAATTCAGAATAAAAATTACAATATTTCTTGTGTGGCATTCTCTTATTAATTAATCTCTGGTTTTAACTCAAACTAAATGACGAAGGTCATGCCCTTATCGACATCATATGTTTATTTAGGATAGAGTTCCGACGTCTACTATATTGGATGCATCTTGTTGTACTAATCTGTTTTGCTAGCAGGAGTTCCCAAATATCGGAAAAAAGTTTATGATAATTTTCCATGTGACATGAGTGTTTTGTCAATAAAGAATGTACGAAGTCTATGACTCAAAATGCTACAGTCTATTTTCAGACAAAGTGGACGACCATGCTCTTACTCGCGATTCCCAAGTTCCTTGATTTTTCAAGCTTCTTATTAATATTAAAACCTCGCCCACTTAAATTACTCAATTTACTAAGATTACTAATGTTCTTAGTGACAATAATGTTTTTCAATTTATAGGAACAGAAAAAATTCAATTTTCTAAGTGACAAACTCACGCTTCGAAAATTTGCATGTAGAACAAAAATTTGATTTGCATATAGAAAATTTTGACGTTGATTCGAAAACTATAAAAAATAAATGAAAAAAGTATTGCACGACGTCCTTTGACTTGTACTTATTTTCGTGAAAGATGATAATCATGAGAATTCACAATTTTCAAAAATAACAAAATCCTTCAATATATGTCCTCCGTGTGTAAAAATTCTTGGGCTTCAAGCCAAATGACAAGGGTAAATGGCCATACTTTGTGGTATTGTTTGATACCATACTTTGTAGGTGGGTGCATCTTGGCATGGTGAACAAAAATGCTGCTAAATAATGAAAGTTTCCTAGTTTTATGAACAAAAAACCATTTTGGAATTTCAAAATGAAATAATTAATGTTTTCCTTTACATTAAAGAAAGTCATATCTACATCATATACTTTATGTTGATGATCTCATATCCAAGAATTTGCATGCCGCCAAATTTTACCTTATGTTGAAAACAGTCGAAGAGGAAGTAGTATGAAGAGTATGGATCGATCAGTTGTGTGCTCTCTCGAGAAGGAGCCGAACCCGATTGTTTGCCCTACTTAATTTTAGGGTCCTTCGTGCTAAATGTACAAACCTCGATTTGTTTTCCCCTTTTTAGGTCCCTGATGTAAAATGTACTTGCATCGTCCATGTAAAATTCGAACCTAAAAGTATGTGGTAAATTTTAAACAAATTTAAACTTAGTTGGCACAACGAGTATGAACATTGTTGGATTTCAAGCCGAACGACCATGGTCATGGCGTTATCTACATCATCCTTTATGTTGATGATCCCATATCCAAGAATCTGCATGCTGCCATATATGGCCATATTTGGAAAACTATCAAAGAAAAAGTACTATGAAGAGTATGGCTCAATCAACTTCTCTCTCGAGAAGGAGCCGAACCCGACTGTTTTCCTTTCTTAATTTTAGGGTGCTTCATGCTAAAAGTTTGGTCCTCGATGTAATTTTCCATTTTTAGGCGTTCGATGTAAAATATACTCCCACCATTCGTGTAACATTTAAACCAAAAAGTAAGTGGTAAAATTTAAACAAAATTAACCTTAGTTGTCAATTAGTAGAAACATTTTTGGGTTTCAAGCCAGACGACCAAGGTCATGACCATATCTACATCATACTTTATGTCGATGACCTCAGACCCAAAAAATTATATGCCACCAAAATTGGCCACATTTCAAAAACAATCGAAGAGGAAGTAGTATGAAGAGTAAGTCTCGATTAGCTGCTCTCTCGAGAAGGACCCGACCCTATTGTTTTCCTTGCTTAATTTTAGGGTGCTTCGTGTGAAATGTATGGACCTTGATGTAATTTTTCCTTTTTTGGGAACTTGATGTAAAATGTACTCCCATCATCTAAGTAAGTGGTAAAATTTAAACGAATTTAAGCTTAGTTGTCAATGAGTGTGAACATGCTTGGATTTCCTGCCAAACGACCAACAAGGTCATGGCCATATCTACATCATAGTTTATACTGATGATCCCATATCCAAGAATTTGCATGCCTCCAAATTTGGTCATATTTTGAAAATAATTAAAGAGGAAGTAGTATGAAGAGTATGGATTAATCAACTCCTCTAACAAAAAGGAGTCGAACCCGACTATTTTCCGTGCTTAATTGAAGGGTCCTTTGTGCTAAATGTATGGACCTCGATGTGATTTTCCTTTGTTTATGTCCTTGATGTAAATGTACTCCCATCGTTAGTGTAAAATTTTAACTAGAGGAGTTTAACTAAATGCGATAGATTGATCTTAAAATGTTCCAAAAATCTTTCTAAGTTAACTAGGAATTCAGTGCATCGAAACCACCGAGAGTTTCTGAAAATTTAAGTTGTTAGCTATGCAAGAACTTGGAGTTATGGAGTTACCATACTTGGTAGAAGTACATGGGTGCATATTGTCATGGTGAACAATATTGACACTATTTTCCTCAAAAAAAAAATATTTCCACTAGGAGTTCCCCCTATTGAAAATAATCTGGGAGCTAGAAGAGACGGAGAGCACGCATGAGGTAGCATGAGAGCAGCGAAGAGGAGGATTTGAAGGTTGTCCGATGTTAGAGAAAATATGCGATGGGTTCTTGACACGAGGTACAGGGTGCAAACGTACGATGATGAGTAAGTAAACAAATTGTGCTTTCTCTCTCCTTCACTTCCTCATCACCATCCCCACACCCCGGTCGGATGATCTCTCCCTCGTACAATACGTGGCGATGTGCACATGCGTCGACTTGCCTTGTCGTTCCATTTCACACCCTGGGCGACCTACGTCTCGCTGGTTCAAAAGTGAAGAGCGTTTTTTTGTGTGTGAAGCAAGCAAGTACAATTGTATGGTATGTCTTAGCTTCTTGCTGGAGAGGGAGTGGACGAAACTATTTTTCTTTGCTTAATTTTAGGGGCCTTTTTGCTAAATGCTTGGACCTTTATGTAATTTTTTATTGTTTAAGGTCTTCGATGTAAATTGTACTCCCACCAACCATGCCAAATTTCTACTACTCCCTCTGATCCATATTACTTGTCACTAAAATGAATGTATCTAGACATGTTTTAATTCTAGATACATCCATTTTAATGACAAGTAATATGGATCGGAGGGAGTACAATTAAGCTCGGTAGTTTACTCTTAAATTTTTTCAAAAAAGTTTTGAAGCTAACCAGGAATTCAGTACATCCAAAGCCACCGAAAGTTCTGAAAAATTCAAGTTCTTGATGTGCATCCGCATCCCGACAAAGTTGACATGGTTTTGTTAACATTCAAAATAAAAAGTACAATATTTCTTGTGTGGTATTCTCTTATTAATTAATCTCTGGTTTTAACTCAAACTAAATGACGAAGGTCATGCCCTAATCGACATCATATGTTTACTTAGAATAGAGTTCCGACATCTGCTATATTGGGTGCATCTTGTTGTACTAATTTTTTATTGGGTGCATCTTTATGTACTAATTTGTTCCGACATCTACTATATTTAGAATAAAGTTTATGATAATTTTCCATGTGACATGAGTGTTTTGTCAATAAAGAATGTAAGAAGTCTATGACTCAAAATGCTACAGTCTATTTTCAGACAAAGTGGACGACCATGCTCTTACTCGCGATTCCCAAGTTCCTTGAGTTTTTAAGCTTCTTATTATTAGTGAAACCCCGCCCACTTAAATTACTAGATTTATTAAGATTACTGATATGTTGGAAACGTATCTATAATTTTTGATGGTCCATGCTTGTTTATTATCTACTTTGCTTTACTTATCTACACTTTGAGGTGATTTTTACATGTTTTCTGGTACTGACCTATTAACAAGTTGCAACAGTGCCAGATGCCTGTTTTCTGTTGTTTTTTGTTTCAAAAAAGTTAGTAAAGAAATATTTTCGGAATTGGACGGGACGAACGTCAAATCCAATAACTTTCCATGTGAAAAAACAAGTCCATAGGGGAGACGAAGAAGCGGGCCAGGGAGGCCAACCCCCCCCCTAGGTGTGGGGTCAGGTGGACCTGCGCCTGGGTAGGGTTTGCCTACCCTGGTCGCCTTCCGGACTCGCCCCTTCGCCTATAAGAAGCCCCCGATGCAGAAACACTCGGTACCTGATCAGAAATCCACGAAACGGTTTGTAGCCGCCGCCACCATCGTCCCTAGATCGGGGGGATCTTAAGTTCTTCCCGGCACCCTTCCGGAGGGGAGATCATCCCGGAGGCCTTCTCTCCGGTATGATTCGTGAGTAGTTCCACCTTGGACTAGGGGTCCATGTAGTAGCTAGATGGTTGTATCTCCTCCTTTGTGCTTTCATGTATAGATCTTGTGAGCTCCGTTCATGATCAAGATCTAATCTATTTGTAATCATGCATGTTGTGTTTGCGGGGATCCGATGGATATTGAGATTATTATGTTGGTTTGATTAATGGTTTTATCTTTATGATTCTATCATGTCTGTGTTGTTTGTGATCTTGCATGCTCTCCGTTGCTAGTGGTTATCTTGGCCAAGTAGTTGCTAGTGACTCCAAGAGGGAGTATTGATGCTCGATAGTGGGTTCATGCCTCTAGTTTCCAAGGGAAGTGACAGAAATCTGTTCGGTTGTAGATGTGTTGTTGCTACTAGGGAGAAAACAGCGGTCCCTTGTTCATGGAACATGTGGATTGTTTACCTTACACACTTTTCTTAAAGCAGTTGTATGTTGCTTGCAACTTAATACTGGAGGGGGTTCGGATGATAACCTGAAGGTGGACTTCTAGTCATAGATGCAGTTGGATTACGGTCTATGTATAATGTTGTATTGCCCAATCAACTTCATAGGATCTTGCTAGCTAGTAATTGCATTATCATGCCTTGCTCAGTTCCTGTCAATTGCACGGCTGTAATTTGTTTACCCTTCATGCCATGCTGTGTATCTAAGGATACCACCTCTAGTGAACTATGGACCCCGGTCCAATCTTTACCATTGATACATGTTCCACTGTTACTTGTTTACTTCCTGCAAACCATTACCTTCCACACCATACGTTTAATCCTTTGTTACAGCAAACCGGTGAGCTTGACAACCTCACTGATTCGTTGGGGCGAAGTCTTGAGTTTGTGTTGTGCAGGTCTCCATGTTGCCAGCAACACCTGTGTGACGTTTTCTTCCTCCTTCTGGTTCGATAACCTTGGTCTCTACTGAGGGAAACTTGCTGCTGTGCTCCATCACACCTTGCTCTTCGGGTTCCAACGAAGTGCTCCACATCAACACTTGGTGCACGCATCAAAAATTTCTGGCGCCGTTGCCGGGGAGGCTAAGGACGTCTTCACTAGGGGAGTCCTTCACTTCCTTTCTCTTTACTTTGTTTTTAGTTTGCTTAGATTCTTTTGCTTTGTTTTGTTTGCCTCTTTTCAAAAAATCCAAAAAAAATTAGACTAGTTTGGTTTGTTTGCCTTATTCAAAAACACAAAAAAAATTAGTTCTTGCTCTAGTTGCCACCGGGGTCTGCCTTTATTTCCCCTATGGTAGAAATCTCCACTTTTAAGCAAAAAAATGAAGAAAGTTTTAAGGAAGCTTGGTCTAGAATCTCCGCTTTCCAGAGGGAAACTGAGCTTGAGGTAAGCCTCAGCTTGGTTATTGATAGTTTCTACCACGGTATTGCTCTTCGTTATAGATATGCTCTGGATGCTGTGGCTGAAAAATATTTTTTGCTTTGTACTGAAGATGAAGCTGATGATGCTATAAGAAAATTAATCATGATCTATTGTACACCTGGCAAGTCTGATTCCTCTTTCACAAGTATTTTTTCTAGGTTGAACCATCTTGAGACTAGTATTACTGCCATTAATAGTTGCTATCACACTCTTAGGGCTTACCATGATTATGTCCCTATAAATTCTGAGCCTTCAAACTGGTTTCCCACAATTAAAGTCTCAATAAACACTACACTTTTTGATGCTCGTTGTGATATCATGTCTGAATTTTGTCTCATGCCTAAAGATATTTTTGATTCCTTGAGTCTTTGGGGGCTTATTGAAGGAGGAGAGGAAATCTCTCTTAGCAACAACGCCACTATATTACCCATTGGAATAGCTGAAGGTGTGTTTACAAAAATCTCAGGGAAAATGGTGTCTACTGATTATCTTGTTATTGAATGTGTAGCCAAAGGACGGATCACACTTGGAAGATCTCTACTGAAACACCTTGGGGCAGTAATAGACGTGGGAGGAGGCATCGTGCACTTTACTCCCCCGGTAAGCACTCATATCTTCCCTAAAAAGAAAAAGAAAGGTAAGAAAAGAGGGGCAATTCTTCATTTGAAAATACT
The DNA here is from genome assembly GCA_916181665.1 of Avena sativa. Taxonomy (NCBI): domain Eukaryota; kingdom Viridiplantae; phylum Streptophyta; class Magnoliopsida; order Poales; family Poaceae; genus Avena; species Avena sativa. Next base: position 231,177,662 of record OV702283.1, on the reverse strand, counting down.
TGATTCTTCTTGCTTCTTGTGCCTAACTTAAAGGCGTTAAAGAAAAGTACTTGTTGGGAGATAACTCAAGAGTTTCCTTGAGTCTTGGAAGTTATTACTACTGTAATAACCTCTCCTTATCCTTTTTGTTTGCTTTTTGTGCCAAGAATGACCTCTAATGAGGGGGACGTAAGATTTGGGGAGTTGTTGTCCCGAAACAGATTTCTGTCCTCCACCAAAAAAATTGGTGAGGAGGATCTGTAACTCGGATTAAGCTCAAATTTACTAATAAATCCCCCAGTATGTTGGCTAACTTTCGTTAGTTCAATACTTTTTTATGTGAGCAACAAAATATATTCGGAAAAATTCGTTTCTACCTGTTGGTCTGTTTTGACAGATTTCTGCCATTATTTGCATTTGCTTCTTATTGATTCCTTTTTGAGCTCTCTTCAGGTAAATTGAGTTTCTTTGAAGGAGTTACTACAGTAGCTTGTGTTTTTAGTGAAAACCTTGTTGTTCCAAAGCTTTGCCCGCGGTCTAATACCTTTTCAATAAGCTAATGTTGCTAATGAAGATTGTGTGAAGTTTTGTATGAAGGAAAAAATTCAGGTGTAGAGAGAGAATGATGCAATGAGATGAAGAATGGACAAAATCTCAAGCTTGGGGATGCCACCATGGTGTCACCCTAAGAAATATCCAAGAGGTACAAACGTCAAAGCTTGGGGATGCCCAAGGCATCCCCTTCTTCATCAATAAAAAGCTCAGGTCTATCTAGATACTTCACTTTTATTGTTTCATGCATAGTTGTGTTGTTCTTGGAGCGTCTTAGTTTTCTTTTTCTTTGCTTAGTTTGTTTAGTTTTCTTTAGTAGTTTGGACCCCCGCTCTCGATGTGTTGTTTTACAAATAAGTTTGCTTGGTGTTTGGAAAGTAGTAAGTTCTTGCTTGAAGTGCAAGAGGAGCTTGCATTGACTATGACTTAGACTTTAGCATGACATGCTAGGTGTTGTTTTTGCATTATGCTTAGTGATTATTGTTGTAGCATTTCTTGTTCCAAACAATTGGGATTGCTTAGTGTGCCTTGAAGAAACTATGCGTTGTTTTAGCATGCAAAAGCATAGTATTGTGGTATTCTCTTTTGATGTTTTGCTTGGGTTGACTTGGCACATGCTCACACCATGTTATGACTATGACAAGTCACCATTAGCCTCTATGATCATTTAGTCCTTGACTTGTAGTACCACTCTTTGCTTTGATTAGTTTGGTTTGTTGCATTGCATAATTATGGCCATTATTCCTCTCTTAGTTGGTTGCTCCCAGTCTTTTGCTAGCCTCCACTTGTATGAGTAAGTTCTACTCATGCTTCCAACTCCTAAGAAACCAAGTTATTCCAAAGTGTCCACTATAAACTCCTATGCATGGTGTGTTACACCATTCCAAGTATATTCTTGTTTTCAACCATCTTCCAATTAAAAACTATTTTGTTATGTGAAAACTTAGTGATTAAAGCCCTCACGAACTTGATGGCACACTTTATTCTTTGCCCCTAATAAACTTGAACCATTGAGGAAACTTTGTTGTATATGCTTACACTTATAAGTTGGGATTAGCAGAACCGTGTTGTCACAGGGAACGTTTTCAACATTGCACTTGTACTTTTTGTACTCCGTTGATATCATGATATTTTGTCTATGGATGTTACCGGTGTGAAATGAAGTGGGAACTTGTAAGTCCATGGAGTTTGTATTTTGTGTTAGAGAAACACCTGGGCCGCTAGCCTAAGCCATGCCTAATCATGGTGGAAACTTGCAGCATCACCATAATGAGCAATCTATGAAGAATCCTCAATAAAAAGCTATGCATATGGTAAATAAAAAGATTGCTGAGATGCTCATTGTCTGCTTGCCTTGTCATTTTGATTATGGGAAAGCTCCTGTACCATGTGCAAGGGGTACCCTGTTGGCGGTTCTCAATGATATGCAAATACTTACAGTGACAAGAACTTACCTGGGCCCTAAGTTGAGTATCCATGAGGTGTAGCCCTCATAGTCAAGGGACTTGAGATTGCCAACTTATACTTTGTCAAGCATATACTCCAGCTTTGCCACTTTAACCTTAACCACTTCAAGATGCTTATGATAGGGGCAATGAGGGCTGAAAGCTAATAAGTACCATAATTTTTGGAAGCTCTTTTTTAAACTTGTAATCCATGCTTCCTTTACAAAAAGGCCTTTCTTCCACCATTATTTGAGTCTCCACCTTCTACCTTTAGGCACCATTAAGAGAGCATAGTTGTCATTCAGTGTGCAATGTTCCAAAGCTTATTAATTGATGCATATTGTGTTATTACTTGTTCTTGTGCTACTTGTTTCTAGTCACCCTTGTGAACTTTGCAGGTGTCCTATGCATTTATATTGCTACTCTATGAGGGACAAGCTGACTGCCACTATGCTTTGTTTTCTGCATGTGAAACAAACAAACATTTTTCAATGCATATTATTCATGATCTTTTGTTTGTAGCTGGCCATGTTGCATGCATACTTACTATGTCCTATTATTAGAACTCCATCTTTCATGCACATGTTTAGAGTTCTTTGATACTATCTTTCGATGTTTGCAAATAGTTGGATCTTTATTGTGAGGGTGCATGTTCACCTCAAAAATTATTATTTTATCACTTACCTACTCAAGGACGAGTAGGAGTTAAGCTTGGGGATGCTGATACGTTGGAATCGTATCTATAATTTTTGATGCTCCATGCTTGTTTAGTATCTACTTTGATTTAATTGTCTACACTTTGAGGTGCTTTTTACATGTTTTCTGGTACTAACCTATTAACAAGTTGCAACAGTGCCAGATGCTTGTTTTCTGCTGTTTTTGGTTTCAGAAAGTTAGTAAAGAAATATTTTTGGAATTGGACGGGACGAACGTCAAATCCAATAACTTTCCATGGGCAAAAAGAAGTCCATAGGGGAGACGGAGAAGCGGGCCAGGGAGGCCACCCCCCCTCCCCCCCAAGTGTGGGGTCAGGTGGACCTGCGCCTGGGTAGGGTTTTCCTACCCTGGTCGCCTCCCGGACTCGCCCCTTCGCCTATAAGAAGCCCCCGATGAAGAAACTCTCGGTACCTGATCAGAAATCCACGAAACGGTTTGTAGCCGCCGCCACCATCGTCCCTAGATCGGGGGGATCTTAAGTTCTTCCCGGCACCCTTCCAGAGGGGAGATCATCCCGGAGGCCTTCTCTCCGGTATGATTCGTGAGTAGTTCCACCTTGGACTACGGGTCCATGTAGTATCTAGATGGTTGTATCGCCTCCTTTGTGCTTTCATGTATAGATCTTGTGAGCTCCGTTCATGATCAAGATCTAATCTATTTGTAATCATGCATGTTGTGTTTGCGGGCATCCGATGGATATTGAGATTGTTATGTTGATTTGATTAATGGTTTTATCTTTATGATTCTATCATGTCTATGTTGTTTGTGATCTTGCATGCTCTCCGTTGCTAGTGGTTATCTTGGCCAAGTAGTTGCTAGTGACTCCAAGAGGGAGTATTGATGCTCGATAGTGGGTTCATGCCTCTAGTTTCCAAGGGAAGTGACAGAAATCTATTCGGTTGTAGATGTGTTGTTGCTACTAGGGAGAAAACAGCGGTCCCTTGTTCATGGAACATGTGGATTGTTTACCTTACACACTTTGCTTAAAGCAGTTGTCTGTCTTGCAATTTAATACTGGACGGGGTTCGGATGATAACCTGAAGGTGGACTTCTAGTCATAGATGCAGTTGGATTACGGTCTATGTATAATCTTGTATTGCCTAATCAACTTCATAGGATCTTGCTATCTAGTAATTGCATTATCATGCCTTGCTCAGTTCCTGTAACATCCCTAAAATCATGATTTCAAAGATTTCATATCATTCATGCATGCATATAGAATTGAGATCAATTACAAACTCATTTCAGAAAACAGAAGCACATAGTGCTATCATTTTATGTGAGCAAACTGAAATCAAATGGCCATCCCCATTTGAGAGCTTGAATGTTTTAAACCAAGATTGTTTGTCTCCCTTGTTGATTGGTTTGAGTGTGGAGTTAGAACAAAATTTTACAAAATAAAAATGGGTTCAAAACCATTTTCAAATCTTTTGCAAACCAAGTGCTAAGTCACTGTTATTTTATCTTTCCAAAAATGACCAAGCCAATTCAAAGTGACCACATGGTTTTATGCCAAGTTTTGTGACTATTGCACACTGCAAAAATCCCAAAAATATTTGAATTCAAAAGGAGTTTGAAATCATTTGAAAACCATTCCTGAAAATCATTCTGGAAAAAGAAAAGGGAATAAGAAATGGAAAAGGGCCGGCGCCAGGAATTGAGCCCAACAGCAAAACCGGCCCAGCTAGCCCACCCAGCTCCCCTCTCTCTCTCGCACGCGCGGACGCACCCAGCAAGTCGCTGACACCCAGACCCCACTCCCCTCTGTTCTGTTCGCTGACGAGCGGGCCTTCTCCACGTCAGCGTCATCTTCCCCAAATTTCTCGCGCGCAGACACCGCTCCGCCGTTACCACCGTGCAATGACACCACGATTAAAACTCGCTTAAATTCCATTGATTCAGAGTGCAATCCTCGCCCCGCTTCTGGCTACTTAAACCCCTCGCCTCCGCGGTCATTCCCCCCCCCCCCCCACTTTCCTCGCTCACTCCGCCACCAGGCTGCGCGCATTCGACCTCGAAACCCCGCAGCACCGACGACCTCCGGCGACTGATTCCGGTGAGCTTTGACCGCCCCCCTTTCTCTGGTTCAAACTATCGTGCCCAGCGTGATCTCGTGCATCTCCTGATAATCTTCGCTTGCCTGCTCGTGACCCAGGACGCCGTCCCCGTTCGTGCCCGCAACCGACTGAGCCGCCGCTCAACTCTGGCGACCAATTACGGTAAGCAGAGCGCGCCCCTTGCCCCCTCTTGCATACGAGGATGTTCGCCACTGTTTTGCGCGTCTCCTAATCCATATGGTACATGCTAGGGCGACGCAAAACCTCGGCAACTACATCGTCTGCAACCTCCCGACGCCGTGCACGACTCCGACGAGCTCCAGCAGCCCCTGCCGTGCGCCCCTTGCCAAGCCACCTCCACGTTGAGCTTCGCCTCGACCCTGCGATTCTGGTGAGCACACTCTTTCCTCCCCGGGCGACCTAGAACGCCGGCACCGCCACGGACAGATCGCTCCGCCGCTCGCCGTCCCCGCGCGTCGCCAGACCTTGGTCATTTGATCAAGAGCCGTTGGATCTAGATCCAACGCGTGCGATAGAACCACTTAGCGAAGCGTTACGTTTTGATCTGAACCGTGCATCGCCACTTAGATCCTACGACTCGCGTGCGTGATCCAACGCGAACCGGTACGCGCCAGTAAGATTAAGACGCGTGGCTAGGGTTTAGTTTAAAACAGAATTTGAATCAGATTTATATCCAAATTTGATTTGCTTGTAACTTTTGATTTCCACGTTAGTTTTTAGCAAATTTTATACCGTTGGAATCAGGGAGACAAGCCCTTTCTGTTTATGCAATGTGTTTAGTGTTTAGTTTCTGTTAAAATGACTTTTTTTGCAGAAACTTGTTTAGGACTATTTTGAGTATAGAAATTGTTTAGGAAATTGTTTTAGTGTCAAATAAACTTGGTTTAGCAAGTTTTTGACTTGTTTATGATTCAGTACTATGCACTTTCTTGGTTGAGTTTCCAAAATCATCACTTATCATCTTGCATGCATGCATATATATTTTTGCTTTTATATGACTTGTATGTGATTGTGGTTATATTCTTTGTGTAGACTTTGGTGCTAGTGATTGTGATTGTGAAGAGTGCTACTCTCCCAACTACCAAGGCAAGTGGTACTTCATGAATATGTCTATCCCTATATTTTTATACAAGCATTAGAAATATTTTGCTAAGTCTTGCATGTTACTATTTTTGCCAAATTCCATGTTGGGAAATCCTAAGTAGTTGTAGAATTGCTAGGAAATTTCTAAGATAAGATACTATCTATGTCATGCTTAGCCTAGCTAGTAGCAAACAAGGGTTGGTAAAATATATACATGCTATGATGAAAATATTTCTAAGTCTATGGACTTATGTTTTTTTTAATAAAACAACTAAGTCAATGAATCACCTGGGTGGAATGGGACTTGATTGGTGGTTTTTGGTTGAGTGGTTACACAAGGCCCATGGCTATGGTTCACCTTGTGTATCTCACTTGTGGAAAGCCACCCAGGAACAAAGGGATTTTAGAGGCCAAGTGTTGAGAAGCTTCTAGTGCAGCCACTTGGCAATATGGGCTCTGCCTGGATCACATAGGTTGCTAGAACTTAGTCATTTGGACAGATGGTGGTAGTGGGATGATAGGTTGGAACGCGTCCATTTGGCTAAGGGAAGGCTTCTGAAAGGTCCTGTCTTGGTGAAACCAAGTCTGGTGGGGAAAGTGCACAACCTCTGCAGATGGAAAAATCTAAGTACTTAGCCAAGTCCATGGCAATGGACAACTTGAGCATCAAGGCATGGAAGCTATCAAGAATCTCATCATTCCAACTTCTAAGTAAAACTTGTGGGTGAACAAGGGTGAAGGACCCCAATGTCTATTGGTGGTTTCTTGGGAAAAGTTTTGACAAAGAAAAACTTAGTGATTTCAACTAATAGGAAAAACCTATTTTGAGCAAAGCAAGCCAAGCTACACTTAGACAAATTGCATATAGTAATATAGTCCACTTAAAATTTACTATGGTATCACTTTCCAATACTATTCCAAAGTATTGACCCACTGTGGCTGTAACTTGTGATGTTGCAGGTTACTCTGATGAGGATTAGGTGTCATGAGTCTACACTCAACATGTTTTCCTGTGGCACATGAAGATGAAGACTTATATTTATTTACTTATTCAAACTCTTGTATTAGGCCTGTGGCCTTGATTTGTAAGGACTATGTTATCTCTGGAATGGATGTAATAAATGACCTTTGTATCTGTGTACTTCATCTTAAACTGTGGATGCTAGCAATGATCCAGGGACTAGCATTGCAATCACAGGGATCCTTTTCCTTTACAAAGGAGGGATTTTACAAATGGTATCAGAGCACTGTGTTGCCTGTAGGATTATGACCCTAGGATTGGAAACCACTAAGGAAAAAATTTCAACTACTTCTACACTTGTCTATTCTTCTCGTAAACTTTTCTAATCTTCTCTCTCATCTCTATTTGTAGATGAACTCCATCAACGAAGCCGTAAGGAAAGGACCACTCATGACAATGACTTTGGAGTGTGAGACAGAATTCCCCAAGGCTCTCAAGGACCTCATGGTTGCATTAGAGATATAAGGTGCATCTGTGTACAAGGGTTTTCCAGTGATGGATGAAGGAGCGGAATACTGGTGGGTGCAACTTCACTTGTATAAAAACAAGGAAGACAACCATCAGGAAAAAGGATTCTGCATGTTCACCAATTTAGTGGTGCACCCTACATTCTTTGAATCAGCAAGGGATGCAGCTTGGAAGACCATCAAAGAACTTGGTGACAGAGTCAAGTGCAGAATGCTCAACCTCCAAAATGATCTAAGGAAGGAGAAGGAACATACCCAAGAGTTGGAAGCTACCAAACAAACCTTAAGAGAAGACATTATAGACTTAGTGATGGAATCATGTGAGCATGATAGGATAATTGCTTCTAGGAACATTGTGTTAGCCAACAGATCCAAGGAGATAGGATTGTAAACGTACTTCGTTAGTTGGACCACCACCTATCACCCTATTTTCCAAAATGTTGCTTAAAATAAGATTGAACCTTGGTTGTTGTAATGGTTTCATGTATGCATGACTTGTGTGTTTTGGCTTCCCAAGGATGTGTATGTGATGTTATGTCTTTTGTTTTATCTTGATTTGTGTTGTTCTAACTTTTCTATCTTATAAATAGATGCCTATTACCATCAGCACTGTTGAGGAGTTCCAGGTTACCCGCTTTGGTCCTCGTATCGTTGATCTTACCACCTTGCTCAATCTCCCTCTTCCCACCATCATGGTGCATCCCCTCACCAAGTTTGAGAGGAAGGATCTCTGGGGCTTCAAGGTGAACCAGCCCGGACGCCAGACAGAGCCTACTACGGAGGCCATCATCTTCAAGCTTATGCACAATGACAGGGAGAGAGGCCTTGAGGTAGTGATGCAGGATCTGATAGGACGTCTGCTAGGACGACACTCCCGACAGGTTAGAGGCACCCACTTTCACGTCTTCGGAAGACGTGATGAGGATGGAGAGTCCATCGACTTCGAGGACGATTCGAGGGACGCAGCAGAGCCGATACGCATGTACCTCCAGGACTTAGAGTCTCTCATTAGGCACGTGGACACGGACAGGACCAATGTCATGCTCAGCAACGATGAGCTCCAGGTGCAGCTTCGCGAGAAGGACAAGCTCTTCGCGCAGCAGGACGAGATAGTCAAGGAAATGGAGGCGAAATTCGAGACCCAGGATAGGAAGTTCAAGAGTTAGGAGAAGCGTGTCCAGGATAGGAACAAGAAGATCCGGGACATGACTGAAGAACTACAGTCCAAGGACTTCGAGCTAGAGCAGCAGCAGTCGGTGATCGAGAGGCTTCGTTCCCAGAAGAGGGCTCTCAAGGCCAAGATAGAGTCCTTGACCACTACCATCGAGGAGAACAAGGCCGCGATGGAGAACGCAGGTCTTACCTTTGTCGAGGAGGAGATTGATGCCGATGAGTAGACTTGACTACTCGTTTATCTTTTATTATCATACTTGTTATTTGAGAACTTGTTATTGGACCATCCGACATGTGGATGGCTTGCTACTTGTGTGTTTTACCTTATGAACTTGTTATCTTGTTGTTGAACTTTTATCTTGTGTTGCATGCTTATGTTTTCTTATGTGATGTAATGTGCATGAAAGCATCTATGGGTATCTCATTCTTATCTCTATTTGAACAAACCACAGATGCCTCCCTGTCGTGCAAACCCCAACCCCAACAACAACAACAACATCACTCCAGAAATGCAGCAAATGATGAATGCTCAAACACAACTGATGCAGATGATGACAACATTCATCCAGAACCAAAACAATAACAACAACAACAACAACAATAACAACAACAACAACAACCCTCCGGGCTTTGATATGCTTACCAGATTCTTGAGACTGAGGCCAGCAAAGTTCTCAGGAACGACTGATCCCATGGTGGCCAATGATTGGCTACGCTCAGTAAACAAGGACTTGGTAACCGTGGGCTGCACGGATGCTGAAAAGGTCAGATTTGCAGCACATCTGCTGGAAGGGCCAGCCGCCACTTGGTGGGACAACTTCCAAATCACCACTCCCATAGATGAAGTGACATGGGCTATCTTTGAGGATGGCTTTCGCACTGCTCATATCTCATCAGGAGTGATGAGTCTGAAAAAGAAAGAGTTCCACAATCTGAAGCAGCACCACCGTAGCGTGGCTGAATACATTGAAGAGTTCAACAATCTGGCGCGTTATGCACCGGATGAAGTTGACACTGATGCCAAGAGAAAGGAAAAATTTCTTGAAGGCTTGAATGATGATCTGAATCTGCAATTGGCTGTGGCATATGTTCCCACTTATCAGTCGCTCTGTGACAAAGCTGCAATATTGGAGAACAAAATGAAGCAAGTCGAGAGTAGAAAGAGAAAGCACTCCGACAAGCACAGCTCGGGATCGTCTCACAAACGATCTCACTATGATGACAGCGGAAGCTCAGGATCCCACAAGCATGGGAAATTCAACAAGCACCACAACCACAACCGTCATGACAACAAGCATCATCACAGTCATGACAATGACAAGTACAAGAACCACAAGAGTGGACATAAGAGCCACCATAGTGGTAATGGTAGTGGAAGTGGAAGTCAGCCTGTTAAAAGAGACATCAGCCAGGTTGAATGCTTCAAATGCAAGAAGATGGGGCATTATGCAAATGAGTGCCCTGAAAATAAAGTTGAAGGACCTATCAAGCCCAACCCTTTCCAGAAACGACAGGTGAACCACATCAATGTGGAGGAGGTCTATGAGGAGCCTGATGCTGTTGCTGGTAAGTTCAGACTCAATTCTATTCCAGCATTTGTACTCTTTGATACTGGTGCATCTCATTCATTCATATCAAGAGCATTTGTTGAAATAAATGAAATACCGGTAGAAACTATTGGGTGTCCTATAAAAGTAAGTTCTCCTGGTGGAGAAATGATAGTGAATTCGGGATGTCATGATCTAGTCATAGAATTTGGGAAGTATAAGTTTCCCGTTAACTTGATAATTCTAAACTCCCAAGGATTGGATGTCATTCTAGGAATGGACTGGATGACTAAGTACAAAGGAGTGATAGATTGTGCCAACCATACTGTCTCACTTACAACTCCAGAAAATAAAAGGATCAGATTCAAGACCAGTTTTGAAGCAAAAAAGGAGTATGCTTAATTCTCTTAAGGGGGTTAGCATGGACAGTGTGCCAATCGTGAGTGAGTATCCGGATGTGTTTCCGGAAGAATTACCGGGAATGCCACCCGATAGAGATGTGGAATTTCTTATAGATTTGGTACCAGGGTCTGGACCAATAGCAAAGAGACCATATAAAATGTCAGTTGATGAACTGAAAGAACTCAAGAAGCAACTTGGAGAACAGTTGCAGAAAGGATTTATTCAACCAAGTTCTTCATCTTGGGGAGCCCCAGTTTTGTTCGTGGAGAAGAAAGATAGAAGTCAAAGGTTATGCATAGATTACCGGTCACTCAACGAGGTAACTATCAAGAACAAATATCCTTTGCCTAGAATCAATGACTTGTTTGATCAGCTAGAAGGAACATGTGTGTTCTCAAATATTGATCTCCGGTCAGGATATTATCAACTCAAAATAAGGAAACAAGACATACCTAAAACAGCTTTCACTACAAGGTATGGATTGTATGAGTATACCGTAATGCCTTTCGGTTTGACCAATGCTCCAGCATACTTCATGAATATGATGAACAAAGTGTTCATGGAATTTCTTGACAAGTTTGTTGTCGTTTTCATCGATGACATCTTAGTCTACTCCAAGAGCAAAGAAGAACATGAAGGACACTTGTGTTTGATACTTGAGAAATTAAGAGAGCATAAACTTTATGCCAAATTCAGCAAGTGTGAGTTCTGGTTGGAGGAGGTTGGATTTCTTGGTCATGTTATGACAAAGGATGGTGTAGCAGTTGATCCTGCTAAGGTTTCAGCTGTGACTGAATGGGAATCTCCCAAATCCGTGAAAGAAGTTCGTAGTTTCCTTGGCTTAGCAAGTTACTACAGAAGGTTCATTGAAAATTTCTCTAAGGTAGCTAAGCCCATGACTGAATTGTTAAAGAAAGACAAGAAGTTTGCTTGGTCTGAAGGTTGTGAACTCAGCTTTTAGGAATTGAAGAAGAGACTTGTGACAGCACCAGTCTTGTGTCTGCCAGACTTGGAAAAAGATTTCCAAGTATATTGTGATGCATCTCATCAAGGGTTGGGTGCGGTACTTATGCAAGACGGTAAAGTTGTGGCTTATGCCTCGAGACAACTCAAAACTCATGAAGTAAACTATCCTACTCATGATTTAGAGTTATCCTCTGTCGTCCATGCACTCAAAACATGGAGACACTATCTTTTGGGAAAGCGTTGTGAAGTGTTCATGGATCACAAAAGTTTGAAGTATATCTTCACCCAGAAGGAAATTAATATGAGACAAAGAAGATGGCTAGAACTTATCAAAGACTACGACCGAAGTTTGCAATACCATCCCGGTAAAGCAAATGTTGTAGCAGATGCTCTAAGCCGTAAGGTTTTTGTGAATGGCCTTACCAAAGGAGAATTTCCAGATGATCTGTGTACCCAATTTAGGAAACTCAGATTGGAGATTGTGCCTGAAGGACATCTCATGTCTTTGGATGTTCAACCCACTTTGTTGGACAAGATCAAAGAAGCCCAGAAGATTGATAAATAAATCGAAGAGATTAAAGGAAAGATTAGCTTGGGAAAAGCCAAAGGATTCCATGAAGACGAACAGGGTACTTTATGGCATGGGAAACGTATCTGTGTTCCACAAGATCCGGACCTGCGGAAACTGATTTTGCAAGAAGCACATAACTCTCTGTATTCCATTCATCCGGGTAACACCAAAATGTACATGGACATGAAAGAAAGATTTTGGTGGAATAACCTCAAGAAGGACATCGCCGAACATATTGCCTTGTGTGATGTGTGTAGTAGAGTGAAAGCGGAGCATCAGAAACCAGCAGGTTTGCTTCAACCACTACCTATTCCTGATTGGAAGTGGGACAAAATTGGTATGGATTTCATTACCGTATTACCAAGGACCAGGTCAGGATATGATTCCATATGGGTAGTAGTGGATCGCCTAACTAAAGTGGCTCATTTCATACCCGTGAAGACAACCTATACAAGTGCTAAGTTAGCCAAAATCTACATGAGTAGAATTGTATGTCTACACGGAGTGCCCAAGAGTATTGTGTCTGATAGGGGAACCCAATTCACTTCCCATTTTTGGAGACAGCTACATGAGTCATTGGGAACGAGGTTGGAATTCAGTGCTGCTTTTCATCATCAAACTGATGGACAAACAGAAAGAACTAATCAGATTCTTGAAGACATGTTGAGGGCATGTGCCTTAGACTATGGAGCCAGTTGGGACGAAAGTCTGCCTTACGCAGAATTTTCTTATAACAACAGCTATCAAGCCAGCATTGAGATGGCACCGTTTGAGTTTCTCTACGGAAGAAAATGTACCACCCCATTGTTATGGAATGGTGTGGGAGAAAGAAGTTTATTCAGGCCAGATCTTATCAAAGAAGCCGAAGAGAAGGTCAAGTTGGTTAAGGACAGGTTGAAGATAGCACAGTCCCGACAGAAAAGCTACGCAGATCCTAAGCGTAGAGAAGTCACCTACGAAGTTGGTGATAGAGCCTATCTTAGAGTGTCACCACTTCGTGGGGTGAAAAGGTTCGGAGTCAAAGGAAAATTGGCACCAAGATATGTTGGGCCATTCAAGATTTTGAGTCGCAAAGGAGAAGTTGCATATGAAATTAAATTGCCTGAATCTCTGTCAGCTGTCCATAATGTGTTTCATGTGAGTCAGCTTAAGAAATGTCACCCAGAAATGGAAGAAACTTCTTTGAAGGATACTATACCTTTGGAGGAAGTTCAACTAGAAAGTGATCTCACTTATGAAGAGAAACCTATCAAGATTCTTGAAACTGCAGAAAGAGTCACAAGGACTAAGACTATCAAGTTTTGCAAAGTGCAGTGGAATCATCATTCCGAAGAGGAAGCAACATGGGAAAGAGAAGATGACCTTCGGAAAGACCACCCTCACCTATTTGCTAGCCAATCCGAATCTCGAGGGCGAGATTCACCTTAAGGGGGTTAGATTTGTAACATCCCTAAAATCATGATTTCAAAGATTGCATATCATTCATGCATGCATATAGAATTGAGATCAATTACAAACTCATTTCAGAAAACAGAAGCACATAGTGCTATCATTTTATGTGAGCAAACTTAAATCAAATGGCCATCCCCATTTGAGAGCTTGAATGTTTTAAACCAAGATTGTTTGTCTCCCTTGTTGATTGGTTTGAGTGTGGAGTTAGAACAAAATTTTACAAAATAAAAATGGGTTCAAAACCATTTTCAAATCTTTTGCAAACCAAGTGCTAAGTCACTGTTATATTATCTTTCCAAAAATGACCAAGCCAATTCAAAGTGACCACATGGTTTTATGCCAAGTTTTGTGACTATTGCACACTGCAAAAATCCCAAAAAGATTTGAATTCAAAAGGAGTTTGAAATCATTTGAAAACCATTCCTGAAAATCATTTTGGAAAAAGAAAAGGGAATAAGAAATGGAAAAGGGCCGGCGCCAGGAATTGAGCCCAACAGCAAAACCGGCCCAGCTAGCCCACCCGGCTCCCCTCTCTCTCTCTCGCTCGCGCGGACGCACCCAGCAAGTCGCTGACACCCAGACCCCACTCCCCTCTGTTCTGTTCGCTGACGAGCAGGCCCTCTCCACGTCAGCGTCGTCTTCCCCAAATTTCTCGCGCGCAGACACCGCTCCGCTGTTACCACCGTGCAGTGACGCCGCGATTAAAACTCGCTTAAATTCCATTGATTCAGCGCGCAATCCTCGCCCCGCTTCTGGCTACTTAAACCCCTCGCCGCCGCGGTCATTTCCCCCCACTTTCCTTGCTCACTCCGCCACCAGGCTGCGCACATTCGACCTCGAAACCCCGCAGCACCGGCGACCTTCGGCGACTGATTCCGGTGAGCTTCGACCGCCCCCCTTTCTCTGGTTCAAACTATCGTGCCCAGCGTGATCTCGTGCATCTCCTGATAATCTTCTCTTGCCTGCTCGTGACCCAGGACGCCGTCCCCGTTCGTGACCGCAACCGACCGAGCCGTCGCTCAACTCCGGCGACCAATTACGGTAAGCAGAGCGCGCCCCTTGCCCCCTCTTGCATACGAGGATGTTCGCCACTTTTTTGCGCGTCTCCTAATCCATCTGGTACGTGCTAGGGCGATGCGAAATCTCGGCAACTACATCGTCTGCAACCTCCCGACGCCGTGCACGACTCCGACGAGCTCCAGCAGCCCCTGTCGTGCGCCCCTTGCCAAGCCACCTCCACGTTGAGCTTCGCCTCGACCCTGCGATTCTGGTGAGCACACTCTTTCCTCCCCGGGTGACCTCGAACGCCGGCACCGCCACGGACAGATCGCTCCGCCGCTCGCCGTCGCCGCGCGCCGCCAGACCTTGGTCGTTTGATTAAGAGCCATTGGATCTAGATCCAACGCGTGCGATAGAACCACTTAGCGAAGCGTTACATTTTGATCTGAACCGTGCATCGCCACTTAGATCCTACGGCTCACGTGCGTGATCCAACGCGAACCGGTACGCGCCAGTAAGATTAAGACGCGTGGCTAGGGTTTAGTTTAAAAACAGAATTTGAATCAGATTTATATCCAAATTTGATTTGCTTGTAACTTTTGATTTCCACGTTAGTTTTTAGCAAATTTTATACCGTTGGAATCAGGGAGACAAGACCTTTCTGTTTATGCAATGTGTTTAGTGTTTAGTTTCTGTTAAAATGACTTTTTTTGCAGAAACTTGTTTAGGACTATTTTGAGTATAGAAATTGTTTAGGAAATTGTTTTAGTGTCAAATAAACTTGGTTTAGCAAGTTTTTGACTTGTTTATGATTCAGTACTATGCACTTGCTTGGTTGAGTTTCCAAAATCATCACTTAGCATCTTGCATGCATGCATATATATTTTTGCTTGTATATGACTTGTATGTGATTGTGGTTATATTCTTTGTGTAGACTTTGGTGCTAGTGGTTGTGATTGTGAAGAGTGCTACTCTCCCAACTACCAAGGCAAGTGGTACTTCATGAATATGTCTATCCCTATATTTTTATACAAGCATTAGAAATATTTTGCTAAGTCTTGCATGTTACTATTTTTGACAAATGCCATGTTGGGAAATCCTAAGTAGTTGTAGAATTGCTAGGAAATTTCTAAGATAAGATACTATCTATGCCATGCTTAGCCTAGCTAGTAGCAAACAAGGGTTGGTAAAATATATACATGCTATGATGAAAATATTTCTAAGTCTATGGACTTATGTTTTTTTTAATAAAACAACTAAGTCAATGAATCACCTGGGTGGAATGGGACTTGATTGGTGGTTTTTGGTTGAGTGGTTACACAAGGCCCATGGCTATGGTTCACCTTGTGTATCTCACTTGTGGAAAGCCACCCAGGAACAAAGGGATTTTAGAGGCCAAGTGTTGAAAAGCTTCTAGTGCAGCCACTTGGCAATATGGGCTCTGCCTGGATCACATAGGTTGCTAGAACTTAGTCATTTGGACAGATGGTGGTAGTGGGATGATAGGTTGGAACGCGTCCATTTGGCTAAGGGAAGGCTTCTGAAAGGTCCTGTCTTGGTGAAACCAAGTCTGGTGGGGAAAGTGCACAACCTCTGCAGATGGAAAAATCTAAGTACTTAGCCAAGTCCATGGCAATGGACAACTTGAGCATCAAGGCATGGAAGCTATCAAGAATCTCATCATTCCAACTTCTAAGTAAAACTTGTGGGTGAACAAGGGTGAAGGACCCCAATGTCTATTGGTGGTTTCTTGGGAAAAGTTTTGACAAAGAAAAACTTAGTGATTTCAACTAATAGGAAAAACCTATTTTGAGCAAAGCAAGCCAAGCTACACTTAGCCAAATTGCATATAGTAATATAGTCCACTTAAAATTTACTATGGTATCACTTGCCAATACTATTCCAAAGTATTGACCCACTGTGGCTGTAACTTGTGATGTTGCAGGTTACTCTGATGAGGATTAGGTGTCATGAGTCTACACTCAACATGTTTTCCTGTGGCACATGAAGATGAAGACTTATATTTATTTACTTATTCAAACTCTTGTATTAGGCCTGTGGCCTTGAGTTGTAAAGACTATGTTATCTCTAGAATGGATGTAATAAATGACCTTTGTATCTGTGTACTTCATCTTAAACTGTGGATGCTAGCAATGATCCAGGGACTAGCATTGCAATCACAGGGATACTTTTCCTTTACAAAGGAGGGATTTTACAAATGGTATCAGAGCACTGTGTTGCCTGTAGGATTATGACCCTAGGATTGGAAACCACTAAGGAAAAAATTTCAACTACTTCTACACTTGTCTATTCTTCTCGTAAACTTTTCTAATCTTCTCTCTCATCTCTATTTGTAGATGAACTCCATCAACGAAGCCGTAAGGAAAGGACCACTCATGACAATGACTTTGGAGTGTGAGACAGAATTCCCCAAGGCTCTCAAGGACCTCATGGTTGCATTAGAGATACAAGGTGCGGCTGTGTACAAGGGTTTTCCAGTGATGGATGAAGGAGCGGAATACTGGTGGGTGCAACTTCACTTGTATAAAAACAAGGAAGACAACCATCAGGAAAAAGGATTCTGCATGTTCACCAATTCAGTGGTGCACCCTACATTCTTTGAATCAGCAAGGGATGCAGCTTGGAAGACCATCAAAGAACTTGGTGACAGAGTCAAGTGCAGAATGCTCAACCTCCAAAATGATCTAAGGAAGGAGAAGGAACATACCCAAGAGTTGGAAGCTACCAAACAAACCTTAAGAGAAGACATTATAGACTTAGTGATGGAATCATGTGAGCATGATAGGATAATTGCTTCTAGGAACATTGTGTTAGCCAACAGATCCAAGGAGATAGGATTGTAAACGTACTTCGTTAGTTGGACCACCACCTATCACCCTATTTTCCAAAATGTTGCTTAAAATAAGATTGAACCTTGGTTGTTGTAATGGTTTCATGTATGCATGACTTGTGTGTTTTGGCTTCCCAAGGATGTGTATGTGATGTTATGTCTTTTGTTTTATCTTGATTTCTGTTGTTCTAACTTTTCTATCTTATAAATAGATGCCTATTACCATCAGCACTGTTGAGGAGTTCCAGGTTACCCGCTTTGGTCCTCGTATCGTTGATCTTACCACCTTGCTCAATCTCCCTCTTCCCACCATCATGGTGCATCCCCTCACCAAGTTTGAGAGGAAGGATCTCTGGGGCTTCAAGGTGAACCAGCCCGGACGCCAGACAGAGCCTACTACGGAGGCCATCGTCTTCAAGCTTATGCACAATGACAGGGAGAGAGGCCTTGAGGTAGTGATGCGGGATCTGATAGGACGTCTGCTAGGACGACACTCCCGACAGGTTAGAGGCACCCACTTTCACGTCTTCGGAAGACGTGATGAGGATGGAGAGTCCATCGACTTCGAGGACGATTCGAGGGACGCAGCAGAGCCGATACGCATGTACCTCCAGGACTTAGAGTCTCTCATTAGGCACGTGGACACGGACAGGACCAATGTCATGCTCAGCAACGATGAGCTCCAGGTGCAGCTTCGCGAGAAGGACAAGCTCTTCGCGCAGAAGGACGAGATAGTCAAGGAAATGGAGGCGAAATTCGAGACCCAGGATAGGAAGTTCAAGAGTCAGGAGAAGCGTGTCCAGGATAGGAACAAGAAGATCCGGGACATGACTGAAGAACTGCAGTCCAAGGACTTCGAGCTAGAGCAGCAGCAGTCGGTGATCGAGAGGCTTCGTTCCCAGAAGAGGGCTCTCAAGGCCAAGATAGAGTCCTTGACCACTACCATCGAGGAGAACAAGGCCGCGATGGAGAACGCAGGTCTTACCTTTGTCGAGGAGGAGATTGATGCCGATGAGTAGACTTGACTACTCGTTTATCTTTTATTATCATACTTGTTATTTGAGAACTTGTTATTGGACCATCCGACATGTGGATGGCTTGCTACTTGTGTGTTTTACCTTATGAACTTGTTATCTTGTTGTTGAACTTTTATCTTGTGTTGCATGCTTATGTTTTCTTATGTGATGTAATGTGCATGAAAGCATCTATGGGTATCTCATTCTTATCTCTATTTGAACAAACCACAGATGCCTCCCTGTCGTGCAAACCCCAACCCCAACAACAACAACAACATCACTCCAGAAATGCAGCAAATGATGAATGCTCAAACACAACTGATGCAGATGATGACAACATTCATCCAGAACCAAAACAATAACAACAACAACAACAACAACAACAATAACAATAACAACAACAACAACAACCCTCCGGGCTTTGATATGCTTACCAGATTCTTGAGACTGAGGCCAGCAAAGTTCTCAGGAACGACTGATCCCATGGTGGCCAATGATTGGCTACGCTCAGTAAACAAGGACTTGGTAACCGTGGGCTGCACGGATGCTGAAAAGGTCAGATTTGCAGCACATCTGCTGGAAGGGCCAGCCGCCACTTGGTGGGACAACTTCCAAATCACCACTCCCATAGATGAAGTGACATGGGCTATCTTTGAGGATGGCTTTCGCACTGCTCATATCTCATCAGGAGTGATGAGTCTGAAAAAGAAAGAGTTCCACAATCTGAAGCAGCACCACCGTAGCGTGGCTGAATACATTGAAGAGTTCAACAATCTGGCGCGTTATGCACCGGATGAAGTTGACACTGATGCCAAGAGAAAGGAAAAATTTCTTGAAGGCTTGAATGATGATCTGAATCTGCAATTGGCTGTGGCATATGTTCCCACTTATCAGTCGCTCTGTGACAAAGCTGCAATATTGGAGAACAAAATGAAGCAAGTCGAGAGTAGAAAGAGAAAGCACTCCGACAAGCACAGCTCGGGATCGTCTCACAAACAATCTCACTATGATGACAGCGGAAGCTCAGGATCCCACAAGCATGGGAAATTAAACAAGCACCACAACCACAACCGTCATGACAACAAGCATCATCACAGTCATGACAATGACAAGTACAAGAACCACAAGAGTGGACATAAGAGCCACCATAGTGGTAATGGTAGTGGAAGTGGAAGTCAGCCTGTTAAAAGAGACATCAGCCAGGTTGAATGCTTCAAATGCAAGAAGATGGGGCATTATGCAAATGAGTGCCCTGAAAAGAAAGTTGAAGGACCTATCAAGCCCAACCCTTTCCAGAAACGACAGGTGAACCACATCAATGTGGAGGAGGTCTATGAGGAGCCTGATGCTGTTGCTGGTAAGTTCAGACTCAATTCTATTCCAGCATTTGTACTCTTTGATACTGGTGCATCTCATTCATTCATATCAAGAGCATTTGTTGAAATAAATGAAATACCGGTAGAAACTATTGGGTGTCCTATAAAAGTAAGTTCTCCTGGTGGAGAAATGATAGTGAATTCGGGATGTCATGATCTAGTCATAGAATTTGGGAAGTATAAGTTTCCCGTTAACTTGATAATTCTAAACTCCCAAGGATTGGATGTCATTCTGGGAATGGACTGGATGACTAAGTACAAAGGAGTGATAGATTGTGCCAACCATACTGTCTCACTTACAACTCCAGAAAATAAAAGGATCAGATTCAAGACCAGTTTTGAAGCAAAAAAGGAGTATGCTTAATTCTCTTAAGGGGGTTAGCATGGACAGTGTGCCAATCGTGAGTGAGTATCCAGATGTGTTTCTGGAAAAATTACCGGGAATGCCACCCGATAGAGATGTGGAATTTCTTATAGATTTGGTACCAGGGTCTGGACCAATAGCAAAGAGACCATATAAAATGTCAGTTGATGAACTGAAAGAACTCAAGAAGCAACTTGGAGAACAGTTGCAGAAAGGATTTATTCAACCAAGTTCTTCATCTTGGGGAGCCCCAGTTTTGTTCGTGGAGAAGAAAGATAGAAGTCAAAGGTTATGCATAGATTACCGGTCACTCAACGAGGTAACTATCAAGAACAAATATCCTTTGCCTAGAATAAATGACTTGTTTGATCAGCTAGAAGGAACATGTGTGTTCTCAAATATTGATCTCCGGTCAGGATATTATCAACTCAAAATAAGGAAACAAGACATACCTAAAACAGCTTTCACTACAAGGTATGGATTGTATGAGTATACCGTAATGCCTTTCGGTTTGACCAATGCTCCAGCATACTTCATGAATATGATGAACAAAGTGTTCATGGAATTTCTTGACAAGTTTGTTGTCGTTTTCATCGATGACATCTTAGTCTACTCCAAGAGCAAAGAAGAACATGAAGGACACTTGCGTTTGATACTTGAGAAATTAAGAGAGCATAAACTTTATGCCAAATTCAGCAAGTGTGAGTTCTGGTTGGAGGAGGTTGGATTTCTTGGTCATGTTATGACAAAGGATGGTGTAGCAGTTGATCCTGCTAAGGTTTCAGCTGTGAA
The DNA here is from genome assembly GCA_916181665.1 of Avena sativa. Taxonomy (NCBI): domain Eukaryota; kingdom Viridiplantae; phylum Streptophyta; class Magnoliopsida; order Poales; family Poaceae; genus Avena; species Avena sativa. Next base: position 231,156,811 of record OV702283.1, on the reverse strand, counting down.
TGAATGGGAATCTCCCAAATCCGTGAAAGAAGTTCGTAGTTTCCTTGGCTTAGCAGGTTACTACAGAAGGTTCATTGAAAATTTCTCTAAGGTAGCTAAGCCCATGACTGAATTGTTAAAGAAAGACAAGAAGTTTGCTTGGTCTGAAGGTTGTGAACTCAGCTTTTAGGAATTGAAGAAGAGACTTGTGACAGCACCAGTCTTGTGTCTGCCAGACTTGGAAAAAGATTTCCAAGTATATTGTGATGCATCTCATCAAGGGTTGGGTGCGGTACTTATGCAAGACGGTAAAGTTGTGGCTTATGCCTCGAGACAACTCAAAACTCATGAAGTAAACTATCCTACTCATGATTTAGAGTTATCCTCTGTCGTCCATGCACTCAAAACATGGAGACACTATCTTTTGGGAAAGCGTTGTGAAGTGTTCATGGATCACAAAAGTTTGAAGTATATCTTCACCCAGAAGGAAATTAATATGAGACAAAGAAGATGGCTAGAACTTATCAAAGACTACGACCGAAGTTTGCAATACCATCCCGGTAAAGCAAATGTTGTAGCAGATGCTCTAAGCCGTAAGGTTTTTGTGAATGGCCTTACCAAAGGAGAATTTCCAGATGATCTGTGTACCCAATTTAGGAAACTCAGATTGGAGATTGTGCCTGAAGGACATCTCATGTCTTTGGATGTTCAACCCACTTTGTTGGACAAGATCAAAGAAGCCTAGAAGATTGATAAAGAAATCGAAGAGATTAAAGGAAAGATTAGCTTGGGGAAATCCAAAGGATTCCATGAAGACGAACAGGGTACTTTATGGCATGGGAAACGTATCTGTGTTCCACAAGATCCGGACCTGCGGAAACTGATTTTGCAAGAAGCACATAACTCTCCGTATTCCATTTATCCGGGTAACACCAAAATGTACATGGACATGAAAGAAAGATTTTGGTGGAATAACCTCAAGAAGGACATCGCTGAACATATTGCCTTGTGTGATGTGTGTAGTAGAGTGAAAGCGGAGCATCAGAAACCAGCAGGTTTGCTTCAACCACTACCTATTCCTGATTGGAAGTGGGACAAAATTGGTATGGATTTCATTACCGTATTACCAAGGACCAGGTCAGGATATGATTCCATATGGGTAGTAGTGGATCGCCTAACTAAAGTGGCTCATTTCATACCCGTGAAGACAACCTATACAAGTGCTAAGTTAGCCAAAATATACATGAGTAGAATTGTATGTCTACACGGAGTGCCCAAGAGTATTGTGTCTGATAGGGGAACCCAATTCACTTCCCATTTTTGGAGACAGCTACATGAGTCATTGGGAACGAGGTTGGAATTCAGTGCTGCTTTTCATCATCAAACTGATGGACAAACAGAAAGAACTAATCAGATTCTTGAAGACATTTTGAGGGCATGTGCCTTAGACTATGGAGCCAGTTGGGACGAAAGTCTGCCTTACGCAGAATTTTCTTATAACAACAGCTATCAAGCCAGCATTGAGATGGCACCGTTTGAGTTTCTCTACGGAAGAAAATGTACCACCCCATTGTTATGGAATGGTGTGGGAGAAAGAAGTTTATTCAGGCCAGATCTTATCAAAGAAGCCGAAGAGAAGGTCAAGTTGGTTAAGGACAGGTTGAAGATAGCACAGTCTCGACAGAAAAGCTACGCAGATCCTAAGCGTAGAGAAGTCACCTACGAAGTTGGTGATAGAGCCTATCTTAGAGTGTCACCACTTCGTGGGGTGAAAAGGTTCGGAGTCAAAGGAAAATTGGCACCAAGATATGTTGGGCCATTCAAGATTTTGAGTCGCAAAGGAGAAGTTGCATATGAAATTAAATTGCCTGAATCTCTGTCAGCTGTCCATAATGTGTTTCATGTGAGTCAGCTTAAGAAATGTCACCCAGAAATGGAAGAAACTTCTTTGAAGGATACTATACCTTTGGAGGAAGTTCAACTAGAAAGTGATCTCACTTATGAAGAGAAACCTATCAAGATTCTTGAAACTGCAGAAAGAGTCACAAGGACTAAGACTATCAAGTTTTGCAAAGTGCAGTGTAATCATCATTCCGAAGAGGAAGCAACATGGGAAAGAGAAGATGACCTTCGGAAAGACCACCCTCACCTATTTGCTAGCCAATCCGAATCTCGAGGGCGAGATTCACCTTAAGAGGGTTAGATTTGTAACATCCCTAAAATCATGATTTCAAAGATTGCATATCATTCATGCATGCATATAGAATTGAGATCAATTACAAACTCATTTCAGAAAACAGAAGCACATAGTGCTATCATTTTATGTGAGCAAACTTAAATCAAATGGCCATCCCCATTTGAGAGCTTGAATGTTTTAAACCAAGATTGTTTGTCTCCCTTGTTGATTGGTTTGAGTGTGGAGTTAGAACAAAATTTTACAAAATAAAAATGGGTTCAAAACCATTTTCAAATCTTTTGCAAACCAAGTGCTAAGTCACTGTTATATTATCTTTCCAAAAATGACCAAGCCAATTCAAAGTGACCACATGGTTTTATGCCAAGTTTTGTGACTATTGCACACTGCAAAAATCCCAAAAAGATTTGAATTCAAAAGGAGTTTGAAATCATTTGAAAACCATTCCTGAAAATCATTTTGGAAAAAGAAAAGGGAATAAGAAATGGAAAAGGGTCGGCGCCAGGAATTGAGCCCAACAGCAAAACCGGCCCAGCTAGCCCACCCGGCTCCCCTCTCTCTCTCTCGCTCGCGCGGATGCACCCAGCAAGTCGCTGACACCCAGACCCCACTCCCCTCTGTTCTGTTCGCTGACGAGCGGGCCCTCTCCACGTCAGCGTCGTCTTCCCCAAATATCTCGCGCGCAGACACCGCTCCGCCGTTACCACCGTGCAGTGACGCCGCGATTAAAACTCGCTTAAATTCCATTGGTTCAGCGTGCAATCCTCGCCCCGCTTCTGGCTACTTAAACCCCTTGCCGTCGCGGTCATTTCCCCCCACTTTCCTTGCTCACTCCGCCACCAGGCTGCGCGCATTCGACCTCGAAACCCCGCAGCACCGACGACCTTCGGCGACTGATTCCGGTGAGCTTCGACCGCCCCCCTTTCTCTGGTTCAAACTATCGTGCCCAGCGTGATCTCGTGCATCTCCTGATAATCTTCGCTTGCCTGCTCGTGACCCAGGACGCCGTCCCCGTTCGTGCCCGCAACCGACCGAGCCGCCGCTCAACTCCGGCGACCAATTACGGTAAGCAGAGCGCGCCCCTTGCCCCCTCTTGCATACGAGGATGTTCGCCACTTTTTTGCGCGTCTCCTAATCCATCTGGTACGTGCTAGGGCGATGCGAAACCTCGGCAACTACATCGTCTGCAACCTCCCGACGCCGTGCACGACTCCGACGAGCTCCAGCAGCCGCTGTCGTGCGCCCCTTGCCAAGCCACCTCCACGTTGAGCTTCGCCTCGACCCTGCGATTCTGGTGAGCACACTCTTTCCTCCCCGGGTGACCTAGAACGCCGGCACCGCCACGGACAGATCGCTCCGCCGCTCGCCGTCGCTGCGCGCCGCCAGACCTTGGTCGTTTGATTAAGAGCCATTGGATCTAGATCCAACGCGTGCGATAGAACCACTTAGCGAAGCGTTACATTTTGATCTGAACCGTGCATCGCCACTTAGATCCTACGGCTCACGTGCGTGATCCAACGCGAACCGGTACGCGCCAGTAAGATTAAGACGCGTGGCTAGGGTTTAGTTTAAAAACAGAATTTGAATCAGATTTATATCCAAATTTGATTTGCTTGTAACTTTTGATTTCCACGTTAGTTTTTAGCAAATTTTATACCGTTGGAATCAGGGAGACAAGACCTTTCTGTTTATGCAATGTGTTTAGTGTTTAGTTTCTGTTAAAATGACTTTTTTTGCAGAAACTTGTTTAGGACTATTTTGAGTATAGAAATTGTTTAGGAAATTGTTTTAGTGTCAAATAAACTTGGTTTAGCAAGTTTTTGACTTGTTTATGATTCAGTACTATGCACTTGCTTGGTTGAGTTTCCAAAATCATCACTTAGCATCTTGCATGCATGCATATATATTTTTGCTTGTATATGACTTGTATGTGATTGTGGTTATATTCTTTGTGTAGACTTTGGTGCTAGTGGTTGTGATTGTGAAGAGTGCTACTCTCCCAACTACCAAGGCAAGTGGTACTTCATGAATATGTCTATCCCTATATTTTTATACAAGCATTAGAAATATTTTGCTAAGTCTTGCATGTTACTATTTTTGACAAATGCCATGTTGGGAAATCCTAAGTAGTTGTAGAATTGCTAGGAAATTTCTAAGATAAGATACTATCTATGCCATGCTTAGCCTATCTAGTAGCAAACAAGGGTTGGTAAAATATATACATGCTATGATGAAAATATTTCTAAGTCTATGGACTTATGTTTTTTTTAATAAAACAACTAAGTCAATGAATCACCTGGGTGGAATGGGACTTGATTGGTGGTTTTTGGTTGAGTGGTTACACAAGGCCCATGGCTATGGTTCACCTTGTGTATCTCACTTGTGGAAAGCCACCCAGGAACAAAGGGATTTTAGAGGCCAAGTGTTGAAAAGCTTCTAGTGCAGCCACTTGGCAATATGGGCTCTGCCTGGATCACATAGGTTGCTAGAACTTAGTCATTTGGACAGATGGTGGTAGTGGGATGATAGGTTGGAACGCGTCCATTTGGCTAAGGGAAGGCTTCTGAAAGGTCCTGTCTTGGTGAAACCAAGTCTGGTGGGGAAAGTGCACAACCTTTGCAGATGGAAAAATCTAAGTACTTAGCCAAGTCCATGGCAATGGACAACTTGAGCATCAAGGCATGGAAGCTATCAAGAATCTCATCATTCCAACTTCTAAGTAAAACTTGTGGGTGAACAAGGGTGAAGGACCCCAATGTCTATTGGTGGTTTCTTGGGAAAAGTTTTGACAAAGAAAAACTTAGTGATTTCAACTAATAGGAAAAACCTATTTTGAGCAAAGCAAGCCAAGCTACACTTAGCCAAATTGCATATAGTAATATAGTCCACTTAAAATTTACTAAGGTATCACTTGCCAATACTATTTCAAAGTATTGACCCACTGTGGCTGTAACTTGTGATGTTGCAGGTTACTCTGATGAGGATTAGGTGTCATGAGTCTACACTCAACATGTTTGCCTGTGGCACATGAAGATGAAGACTTATATTTATTTACTTATTCAAACTCTTGTATTAGGCCTGTGGCCTTGAGTTGTAAAGACTATGTTATCTCTGGAATGGATGTAATAAATGACCTTTGTATCTGTGTACTTCATCTTAAACTGTGGATGCTAGCAATGATCCAGGGACTAGCATTGCAATCACAGGGATCCTTTTCCTTTATAAAGGAGGGATTTTACAGTTCCTGTCAATTGTCCCGCTGTAATTTGTTTACCCTTTAATGCCATGTTGTTTATCTAAGGAGAGCACCTCTAGTTAACTATGGACCCCGGTTGTAAGAGGTCCCAACCTATAATAAATTAGAGATCCCTGTGTTTACAATGCTAGTCCCTGGATCAATAGCTAGCATCCACAGTTAAGATGTAATATCAAGAAACAAAGGTCATAATACAACTTTATAACCAGGAATAAAATAATTTATTACATCTTACATAGCTCATTTGGCTATCACATTACATTGCAGCAGAATATCTATAAGCATGGAGTCCTTCTTCTTCAAAGTGCCACAGGCAAACATGTTGGTTGTAGACTTGTAATCCTAATCAATAAACTTTACTAACATCAAACAAACCTGCAACATAACAAGTTACAGCCACAGGGGTAAATACAATTGAATTGTATTGGCAAGTTTCACTACTATGTAGGTACTAGCAAACTGCCCGTACGTTGCAACGGTTCTAACATATAAATAATAAATAATACTACATACTCATGAGTCATGACCCTAAAAATTAACATGTTGTCGACAATTCTATTTGACCTACATATAAACATTTAAAATTCTAATGTATGTTTTTTGCAGGGTGATTTGTGGCTTTGTGTGAGCTTCGTTCTCGTCTCTATCCCAGTATCTCCATGGTCTAATATCAAGACTCTGCTTCACTTGTGTGTCCATGATCCAGTCTTACATCCTCAGTTACACGTCTTTGTGATCCATTTTGGCCAGCTAGTGCAGATCGACAATTTGTAACACTGAATTTTCAAGAACAAGTAGTCTGACATTCTGGGCAATTGCATAATTAGTAAACATCTAGCTGGATAGCTGCACCGAGCAACGCCACAAATTCTACAGAATGTACGAATACCAAGAAGCCTTGTTCAGTCAATCATAGTACAAAGAAGCTTGTTTAATCAAGAGTTCAATCAATGTACACTGTCGACGGAGACAGAGTGAGATTGTTCAATCAACATATTCTGCGACAGGTAAAATTCAGTACTCTGCGATCGAGATGTGACGGAGATGTAGGAAACAACATTGTTCAATCAGGTACAACTTTGCGACGGAGACGCAGATACTTCATTCAAGCGCAGAAAAAGGAGTACACACCACACCAAACACTACAATCTACAAACCAAGGAATTCACCACCGAGCGATGTTCAATCAAGAAACACTCACAAACCTGACAATAAATAACTGGTAGACTATGGATTCCAGTCGTCGTTGGAATGCTACAGTACAGACCACCATGGGCGTATCCAACCCCCAACTGTCGACCCTTGTTCTGTGTTCCAATAATTCTTCGGCTTCCATCTCAAGTAGAACTGGACCTGAACGACCCGGCACGAAACGCCGGCTAGCGATGTTGTCGCCCTTAGGCTTGCCTTCCTTCAGCTCTCTGCCTTTGGTCGCCCTGCGAACAAGGCACGGAAGAGGCTGGCGAATATTGTCGCCTTCGCCTGCCCGCGCGTCGACAACGGCTCCAACTGAAGGTCATATCAGCAAACAAAACAACCCGAGGACGAAGCCCACGTTTGGTAGAGATTCTAAAACGGACTCCGTACAGCAGATCTGGGGATTTCCGGTCCGGCCACCATGGTCTGCACCGCGTTCAAGCCTCGACGCCTCCCCATCCCCCTCCGTCGGCGTGCATCCCCGATGCTCCTGCGTGCGATGCCTCCCCATCCCCCCATGGGACACCCGGGCCGCTCGCTTCCGTCTGGCAGTCTTACCCGCGATCTCCATGTAATGGCCTAGTGCGCGTGTGCGTGGCTGGGAGGCAGCGCGGTGGCGCAGTAGCGGAGGCGAAGGAAGGGAAAATACATGGTGTCGGCTGAACTTTTCATTAATTTCTGCTGCATCTTCTCCAGATCGAGGCGGTCGCCCTCGCACAAGCAACTCTCCTCCATGAAGAACCTCCAACCGAGCATGCGCAGGGAATTGGAGGGCACCAGCGAGCTCAAGGCAGGGAACTCGAGACTCGAGGGCACCGTCGGTTAGCTTGATGCAGGGGATTAGTGGGCGACGTTGTAGGTCTCAAGGCAGGGCCGCAGGGGTTAAACACCAACTTGCCTGCCGCGTTCAGGCGCAGGATGTCGGCCGCTACGCCAGACGCTGTACGGGGGAAGCAGCGTGGGGCAGGCGGGGGCGCGGTGGTGTGACCTCCCGGTCGGCGGGGAAAGCCACGCCGGCGGCAAGAAACCTGGCTGCGCAAGGGGATGTCGCGAAAGTGTCGTGGGGAAAGGGGGCGTCGTTGGGGGTTTCGCTTTTTTTTCCCGTTGGGTACTTCCACTTGGCGGTGGCAGGGTGGGTAAATACCTTAAAACCGCCAGGGGCAAAAGCGTCAAATCATGACAGACGGAAAATTTTGGGGTCTACGAACGGTTCCAATCTTTTTAATAGTATAGATAAGTGGATCCTATCATTACATGCATATTTGGCTAAGTAGGGTTTAGGCTCATTTGCAGAAAGCAAAATAGTTTTATCCTATCTTTTCAAAATAGTTTTGATCTTTTGTCAAATATTTCTGAACTTCTTGGAAAATCCAAGTGCTTCAAAATCCCTTGTTGTCACCCTCAAGTTTTTAACTTTGAGAAATTGGAATGTCGAGATCTTCCATAGCTTCAGGCCTTAGTTGCTCAGTATTGTCCATAACCGGGGACACGGCTAAGTACATAGAATTTGATCTTCTGCAGAAGTTGTACACTTCACCCACATGACATAATCTCATCTTGTTGCCACCAGTGGCCGCTGGATAAGTACTCACCAAGATGGAGTACTGGCAGATTGAGAATGTGACAAAGTCTTTCCATAGGAGTCCTCCCAATACACAATGCTAGCTTGTCATCCAGGCACCAATGTAGGGTTTCCAGTTCCCTAGCACAAATCTAGTTAACCTGAAGATGCCAATGCATGGGTCTTCCACTATGTAGTTGACTAAGCCAGAGCCCATTTAGCATGTGGCTGTACACGGAAGCCACTGTACGAGAAACATGTTCAATCTCTAAGTCCCTGGGTGGTTTTCTTCTAGTGCACAACAAAAAGAGATTGCCATATAAACATGGTTCCTTTTGTTGCCACCTTGTCCAAAAGCTTGAGTATCCTTGTCCACCTAGGTGGTTCATTGAGTACTTGTTTTATTATATAAAACATAAGTCTTTTCAATACTTCATATAATCATAACATGTATCCCATCCCAATATATAGCTGGGCTAAGCATACTACAACTACATTGTTTTCACTAAGGAATATATAGGGGTATCCTATTAGGATTTAGCATAGCATAAAGTATAGAAATCCTTTTCATGCATGTTTCAAAAATCCACTAAGTATAATGAAAATAGTAGGACTTGGATGATAGTGTCACTTGCCTTTTTGGTAGAGGATGTTGGTTCACTTCTTGGTCTTGCTAATATCACACTCTTCTAACTTCACTACAAATCAATCAAGCAAACACAAATTCAACTAGCATTCCAACCAATATTCAAACAAATTAAACACACATACAATAATAGAAACTAAGTCATGCATGCAAGCATGCAAAAGATAGTTTTATTTGCAAAGGTGGTTTTAATAGGCTCTAAACTTTGTAAGGCTCAAAGTGGTCATTTTCTAAGTGTCAAACCCATTTGCAAAAGGGTTTTATCTATAAACTATTTTTAAATCAAATCATTATTTCATGTGGTGAAAATGCTTTTGGTAAGGCAATAATTTTTAAATTGTTCACCAAATAAGTTGTTAATTCTCAAAACTTGGTGTTTGGGGTCAGTAGGCTTGAATCAAAACATTTTCCAAAGGTTTTTCTCTAAAATCATTTCCATATCAAAATCAATATTTTTATTTGACTAGAAATGAGCTAATTCAATTATTCAATCCTAATCTTCACAAAATTAATTTTTAAATCCATGAGTTGGTTCCTAGGGTCAGTAGGTTCACAACAAATCATTTTGCAAAGATTTCAACCCCAAAATCATTTTGGAATAAGTTTTATAACCTAAACAAGCATACACAAGTTTCTGCAAAAACAAACAATTTAACAGAAACTTTTTACTAAACAAAGTGCATGGTTGGCTAGGGCTTGTCTTGCTGATTCCATTTATATAAAATTTGCAAATTTTGGACGTGTGGATCAAAAGTTATGAGGTTTACAAATTTGCATAACAATCTGATTTCAAATTCTGTTTTAAATCAAAGGCTGGCCACGTGGCTTGTTCTTATTGGCTGATACCGCTTCAGGTGGATCGAGCAATACTGGCCGTCAGATCTAACTAGCAATGCACGGCACAGATCGAGCGTACCGGTTCGTTTAAGTCATTCTATCGCATACGTACGATTAAAATCCAACGACTCACAACTACTGGACATAAACCGGCGGCGCCAGCGGTGGTGAACGGCGGCGGCGCGGTCAGACGATGACGTTGCGGCGGCTACAGGAAGCAAAGGAGGAAACGGAGGTGCTCACCGTGTTTGCGAGGTCGAGGTGATGCTTAACGCGTGGTCGGCTTGGCAAGGGGCGCTCAGACGCGACGGGGATTCCTCGCCGGAGTAGGTGGCGGCGTCGTGCGGCTCTAGAGGTCGTCGAGGGCGACGCTACGGAGCACAAGAGAGAAAACGGAGGTTGCTGTTAGCTTCGCACGCGTGTTGCAGACAAGTGAGCATCAAAAGGAGGTCAAGGGGTGGATAGTACTTACGGGAAAGAGTCGCCAGAGAAGTGGCAGCCGACGGTGGCGCTCGGTCGAAGACGTGGACGAGTTTCTGGGGCAAGCGCGGCCGAGCAGATGATACGGGCAGGTGCGCAAGGATCTGGTGAGCAAGACAGTGTGAAGTAGGGATGGTGGGGTGGGTCGAGTTCGTCGGAATTTGCCGGGGAAGCTGCCGGAGGCAGAGAGTTTGGAGCTCTCTATTCGCTCAGCCTGGGGGCAGAGAGGGAGAGGCGAGTGAGGGGAAAGGTAGAGGGGGAGCGGGCGGTTATCTACGCGTGATTGCAGGGGGAGTGATGGCCGCTGTTAACGCGAATTGATCGCCGGAGTAAATGACTGCAACGGCGGGGCGACGTGATTAGGGGGAAGACGACGCTGAGGTGGCTCTGTGGGACATGCTTGTCAGCGAGAAAGGGAGAGGGGGAGAGGGGCCACCTGTCTGGGACTGCGCGGGTGCGGGTGTAGGTGGAAAACGATTCGCGCGTGGGGTAAGTAGCTGGGCTGGAACTGGGCTTGCTGGGCCAGATGGTTGGGTTGCTGTCTGGTTCATTTTTTTTGTTCAGTAATCCTTTTCTTTTTCTATTTGATTTTCTGTTTTGAAATTCAATCAAACAATTCAAATCAATCAAACTTCCACCACACTTTGCAATGAGTTTAGTTCTGTTTAACAACACAAACCAAAGTCCAATATAAAATAATTTTTATTCTTTTAGAATTTATTTAATGATTAAATAAAATAGCCCTTAGTTATTAATTCAAATAGGATTTGATTTATTAAAATTTCCATTTGAAATCTAAATATTATCAAAACCAAATCAGTAGGTTTTATTTGAAAATATAAAATACTTGGAAAACTTGTTTAAAATAATTTAACAAGTTTTGATTTTTAAATAAAATGGGAAAAGTCCTTACTTTAATAAAATGGGACATTAATGAATCCTCATTACTTTATTTAAATAAACCTTTACTCCTTTAATCAAAACAAAATATTTTACTTCAAAAACTTGGTCAAGGTTTAATTTGGCTCTATAAAAAAATAGTCCTTACTTATATTTCTACCTTTTCATTTGAAAACTAAATCTTTTTATTAAGAGATCCAAAAAATAGTAATTTCACAAATTTAATATTTTCTTTATTAATTGTTTATATTTTCAAATCCCTTTAGGATTTGTTTGATCAAAAATAGGTTTGAAGGTTTCCAATTGGAATCAAAAGTTTCTTCTCACCCTGAAAATCAACAAAGTTTTATTTTATTCATTTATTTTTCACATAACAAGATTTGGAAAATCTTGGGATGTGACACCGGTCCAATCTTTACCATTGATACATCTTCCATTGTTACTTGTTTACTTGCTATAAACCATTACCTTTCACACCATATGTTTAATCCATTGTTATAGCAAACCGGTGAGCTTGACAACCTCACTGATTCGTTGGGGCAAAGTCTTGAGTTTGTGTTGTGCAGGTCTCCACGTTTCCAGCAACACCTGTGTGACGTTTCCTTCCTCCTTCTGGTTCGATAACCTCGGTCTCTACTGAGGGAAACTTGCTATTGTGCTCCATCACACCTTGCTCTTGGGGTTCCAATGAAGTGCTCCACATCAAGACTTGGTGCACACATAAATTACTAATGTTCTTAGTGAAAAGAATGTTTTTCAATTTATAGGAACGGGGAAAAATTCTATTTTCTAAGTGACAAACTGAGGCTTCGAAAAATTTGCATGTAGAACACAATTTTGATTTGCATATTGAAAAACTTGACCTTGATTCGAAAACTATAAAAATTAAATAAAAAAGTATCACACGACGTCCTCTGACTTGTAGTTCTTGCCATGAAAGATAATAATCATGAGAATTCACAATTTTCAAAAAAAACAAACTCCTTCAATATGTGTCCTGCCATGTGTGAAAATTCTCGGGCTTCAAGCCAAATGACAAGGGTAAATGGCCATACTTTGTGGTATTGTTTGATACCATACTTTGTAGGTGGGTGCATCTTGGCATGGTGAACAAAAATGCTGCTAAATAATGAAAGTTTCCAAGTTTTATGAACAAAAAAACCATTTTGGAATTTCGAAATGAAAATAATTAATGTTTTCCTTTAAATTAAAGAAAGTCATATCTACATCATATACTTTATGTTGATGATCTCATATCCAAGAATTTGCATGCCGCCAAATTTTACCATATGTTGAAAACAGTCGAAGAGGAAGTAGTATGAAGAGTATGGATCGATCAGTTTCATGCTCACTTGAGAAGGATCCGAACCCATTTGTTTTCCCTACTAATTTTAGGGTCCTTCATGATAAATGTACAAATTGATACATTGGAAACGTATCTATAATTTTTGATGCTCCATGCTTGTTTAATATCTACTTTGCTTTACTTGTCCATACTTTGAGGTACTTTTTACATGTTTTCTGGTACTAACCTATTAACAAGTTGCAATAGTGCCAGATGCCTGTTTTCTGCTGTTTTTGGTTTCAGAAAAGTTAGTTAAGAAATATTCTCGGATGGGACGGGACAAACGCCAAAGTCAATTACTTTCCATGGGGAACAAGAAGTCCAGAGGGGAGACGAGGAGGCGTGCTAGGGCGGCTAAACACCCCCCCTAGGCGTGGGTGGGCCCTACCCCATGCTTGGGTAGGGTTTGCCCGCTCTGGCCGCTTCCTCGGCCTCCCCCTTTGCCTATAAGAAGCCCCCGATGCAGAAAACTAAGCACCCGATCAAATCTCCACGAAACCGTATGTAGCCGCCGCCACCATCGTCCCTAGATCGGGGGGATCTAAAGTTCTTCCCGGCACCCTGTCGGAGGGGAGATCATCCCGGAGGCCTTCTCTCTGGTATGATGCGTGAGTAGTTCCACCTTGGACTATGGGTCCATGTAGTAGCTAGATGGTTGTATCTCCTCCTTTGTGATTTCATGTATAGATCTTGTGAGATCTGTTCATGATCAAGATCTAATCTATTTGTAATCATGCATGTTGTGTTTGCGGGGATCCGATGGATATTGAGATTATTATGTTGGTTTGATTAATGGTTTTGTATTTATGATTCTATCATGTCTGTGTTGTTTGTGATCTTGCATGTTGTAACATCCCAGCATTAGAGCTTAGAAATAAGCTGAACCCAGATGTGTGCATTGCATTCATGCATAGAAAATCCGAATAATTTTCGCGCTTTTAAAACAGAACTTGTCAAATGGATTGAAGCTTCTCGCAACTTGATGGAATTGAAGTAGCTCATCAAGTTGACTGCGATAAGTTTCAATAAGACCTCTGCTAAAACCTTACTTTGGGTAAGGGAGATTTAACCTAAGGGTAGATCAAATGAAATAAAAGATAAAACTTAATACATTATGTTTTATATCTGATCTTTAGGTGATCATATCATAGTATCCATTATAATCACCCATGAGTACCAATTTAAGGATATAACACAAATAACAAGAATGTAAAAACTATATCTCAATCTCATATGCATGTATCCTGAGTATCATGGTAATATCTAACCCTACTTCTGAAATAAGATTGGTTAGGAAAGAAACTAAGTTTAGATCATTCACCATATATCCTTATTCCATAACAATCCTTATCATCTCTGTTGAGTTATATTTCCATGTCTGTTATTCATCAATGTTGAGAAATCAACTATTGATTCATCCATTCTCAACCTATCAAGTATTTGATCCTAACACAGCTTACAAATAAGTGTCTACAAAGAAACAACTAAGAAGAGGTGAATAGTGATGCTAGTTTCAGATGTCATTTATTTGATAACAATGATTGAAAAGAATCCAATCAATAAGATAGATGATGGAGTTAAATCCTTCCTTGATAGAAAAGAAGATTACAAGCATGAAGTCTGGAGATAGTTACCAGGAGTAGTCCTATTGGATCAAGTAGGTATAGTTAATGAATTGTATCTCTTAATCCAATAGAGCTAAACAGAAGATAATTATAATACAACTATAATGTTGTATTGATGGAGACTTGGTTAGCCAACTAAAAACCTAAACCATAATGGATCCAAAGGTTATAATGATCAAGCCTTATTCACCAAGATTGAATACTTATGTCATGTATAAGTGGTATTGGTGGATAAAACATAATTAAACCCTAGTCTAGATAATTATCCTAGATTAGCCATGACAAGTCATACTAACATAATGTGAGGGTGTAGTATGGGATACTGGAGTTAAGTAGAGACAAGATAGTATGATCAAGATAATGCTATTATAACATAGAGTTATAGAAGTAGTGTTATTCATCTTAAAGGATAGTCATCTTTAGAGAAAGATTAGTGATGGAAGATTAAGGAAGATTGTGAGTGGAGTTTGAAGGAACTACTGGTTCGATGGAAGATTATCAATAGTAGAATAGTAAATACAACCAAGCAAGGATATGAGAGAATTATGAAATACATTTGTATCAAACTCATTGGATTCATCCATGAGTTTAGAAGAATGATATATGAATAAGAAGATTTTGATAAGTAAGCTCATTATATTAACCATGATGATGGATAGGAAAAAGTACTATATCTAGGAAAGGAATTCCTTAATCAGAAGTCCATATTTATGAATTATGGAAGATAAGAATTCTTGGTAAACATTAAACCCTAAATCTATGATCAAGCTTAATAACCAGCTCATTTGTTGGATAAATCAATTTATCTTCACAATGTTGTATAAGGAATATTTTCCTATAGCAAATCACTTAAGCACATCTCTGACATTTCTAATTGTCTTAACCATATGTGTTTAGGAGATATTCTTATTAATTCTTTTCCATCTGACATTCCAGTTAATAACTTTCTATTTTAAAAGGTGATACCATTAAAGATCACAAACAAAAAGACAATATGCTTAGCTATAAACTTTTATCAACAAAAGAACATAAGTATATTAAGAACCCTAAACTCTAGGGTAAGCACTTACAATTCAAACCCTAACTGCTATGTTAATTATAATAGAATATATACATTGTTATTTTCCAAATCAATGGGAGTAGTAATAACTACATTAATGTATTTTATATTTCGTGCATCAAATAATGGTATAGGATCATTACACATATAAAAGTTTCTATTCAAACTTTGAGCCAACTAAAGTTAAGTCGATAAGCAAATAAGAATATATCATTTAAGAAATCCATAACTAAAGGAGGAAAATAAAATAATAAGAAAAGCTTTTACAAAATTTTAAAAAGGGGTTCATATATTGAGAAAATAAAAGCAATACAACAAGATTATATATAATAGAAATTCACAAATAATACTATCTATGTTTTAGTATTATTGAAATTGTCTAGCAAAGAAATCCTACAAAGAAAAGTTCAAAATATAATTCAAATTCAAATCTGAAAAAGAAAACAGAAAATAGAAAAGAGTAAATCAAATAAAAACCAAACCTGGCCGTAGCCCAACCCTATCTACTTACCTGACACCCAGGTGCAGCCCACTTCGGCCCGCGACCAGCCCACCAGCAGCCTATACCGCTTCGGCCTTCTATTTCTCGTCGTCTTCCTCGCTGGCGGAAGCAGCTGCATGGCGTCGCGGCGGTCGTCGATCTCCGACGCGTTACGATGCGCGCCGCCGTTAGTGAGGAGGGGGATAAGAACGCCCGCGAGCTCCTCTATCCACTTGTACCCGAATCACTCTCTCTCTCTCTCTCTCTCTCTCTCTCTCGTGCTCTCTCTAAAATTTCCCCAAATTTGCCGAAACCCTAACTCGCCGGAGTTGCTCGTTGTCGTTGTTCAAGACCACCCCAAGGCCAACTGAAGATTCCACTAGCACCGCCATGGTGGACTTAGTCTACTAGGAGGAGGAATCGAGCCGGGAAGCCTGAAACCATGTGCATTGAGCTCGTCTTCCGCTGGTCGCCGTCGACCATGGCGACGTCGTCTGAGCTCGCCTCCCCTTGTCGTTGCCACTACAAGCTTCCTGGTGAGCTTATGCTTCTGCTCGTTCTCTCCGATTTGATCCTAGTCATCTGTAGCGCCTTGTACGCATGCACCCGTGTTGGTCACCGTCGGAGCTAGTGCTCCGGTGACCATTTCGGAGTGGCGGAACCATAGTTCGACTCGCCGTCCTCTCTCCAACGCACCAGACCGCGCGTGCTAAATTGTCGTAGATCATCGCCGGCGACCTTGATTTGGTGGTGGAGGTCGCATTGACGTCAGCATGATGACGTGCTGGGGTCAGCCTGGACCCAGTTCCCGGTTTGACCAGTCTTTGCTCACGTGGCTAATGACATGGCCTAGGGCCCATATGTCATTGACTAGGGGTAAAGACTGGGTCACTAACTAATGCATTTCTTTCATCTAAGAGATGAGGTAGACCATGGCCCACTGGTCAGTGACTCGGGCTAGCTCTAGGTGTGGTGTAAAAAGTATTTTCTGTTAAGAAATAAATAAAATATTATAGTTCAATTAATAATATTCCACAAATCAAATAAATGATTAAATCTTGTTTAATTAATAACTTTTGATTTACAATTTATAAAAATATATATAATACATGAAAATTTGTAGAAAAATAAAATCTACAACTTAAACTTATTATCAAATATTATTATGATGATTATTTAAATAACTATTATTTAATAAAAGTTTTATAAGTAATAAAGCTTTGATAATTCATATTTTAATAATGGTAAGTATTAAAAAATATAAATAAAATCCAAAAAAATCTTAGAAAAATAGTAATTATAATTTAAAACTATAATTATGTAGTATTATCTCACTTAAGTAAATATTTATCTTTTATTAAGTAATTATAAAGTAATAAGAATTGTAAAAAATCATATCTTATTATTTATAAATCACAAAAATAAATGTAATATACCAAAATGATCACAGAAATAATATTTACATATTAAAAATCTAATATTCTACTTTTGACTTAAATAAAAATTCAAACATTTTAAAAACTCAAATTTAAACTTATTTACTTCATTAATAATTCATATAAGGATAAATAAAATTTAGTAATATTCCTAAAATGAGTAAATTAAGTTTAATAAATAGTATCAATCTTAAATATTAATAAAATGAAGCTTTAATGGTTTAAAACATTATAAATATCTTTTTATTAAATTATCTTCGACATTAAATGAAGATTTTATTCTAAAAAGATTTCCATTTATAATAAAAATCTCAAAGAACAACTTATGAATACACCAAACTTTTTCTATCTATATTAACTACCAAATTACAAAAACTACCACAACACTATAGAAGGTTCAAAAGTAGATAAGTGAAAATATATCTTGGTTTATAAACTATACTCACTCATCTATAAAATATAAATGATATTACTCCATTATAGAATCAAGAAATCATTACGCAAATAAAAAGAATGACCATTCTTAAATAACCTAAAGAAAACATTTCAGATACACAAGATACAAATGTATAAGCACCATACTTTCAAAACTATCTATATTTTAAAGTTAACTTTAGTCTCCAAGAATCTAAATATAATACAATAAACATTATTATATGTTTTATAGTTAACTTTCGTCTGAAGTAGTTAAGCTATAAAGCAACTCAAGCCAAACCATTTTTGAAAATCAATAACATCAACCACCACTAACTAACCACAAAGCTTGTTTAGACCTTAGAAGAGAAACCTTTTCTTCGAAGGTTATTCTTTTTGCCACTTCAAACAAGAACTCTTATATAAGCAATCTTGACTAGCATTTCATAAATGTATATTTTATTTCTACATAAATATGTGTTGCTCACACACACTCCTAAGTTCTAATAAAAGTACAAATATGAAACTTATCTGAAAAGACCCCACATTCCAAGGTAACCATTTTCGGAATCCAAACCCTAGGACAACGTTATCCTCGGGATTTGCACTTAGAACGTGCATCACATTACTTTTGATAAAAGCATATTGCTTCTTTAAACATTAGTCCTTACCGGACCAATGATGCTAATTTCAGATTTTGGATCTTATACACTGACTCGAAGACGTGAGTGCATAATCTTGCAATCACAAAAGGCAAGTTCACACTTGCTCATGTCCTTTGTTTATTTTTTTTAAAGTATTTTACTAATCCAGTGTTGTTATCACCTGCATTTGAAAAAGGTCTTAAAACACTATTTTTGATAATAATGTGAACTATTGGTTACTGATCCAGGGTGATCAGCTAATCTATTAAATCTGACAGTTGGAATACAACTGTTCAGAACTATATCACCCAGGACTTAACAACCAATGTCGCCAGTGATTCTTGCGCCGTATATTACGCGTTGGCCATGAGATTTGGAATGGGACGGAGAAGTCAGTTGTATCTTATTCCTCTCGCATGAAGTCGGATGTGCAGGTCGTGGCTGGTATCATCGTAGCGTGCATATTAATTGGTAATTCGTATAGG
This sequence comes from Avena sativa, assembly GCA_916181665.1. Lineage (NCBI taxonomy): Eukaryota > Viridiplantae > Streptophyta > Magnoliopsida > Poales > Poaceae > Avena > Avena sativa. The sequence continues at coordinate 231,138,271 of OV702283.1, read as the reverse complement.
ATATGCAGCATATGGGTGGGAACCCTCATCGTCCCACGATAGTTCTGGCATCTAACGGTTTGTACAAACCATTGCCGTAATTCTTTATGTGGGAATGGTGTACACCAAGGAGGCATGCAAGGTCGCGAAGGGGGCAGTGATTGGCTTGGATCATCCTCTAGGCCCCACATCATGGAATTGTGGACGGGAATAAGCTACCCGGTTGTGCAACAAAGAGTTGATCTCTCATGGGTAAAGTAATGCACCTCTGCAGAGTGTAAGAACTGTAACTTGTTACTCCCTGTTCCGGGAAGGAGCTGCGAACGCGGCGGGAAAGGAACTCCGTGAAAGTTCTGGTAAACCCGTGAAGGCTGGCGGACATAGGTTTTCAAAATAAAAGCAACCTTTGAAGAAATGTTTGTGAAAACTTGCATTGCCTACGACCTACGGTCTGTGGATGTAGTTATAGTGCATTAAACACTCCTCTTCTAGTGAATTTGCTGAGTACGCTCATACTCAAAGTATCTTCTTAACCCTTTCTAGATTCTGAAGCCATTAAGATGACGTCTACATCAAGTTATGATCCAGGACTTATTGTGGCATCCCGCAAAACCACTACTAGAAAATCGCGTTGTTTTTGTGCATTGCATCATCATGACCGCATGCTCATGTCATCATGCCACATTGCATTTGAGCATCGCCATCATCATGCATATTATTTTACTTGAAACTATGTTGCGAAAGTCTACTGTTTTCTGAAACTAGCCCTCCTTCTATTTCAAATTAAACCCCGGATGCTTCCGGATATTTTGTTTGTCTAAAAACTATTTACAAAAGTTTATTGCAAATTAAATAAAAGTTATATTATTTTAGGGGGCAGCCGAACCGGGCCGATCCGACCCAGTCGACCACCCCCAGAATAAAATCGGTCCACCCTAAACCCCTTTTTACACCCAGGCCTAGTCTACCCACCCAACCAGCCACATCACCCCCTCCTATCGCGAGACGCCACGTCACCCTGCCCCTTCCCCCTAACCAATCCTAGGCCGCCACCTAATCCTACCCCTTTCCCCACCTCTGTCCACCCCACCTGCCCTCTCCCCATCCCCTGTACCCGACCCACCAACACACACACGCACGCCTGCCTACACCCACGCACACGCGCGCGCCCCCACCCCTACCGCGCCTGGCCCACTTGCCAGCACCCACCCCCACCGACGCACCCCCTGGCCCACCCCGACCCCGCCTGTCCCCATCCTCCCTCTCCCAGATGCTCCTCTTCCCCCGTTTCTCCCTCCTCTCTGCTCGCAGCCACCGGCGCCTCCACCGCCTCGCCGCCGCCGTACCCCACCTCGCCTTCCCCTCCTCGGCCCTCTCGCCCCACCCCTTCTCTCTCTTCCTCCCGCTCGACCCCATCCGCGCCTCTCCCTCCCTCCTCCTTCTGCTCTCTCGCCGGCGAGCATCTCCCCACCGTCTCCTCCACCGGCTCCCCGTGCGCCGGCCCGCGGCCTTCCCCCTCTCCCGAGCCAGCGCCGGCCGCGCCTCCACCCTTCCGCGTCCCCAACCCCCCTCGGTTCGTTGGTCTCCCCGCCGCTGCTGGCCTCGGGCCGCCGCCGGCCGCTCCCCTGCGAGCTCCCTCTGCCCGGAGCGCCGCCGCTCTCCTCCGCAAACCGCCGGCCGTCCGTGACCTCCGCCGGCCGCGTCTGCCTCCTCCTCGCCCGTCGGGCTCGGCAACCGCCGCCGTCGCGTGGCCCCTGTCCCGACCTTGGTCATCGCCGTCGACCGCCCCTCTCTCCCGGCCCGGCCGCATCCCCGTCACCGCCGTCGGTCACCTCCGCCGCGACCGCTCCGGCCGTGCCTGCCTCGCCCCGCCTCGCAGCTCGTCTGCAGCCCCGGCCCGCATCTCCCCCGTCGGCACCTGCGCCTCCCTTGTCGGCCCCTCGCGTGCCCGCGAGGTCCTACCTCCTCGTCTCTGCGCTGCAGCGTGGCCCCTCTCGGCCGCCTCCTGTTGTCCTTGCAGACGTGCGGGACCCCCGTCCTCGAGCTCATCAACGGCCGTGTCGTCGCTCTCCTGTGTCCTGCACCCTGTGGCCGCATCGCCTTGGTCTTCGACAAGGATCTGACAAGATCGCCTACATGGATGTCAAGTTCCCCTTCTCGAACCCGCACCCTCGGAACCGCCAAGTTCGCCAAGACCCGTTCCCGGATTCCGGTTGTCGAGCCCGAACCTGTGGAACCCCGAAAACCTCCCCAAGATCTACGCTGCGGAACAACAAGGCCGTTGGAGTGGAATCGACAAGATCTACCGCCGGACGCCAAGTACTTCCCTCGGACGCCAAAACCTGAACCTGAAGAACGCCAAGATCGCCACGAGGACGACAAGTTCTTCTTCCCGAACGCCAAGACCGACCCGATACGTGGACCCGACAAGATCTTCTCGACGACAAGATCGCCCGCTTGGAACCAAGATCTCCGGCACGTCACGACACGTTCTCCATCTTGTAACCGATCCCGTCGAACCCCATATCCGGACCCTGACACCGAACCCCGAACCCCGGAACCAAGATCTTCCGAACCCTAATGTGTGACCCCTTTTTCCGAGCCCCTATTTTATAAATGCCTCTATATAAATTGTTGCATATTAAATTGTCATACTCGCATGCATATTGTCATGTGGTTGGGGGCACTATGCCGATTCACCTTATAATTAAATATGGGGCCCATATGCGGGCAAATCTAGTCTCATATTGGCCTCATTTAAATTTGGGTAGCGAACCAGTCACTTATCTTGCCCTGTTATTACAACATTCAATTTGCGGGGTAGATAAAGAACATGAACCATTTAATTAATTGTCGGGACCCCGGTTCCGCTTAATATGGCCTAATTGCATCGCATCTTTGCCATGTCATGCACCATACATGCATCGTGCCTGATCTTCTGCCGTAGTAATAAATAGTGCATCCGGTGTTTCTTCTAGTGTTTTGCTTCTTCGCGGACTAGGCCGATGAGTTGATGCGAGTGTCGATCCGATCTTCGGTTGAACCTTCGGCAATGTTTTCAGGCGAGCATCTCCCCCTTTCTACCTATCTTACTTTTATAGTATTTATTCCCTCCTGTTGATCTATTGCTATCTGTGTTGCGATGCTCTAGTTTTCGTACCCGTGATATCCCTTGCAGCCATATATTGCCTTGGACACCTCCTATTACCTGTTGTTTGGTAGATAGTTGGACCTGCGCGTCGTAGTCGCTTGCTCAAGTGCTGTTGCGTGTCGTCAAGTACCACAGTTGTTGGAGCCTTGCCGCATGTTTAATGTTGGAGATGATCATGGCTTTAATTATCGTTTACTTTAATTACTGTTTAACAACTAAAATTGAAGTAGGTAAGCAGAGGCACAGGTGGGCAATAGATGTTATTTGGTTGTTAACCGTCCACTTGTGTCCCGTAGGACCCCGAGTACTTGATACCTGTTCCTTGAATATTCGCGCTATCCACATACGGGGAATTATGGGACCCCCCTGAGCCAGAGCTTGAATCATTCTTATTTCTTGGGGCCACAAACTAGTTTGAGGTTTTATTTACTATCCTGTACTTATGCCATGCTTTACTGCTTTATTTACGATTGTGCGATGGATAGCACCTGTACTGTTTAGGTAAGCGGAGTGTTTTCGCGGTATCGACAAGCCCAGTTTTGGGTTCCCAGTCGTTTACAGCCATTGACGCAAACCTTGAGTCCGTCTCGGAGTCAGCTAACTTCGTTGCGGGTGTACTCAATGGGGTGGCCCCCTGAAATATTTCTGAATCCTGTGATTGCTTTGTCGTGAAAGCCTCGTTGGGTTTTGATTTGGTTTTTCCGAGGTTGATCGAGTGTGTGTTGCTATTTGTGCACCCCTGCAGGGTAAAACTTTCTGAAAGCCGTGTCCGCGGTTATGGACGACTTGGAGCACAGTATCTCGATCATAGACAACTATAACTAAAGTAGTGCTATAAATTTGACTTTATAATGACTAGTAATCAGCTTTACTATAATGGAATGGCTAAATAAAACTGCCAACAACTGCTTGTTTGGGTTGTCACTTGCGACCATTGTATCTGACTAGTAAGTATTGCAACTACAACGGAATGGCCAAATAAAAGAACCAACAACTGCTGGGTTTTTGGGATATCTCATACTAATTGTATCTGACTAGTAAGTGTTGCAACTACAACGGAATGGTTAACTAAAACGGCCCACTGCTTATTCTATCAGGATGATGATCTACACCTGACTAGTAATTGCTGCAACGATAACTGAATAAATAAAACTGCCAACGGTGTGAGTTCCTCGGTTGACTTCCTCGATTGGTCTCGAGGGGAAAACACCAGGAGGGGTATGTTTGGTGGTAGCATCAGGTTGGTTCCGAATAGGCCTTTCTTATCCCTCTCTGATAGCCGACAGTTGTATCGAGTCTCTATAGGTTGTTCTAGTGCATGCTGCGCTGCCGCTTCAGTCCACCATACCTATGTAGGCGAGGACCGCCGAATTCTAGCCTCGCCGTGTACTGGCCTCAGTACTGACCGCTCTCTCTTTTTCCTTTGCCCTTTGTCGGCACCCCTTTTGTTTTAGCAGGTTTTGAGATCGACGTCGTTAGCAGGGTTACCCTTCCGGCTTGGCCTGGGCAGGGTTATGGACGCCATTGGTTATTCTTCCGGGCTCTTAGCCCCATTTGCATCTTGTCCGTAGTCGGACGCTCTATCATTTTCAAGGTGATTTGGGTCTTTGTATATTATATCTGTATTCTTGACTCTTTGAGTCGCTGTTGTATATCTATCTGTTCTGTGGGTCCCATCGAGGACTGTTGTGTAATGTTATTACTTCGTTTTCCACCCGCACGAAAGTGCCTGGTGGGCACCTTTGAATCGTTTCTATGCGGGTTTCGCGGGAATCACTGAAACTTGCATAGGGTCGATTCTGAGGGTGTTACAGAGTGGTATCAGAGCTCAGCAGTTGCGATACCCCACAAGTCCAGCCTGTAGGATAACCTAGCTAACGGCCGAAGTAGAGTGTCAAAACTTTTTTGCAAAATCGGTTGGATAGTTCTGATTAGGTCTGATTTTACTCCTTACCCCTTTTCTATTCTCCTCTTATCTCGACGTGTTTTGAATCTGCTCTCTTATATTTTCTTCGAGTCCAGGAATTCTCGTGGTGGGGTTTTTCGTCGTAACTTCAGGGTTTCGCTTCCTCCTTTGGTAACGGTGTGGCTACATCTGGTCTTCATGCTATCCGAGGAATCCTTCGTCTGATGGACTACTCTTTGTTCCTTCTCGTGCCTTCCGGTGTTTTCCGACACGACGACATCATCTACGCTAGATCCGATGCAGAGTCTGCATCACGCCTTTGTTTCGGAACCTCGTTTGTCGAGATCTTCAGTCTAAATCTTGAGGGTTGGTTGCATAATCTGTCTATTCGTGTACATAGTAATGCTTTGAGTGCGGGATGGAGTCACGACCATACCACTACTCTTATCATTTGCTTTGTATATCGAATGGTGGATCGATGCAATTCTACTCCTTCCATGGAAGTTAGAGGTGGCCTTACCTTTAACTTCGTCCGTTGTTTATCCAGAGTGTTCTCTTGACGAACGTGAACAACGTCCCTTTGTTGGTGGTGTCGCCATTTTCAAGCTGAATAAAGAACCCTTGTTAGTGGTGTCGCGAGGATCTACACGAAGCGAGAAGACGCAGATTGCCGACCTTCCTTCCGGTACCATGAGGCGGATCTCGAGGGCGAGATCCATTGTTAGTGGTGTCGAATTGTGGCATCCCGCAAAACCACTACTAGAAAATCCCGTTGTTTTTGTGCATTGCATCATCATGACCGCATGCTCATGTCATCATGCCACATTGCATTTGAGCATCGTCATCATCATTCATATTATTTTACTTGAAACTATGTTGCGAAAGTCTACTGTTTTCTGAAACTAGCCCTCCTTCTATTTCAAATTAAACCCCGGATGCTTCCGGATATTTTGTTTGTCTAAAAACTATTTACAAAAGTTTATTGCAAATTAAATAAAAGTTATATTATTTTAGGGGGCAGCCGAATCGGGCCGATCCGACCCAGTCGACCACCCCCAGAATAAAATCGGTCCAACCTAACCCCCTTTTTACACCCAGGCCTAGTCTACCCACCCAACCAGCCACATCACCCCCTCCTATCGCGAGACGCCACGTCACCCTGCCCCTTCCCCCTAACCTATCCCAGGCCGCCACCTAATCCTACCCCTTTCCCCACCTCTGTCCACCCCACCTGCCCTCTCCCCATCCCCTGTACCCGACCCACCAACACACACACACACGCACGCCTGCCTACACCCACGCACACGCGCGCGCCCCCACCCCTACCGCGCCTGGCCCACTTGCCAGCACCCACCCCCACCGACGCACCCCCTGGCCCACCCCGACCCCGCCTGTCCCCATCCTCCCTCTCCCCGATGCTCCTCTTCCCCCGTTTCTCCCTCCTCTCTGCTCGCAGCCACCGACGCCTCCACCGCCTCGCCGCCGCCGTACCCCACCTCGCCTTCCCCTCCTCGGCCCTCTCGCCCCACCCCTTCTCTCTCTTTCTCCCGCTCGACCCCATCCGCGCCTCTCCCTCCCTCCTCCTTCTGCTCTCTCGCCGGCGAGCAGCTCCCCACCGTCTCCTCCACCGGCTCCCCGTGCGCCGGCCCGCGGCCTTCCCCCTCTCCCGAGCCAGCGCCGGCCGCGCCTCCACCCTTCCGCGTCCCCAACCCCCCTCGGTTCGTTGGTCTCCCCGCCGCCGCTGGCCTCGGGCCGCCGCCGGCCGCTCCCCTGCGAGCTCCCTCTGCCCGGAGCGCCGCCGCTCTCCTCCGCGAACCGCCGGCCGTCCGTGACCTCCGCCGGCCGCGTCCGCCTCCTCCTCGCCCGTCGGGCTCGGCAACCGCCGCCGTCGCATGGCCCCTGTCCCGACCTTGGTCGTCGCCGTCGACCGCCCCTCTCTCCCGGCCCGGCCGCATCCCCGTCACCGTCGTCGGTCTCCTCCGCCGCGACCGCTCCGGCCGTGCCTGCCTCGCCCCGCCTCGCAGCTCCTCTGCAGCCCCGGCCCGCATCTCCCCCGTCGGCACCTGCGCCTCCCTTGTCGTCCCCTCGCATGCCCGCGAGGTCCTGCCTCCTCGTCTCTGCGCTGCAGCGTGGCCCCTCTCGGCCGCCTCCTGTTGTCCTTGTAGCCGTGCGGGACCCCCGTCCTCGAGCTCATCAACGGCCGTGTCGTTGCTCTCCTGTGTCCTGCACCCTGTGGCTGCATCGCCTTGGTCTTCGAAAAGGATCCGACAAGATCGCCTACATGGATGTCAAGTTCCCCTTCTCGAACCCGCACCCTCGGAACCGCCAAGTTCGCCAAGACCCGTTCCCGGATTCCGGTTGTCGAGCCCGAACCCGTGGAACCCCGAAAACCTCCCCAAGATCTACGCTGCGGAACAACAAGGCCGTTGGAGTGGAATCGACAAGATCTACCGCCGGACGCCAAGTACTTCCCTTGGACGCCAAAACCTGAACCTGAAGAACGCCAAGATCGCCACGAGGACGACAAGTTCTTCTTCCCGAACGCCAAGACCGACCCGATATGTGGACCCGACAAGATCTTCTCGACGACAAGATCGCCCGCTTGGAACCAAGATCTCCGGCACGTCACGACACGTTCTCCATCTTGTAACCGATCCCGTTGAACCCCAGATCCGGACCCTGACACCGAACCCCGAACCCCGGAACCAAGATCTTCCGAACCCTAATGTGTGACCCCTTTTTCCGAGCCCCTATTTTATAAATGCCTCTATATAAATTGTTGCATATTAAATTGTCATACTCGCATGCATATTGTCATGTGGTTGGGGGCACTATGCCGATTCACCTTATAATTAAATATGGGGCCCATATGCGGGCAAATCTAGTCTCATATTGGCCTCATTTAAATTTGGGTAGCGAACCAGTCACTTATCTTGCCCTGTTATTACAACATTCAATTTGCGGGGTAGATAAAGAACATGAACCATTTAATTAATTGTCGGGACCCCGGTTCCGCTTAATATGGCCTAATTGCATCGCATCTTTGCCATGTCATTCACCATACATGCATCGTGCCTGATCTTCTGCCGTAGTAATAAATAGTGCATCCGGTGTTTCTTCTAGTGTTTTGCTTCTTCGCGGACTAGGCCGATGAGTTGATGCGAGTGTCGACCCGATCTTCGGTTGAACCTTCGGCAATGTTTTCAGGCGAGCATCTCCCCCTTTCTACCTATCTTACTTTTATAGTATTTATTCCCTCCTGTTGATCTATTGCTATCTGTGTTGCGATGCTCTAGTTTTCGTACCCGTGATATCCCTTGCAGCCATATATTGCCTTGGACACCTCCTATTACCTGTTGTTTGGTAGATAGTTGGACCTGCGCGTCGTAGTCGCTTGCTCAAGTGCTGTTGCGTGTCGTCAAGTACCACAGTTGTTGGAGCCTTGCCGCATGTTTAATGTTGGAGATGATCATGGCTTTAATTATCGTTTACTTTAATTACTGTTTAACAACTAAAATTGAAGTAGGTAAGCAGAGGCACAGGTGGGCAATAGATGTTATTTGGTTGTTAACCGTCCACTTGTGTCCCGTAGGACCCCGAGTACTTGATACCTGTTCCTTGAATATTCGCGCTATCCACATACGGGGAATTATGGGACCCCCCTGAGCCAGAGCTTGAATCATTCTTATTTCTTGGGGCCACAAACTAGTTTGAGGTTTTATTTACTATCCTGTACTTATGCCATGCTTTAATGCTTTATTTACGATTGTGCGATGGATAGCACCTGTACTGTTTAGGTAAGCGGAGTGTTTTCACGGTATCGACAAGCCCAGTTTTGGGTTCCCAGTCGTTTACAGCCATTGACACAAACCTTGAGTCCATCTCGGAGTCAGCTAACTTCGTTGCGGGTGTACTCAATGGGGTGGCCCCCTGAAATATTTCTGAATCCTGTGATTGCTTTGTCGTGAAAGCCTCGTTGGGTTTTGATTTGGTTTTTCCGAGGTTGATCGAGTGTGTGTTGCTATTTGTGCACCCCTGCAGGGTAAAACTTTCTGAAAGCCGTGTCCGCGGTTATGGACGACTTGGAGCACAGTATCTCGATCATAGACAACTATAACTAAAGTAGTGCTATAAATTTGACTTTATAATGACTAGTAATCAGCTTTACTATAATGGAATGGCTAAATAAAACTGTCAACAACTGCTTGTTTGGGTTGTCACTTGCGACCATTGTATCTGACTAGTAAGTATTGCAACTACAACGGAATGGCCAAATAAAAGAACCAACAACTGCTGGGTTTTTGGGATATCTCATACTAATTGTATCTGACTAGTAAGTGTTGCAACTACAACGGAATGGTTAACTAAAATGGCCCACTGCTTATTCTACCAGGATGATGATCTACACCTGACTAGTAATTGCTGCAACGATAACTGAATAAATAAAACTGCCAACGGTGTGAGTTCCTCGGTTGACTTCCTCGATTGGTCTCGAGGGGAAAACACCAGGAGGGGTATGTTTGGTGGTAGTATCAGGTTGGTTCCGAATAGGCCTTTCTTATCCCTCTCTGATAGCCGACAGTTGTATCGAGTCTCTATAGGTTGTTCTAGTGCATGCTGCGCTGCCGCTTCAGTCCACCATACCTATGTAGGCGAGGACCGCCGAATTCTAGCCTCGCCGTGTACTGGCCTCAGTACTGACCGCTCTCTCTTTTTCCTTTGCCCTTTGTCGGCACCCCTTTTGTTTTAGCAGGTTTTGAGATCGACGTCGTTAGCAGGGTTACCCTTCCGGCTTGGCCTGGGCAGGGTTATGGACGCCATTGGTTATTCTTCCGGGCTCTTAGCCCCATTTGCATCTTGTCCGTAGTCGGACGCTCTATCATTTTCAAGGTGATTTGGATCTTTGTATATTATATCTGTATTCTTGACTCTTTGAGTCGCTGTTGTATATCTATCTGTTCTGTGGGTCCCATCGAGGACTGTTGTGTAATGTTATTACTTCATTTTCCACCCGCACGAAAGTGCCTGGTGGGCACCTTTGAATCGTTTCTATGCGGGTTTGGCAGGAATCGCTGAAACTTGCATAGGGTCGATTCTGAGGGTGTTACACTTATCATGCCAGCTTAAGCTCTTCAATGAAGACAAGGAAGACAACATATACCTCAACTCAAGTGAAGACGAAGATACTAATTAGATAGGAGTACATTCTCTAACCAAAGAACCTATTTCTGTAGTGCGTTGCAATAGCAGCAATGCCAGCCTCTTAGCCAGAATACTAGACTTAAAAGTATCATCGTTCTTGCGTTATTTATCTTTGATTCTTCTCCGTAAGAAGTTCTTTCTCTCTCTTTAACCTAGAGTGTTCTCTGGATCTTATGTAAAAGAGTGAGTTGTAACCTTTAGCCATGTATTGGACCCGCTGTGTTTCTATTGTGCCATTCTGAGGGATTTAATACTAGTGAACGGTGTTTCATTGGTGTTATGTCAACGACTATAGTATACTACATAATGCAGTGGTATGCTGAGTCACCGCAGTTGGTATCAGAGCATATGCTTTGACCTTAGGTTGAAAACCTAGTAAATGGGTAGAACCTGTAGGACACATCCTAGCAATAATAAAGAGTTCTCTAGTGATATGAGGGATATTCACTTGAGAATAATCCTGTTATGTTACTAGTGCGATAACTCTTTTATATGATTGCATTCCAATCATTACCCAAGATATTTAACTCTATGTGACTGATGATAATTTCTTATCCACAGTTCCACATGGCACCTCGATATCCACCCCGGAATGTTCAAGTGATGAACAGGACGTTGGATGACTACGGTGGGGATTGGACAGACAATCTCCGACAACTTCTATGGAGTTTGGAATGTGAATCAAGACTTCTGGTCAAGATTTACAGTTACTATGATGGGCAGGTATTAGCTAAATACCGTGTCATGATCATGTTACCCAAAAATTTAGGACTTAAGGAAGAAATGCCATCAGGAGAGGCAAGGTGCATGGCATCTGCATATCAGGTTGCCATAGCAGCAGCCATAACCATTGTCACGGCCCGGAATCAGGGCTAGACAAATACCAGATCCTTATCTGATATAAGCCTAACCTAAATTCCGAAACGCGCAGGGAAAGATCGATAACATTACAGAACATACAAACCATACATTAATAAGGTAAACTCTTAAGAGAGTTACAAACCAGTCATACAAGCCAAGGGTCACAGACCCATCATTACATCAAACAACGGAAGCAAACAAGTTGTTCTGAACAACAAACTTAGCAAAGGGCCTAAGAGGCCTTAAACAGAAGTAGCGACCCTTCCATAGATCCTAGGCTGCTACCCGGGAACCCCGACTACTCGTCGACTTCGACGTAGAAACCACCTTCAGTTGGAGTAGCTTCATCTGTAGAAAAACATCAACGAAGCAAGGCTGAGTACAGGGTGTACTCCGCGAGACTTATGGCTAGTGGAGTTATTTTGCATAAAGCCATCTTTTGTTTTCAAAACAAGAGGGAGAAGAAAACTCGTCTAGTCAGATCATTTTCAAAAGGGGATAAGAAGACTTCAACTATAGCTCTTAGAGTCATCTTTGATATCCACCAAGAATCATCATTAACAGAACATCTCTTCCCGGACTACCCCCTCAAACAACCCCGAGGAAGTATTCTGGATCTCACTTTAGTTGACAAGTTTTAACATTCAGTTAAAGTTCTCTATGATCTTCACGTCCGTTCCCAAGTCGTCCATAACCGTGGACACGGCTTTTCGAAAAGATTAATAACCCTGCAGGGGTGCACAACTTTACCCACACGTACCAACCGGTTCTTAATGCCAAATTATTAGCACTCTTCCTTGGAAGGCCGGCAGAGAGTGGTTGACCACGACCTTTACCTTGCTTTCGTCGAGACCATGAGTCACGCACTAGGGAGATGCCGCCATAACGGGTCAAGTCTCGAAGCCGGTCCCTAATAATGTGCGCAGGGTTCAAGATTACGGATGCCGGGCATCTCTTGTTCCCAGCCACGCTTACCTACCTGTTATGAATGCACCTCCTTCACCTCCATTCAAGAACAACCAAGATGCGTATGTCGAATGGAAAGCCCAAACTATGTGACTCATGGAATCTACTAGGCAAGTTAGTTGGTCGAGGGGATTTCGAGGCCCCCGTGTGGTTGTACGCTCGTCTTGGTTCAAGAGGCAAGAACATCGGGTCCTAGGGGTGGCAAGTATGGGACTACAAAAACCACAACCCACGTGGCCTCCCATACAAACCTTAGCATGTTTATCATCCACTACTGATCACATCACCACATCCTACCATACTAGATTCATTCGCATCTCCGGTGCATCACATGAATGATCAGCATCGAAACACTAAGCATGGCTAAGCTTGACTGAACTTGTGGCACTAGTGATGCTCATAAGCTAAACCCTAGTTATGCTAGGAGCAGTGGATTAGGTAATATAGTTGACAAAGGAAAACATGCATCAGATAGGACTACTCTATCTACTGATAAAAGACTGTTGAACCGAATGCATATGACGAGAATGAAACACTTTGTAATCACAGGATTCATATGTATGAGTCGGGCTTCGCTTGGCCTTGTCCGTTGTTGGACTGATACTGCTCTTCAGTGGCGTTGACTTCAGCTTCGGGTTCGGTTCCTACTCGCGAGAACCAATCACCGGAAACTGAAAGCAACACTCAACACATGGCATGTGCAATGCTCATACAATATGGATGATATGAAAAGTTAAATAGTGTTGAAATAAACCCTATAACATGCTTGATCATTCTGAACGGGGTCCGAAAGGTCCAAACCCTAGAATGGGGGGATCTTCGGAATCACCTGTGGGGTTCAATTGGTTCTTCTAATTAAACTTTCTATCAAAATTGAGTAACAATGTATGATTATAGCTTAGTTAGATAGGTTTCATTTTTCTGAATATTTTGGTATATTATTTGTATTTTTCTGATTTAAAATGAATTAGTTATGAATTTCTCCAATTTTAATTCATTTTAAATCATTTTTAGAATATTACAAAATAATTTACATTTTAGAAATTACTTTAATATTTTATTTAATTAGAAACATTTCTGAAAATATTTATCTCACTTACATCTGGACCCCACCTGTCAGTATTTATTAATTACAGAAATAATTTGTTGAAATTGATAAAGGAAAAGAAATACACTAATGACATCAGCACAACCTCAGGCTGACGTCAGCCATGGCGTTGCTCTCAGGTGAGGCTCGGGCTCGGTGCTAGGGCGATGCGGGGCTGCGGGAGCGGGTGCGCTGGACAGAGGGGAGCGAGGCGAGTAGTTTAGTGGTGGCACCGCCCTGGAATGGTCGTCGGAGCAGCGTGTGCGACGGCGGCCGACGACGAGACTTGCAGGCGGTTGTGGCAGCGGTGATACAGAGAGGGAGAGAGTGAGCGGAGGGGTTCGTTAGAACCGTGAGCTCACCCTGAGCACGATGGTGGTGACGGCGAGGCCGGGGACGATAGAACAGCGTCGAATCGACGGCGACAACCTCGGCGGCCGATAGATGTGTGGACTCGATTCCGGCGAGGTGGAGCCTTCCCGGCTTGCTTGGCTTGGCGGAGAAGAACGAGGAGACGACGGCGGCCACGCCTATGGCCTCAGAGGGGAGAGGGGTGGTCGGGAATAGAGGGGAAGTTAGGGTTTAGGGTTTTATTTGTTCTTTCTTGATTAAACCAAAGTGCAAGTGTTATGCATGCATGCAATTCTCAAACATATCCTTATTAATATTACACAAAAGGGTGGTATGTTATAGCTCTACCCCACTTACAAGAATCTCGACCCGAGATTCCTAGGTTTTAGAACATGGTACTCAGATCAAAGACAATCTTCGCGTTCCCAGGTTGCTTCTGACTCGGAGTGATGAGAACATTGAACTTTCAGGAACTTGATGGTTTGGCGACGAGTCTTGCGCTCGGTTTCATCAAGAATATGAACAGGGTATTCTCGGTAGGTTAGATCATCTTGGAGATCCAAAGTTTCATGGTCCACACCACGAATGGGATCTTTGAAGCAACGCTTGAGTTGAGACACATGAAAGACATCATGAACCTCTGGAAAAGATGAAGGTAGATCCAATTTATAGGCAAGCTCACCCCACTTGGAGAGAATGCGAAAGGGACCAACGTAGCGGGGAGCCAATTTGCCTTTGATACCTAATCGATGGACACCCTTCAGAGGAGTGACCCGGAGATAAACTTGATCACCAACTTCATAATGAACATCAAGATGATGACGATCGTAGTTGGTCTTCTGACGAGATTGAGCGGCCTTGAAACGCTCTCGAATTATGCGAACTTGATCTTCTGCTTCTTGGATCATGTCTAGACCAAAGAATTGTCTTTTGCCGGTTTCTATCCAGTTCAGAGGTGTTCGACATGTTCTCCCATACAGGAATTGGAAAGGTCCCATTCCCAAGCTGGATTGAAAAGTGTTGTTATAAGAGAACTCCACAAAAGGAAGACATTTCTCCCAGTTCTTTCCAAAGGATATGACACACACTCTGAGCATGTCTTCAAGAATTTGATTCACTCTTTCAGTTTGACCACCGGTTTTAGGATGATAAGCTATGCTGAAGGAAACATGAGTTCCCATTGCTTCTTGGAAACTTTGCCAGAATTTGGAAGTAAACAAACTTCCATGATCAGAGATGATCTTCTTGGGAACACCATGAAGAACGACGATCCGAGAGATGTATAGATCAGCCATTTGACTAGCACGGATAGTTTCTCGAACCGAAAGGAAATGAGAACTATGGATAACCGATCAACTATTACCCATATGGCATCATTTCCTGCTTGTGTTCTTGGGAGTCCAGTGATAAAATCCATACCAATTTCATCCCATTTCCATTCAGGAATTTTCAACGGTTGCAGAAGTCCAGCAGGCCTTTGGTGTTCAGCCTTCACACGACGGCAAACGTCGCACTCTGCAACAAAGCGAGCGATTTCTGGTTTCATTCCACTCCACCAAAATCTCTGACGGAGATCTCGGTACATCTTGGTACCACCAGGATGGATGGACAGAGGGGATTCATGAGCTTCCAAAAGGATTAGATCTTTGATTTTCCGACTGTTTGGAACCACTAGCCGATTACTAAAATAGAGAGTACCTTGATCATTGATGGAGAAACATTTAGCTTCACCACTTGCCACACGTTCTTTGATCTTGGTGATCTCTCCATCTTGTTTTTGAGCTTCCTTGATTTGGTCCTCGAGAGAAGATTTTGTTTCAAGGTTAGCTAGGAATCCACGAGGAACCACTTCAGGGTTAAGACGCTTGATTTCCTCGTAGAGAACAGGTTGGGCTTGTGAAATCATCAGATTGTTGCAATAAGACTTCCGACTTAGCGCATCATCTACGACATTGGCTTTGTCGGGTTGATAGCTGAGACCCAAATTATAATATTTGATGAGTTCCAACCATCGTCTTTGCATGAGATTCAGATCTGGCTGGGTAAAGAGATACTTCAGACTTTGATGATCCGAGTAAAGTTTGCAATGGTTACCAATGAGGTAATGTTGCCACTGCTTAAGAGCATGAAAAACAGCAGCGAGCTCGAGATCATGGGTTGGATAATTGTTCTCATGTGGCTTAAACTGCCGAGAAGCATAGGCCACTACATGACCATCTTGCATCAACACACAACCGAGCCCTTGGAGAGAAGCATCACAATAGATCGAAATCCTTGCTTGTGTCCGGAAGAACAAGCACATGTGCGGTGGTTAGCTTAGTTTTCAAAGCTTGGAAGCTTTCTTCTGCCTTTTCTGACCATTCAAACTTCTTATCTTTCTTAAGAAGATCGGTCATAGGCTTGGCTATCTTGGAGAAGTTCTCGATGAATCGATGGTAATATCCTGCCATTCCAAGAAAACTTCGGACTTCCTTGACTGAAGTAGGTGACTTCCATTCCAGAATGGTCTGAACCTTATCTGGTTTGACAGCAACACCACTTGCAGACACAACATGGCCAAGAAAGATGAGCTCTTGTAACCAGAACTCACATTTGAAAAACTTGGCGTAGAGACGATGTTCACGAAGTTTAGTCAGTACCAAACGTATATGTTCGGCATGCTCTTCTTTGGTCTTGGAGTAGATTAGAATGTCATCAATGTATACCACGAAGAACTTGTCGAGATACTCCATGAAGACGGAGTTCATGAGCCTCATGAATGTGGCAGGGGCATTGGTTAACTCGAAGGACATTACTGTATACTCGTAAAGACCATAACGACTTGTGAATGCTGTCTCTGGAATATCCTCCTTTCTGATCTTGATTTGATGATACCCTGATCTTAAGTCCATCTTGGAGAAGACAGTGGCACCACTTAATTGATCAAAGAGGTCATTTATCCGGGGAAGTGGGTACTTATTCTTGATTATCACCTCGTTGAGTGGACGGTAATCAACCACCAATCTTGGAATATTTGTATCCCGCTTCTTGACAAAGATGGTAGGGCAACCCCAAGAGGATGTACTAGGTTGGATGTATCCTAGACCCTATAACTCTTCAAGTTGCTTCTTCAACTCAACCAACTCATGAGCATGCATGCGATAAGGTCTTTTGGAGATAGGAGCAGTTCCAGGAACTAGCTCTATGATAAACTCCACACTTCGCTCAGGTGGCATGCCAGGCAACTCTTCAGGAAAGACATACGGGAAATCACAGACTATATGGACATCTTGGACCTCGAGAGTGGGTAGGACATCCATGGCATACAACTCCGAGAAAGGTTTAAGAACTGCTGACGGAGACATTGAACCATCAGTCCAATACTTGACAGTTATGCCAGCAGGAGAGGTCACAGAAACTGTTCTAAGTGCACATTCAATGACGGCTTGATACTTGGTTAAACAGTCCATGCCTAGAATGACATCTATGTCAGTTGACTTGAGTGCAATGAGGGAAGTGGGAAACTTCTAATATGCTATATCTATCTCAACACCATGAGTAACCCAGATGGTCTGCCAACGAGACCCAGGAGTACTTATCTCTATAGGGGAAGACATTGCTTCAAAAGGTATACCATGCTCTCGTGCAAACTCTTGTGATATGAATGTATGCGATGCTCCAGAATCAAACAAAACTGTTGCGAAAATTGAATTGACATGGAGCATACCCAGAATGACGTGTGGATCTTCCTGAGCTTCCTCAACTGTGACATGGGTCAGACAACCACGTCCAGCACCTTGAGATTTATCATTCTTCTTTGCCTGCTGATCATTGTGTCCGGCAGCCCTTTGAGAACACTCCCTTGAGTAATGACCAGGCAGACCACAGGAGTAACAGGTAACCCCAGTGTGAGAACCAGCAGGAGGATGATAGTTTGATCCACCAGTATTTGACTGTGGCTGACGAGAATTATTGCTAGAAGACTTGGGTGCATAAGGAGCACGAGGCATAGCACTGTATGGAACAAAGACACGTCGCTTCTTGTTACCAGAGGAAGAAGCACGAGAATTTCCTTCTTCACGCTTCTGAGAGACTTCCATGTCCTTCCTTCCATGCTCTAAGGTAAGAGCTTTATTATGCAGGTCCTGGAAAGACTGGAACTTGAAGGGCAACAACTCGTAGCGAAGTGCAGGGTTAAGTCCCTTATGGAACAACTCTTGCTTATCTTCATCATTGGTCACATCCCTGGTTGCATAACGAGCCAGGCGAGTAAACTCACGCCCATAGGTTTCAATATCCTTGCGCCCCTGAGTCAGATCCAGAAACTCCCTCCTTTTGAGATCCATGACGGGCTTAGGGATATAGGAGGCACGAAATGCTGCAACAAACTCTTCCCAGGTAACAACATGTCCCTGAGCTTGCAGATTTTGAAAACCTTCCTACCAAACACCAGCCTCACCTTCTAGTTGATAGGTGGCGAAATTGACACGGTCAGCGGGACGGACACAAAGAGCACTGAACTTGCGCTCTATGGTGCGGAGCCAATCATCAGCTTCAAGGGGCTCCTTGGAGTGGGTGAAGATTGGAGGAAAAGAGCGGATGAAATCTCCAAGTGTGACACACTCGTCAAGATGGCGTTCAGTGTTCTGCGCCACACGCTCCAGAAGGCGTTCATTCCGCAGACGGTTGGTCTCAATGTTGTTGAGAACCTCGGCCATTGTGGGAGGTGGCGGAAGTTCCTGATCAGCATCGTTGTTTTCTCGACGGCCAACAGAACCATGAGTACCAGCCGGCATCCTAAGGAGAAAACAGAAACCATGAGAATGGATTCACTAAAAAGGGTATAATAGAGGATGGCAAAAACCATATCAAAAGATCATGGTAGAGGTGAACATGTGGATGAAAACTATATCAATGCATTAAGTATGGCAGTAGAACAAGCATACTTAACGTATACGCTACCAACTTAGATACAAACCATAACAATGGAATGCAAGCATGATATGATACCAACAAGTCACAAAAGAATAGAGAGCGGGATTGGAGGCATCCTTAGCGAAGTTGAAAAACAATGCTTCACTTGCACAGATATATCTTGGAAACTCTGAGCCTTGCAACCAAGTACGGAGTACTTAGGGGAAAACAACCCAAACCCGTATATCCTAAAAATTTGAAATGATAGACGAGAAGTGAAAACTTTGCAAAGCAAACAAGGTAAGATAACTCAGCAATAGAACAACCTTAGATAAGGAGTAAAAAGAGTCCTATTCAGAGTTTTGCAAATAGTTTTAGCTTTCAAATAGTTTTCTCAAACTCTAGACTCAACTTCGACCAGCTAGAAGGGTTTCCTACAAGCAGTCCTGCTCTGATACCAAAATCCGTCACGACCCGGAATCAGCGCTAGACAAATACCAGATCCTTATCTGATATAAGCCTAACCTAATTTCCAAAACGCGCAGGGAAAGATCGGTAACATTACAGAACATACAAACCATACATTAATAAGGTAAACTCTTAAGAGAGTTACAAACCAGTCATACAAGCCAAGGGTCACAGAACCATCATTACATCAAACAACGGAAGCAAACAAGTTGTTCTGGACAACAAACTTAGCAAAGGGCCTAAGAGGCCTTAAACAGAAGTAGAGACCCTTCCATAGATCCTAGGCTGCTGCCCGGGAACCCTGACTACTCGTCGACTTCGACGTAGAAACCACCTTCAGTTGGAGTAGCTTCATCTGTAGAAAAACATCAACGAAGCAAGGCTGAATACAGGGTGTACTCCGCAAGACTTATGGCTAGTGGAGTTATTTTGCATAAAGCCATCTTTTGTTTTCAAAACAAGAGGGAGAAGAAAACTCGTCTAGTCAGATCATTTTTAAAAAGGGGATAAGAAGACTTCAACTCTAGCTCTTAGAGTCATCTTTGGTATCCACCAAGAATCATCATTAACAGAACATCTCTTCCCGGACTACCCCCTCAAACAACCCCGAGGAAGTATTCCGGATCTCACTTTAGTAGACAAGTTTTAACATTCAGCTAAAGTTCTCTATGATCTTCACGTCCGTTCCCAAGTCGTCCATAACCGTGGACATGGCTTTTAGAAAAGATTAATAACCCTGCAGGGGTGCACAACTTTACCCACACGTACCAACCGGTTCTTAATGCCAAATTATTAGCCCTCTTCCTTGGAAGGCCGGCAGAGAGTGGTTGACCACGACCTTTACCTTGCTTTCGCCGAGACCATGAGTCACGCACTAGGGAGATGCTGCCATAACGGGTCAAGTCCCGAAGCCGGTCCCTAATGATGTGCGCAGGGTTCAAGATTACGGATGCCGAGCATCTCTTGTTCCCGGCCACGCTTACCTACCTGTTATGAATGCACCTCCTTCACCTCCATTCAAGAACAACCAATATGCGTATGTCGAATGGAAAGCCCAAACTATGTGACTCATGGAATCTACTAGGCAAGTTAGTTGGTCGAGGGGGTTTCCAGGCCCCCGTGTGGTTGTACGCTCGTCTTGGTTCAAGAGGCAAGAACATCGGGTCCTAGGGTTGGCAAGTATGGGACTACAAAAACCACAACCCACGTGGCCTCCCATACAAACCTTAGCATGTTTATCATCCACTTCTGATCACATCACCACATCCTACCATACTAGATTCATCCGCATCTCCGGTGCATCACATGAATGATCAGCATCGAAACACTAAGCATGGCTAAGCTTGACTGAACTTGTGGCACTAGCGACGCTCATAAGCCAAACCCTAGTTATGCTAGGAGCGGTGGATCAGGTAATATAGTTCACAAAGGAAAACATGCATCACATAGGATTACTCTATCTACTAATAAAAGACTGTTGAACCGAATGCATATGACGAGAATGAAACACTTTGTAATCATAGGATTCATATGTATGAGTTGGTCTTCGCTTGCCTTGTCCGTTGTTGGACTGATACTACTCTTCAGTGGCGTTGACTTCAGCTTCGGGTTCGGTTCCTACTCGCGAGAACCAATCACCGGAAAAGAGAAAGCAACACTCAACACATGGCATGTGCAATGATCATACAATATGGATGATAATGACAAGTTAAATAGTGTTGAAATAAACCCTATAACATGCTTGATCATTTTGAACGGGGTCCAAAAGGTCCAAAACCTAGAATAGGGGGATCTTCGGAATCACCTGTGGGGTTCAATTGGTTCTTCTAATTAAACTTTCTATCAAAATTGAGTAACAATGTATGATTATAGCTTAGTTAGATAGGTTTCATTTTTCTGAACATTTTGGTATATTATTTGTATTTTTCTGATTTAAAATGAATTAGTTATAAATTTCTCCAATTTTAATTCATTTTAAATCATTTTTAGAATATTAAAAAATAATTTACATTTTAGAAATTACTTTAATATTTTATTTAATTAGAAACATTTCTGAAAATATTTATCTCACTTACATCTGGACCCCACCTGTCAGTATTTATTAATTACAGAAATAATTTGCTGAAATTGATAAAGGAAAAGAAATACACTAATGACATCAGCACAACCTCAGGCTGACGTCAGCCATGGCGTTGCTCCCAGGTGAGGCTCGGGCTCGGCGCTAGGGCGATGCGCGGCTGCGGGAGCGGGTGCGCTGGACAGAGGGGAGCGAGGCGAGCAGTTTAGTGGTGGCGCCGCCCTGGAATGGTCGTCGGAGCAGCGTGTGCGACGGCGGCCGACGGCGAGACTTGCAGGCGGTTGTGGCAGCGACGATACAGAGAGGGAGAGAGTGAGTGGAGGGGTTCGTTAGAACCATCAGCTCACCCTGAGCGCGATGGTGGTGACGGCGAGGCAGGGGACGGTCGAACGGCGTCGAATCGACGGCGACAACCTCGGCGGCTGACAGATGTGCGGACTCGATTCCGGCGAGGTGGAGCCTTCCGGGCTTGCTTGGCTTGGCGGAGAAGAACGAGGAGACGACGGCGGCCACGCCTATGGCCTCAGAGGGGAGAGGGGTGGTCGGGAATAGAGGGGAAGTTAGGGTTTAGGGTTTTACTTGTTCTTTCTTGATTATACCAAAGTGCAAGTGTTATGCATGCATGCAATGCTCAAACATATCATTATTAATATTAAACAAAAGGGTGGTATGTTACAACCATGATCCGAGAGCATAAATCCCAAGCTCTAGAAGGTAGTATTCACACCATTATACCACATGAAACCTCAAACTCAGAACATGAGTTAGATCACTCTACCTTAGTCCAAGCTGAACTTACTCTAGGTGTAGAGTATATGGATCATTATCGGTCTTTGCTAAACACTTATCACAACACTCACCAAGTCTTAGTTCAGGAGCTGGATACGGTCATTGAGGATTTTACTGATCCTGATAAAGCAATGGCTCGTAGGAAGAAGTTAGATAAAGAAGCTAGGCATCCCAAATACATACCTTCAGGAGAAGTGTTTGAGGAAACTGAGTTTGATGACCCAAACTTGGAAAATTATGCCTATTACCAGAATGACTTCAAGCCACTTGAAGACCTATGGACCAAGTACAACTCTGAACAACAGGAATGGAATAAAGTTATCCCAAATAATCCTGAGCCCAACAAGTATGGATGGGAAATAGAATCTCAAGGTAAAACCATAGGAAATCATATACCTTGTGATACAAGTATTGAAGAAAAGACCAATTATAACCATAGAGAGCCTTATGGACCATACGGGGGAAATACTAATCCAATCAACTTAGAAGAGTATTCTGATAGCTATTACACCAATATATATGACTGGATCCAATAAAAAGCTAAGGAACCCACTTACTATGAGGAAGCGTTGCCAGAAAACCCGGATTATTCGGTGGAAGATTACGCCAACTCTAGTCATTTTTCAATGACTAATCTCAGTCTCGGTACTTCTAATCAAAAATACGCACCTCCTGGATGCTCTTATGCTCCAGAAGGCAGTCGTAGGACTTCACATCATCATGGACGGAACTCCAGGAAGCACTAGAAAAAGATGAAAGTTAGAAAGGAACGACATCCCAAGGGATGAGGTCTTGAATAATGTATATAGAGGGTAATGCGTATTGTAGTTTGAAGAGTTTGCCGAAATAAGTGAGGATATATCCACAAGAGCAAGAAGTTCTTGTAAGATAGTTGTGTAAATAGGCATGGAGCAAACCGTTGGAACATCTAGTACATTTGTAAATTATTTAAAACCTATGTGTAATACATGGTATATATTTTGTTGTTTATTGACTTTTGGATCTTTTTGATTCTTCTTGATTGACTAGATCTGTACATGAAGCTTAATTAGGTGTGCAAATGCATGATGTAACACCCAGTTATTACTTGATGTTATAGACCTAGATAGAAACGGGAAATTCATGTAAGGGAGTGACGAGTTTCAAAGATCATAAGGAAGACTGACTTGAAGGATGAAGCATGATATAAGAGGTAGTAACACCATTTGGAGGATGGATCAAGCCTAGATCATCATTAGTCCACAACAAGAAGTGATGAACTTAGAGTTCAACCTAAATAGATAATTTTACTAAGAAGTCAATGGAGTAATTATACAAGTTCATGGAAGTATCATGAATTAGTGCAAAGAGGTTTTGGAACCCAAAATGGTATTTAAATCCTGGCAATTCAGGGAGAATGCCATAAGTATGATAGAAATCATAGGGAAATACATACACCTAGGATGATTCGCAGCTGGTAAATTTCTGTAGCTAGTACTTAATCCATAATCGGTGTTCTGATCCATAGTTGGTGTTTTGTCCGCAGCTGGTATTTGGTTAACATAGTTACTCAGATCTTCTTAGAAGTTGCATAAAGAGCATTAAATTTGTCCTAAGCTAAGTAAGACCTAAAGAAGTATAAAATTTAAAGGCGATCTTCTACCGAGATGCTCCGCAAAGTCAAACTTATCCAAGCAAAAATGTCCAAAAGAAAGTGGACATATAACGCTGAAATATTTGCTTCGGAGATCCACAACTATGTGGATACACCGTATAATCTTTCATCGGACCCTAAATCAGTAAAATATAAGTTGAACAGGAACCAACATTCTAGTTTAAGAACAAATGGTCTCTATGTATGTAGTTTAAAGACTATTAGTAAAATCTAAGGGGGAGAGTAGACATTACAAATGAAGGTTAAAGAAAGTACTATAGGAAATAATGGAAGGTTATTTAAAAACCTTAAGAAGTTTTAGAGAACACCCAAGTGGACAGATATTGAGAATAAGAAATTCCAATGGGTATGGACTAAATGAGTTCAAATCCAATCTTGGAAGGAGTACCAGTATCAACTATACTATGACAGGAACAGAAGGGTAGTCTTTTGACTACTAACACGGGTATATAGAAATGTAAAACTTGTTTTAGTGTGAATCTCTAAATTGTACTTAAATTAGTAATGAAGTTGATGCTTAAATAAATAAAAAAATGGATTAGGATATCTAATCAGGTTGTGGAATACTACAATTGATTCCATTTAAGGTCATCATTGAGTGGAGAAGGTAGTAACCACTACAAAACAATTTCTTACTCCGAAACATGAGAGTTTGCGAACTTCGAGGATGAAGTTTACTTTAAGGGGGAGAGTCTGTAACATCCCAGCATTAGAGCTTAGAAATAAGCTGAACCCAGATGTGTGCATTGCATTCATGCATAGAAAATCCGAATAATTTTCGCACTTTTAAAACAGAACTTGTCAAATGGATTGAAGCTTCTCTCAACTTGATGGAATTGAAGTAGATCATCAAGTTGACTGCGATAAGTTTCAATAAGACCTCTGCTAAAACCTTACTTTGGGTAAGGGAGATTTAACCTAAGGGTAGATCAAATGAAATAAAAGATAAAACTTAATACATTATGTTTTATATCTGATCTTTAGGTGATCATATCATAGTATCCATTATAATCACCCATGAGTACCAATTCAAGTATATAACACAAATAACAAGAATGTAACAACTATATCTCAATCTCATATGCATGTATCCTGAGTATCATGGTAATATCTAACCCTACTTCTGAAATAAGATTGGGTAGGAAAGAAACTAAGTTTAGATCATTCACCATATATCCTTATTCCATAACAATCCTTATCATCTCTGTTGAGTTATATTTCCATGTCTGTTATTCATCAATGTTGAGAAATCAACTATTGATTCATCCATTCTCAACCTATCAAGTATTTGATCCTAACACAGCTTACAAATAAGTGTCTACAAAGAAACAACAAAGAAGAGGTGAATAGTGATGCTAGTTTCATATGTCATTTATTTGATAAGAATGATTGAAAAGAATCCAATCAATAAGATAGATGATGGAGTTACATCCTTCCTTGATAGAAAATAAGATTACAAGGATGAAGTCTGGAGATAGTTACCAGGAGTAGTCCTATTGGATCAAGTAGGTATAGTTAATGAATTATATCTCTTAATCCAATAGAGCTAAACAGAAGATAATTATAATACAACTGTAATGTTGTATTGATGGAGCCTTGGTTAGCCAACTAAAAACCTAAACCATAATGGATCCAAAGGTTATAATGATCAAGCCTTATTCACCAAGATTGAATACTTATGTCATGTATAAGTGGTATTGGTGGATAAAACATAATTAAACCCTAGTCTAGATAATTATCCTAGATTAGCCATGACAAGTCATACTAACATAATGTGAGGGTGGAGTATGGGATACTGGATTTAAGTAGAGACAAGATAGTATGATCAAGATAATGCTATTATAACATAGAGTTATAGAAGTAGTGTTATTCATCTTAAAGGATAGTCATCTTTAGAGAAATATTAGTGATGGAAGATTAAGGAAGATTGTGAGTGGAGTTTGAAGGAACTACTGGTTGGATGGAAGATTATCAACAGTAGAATAGTAAATACAACCAAGCAAGGATATGAGAGAATTATGAAATACCTTTGTATCAAACTCATTGGATTCATCCATGAGTTTAGACGAATGATATATGAATAAGAAGATTTTAATAAGTAAGGTCATTATATTAACCATGATGATGGATAGGAAAAAGTATTATATCTAGGAAAGGAATTCCTTAATCAGAAGTCCATATTTATGAATTATGGAAGATAAGAATTCTTGGTAAACATTAAACCCTAAATCTATGATCAAGCTTAATAACCAGCTCATATGTTGGATCAATCAATTTATCTTCACAATGATGTATAAGGAATATTTTCCTATAGCAAATCACTTAAGCACATCTCTGACATTTCTAATTGTCTTAACCATATGTGTTTAGGAGATATTCTTATTAATTCTTTTCCATCTGACATTCCAGTTAATAACTTTCTATTTTAAAAGGTGATACCATTAAAGATCACAAACAAAAAGACAATATGCTTAGCTATAAACTTTTATCAACAAAAGAACATAAGTATATTAAGAACCCTAAACTCTAGGGTAAGCACTTACAATTCAAACCCTAACTGCTATGTTAATTATAATAGAATATATACATTGTTATTTTCCAAATCAATGGGAGTAGTAATAACTATATTAATATCTTTTATATTTCGTGCATCAAATAATGGTATAGGATCATTACACATATAAAAGTTTCTATTCAAACTATGAGCCAACTGAAGTTAAGTTGATAAGCAAATAAGAATATATCATTTAAGAAATCCATAACTAAAGGAGGAAAATAAAATAATAAGAAAAGCTTTTACAAAATATTAAAAAGGGGTTCATATATTGAGAAAATAAAATCAATACAACAAGATTATATATAATAAAAATTCACAAATAATACTAACTATGTTTTAGTATTATTGAAATTGTCCAACAAAGAAATCCTACAAAGAAAAGTTCAAAATCTAATTCAAATTCAAATCTGAAAAAGAAAAGAGAAAATAGAAAAGAGTAAATCAAATAAAAAAACCAAACCTGGCCGCAGCCCAACCCTATCTGCTTACCTGACACCCAGGTGCAGCCCACTTCGGCCCGCGACCAGCCCACCAGCAGCCCGTACCGCTTCGGCCTTCTATTTCTCGTCGTCTTCCTCGCCGGCGGAAGCAGCTGCGTGGCATCGCGGCGGTTGTCGATCTCTAACGCGTTACGATGCGTGCGCCCGTCAGTGATGAGGGGGATAAGAATGCCCGCGAGCTCCTCTATCCACTCATACCTGAATCACTCTCTCTCATGCTCTCTCTAAAATTTCCCCAACTTTGCTAAAACCCTAACTCGCCGGAGTTGCTCGTTGTCATTGTTCAAGACCACCCCAAGGCCAACTGAAGATTCCACTAGCACCGCCATGGTGGACTTCGTCTGCTAGGACAAGGAATCGAGTCGGGAAGCCTGAAACCATGTGCATCGAGCTCGTCTGTCCGCCGTTCACCGTCGACCATGGTGACGTCGTCTGAGCTTGCCTCCCCTTGTCGTTGCCACTACAAGCTTCCTGGTGAGCTTCTGCTTCTGCTTGTTCTCTCCGATTTGATCCTAGTCATCTCTAGTGCCTTGTACGCATGCACACGTGTTGGTCACCGTCGGAGCTAGTGCTCCGGTGACCATTTCGAAGTGGCGCAACCATAGTTCGACTCGCCGTTGCACCCTCTCTCCAACGCACCAGACCACGCGTGCTAATCACCGTAGATCATCGCCGGCGACCTTGATCTGGTGGTGGAGGTCGCGCTGACGTCAGCGTGACGACGTGTTGGGGTCAGCCTGGACCCAGTTCCCGGTTTGACCAGTCTTTGCTCACGTGGCTGATGACATGGCATAGGGACCATATGTCATTGACTAGGGTAAAGATTGGGTCAGTAACTAATGCATTTCTTTCATCTGAGAGATGAGGTGGACCATGGCCCACTGGTCAGTGACTGGGGCTAGCTCTAGGTGTGGTGTAAAAAGTATTTTTTGTTAAGAAATAAATAAAATGTTATAATTCAATTAATAATATTCCAGAAATCAAATAAATGATTAAATCTTGTTTAATTAATAACTTTTGATTTACAATTCAGAAAAATATATATAATATATGAAAATATGTAGAAAAATAAAATCTACAACTTAAAATTATTATCAAATATTATTATGATGATTATTTAAATAAATATTATTTAATAAAAGTTTTATAAGTAATAAAGCTTTGATAATTCATATTTTAATAATGGTAAATATTAAAAAATATAAATAAAATCCAAAAAAATCTTAGAAAAAAAGAATTATAATTTAAAACTATAATTATGTAGTATTATTTCACTTAAGTAAATATTTATCATTTATTAAGTAATTATAAAGTAATAAGAATTGTAAAAAAATTATATCTTATTATTTATAAATCACAAAAATAAATGTAATACACCAAAATGATCACAAAAATAATATTTACATATTAAAAATCTAATATTCTACTTTTGAGGTAAATAAAAATTCAAACATTTTAACAACTCAAATTTAAACTTATTTACTTCATTAATAATTCATATAAGGATAAATAAAATTTATTAATATTCCTAAAATGAGTAAATTAAGTTTAATAAATAGTATTAATCTTAAATATTAATAAAATGAAGCTTTAATGGTTTAAAACATTATAAATATCTTTTTATTAAATTATCTTCAACATTAAATGAAGATTTTATTCTAAAAAGATTACCATTTATAATAAAAACCTCAAAGCACAACTTATGAATACACCAATCTTTTTCTATCTATATTAACTACCAAATTACAAAAACTACCACAACACTATAGAAGGTTCAAAAGTAGTTAAGTGACAATATATCTTGGTTTATAAACTATACTCACTCATCTATAAAAGATAAATGATATTACTCCATTATAGAATCAAGAAACAATTACCCAAATAAAAAGAATGACCATTCTTAAATAACCTAAAGAAAACATTTTAGATACACAAGATACAAATGTATAAGCACCATACTTTCAAAACTATCTATATTTTAAAGTTAACTTTAGTCTCCAAGAATCTAAATATAATACAATACACATTATTATATGTTTTATAGTTAACTTTCGTGTGAAGTAGTTAAGCTATAAAGCAACTCAAGCCAAACCATTTGAGCAAATCAATAACATCAACCACCACTAACTAACCACAAAGCTTGTTTAGACCTTAGAAGAGAAACCTTTTCTTCGAAGGTTATTCTTTTTGCCACTTCAATTAAGAACTCTTATATAAGCAATCTTGACTAGCATTACATAAATGTATATTTTATTGCTACATAAATATGTGTTGCTCACACACACACTCCTAAGTTCTAATAAAAGTACAAATATGAAACTTATCTAAAAAGACCCCACATTCCAAGGTAACCATTTTTGGAATCTAAACCCTAGGACCATGTTATCCCCGGGATTTGCGCTTAGAATGTGCATCACATTACTTATGCATAAAAGCATATTGCTTCTTTAAACATTAGTCCTTACCGGACCAATGATGCTGATTTCAGATTTTGGATCTTATACACTGACTC
The DNA here is from genome assembly GCA_916181665.1 of Avena sativa. Taxonomy (NCBI): domain Eukaryota; kingdom Viridiplantae; phylum Streptophyta; class Magnoliopsida; order Poales; family Poaceae; genus Avena; species Avena sativa. The sequence continues at coordinate 231,109,318 of OV702283.1, read as the reverse complement.
GAAGACCGTGAGTGCATAATCTTGCAATCACAAAAGGAAAGTTCACACTTGCTCATGTCCTTTGTTTATTTTCTGTAAAGTATTTTACAAATCCAGTGTTGTTATCACCTGCATTTGAAAAAGGTCTTAAAACACTATTTTTGATAATAATGTGAACTATTGGTTACTGATCCAGGGTGATCAGCTAATCTATTAAATCTGATTGTTGGAATACCATTGTTCAGAACTATATCACCTAGGACTTAACAACCAATATCGCCAGTGATTCTTGCTCCGTATATTACGTGTTGACCATGAGATTTGGAATAGGACGGAGAAGTCGGATGTATCTTCTTCCTCTCGCATGAAGCAGGATGTGCAGGTCGTGGCTGTTATCCTCGTAGCGTGCATATTAATTGGTAACTCGTAGAGGATATGCAGCATATGGGTGGGAACCCTCATCGTCCCACGATAGTTCTGGCATCTAACGGTTTGTACAAACCATTGCCGTAATTCTTTATGTGGGCATGGTGTACACCAAGGAGGCATGCGAGGTCACGAAGGGGGCAGTGATTGGCTTGGATCATCCTCTGGGCCCCACATCATGGAATTGTGGACGGGAATAAGCTGCCCGGTTATGCAACTAAGAGTTGATCTCTCATGGATAAAGTAACGCACCTCTGCATAGTGTAAGAACTGTAACTTGTTACTCCCTGTTCCGGGAAGGAGCTGCGAACGCGGCGGGAAAGGAACTCCATGAAAGTTCTGGTAAACCTGTGAAGGCTGACGGACATAGCTTTTCAGAATAAAAGCAACCTTTGAAGAAATGTTTGTCAAAATTGCATTGCCTACAACCTACGGTCTATGGCTGTAGTTATAGTGCATCAAACACTCCTCTTCTAGTGAATTTGCTGAGTACGCTCGTACTCAAAGTATCTTCTTAACCCTTGCTAGATTCTGAAGCCATTAAGACGACGTCTACATCAAGTTATGCTCCAAGACTTATCATGCCAGCTTAAGCTCTTCAATGAAGACAAGGAAGACAACATATACCTCAAATCAAGTGAAGACGAAGATACTGATTAGATAGGAGTACATTCTCTAACCAAAGAACCTATTTCTGTAGTGCGTTGCAATAGCAGCAATGCCGGCCTCTTAGCCAGAATACTAGACTTAATAGTATCATCGTTCTTGCGTTATTTATCTTAGCCAGCCTCTTAGCCAGGTCTCCGCGTTGCTTGCAACACCTGTGTGACGTTTCCTTCCTCCTACTAGCTCGATAACCTCGGTTTCTTACTGAGGGAAGACTTGCTGCTATACTGCTTCACACCCTGCTCTTGGGGTTCCCAACAGGCTCCACATAAGATGTGCAAGCCATCAAGCTTTCTGGCGCCATTGCCGGGGAGGCTAAGGACGTCTTCACTAGGGGAGTCCTTCACCTCCTTTCTCTTTACTTTGTTTTTTGTTTGATTTGTTTCTTTTGTTTGGTTTTGTTTGCCTCTTTCCAAAAAACCCAAAAAAAATAGTCTAGTTAGGTTTGCTTGCTTTATTCAAAAACACAAAAAAATTGTTCCTACTCTAGTTGTTGGTCTGTTATTGTCTTGCTTGGCCATGCTTTATATCAATGGATGGTTTCTTTGAAACTAGTTCTTATTGGCAAGGTGGGTTCACGGAGGAACAAAAGTATTATTATAAGGAATACCGTTTTTCACAAAAAAGGGAAACACTTATGGGAACAAATTGATAGGTTAAATACTATTGCTAGAGACGTGTGCTCTACTTATAATGTTACTTATTGCTTTGATAAAGCTTGTTGTTGCAGGAGGTATAAACACCTACCCTTTCAATGTGAGTATAATGATAATCTTAGCGTATCTTCTTATGTTAAAGGAAATTATGATTTTGATGATGTGGAACAAATTGAAGAATTTATTGCCTTCAAGGGTTCATTTGAACTTGCCAGTTTGCTTCAAAATACTGATGATGCACCTTATAAGCATGAGGTTTTTGAGATACTTAAATTCTGCTTTGATAATTACAAGGAAGTGAATGGCTATATTCTTTAATATTTTAATAGGTGTTTTCCACAAATGGAAGAGACTAATGCCTCGCAGGATCCTATGGAAGAAAAAGTTGTTGAAACTGGAAGTTCATTAGATGAAAAAGAGGGGGAGAGTGATGAACAAAAGGAGGAAGAATGGATTATCTACCCATGCCTACCTTCTAATGAGAGTAACTCTTTATCCCTTACATTATTTGATTTTCCCCCATGCTTACCAAAGGAGGATGAATGTTATGTTCATGTGGATCCTTTTGAAATATCTACTTTGGATAAAACCTATGGAGGTTTTAATCCCACTGTTTTTGAGTTTGATAGAAATTATGAGTTTGTAGATCATGAAAAGCATGCTCTATGTGATATCTTTATTTTTGAGTTTATTCATGAGGCTACTGGAAATTATTATGAGAGAGGAAAATATGGTTGTAGAAGTTTTCATGGTACTGAAACACCTCTCTATGTGCTGAAAGTTTTGAAGTTGCTCTCGTTTCATCTTCCTATGCCTGTCACTTTGTTCTTTGTGAATTTATTTGCACACAAGATTCCTATGCATAGGAAGTGGGTTATACTTAAATGTGTTTTGAATTTGCTTCTTGATGCTCTCTTTGACTTCAATTCATAATTCTTATGTGAGCATCTTCTCAAGCTATCAAGCCTAACTTAAAGGCGTTAAAGAAAAGTACTTGTTGGGAGATAACCCAAGAGTTTCCTTGAGTGTTGGAAGTTATTACTTCATTAATGACCTCTCCTTATCCTTTTTGTTTGCTTTTTGTGCCAAGAATGGCCTCTAATGAGAGGGAAGTAAGATTTGGGGAGTTGTTGTCCCGAAACAGATTTCTACCCTTCACCAAAAAAATAGTGAGGAGTCTCTGTAACTCGGATTCAGCTCAACATTTATGAATAAATCCCCCAGTATATTAGCTAACTTTAGTTAGTTCAAAACTTTTTGATTTGAGCAATAGAAGATGTTTGAAAAAATCGGTTTCTACCTGCTGGTCTGTTTTGACAGATTTCTGCCATTATTTGTATTTGCTTCTTATTGATTCCTTTTTGAGTTCTCTTTAGGTGAATTGAGCTTTTTGAAGGAGTTACTACAGTATATTGTGTTTCTAGTGAAAAGCCTTGCTATTCCAAAGCTTTTCCAGAGGTCTAATATCTTTTGAATACACTAATGTTGCTAATGAAGATTGTGTGAAGTTTTGTATGAAGGAAAAATTTCAGGTGTGGAGAGAGAATGATGCAATGAGATGAAGAATGGACAAAATCTCAAGCTTGGGGATGCCACCATGGTGTCACCCCAATAAATATCCAAGAGGTACAAGCGTCAAACCTTGGGGATGCCCAAGGCATCCCCTTCTTCATCAATAAAAATCTCAGGTCTGTCTAGACACTTCGTTTTTATTGTCTCAAGCTCAGTTGTGATGTTCTTGGAGCGTCTTAGTTTTTGTTTGCTTTGCTTAGGTTGTTTAGTTTTCTTGAATAAAGAAGTTTGGACCCCCGTTCTTGTTGTGTTGTTTTGCAAATAAGTTGCTTGGTGTTGGAAAGAAGTAGTAAGTTCTTGCTTTAAGTGCAAGAGGAGCTTGCATTGACTGTGACTTAGACTTTAGCATGACATGCTAGGTGTTGTTTTAGCATTATGCTTCGTGATTATTGTTGTAGCATGTCTTGTTCCAAACAATTGGGATTGCTTAGTGCGCCTTGAAGAAATTATACGTTGTTTTAGCATGCAAAAGCATAGTATTGTGGTATTCTCCTTTGATGCTTTGCTTTGGTTGACTTGGCACATGCTCACACCATGTTATGACTATGACAAGTCACCATTAGCCTATATTATCATTTAGTCCTTGACTTGTACTACCACTCTTTGCTTTGATTAGTATGCTTTCTTGCACTGCATGATTATGGCCATTATGCTCTCTTAGTTGGTTGCTCCCAGTCTTTTGCTAGCTTCCACTTGTATGAGTAAATTCTACTCATGCTTCCAACTCCCAAGAAACCAAGTTATTCCAAAGTATCCACTATAAACTCCTATGCATGGTGTGTTACACAATTCCAAGTATATTCTTGTTTTCATCTATTTTCCAATTAAAAACTATTTTTTTATGTGAAAACATAGTGAGTAAAGCCCTCACGAACTTGATGGCACACTTTATATTCTTTTCCCCTAATAAACTTGAACCATTGTGGCAACTTTGTTGTATATGCTTGCACTTATAAGTTGGAATTAGCAGAACTGTGCTGTCGTGGGGAACGTTTTCAACATTGCACTTGTACTTTGTACTCAGTTGATATCATGTTCTTTTGTCTATGGATGTCGCCGGTGTGAAATAAAGAGGTAACTTGTAAGTCCATGGAGTTTGTATCCTCTGTTAGAGAAACACCTGGGCCGCTAGCCTAAGCCATGCCTAATCATGGTGGAAACTTGCAGCATCACCATAATGAGCTATCTATGAAGCATCCTCAATAAAAAATCTATGCATATGGTAAATAAAAAGATTGCTGAGATGCTCATTGTCTGCTTGCCTTGTCATTTTGGTTATGGGAAAGCTCCTGTACCATGTGCAAGGGGTACCCTGTTGGCGGTTCTCAATGATATGCAAATACTTACAATGACAAGAACTTACCTGGACCCAAAGTTGAGTATGCATGAGGTGTGGCCCTCGTATTTAAGGGACTTGAGATTGCCAACTTATACTTCGTCAAGCATATACTCCACCTTTGCCACTTTAACCGTAACCACTTAAAGATGCTTATGATAGGGGCAATGAGGGCTGAAAGCTAACAAGTACCATAATTTTTGGAAGATCTTTTTAAAACTTGTAATCCCTGCTTCCTTTACAAAAAGGCCTTTCTTCCACCATTATTTGAGTCTCCACCTTCTACCTTTAGGCACCCTTAAGAGAGCATAGTTGTCATTCTGTGTGCAGTGTTCCAAAGCTTATTAATTGATGCATATTGTGTTATTACTTGTTCTTGTGCTATTTGTTTCTAGTCACCCTTGTGAACTTTGAAGGTGTCCTTTGCATCTATATTGCTACTCTATGAGGGACAAGATGATTGCCACTATGCTATGTTTTTTGTATGTGAAACAAACAAACATTTTTCAATGCATGTTATTCATGATCTTTGTTTGTAGCTTGTCATGTTGCATGCATAGTTATTATGTCCTATTGTTAGACTCCATCTTTCATGCACATGTTTAGAGTTCTTTGATCCCAGCTTTCAATGCTTGCAAATGGTTGGATCTTTATTGTGAGGGTGCATGTCACCTCAAAAATTATTCTTTTTATCACTTACCTACTCGAGGACGAGCAGGACTTAAGCTTGGGGATGTTGATACGTTGGAAATGTATCTATAATTTTTGATGCTCCATGCTTGTTTAGTATATCCTTTGCTTTACTTGTCCACACTTTGAGGTGCTTTTTACATGTTTTATGGTACTAACCTATAACAAGTTGCAACAGTGCCAGATGCCTGTTTTCTGCTATTTTTGGTTTCAGAAAAGTTAGTAAAGAAATATTCTCGGAAATGGATGGGACAAACGTCAAAGTCAATTACTTTCCGTGGGTAACAAGAAGTCTAGAGGGGAGACGAGGAGGCGTGCTAGGGCGGCTAAACCCCCCTAGGCGCGGGTGGGCCTTACCCCGTGCATGGGTAAGGGTTTGCCCCCTCTATAAGAAGCCCCCGATGCAGAAACCCTAAGCCCCCGATCAAATCTCCAAGAAACCGTCTGTAGCCGCCGCCACCATCGTCCCTAGGTCGGGGGGATCTGAAGTTCTTCCCGGCACCCTGCCGGAGGGGAGATCATCCCGGAGGCCTTCTCTACGGTATGATGTGTGAGTTGTTCCACCTTGGACTACGGGTCCATGTGGTAGCTAGATGGTTGTATATCCTCCTTTGTGCTTTCATGTATAGATCTTGTGAGCTCAGTTCATGATCAAGATCTAATCTATTTGTAAACATGCATGTTGTGTTTGCGGGGATCCGATGGATATTGAGATTATTATGTTGGTTTGATTAACGGTTTTGTCTTTATGATTCTATCATGTCTGTGTTGTTTGTGATCTTGCATGCTCTCCGTTGTTATTAGCTATCTTGGCCAAGTAGTTGCTAGTGACTCCAAGAGGGGGTATTTATGCTCGATAGTGGGTTCATGCCTCTAGTTTCCAAGGTAAGTGACAGAAATCTCTTCGGTTGTAGATGTGTTATTGCCACTAGGGAGAAAACAATGGTCTCTTGTTCATGGAACATGTAGATTGTTTACCTTACACACTTTGCTTAAAGCAGTTGTCTGTTGCTTGCAACTTAATACTAGAGGGGGTTCGGATGATAACCTAAAGGTGGACTTCTAGTCATAGATGCAGTTGGATGGCGGTCTATGTATCTTGTTGTATTGCACAATCGAATCTCATAGGATCTTTCTGACTAGTAATTGCATTGTTATGCCTTGCTCAGTTCCTGTCAATTGCCCTGCTGTAATTTGTTTACCTTCATGCCATGTTGTTTATTTAAGGAGAGCACCTCTAGTGAACTATGCACCCCGGTCCAATCTTTACCACTGATACATCTTCCACTGTTACTTGTTTACTTACTGCAAACCATTACCTTCCACACCATACATTTAATCCTTTGTTACAGCAACCAGTGAGATTGACAACCTCACTGTTAGTTGGGGCAAAGTCTTGAGTTTGTGTTATGCAGGTCTCCGCATTGCTTGCAACACCTGTGTGACGTTTCCTTCCTCCTACTGGTTCGATAACTTAGATTTCTTACTGAGGGAAGACTTGCTGCTGTACTACTTCACACCCTGCTCTTGGGGTTCCCAACAGGCTCCACATAAGCTGTGCAAGCCAGCACAAACCTCAATTTAATTTTCCCATTTTTAGGTCCCTGATGTAAAATGTAGTCGCGTCATCCGTGTAAAATTCGAACCTAAAAGTATGTGGTAAATTTTAAACAAATTTAAGTTTAGTTGTCACAACGAGAATGAACATTCTTGAATTTCAAGCCGAATGACCATGGTCATGGCGTTATCTACATCATACTTTATGTTGATGATCCCATATCCAAGAATTTACATGCTGCCAGATATGGCCATATCTTGAAAACTATCAAAGACGAAGTAGTATGAAGAGTATGGCTCGATAAACTGCTCTCTCGAGAAGGAGCTGAACCCTACTGTTTCCCTTTCTTAATTTTAGGGTGATTCATGCTAAAAGTTTGGTCCTCGATTTAATTTTCCAATTTTAGGTGTTCGATGTAAAATGTACTCCCACCATCCATGTAACATTTAAACCAAAAAGTGGTAAAATGTAAACAAAATTAACCTTAGTTGTCAATCAGTAGGAACATTCTTGGGTTTCAAGCCGGACGACCAAGGTCATGGCCATATCTACATCATACTTTATGTTGATGACCTTAGCCCAAAAAATTACATGCCACCAAAATTGACCACATTTCGAAAACAATCGAAGAGGAAGTAGTATGAAGAGTATGTCTCGATTAGCTGCTCTCTCGAGAAGGAGCCGACCCTATTGTTTTCCTTGCTTAATTTTAGGGTGTTTCATGTGAAATGTATGGACCTTGATGTAATTTTCCCTTTTTTGGGAACTTGATGTAAAATATACTCCCACCGTCTAAGTAAGTGGTAAAATTTAAACGAATTTAAGCTTAGTTGTCAATGAGTGTGAACATGCTTGGATTTCCTGCCGAACGACCAACAAGGTAATGGCCATATCTACATCATAGTTTATATTGATGATCCCATATCCAAGAATTTGCATGCCTCCAAATTTGTCCATATTTTGAAAACAATTAAATAGGAAGTAGTATGAATAGTATGGGTTGATCAACTCCTCTCTCAAGAAGGAGCCGAACCCGACTATTTTCCTTGCTTAATTGAAGGGTCCATTGTGCTAAATATATGGACCTCGATGTGATTTTCCCTTGTTTATGTCCTTGATGTAAAATATACTCCCATCGTTAGTGTAAAATTTTAACTAGAGGAGTTTAAGTAAATGTGATAGATTTATCTTAAAATGTTCCAAAAATCTTTCTAAGCTAACTAGGAATTCAGTACATCAAAACCACCGAGAGTTTCTGGAAATTCAAGTTCTTAGCTATGCAAGAACTTGGCGTTGTGGAGTGACCATACTTGGTAGAAGTACATGGGTGCATGTTGGCATGGTGAAAAATATTGCCACTATTTTCCTCAAAAAAAACAATATTGCCACTAGGAGTTCCCCCTATTGAAAAAAATCTGGGAACTAGAAGAGACGGGGAGCACGTAGGAGGTAGCATGAGAGCAGCGAAGAGGAGGATTTGAAGGCTGTCCGATGTCAAAGAAAAGATGTGATGGGTTCCTGACACGAGGTACATGATACAAATGTACGGTGATGAGTAAGTAAAGAAATTGTGTTTTCTCTCTCCTTCACTTTCTCATCACCATCCCCACACCCCGGTCGGATGATCTCTCCCTCATACAATACATGGCACTGCGCACATGCGTCAACTTGCCTTGTCGTTCCATTTCACACCCTGGGCGACCTACAGCACGCTGGTACAAAAGTGAAGAGCGTTTTTTTTGTGAAGCAAGTATGTACAGTTGTACGGTATTCCTTAGCTTCTAGCTAGATAAGGAGTGGACGAAACTATTTTTATTTGCTTAATTTTAGGGGCCTTTATGCTAAATATTTGGACCTCTATGTAATTTTATATTATTTAGGGTCTTTGATGTAAATTTTACTCCCACCAACCGTTCCAAATTTTTACTACAATTAAGCTCGATAGATTACACTTAAAATTTTCCAAAAATCTTTTGAAGCTAACTACGGATTCAGTATATCCAAAGTCGACGAATGTTCTGAAAAATTCAAGTTCATGGTGTGCATCCGCATCCCGACAAAGTTTACATGGTTTTGTCAACATTCAAAATAAAAAGTACATCTTTCTTGTGTGGTTCTCTTATTAATTAATCTCTGGTTTTAACTCAAACTAAACGACGAAGGTTATGCCCTTATAGACATCATATGTTTATTTAGGATAGAGTTCCGACATCTGCTATATTGGGTGCATCTTGTTGTACTAATCTATTTTGCTAGCAGGAGTTCCCAAATATCAGGAAAAGTTTATAATAATTTTCCGTGTGACATGAGTGTTTTGTCTATAAAGAATATACGAAGTCTAGACGGAGTGGACGACCATGCTCTTACTCGCGATTCCCAAGTTCCTTGAGTTTTCAAGCTTCTTATTATTAGTGACCCCCCCCCCCCACACACACACACACTTAAATTACTCGATTTATTAAGATTACTAATGTTCTTAGTGTTAAGAATGTTTTTCAACGTATAGGAACAGGAAAAAAAATTCAATTTCTAAGTGACAAACTCAGTCTTCAGAAAATTTGCATGTATAACAAAATTTTGATTTGCATATAGAAAAATTTGACCTTGATTTGAAAACTATAAAAATAAATGAAAAAAGTATCGCACGACGTCCTATGACTTGTAATTCTTGCCGTGAAAGATGATAATCATGAGAATTCACAATTTTCAAAAAAACAAACTCCTTTAATATATGTCCTGCCATATGTGAAAATTCTCGGGCTTCAAGCCAAATGACAAGGGTAAATGGCCATACTTTTGGTATTGTTTGATACCATACTTTGTAGGTGGGTGCATCTTGTCATGGTGAACAAAAATGTTGCTAAATAATGAGAGTTTCCAAGTTTTATGAAGAAAAAAACCATTTTGGAATTTCGAAATAAAAATAATTAATGTTTTCCTTTAAATTAAAGAAAGTCATATCTACATCATTGATCAGGAGGTTTACCATAAGGAATATCACCTTCATCAAAATGTTGGATATAGTGTACCTCAATAGTAGATGAGTGGGAGATTGGCTTACATAATTCTTCTATAGGAGGTAAATTCTTCACATCTTAAGATTTAATACTCTTCTTCTTAAGACATTTCTTAGCTTCCTTCATCACTTCATCATTTAGTTCAATCACTCCCCTTTTCTTTGGTGTTGGTGTTGGGCTTGGCTCAGGCATAGTTGGTTCAGGTGTAGTTGGCTCAGGTGTAATTGGCTCAGTTGTAGTCCAATCATCATAATTCTTGCTTATTTTAGCCATTAATTCCTCAGCTTCTGCGGGAGTTCTTTTCCTGAAAACACAATCAGCAAAACTATCCAGGTATGCCCTAGATTCATTAGTTAGTCCATTATAATATATATCAAGAAGCTCATTTTTAGGTAACGGACATCCAGGATGTGTGTGAATCAAAGCACAGAACCTTGCCCATGACTCAGGCAATTTCTCCTCTTCTCCCTGTTTAAAATTGAAAAGTTTCTGCAAAACAGCATGTCGAGCACTAGGAGGGAAATATTTCTAAAAGAAAGTAGCAATCAAGCAATCAGGGCTATCAATGGATCCAGAAGGTAAATTATTAAACCAAGCTTTAGCTTCTCCTTTTAGTGAAAAAGGGAAAAAATTAGCAACAAAGTAGGTGCGCATCTTAATATCATCAGAAAATAAGCCACTCATAGTAGAAAGCTCAGTCATATGTTCCACAGCCCTTTCATTCTTAGTCCCACAAAAAGGTTCTTTCTCAACAATGTTTATATATGATAAATCAAGAGAGAAATCATAATCTTTACCTTTAATGTTTATGGGAGATGTGGCAAACTTAGCACCATGGAATAGTTTAGGCGTAATAGAACGTTTCTCAATAAGACTCTTAATAGCACTAGCACCATGTGTGTTTCAAAATTCATTAATAATTCATCAGTCATTTCAATATAACCATCATTAATATCATAGCTCTCTCTAGACTCAGGTGAACTAACAGATGTTATAGTATCTTCATTAGAAGTTCCAGTGTTTCCCAATATAGTTCTAGTAATTATAGCATTTAGGAAAGGACCTAATGAACCACTCTCATCAAGCACAGTAGAAATAACATCATGAGCATCAGAAGCAATTTTATATTCAGCAGTAGTAGCAGTGTGTGTGTAGAATATGTATGTGGTGGTGTAACGAGCTTACTCATAACAAATGGTGAATCAAGAGCAATAGAGGTGTTCAGAACTGTACCTCTTCTTGTAGTGGATGGTAATATAGGAAATTTTCTATCACGAGTTTTACCCATGATGAAAAGGATAGCAGCAATAGTAATCCCAAGTGAACTTACATATAAAGCAATGCTCTCCGGCAACGGCGCCAGAAAATAGTCTTGATGACCCACAAGTATAGGGGATTGCAACAGTCTTCGAGGGTAGTAACGCCCAATTTATTGATTCGACACAAGGGAACCCAAATAATATTTATAAGCCTTGACAACTGAGTTGTCAATTCAGCTGCACCTGGAAATAGTTTTGCTCATAGTAGTTTATTAGTAGCAACAGTTTTGTAGTAGTAATAGCAAAGTAACAACAGTAGTAAAATAAAGGCAGTAGTAACAATAGTGGCAAATAGCAGGATTTGAGTGCGATAGGCATAGGGATGTATGTACGGGCGTTGCATGGAAAATACTATTCATCTAATATCAAGATCTAGGGCATTTGCAGATAAATAAGGTAAAGCATCTAAGTACTAAATAATCATAGGCATGTGTTTCATATATAGTCATACGTGCTCGCAATGAGAACTTGCACAACATCTTTTGTCCTGCCAGCCTGTTGCAGCGGGGCCTCAAGGGAATCTACTGGCAATAATTAAGGTACTCCGTTTAATAGTGTACCGGAGAAAAGCCTTAACACTCCGTGAATACACATGATCCTCATATCACAGCCATCCCCTTCGGTTATCCCAATTTCTGTCATTTCGGGGCCTCGGGTTCTGGACAATAATATGTGTAAACAACTTGTAGATAAGATCACAAACAATACTATCATCATGAATCAATAACATATTCAGATCTGAGATCATGGCACTCGGGCCCTAGTGACAAGCATTAAGCATAACAAGTTGCAATAATGTCAAAAAGCACTAACAAAGATACTAGGCACCATGCCCTAACAATCTTATTCGATTACATGATAGATCTCATCCAATCCCTACCATCCTCATAGCCTACTGCATGGGATTACCCACTCATGGATGGGGGAAATATGGATGGTTGATGGAGAGGCGTCGGTGATGATGATGGCGATGATCTCCTCCAATTCCCCGTCCTGGCAGGGTGCTAGAACGGAGTTTCTGGTTCTAAATCGCGGTTTCTGGTGGTGGCGGCGCAGCGGAACTCTATCTGGAAAAACATCGAACCCCCCTCTGTTTTTAGGTCAGAGGGCTTATATAGGTGAAGGGGGAGATCGACGGGGTGCCCGAGGTGGCCACACCACCCCCTGGCGTGGCCTGGCCTGGCCCACGCCACCAGGTGGTGTGGGCCCCTCGTGGCCCTTCTCCGTCTCATCTTCTGGCTTCATGAGTCTTCTGGTAAAATAGGAGTTTTGCGATATTTTCCGGGATTTTTCCTGAAAGTTGATTTCCTGCACAAAAACTAGATATCAAAACAATTCTGCTGAAAACAACGTCAATCCGGATTAGTTATATCGAAATCACACAAATTAGAGGAGAAACAATAGAAAAGGTGTTTAGGAAAGTAGATACGTTTTGGACGTATCACGCCGGCGGACTTCCGCTGCCCGGCTGGAAGCTCAGCACCGGCGACGTGCCGATGCCGCCGGTGCCGGAAGAAGACGAGATGGTGGAGGAGATCCAGTCTGCCATCACGGCGATGGAAAACCTGGAGCTCGCCGAAGGCCCCGGTAACTTAGTTTACTGGGAGCAGTTCTTCGCCGATCGCCGGCTCCGGGAACTCGCCACCACGAAGGCTCTCCGGGCTCGCCGCCGAAGCGCAACAACGAGGCGGGGCGCCGTCGATGGTGGAGCGCGCTAGGATGGATGCTCACCGCCGTCTTGGAACACATCCACACCGGCAATCGCTCAAGGCTAGGCTTCTCGCCGGCAAGAGGAGGAGCGCCGTGTTCAGTGTCGGTAGTAGGAGGCCGAGCGCCGGCCTAGCGCTCGTCGTGAGCTCGCCTACCATGGCGCCCCGCTAGTCGTCCTCGACGATGATGACGAAGCCGGTCCCTCTTACCAGTCGTGGAGGTACGGCGACGCAGGCCAGGGCAGCTCGCACATCCGCAGCCACCGAGCGACGACGACGACAAGGTAGACCCCGGCTACACAAGCTTCTACCGCAACTTCGGCATGTGAGGTGGCGTCCGGCGGCATCGGCACCATCGGCCCCCTTTTTAGTTTTTTTAGCCTAAATAAAGTCAAAATTCGGGTGTCTGCCCGAATTTGATGTAATATTTATGTATTCGTCCACTATTGATGAAAAAACGCCTATATTCACCAAAGTTTGCCGAGTTTGATTGAAATTTGGACAAATCCGGGAACTCGGCCTAAGAGTGCGACTGGAAAACTGGCCGTTCCCAGTCCGAAAACTAGCTTCGTCCGGCGCTATTTAGCTCTGGATTTCGGCCAAAAAACACCGAACGAGTGGAGGTGCTCTAACATATTGAAACACCCACAACCCGATGATGAACGAGAACAGTGAGTACAACAAACAATCAATTTCTTATGTGTCCTAAGATGAAAATTCAACTCCATATAAACAGTGAGTACAACAAACAATCAATTTCTTATGTGTCCTAGGATGAAAATGCACTTCAGTTGTCCCCCAATGATAAACAAACAACTTCTCAATCCAAGACACGGACTAGTATCCCCAATCTTACGTTTTTTATGTGAAAATTCCACCGATCTATTAAAAATCATCAGAAAAATTACAAAGAGGAGTTAAAGTAATAAAAATTACAAATAAGTTCGTGAACCACCTAGCGACGATTACATACACTAACACAAGCCCAAGACGCGCTGCCCTCTTCACTCCTCCATCACCGGACCCGGACAAAAATCGTTGTAGTAGAACTTGTTGTATAGACAAACAAAAAGTTATCGTGTTAATGCCCCAAAAAGCCAATATACCAGAGTAACAACCATCGTAAATAATGACAATACGCGGCACCGAAACGAGGATATGGTGAAGAGGACTTTACTCTGATATATCGTCGGCTCATCATCCCAAAAAGACACGAAAAACAGTAAGCAAATAAGCAGAAAAACCACACGCCGGCGAGGCTTGTCACTGACCACCACCGGTAGATCTGGTGGAGGAAAAGCATGATATGATGCCTCCCTGACACGATCGGGACGAGATCAAAGTATCAAACACATTGCTCTGTTTTCGTCTTCTTCTTTTCTGCTTTATGTTTTCTGTTTTTTTTTTTTTTTGCATTTCCTCTTTTTGTTCATGTTTTACGCGTGTGTTTTAAATTTTATTTTTCTTGTTTTCTTCTTAAGCTCGTGTGAACTTCTTATTGAGTATTAAGTGAATAATGTTTGAACATCATGAATAATTATTTTGAACCAAGTGACCATTTTTGAACCGGTGAATAGTGGTAAATGTGTCAATGGTGGCCCAATAAAATGTATCGCACGCCCACATCGTTCGCCAACCCATAGGAAACGTCCTGGGAGTGTCGAAAACATGCGGCAAATGGCGCCACGTCGGCTCTCGACAGACGGGCAAGTCCATTGACCCAGCCAACACCGTATTTACTTTCCCTTTTTCCTTGCCACCTTCCACCATTTTTGTTTTCCCGCTCCTTGCTCTCGGTCCCACCCATGCCCACATTGTTGCTACCATGCCGCACCTCTCGCGCCCTCATTAGAAGAAGCCTTGTACAAAACCGGAGGGAATATCGGAGGAGGACTGGGATGCGGAGAAGGCCTGAAGGGATGCAACAATGCTTGACCACATCATTTGGCACTGTGTCGATGTTAAGAAGGCAATGCTAGAGGTGGCGCTGGACGCGGTGGCGAACGCGGTCGGCTATGTTGCGAACAAAGGGTTCTGCACTGGAACCGGGGTTGGCAACTACCCCGCCGCCAGAATCCAAGGGAGCACCATCACCACCAAGCCCCACTTTAGGTCATTCAAGGAGTGGGCCGCCATCCTCCCGAGCCTACTACCAAGGGAGTGTCCTCGCGACATCGTTGTCTCGGTTCTCCCTCGAGTACGGCGAGAGCGAGCATGGCGGCTTCAACCCAGCGCCATCATTTCCCCAGTTATTGTTGATGCCCTTCACCGCACTGTTGGTGGCATTGACCTGAACCGCTCCTACTTCGGCTCGTAAGCCTTGTGGCGCGCTCTAATAACGTTCGACGACAACACAGGCACCCACGTTGGTCGTAGCCTGGTCGACATGCAAAAAGATGGAGCCAACATGGACACCAACAGTTGACGGAATGCCGCCTGATGCCTCGAACGCCGACGAGGTATGCAGACCGAGGTATTCATGTTTGTGTGCGTAGAATGATCAATGATTTATTTTAGGAATTATGTAATTATGTTTGTGTGCATAGGTTGAGGGCACCAAAATCTTACAAAAAAACATCCATGATGGTGGTCGTTCCAATGGCGCCACTGCCACACAAAATGAAGATGATGAGGAGTACATCTATCACATCGATTTTGACACCGGGAATCGAGGTCGGAAGTGGAAGACTTTGGAGGCCAGCAAACTTATGGCACCTATCGAAAGAGGATCAAAGACCAATTCGATGAAAAATAAATACTTCAGAAAGCTCAAGAAATTGTATATGGACCGCAATGACTCAGCTAAGTTGCATAGGTGGAAAATCATACAAGAGGTTTGCAACAAATTTCATGAAATCATACAAGAGGTTTGCAACAAATTTCATGAAGACCAAATCTCTCAAGACCCGATAGTGCTGTGACTGTGGAGGATCAATTAAATTCTCTAAAACTTGTTCAACTTGGCATACTAATCTTCTCATGTAATGTATTGATGTATGTCTTTTTTTCTTAGTTGATGAATGCGCAAATGATGTTTCAAGACAACAACAAATATAATTATTCAACATGATGCATTGCTTAGAAAGAACATGTGTAAACAAAAAGGCAAAGGCGAAAGGAATGTAGCAGCATCATCAACCTTGGTGCAAAAGCATCGAAATTGATAAGTGTCCCACCATAGACGGTCTTGATCGAGGAGTAAGGCAAGTCTTAGTGAAGAAGGCAACAAGGATCGTGATTGAGAATGAAAGAGTTGAAGCCCCACATAATCCAACATGGATCAGAAAGTGAAGACATGGCATACGATAACTCATCAACACATCTTGCATTGGGGAATTGCTAGTGCTGTTGTAATACGTTGGCTAGACTTAAAGACATTTGCTGGCCAGACTGAGGTGGCCGATAATTTGACATTTGAAATTTTTAAAAAGATGGCACCTTAACTTGTTCAAGTTCTTTTTGAAATTCTAAAGCAGAGCCAGATGACATGACAATTAGGACATGTTCTAGAACGGACTTCCATTTGATGCTTGCTATACCCGAGGCAAAGCAGGCAACCATTAGATGGTGGTAGCACATGCTACTGATCTCTACTATATAATTTGTATTAACGTGGTTTTCGTTCGTCCGTCCGTCGTCCGTCCTCCCTTGCTAAAAAAAATCAATCCCGCGGTAAAGAAACCGGTCCGTCCTCGCTATAAAACCGGGTCATGCTTCCGCGCCTCCTCTTCATCCGACGAAGAACATGATGTGGACACGCGGATGCCATGCAATGGGGATGCCCCAGACTCCTGCATATCGAGCCAGCCGGCGGCGCCTTCCAGTATCCTGTCGGCGCCCATCCCCTACTTTACCTTGAGACCGGCCCCGCCATCTAATCCCTCCATCGAGCCAGTCGGCAGCGCCCTCCAGTCTCCTGCCGGTGGCGCCCTCCATACCCTGCCTCGAGCTCCAGATATAGGAGTACATTAGAAGCCGTCTTGATCTGCGTGGGGATATGTGGATGGGGACGCCCTCCCCCGTAGCCGGTTGCCACTCCCATGCCCTAGCATCGCCATGGTCACGAGCTGCTTGACAGTGACCCAAGCCGGAGGCGGCCGTTTTGATCTGTGCGGGGACATGGGGCTGACCGGCAGCGGTGGGCTCGATTTGGGGGTGTGGGAGAGGAGACCTCGGGGACATCGGAGATGATGCGTGAGAGGAGGCGACCGGACACACAAGGCATCGCGGCAAGTCCATGGAGGGCCAGTGCAAGTGGTGTGCAGAGAAGACGATCGAGCAGCGTGAGAGCGTCAGAAGTGAGTCATTCAGTGTCATAACTATGCGTGTACTGTACATGAAGCTCACATAGGCCTAGCATACCACGTGTTGTTGTACATGCATGACAGATGCATCGTTGCCTTTGTTTGCCCCGGTCGAAGAGGCATTAAGAAATCAGATAGGGCCACTCGTCTGAATGTGAGGCACTTTCCTTTAGTTTTCACTTAGTTTGAGAACTTTCTGATGTTGTCTATTCTACAAAATCATACAACGCCATCATATAAAGATTTGAAGACAATGATGGTTATATTATTGTTCACAAATTATTTCAGATTCGGACGATAAGTCATTATTATAGTACTTTGTTAGTCAAAAAAAAGAAAATATAGATCCTTCAAATATAGAGTAAATATTAGAAAATGGATGCAAACCGAGCATGCAACGCACGGGCAGTCAGCTAGTACTTAATAATACTCCTAAAGGTTCAGGTTTCTTAATCATGACCATAGAACGCCCATGCATGTTCGGTAATGTTCAGGTCCTAATCGTGCACCTGATATGACGTTCTTGCATATTTAGAGGTCACGAAGGCAAATCCCAGGTATTGCTCTGAGCTGCAAATGTTCGGCACTATTCACGAGCTGGAGGCCTGGAAGGTGTCTGGCTTGTGTTTCTTCATCAGACCGGTGAGAGCGGCATCAAACTCTTTCTCGAGCTCCAGCTCCTTTGCCATGTACTCTTTCTTGAGCTGCACCTTCCTCTCCTCGTGGGCTTTCATCAGCTCGTCCCTTTCAGACTCGAATTCCTGCACGTCCTTAACCTGGCAATCTATGAAACGCTGTACCTGTTCCTTCCTGCACAGCAACAGAGGTTAAATTAGACAACTATACCGAGGTAAGTAGAAGATGACAAGACATTCTTAGAAAGAAGAAACAGAAACAATACTGACAAAAGTAAAACATCGCTCTTGATCTCTTCCATCCCCAAAACACACATTACAACATTGGCTCCATACATAAAATCATCCAGTACAAACCTTAGCCTGCGATTTTCCATAGTCCCAGAATCCACATCAGACTGTCTAGCCTTGGCACGCTCCTCCTGCAGCAACCTCTCAAACTCACTTTCCTTGTCCTCTGTGGCCTTGTGAATGTTCTCTATCTGGTCATGGAAAAATTTCTCCTGGGATTTCATCTGCATAGTATAGAAACACAAGGTGAACAAAGGAGATGAACTCAAAACAAGGAAAAGGACAACACAGGACACAGACAAGATGGAAACGCTTATGTGTTTGTAGAAAATTGACACTTCAGCAGAATTCTATCAAATGTTGAGCATGCATATCTTACTAGAATATTGACATGTAGTGTTTGGAAATACAATATCCCTTTCATTGTTCATTTGTGTGTTCGCAGACACTAGTGTAACCTTTAAGCAATCATTACCTCTTCCTCGTACTCAGAGTGCTTCTCTTTAGCTTTACGCCTCACGAAGATATTTTCTTCCATTGTCTCCCGAAGTTTCTGGGTAACAACTTCAAGGGTTTCTTTTACAACTTTAGAGCGTTGCTCTGTCTTAACCACCTTGTTCTTCAGATAGTTCAGTTGTTGGTTGTCTTCACTCATCTGTTTCATCTGGGCAACTACCATCTCATTATGAGATCTCATCTCATATTTCAGGCGGCTTTTCCCTGAATATTATAATAAAGCATTTACATTAAAACTTAGTACATTAGGCAATGTATATGCTAAGAAAATCATGGAGTGCTAAATGTTCTGTTCAATAGAGCAGTTCCCTGCCTTTACACTAGTTAATTCCGGACAGAGGGTACATGTAGATTTTTTTCAACCAAACAATTGGCCACCAGAACTATCAGCCATCTTGAATTTAGCAGGATAGAATACGACAAAGCACAAATAGAATACCCACAAAGGACATCCACTTTGGATTAACTAGCAAACAATAAACTCATTATTACAAGTGCTATCATTACTAAGTGCACACATTCTTATTAGTCACTAATATACAAAAAAACGACCCCCTATAATGTAAGGGTGCATACTAGAGTGTTGCAATGTACGAGCTTTGTGGAAAATGTTGCAAATAAAATATGGATTGCCACAAGGATGCAGAATATATGCATACGATAAAGTCAGAAATAAACAAATAAAGGATGCTATGGTGAAAGAAAAACTGAACTGCAAGGGCATAGGCAGTCATCTAAATGATAACAAAGAGGGACAAAGACCTATCCTTGTTTTCTCGGTGTTGTCCAAGATACTTGTTGCGCATGGCACTCAGTCAAGTATAAATGGGACTGCCTCTCTTTCTTACTAACAGAACTGGCTTCTTATTTTTTAATATAATGAAGAAAAAAATCATGCGCTCAGAATAATCACATGATATAGTACCATATTGACAATGCTATCCCACTAATAAACTAAGCACATGGGGGCATGAACTAAAACCACATCACTGGCGAGTAAGACCAGTATAACTTATTCTGTGTTACATAGGCAAAGATCCTAATCACCAAAATATTCTTGCACAAACAAGCACCGGCAACAATAGGAATTAGATCAAAAGAACATCATAAAACTAAATAGGTGTGTGGTAATGTGCTCCAATACACTCATGACGTGATACTGAGATGAACATGGAAGTATCAACAGTGTTAACATGTCAATGCAGGTGAAAAACCGAGATATGCAGCTTCACAAGTATATCATGTTGCATTTGCACCAATCATCACTGGTGGCAAAGAATTTAGGCAAGAAAAGTTCATGACACCAAGTATTTACCATATGAAGGGCCAAAAGCATTAACTGTATATGAACAGAGGCTAAACATTATACCTTGGCAGTGTCTATTGAACGTCTCCATGTCGTCCTTTCTGGCTAAGAAACCATACAGCTGCCTTTTCCCACCAGGTAAGAAAGGGACCCTGCGATTTTGCCATGTGTCCCTGTCTGTTCTTTGATCAACAAAGTGCTTATGCAGACGTTCGGCCTCCATAAAGCCCAAAGCGGAGCTTTCAAATATTAGCACACTCATGCCACGGTGCCCACCAGGACCGTAAGCATGGCGTGCTTTGGTCGCAGCATAATCACTGAAATATTCGAGAAGCTCTTGGTTGCCCATGCCTAACCACTAAAGAGCATCGATGAATAGCGAAGTCAGAATGCTATAGAACATCATTGTAGAAATCTTCAACAGTTATCTTAAATATTCGGTTTTTACAAATGCAACGGAATGGATATTTACAAACATTCAACAGATTCACCAACTATACCTATTCAAAACCATAGAAACATATATTTTTTCTTTTAATTCATATTACATTAAAGTATGAGTGCCAGCAAATAATAATAAAGAATAGTTATAACAGGTTATCCTCATGGTATCTGAAAAGTGAGGATTTTAAGCCTTCCAAGACAGATATGAATCAAAATGGCAAGATAGAGAAGAAATAAGCACGAGAATATAACAGTTTTGTTATTTAGTTTTGCTAATATGACATAAGTCTATACATTAACATTACAAAAGAAATAGGACACAGGGATAGAGTTGTGATTATAATTAAGGGTAAATAGAAATACAGGTGTGCCAATTACACTTCACATTAAACATCATATAGAAGAGGGGAAACATTATGCAGCCTATGCGTTAAGCTCTTGGCAGAGCTAAAGAAAGAAAAAATCACCTTATCATCATCATCTTTTTCCAGTAAGGTGTTCATCACAATCACCATTGGCGGCCATACTATCTCACGGTCAGCGCTTTCTCGCAATCCTTTCCATTTTCCAAATTGGTCGCCAGATTGTACCACTGAAGATCCCCTGACAGCCATCTCTTCTTCCAGCAATGCAGCCAATTCCCTATGGAGCTTGACCCTCTTAGAACCCTTTGTTCTAGCATGTGTTACCAGAGATGGTAGCCCTTTGAACCAGTCAATTGCCCCAGGTCCATTTTTGCATGCCGGACAATGCCATTGCCTAGTGTGCTCATGTATCTGGTCATTAGTTAAGGTAGCAATGACATCAAAAAAACTTTTGAACCACTTGCTCGTTTTTCGAGTCTCAAAACTTTTCTCACTGGCATCAGAATCGTAGTCATCACTCATATCATCATCAGCAGCAGCATCATCTTCATCTGATGAATCCTCAACTTCAGGATTGCTCGCCTCAGGGTCAGATGAAGCAACATCATCCTTGCTGCTTTCAGGACCAGATGGGCGAGGCCTGGATCCCCACTGCCAACCATTAGCCAAAGGTGGAGTCACAACTGGGTTTGGTGCTTGCAAAGGTCTACGATCAAAAGGTTGGGCCCAATTATTTCCTGAAGGACGTGGAGATCCATTGCCATTCCAAGGTTGTCGTGCTGTAGTAGGTGGAGCATTTGAGGATGAATTCCATGGTGCCCATTGTCCCCTCCCAGCTGCTTGCCCTGGTTTTTTCTTCTTCCCAATAGTCTCCCAACCTCCCCCTGGATGCAGGACAGGTTTGTGTATGATTAGATAGAAATATAAAGATATTTACAGGTACGATGACAACAATTGAATTTTTTTGCAGAACAGAGTAAGGGAAATGAACTGTTAATCAAAGACTTAAGATGGGAAATAGGTACTGGAATTAAGTTGCAGACTTATGGACATAGAAATGATGGAAACATTCAATAGAATAGTAATTGTATAGCTTCAAGATTTTCATCATTAGCAAATGTGTCAACCAAAAGCTAATGGATGGTTAGAATTATTGAGTTACACATGTAGCAGTGTAGCACATTACAGGAGAAATGGAGAATACTTACTAAGGTTGTTATTACCAGGAAGGCAAAGTTAAGCTTGGCGGGTTTTACAAAATCAAGCTAGCATCCAACCTCCAACCATGGGTTAAGCCTGCAAAGCTTTTTCTTGGCTGGATCCCATGATCAAAGACAGAAGTTGTGGCAAGATTCCCTTAGACACAATTGTTACAACTTATAGCAAGTTAAAAAAACTGTTTGATCAGTTTTGGTATACACCAAGCAGTAACTGGTAAAGCATGGGCGTGTTATAGGATTCACGTGCAACAGGGCTGAGCCACGCAGGGCGCCCTGTTATTGTCAATTGCAGACACATATAACTCGGTGCTGTTGATGAAACCCATATAACTAGGTGCATATCACCCTGGTCCTATGCCACCTCCCCTCACTTCGTGTGAACATTTGCTAGATATTAGGGGGGGGGGGGGGGGGGGGGTATTATGTTGTGACTAAGCACTATGTGCTCTTTACGTGTACTTACACAGTACATTGAGAAGCACCACGGTGCATTACTAGCATATCCTTCCCATTTACCCAAAACAGGGGGTGTCTCCATCTTACAATATGCGGATGATACGATTCTTTTTATGGATCATGACTTACAGAAAGCTCTCAACATGAAACTTATCCTATGTATATTTGAACAATTATCTGGTCTCAAAATTAATTTTCATAAGAGTGAGATCTTTTGTTTTGGGAAAGCCAAAGCAGCTGAAGGCGATTATAAAATCTTATTTGGATGCGACATAGGGTCTCTTCCTTTTAAATATCTTGGGATCCCTATTCATTACCGAAAGCTAAAAAATGGTGAGTGGAAACCGGTGGAGGATCGGTTTGAGAAAAAACTAGGAAACTGGATTGGGAAGATGCTTTCTTATGAGGATCGTTTAATCCTTATTAATTCAGTACTCACAAGTTTACCCATGTTCATGCTCTCTTTTCTAGAAATACCCATAGGGGTAAGAAAGAGACTAGATTTTTTCAGATCTCGTTTTTTTTTGGCAAAGTGATGGTCATAAAAAGAAATATAGATTAACTAAGTGGAATATGATCTGCAGACCGAAGGACCAAGGGGGTTTAGGAGTGGAGGTTTTAGAGTTAAAGAACAAAAGTCTCCTTAGCAAATGGTTACATAAGCTTATGAATGAACAAGGGGTTTGGCAAGAGCTCCTACATAATAAATATTTGAATAACAAAACTCTTTCTCAGGTTTCAGCAAAACCAACTGATTCTCCTTTCTGGAAGGGTCTAATGAATGTTAAAGAAGATTTTTTTAGCAGGGGCTCTTTAGAGATAGGCAATGGCCAGAAAACAAGATTTTGGGAAGACACATGGTTAGGGGATGAGCCCCTAGGTGTTCAGTATCCATCGTTATATAATATTGTCTATCACAAAAACGTCACTGTGGCGAACGTGTTGTTTCACTGTTAGATCGATGTACCATGATTTGTTAAATGGTCAAACAGCTTATTTTAAAAAGTATATTTGGAAAATAAAAGTGCCTCTCAAAATTCGAATATTCATGTGGTTCCTCCATAGGAAGGAAATACTCACAAAAGATAACTTGGTGAAAAGAAATTGGCAAGGTTCTACTACATGTTTTTGTGATCAGGAAGAGACAATTCAACATCTTTTTATATCATGCCCTTTTGCTAAAATAATTTGGAGGATTGTTTTTATGACTTTCAATATTTCACCTCCTGCCAATATGACTAATCTTTTTGGAAATTGGTTAAATGGGATCCCAAAGAAAGATAAAGGACACATTAGAGTTGGTGTGTGCGCCTTATTATGGGCCATATGGAACGTTCGCAATGATGTTATCTTTAACAAGAAAATCTTCCATCTTTTCTGCAGGTTATCCCTATGGCTACACATTGGATCCATATGTGGTCCTATCTCCAGCCTATGGAGGACCGCCAGGCCATGGATATTGGACTTCCACAGCCGATGCGGCTGGCGGTCTGATCGGAGATTAACATGAAGAAGCTCATGCGCTACCTACTTTTGGTTTTGTTTCGATGGCTTATTTTTGTGGAAACTTTGAGTGATCCTTGATTGTAATAAGGTGTAATACTTGTCTTCAAATAATGAAATAAAAATAAAGGTCGTATGCATCGATTGATGCAGAGACCGGGGCATGGTCCCCAATTTCAAAAAAAAAGCCTATGGGTTACAGATTTAGAACAACTTCCAGCTTTAGAAATCTTGTAGGAGTATGTAAGTTTAACCCTGATAACATTATATAGGACATGCAATTGAGAGGCAAACAAGCAATAGAAACAAAATGGTCTCAACAGGGTTACTATAGCATCAGTTTCAGGAGCCTTAGAGCATCCACAACGCTAGAAGCTAATCTGGGCGCTTAAGTGGACAAAATAAATACTAAAAATTCGGATTTACACCTAAGCGTCATAACCTCGCAACGATGGGAGCTTATTCGGTCACTACCATGTTTAAAAGAACAACACCCATATACATCCGCTTTCTACACCGCCTGCCAGGGAAACGAGTAGCACCAGGCGTAGCATCAGGCACCCGGGATTGAAGGAATCAACTGCCAATCAGCCAGGATTTTCTTCCTGGCATCGGCTGATAAGCGCCGCATTGTGGGTGCTCTTATACACCAGATGAGTCAACAACCAGTCAAGCTATAGAACCACAGTACTGGGTGCTATCCAAATAAACACAAAGTTCTGAAAAAAAAAAGTACTATAACCATGCTCAACCAAAAGAGATGAAAAACAGATGTCCCTTAAACCAGATGTGATAATTTCTCCTGTCATCCCAATCATCCAACATCAACATTGAAGTAAACAATAGTAAAGAGTTAAACCGAGTTGAATCAAAATTAGATTGAAGTAAAAACACTGGATAGCCTTGTGACTTTACTGGTAATAACAAATTGATCTGACCATATGAAATTACTTAAGACAGAACTCTTAGGGCTTGTTTGATTCAAAGGATTTGTAAAACACAGGAATGGGAAAAGTGTAGGAATAGAATGGCATGACACTTAGAATCCTACAGGAATGAAAAATGCAGGAATCGATAAGATAAGCTGTTTGATTGCACCGCAGGAAAAACACAGGAAATTTTATAGGGTTTAGGTACATGTCATAGTTGTCATAGACACATAGGATTTTTTTCAAGAGGTCTCACCTCTTGTTAGAAATCCTATAGGATTGTAGTGTAGGAAAGCAATGCATAGGAATTTTGTAGGATTTATTCCTTTGAATCAAACACATTCTATTGGAAAAAATCCTATGGATTGGAATCCTATAGAATTCCTTTGAAAATCCTTTGAATCAAACATGCCCTTATATACAGTACATTCAATTCATGTGATATAAGGAGGTGAACCTATCAGTGTGCTCCAAGCAAGTTACAGAAGATATCAAAAGCAGATAAAAGCAAGCAATGCATTATTGAGCAGATCAGCCGTATAACTAACATAGATCGCTACGAAATCATATAAAACCCAACAAGTCACCGAGAAACCCCAGAAAATATCCGTCCATAATTTCGTTTTGTATACCCGGAAAGATCCGCCTTCATATGAAGATCACGGAACTAACCGAATCCCATTAAAACAAACCAAGACCTAATACAAGGAAAATAAAAAGTCCAAGCAGATGGAATGAACTGTCGAGGCAATCTAGATCCCCAAACCACACGGCGCAGCATTATTAACCCATCCCCTCTTCAGCGGTTCAGCACTCAACCTGATGGAGCAAAATACAAATCGCCACAATCGATTCGACCCACCCGCCGAATCGCCCCCGAACCACAGGCGCACAACTGACGATAGGGGTAAACCCTCGACCCCTTCCACGAGCAGCCATTGCAGGAATGCGCCCATCTATAAAGCGCGGCAAGGTAGGGGGAGAGGAGAGGGGAAGCTCACCGGGGTTATCGCCGTTGCCGGGAGGCCCGCCGCCGCGTCGATCGCCAGACATCGCGAGGGTTTCGATCGTCCTCTCCTCCGTCCGCGGTGTGGGGTTTAGGGAAAGTCCGGGAGGAGGTGACCCTAAGGAAGTCCGAGTCTCTGGGAGAGGGGCCGTGTTTATATAACGGGCGGAGGTAAACTGGGCGGGTGAGTGTGCACTACCCACACCGCGATGGGTGAACGCACCGCGCTCGCACAGAATGCTCGTTTACCTCGCTCGTTGGAGTAAATGATGTGCCGCCACGGCTGGGTTCGAGATCGCGACGGAAAGAGGATGCTCAACTACACGCCAATAATGTTCTGAGCTAGTTCAGACGCACTGACTCGTGGGCCTCTCCACATCTAGTCTTAGGAGTGGACTCGTTCTCCCAACAGCAAATCTAGCGTGGGCCTATCTAGCAGTCGAACATGTTACACGGCCATTTAACCGTAGTCAAATATCTCTATCGCAGCAACTGAACCATATTCTGTTCCCACACGTAAGTCACAGGGTATGTACGCCAGGGATATGAACGAGCGGAGTAAATGACAAAGAACTACCACATTTGTGTCAGTCTTGTCAGGTTGCTACCACTTTTGCGTGAGTTGACACATAAAGACCTTTTTGGGATAGGTCGTGGACACGAAGCACTGATTGTTCGTTTTGCTAGTCTTAACCCGTTTTCTGGCAGGTGGGGCCCGCAGGCATGACGTGGCATCCACCATGACGGAACGAGGCCACGGCCGTTAGGTTCGTGTCAAGTAACATTGCTCCCTCGGTCTCCTCACTGCCTCCCTTCTCCCGCGCTGGAAAAGACAATGGCGACTAGAGGTGGCGGCAGCATCCGGCGCCGCCGGCCTGGCGGAGACGGAGATGGGGGAGCCGACGCATGTGATGACCGACACGTCCGCGCAAGGCTCTTCGACGGCAAAGAGGGTGCAGGAGAAGGTTGTCGCGGTGGCTTGGAACGAGAGTGTGCTGTGCCGCCACGGCTGGCGACGGCGAGCCCCCCGTGGCCCACATCAGAGAAGGCATGGACATCGGCTGGGAGCACATCTGGCGAGGACCCCATGAGCCACTACGTCTCCGAAGATGGGTAAGAAATTTATCTCCTCTTTCTGAATTTTGGGATCGAAATTTTTAGGGTTTTGTCAGTAAGTAGCTTGAAATTCTTGTTCTTTTCTGAAATTTAGGCCAGAATCAGAAGTTTGGGACCTCTATTTTCAGTTTGATGGAGCAAAGTTTGTGCAAAAAAAAATGTGCCGAGCAGATATTAGATATCTTAATTTGTTATCCATCATGGAGTCAGAGGGATATGGCATTGGTGATTCATTGTACTATGTTAAGCATGAAGGTTGTAGCATCCCATTTGTCTAACAACTGTAATGCTACTTGATCTAGTAATATATTGGCTACTTCATAGATATAATTGTTGCATCATCATTATATCATGCTCATGCCATCATGCCATCTTGCATTTGAGCATCATATAAAATCCTGTTGATTTGGTTCTTCTCTCATCTGCATTGTAAAATTGTATTTGCCTCTTGATATTGTATTTGGTTCTTGATATTGTGTAAATGCCCAAGTTGAGTTGGGGGCATATCTTTTATTGACTCCATCACCTTTTCTTTGTCACCACCTTATAATTCTACCACCCTGATTACCCATGGGCTTTTATTTTATTTTGGCATTTACTCTAGCCCATGTGGGTTGGGATGGATCTAATTCTAATTTCTTTTGCTTGACCTTTATTCCATATTTGAGAATGCATGGAAATAAATGCCATGGGATTTAATTTTGTTCTCACAAAATCAAATGTGGCATCTACTATTCATGCATGGGCCATGCAAATTTCACCACCTTTCCCTCCCTTGGTTTTTCTTGTTTTTTTTTTTTGGAAGTGAAGCATGGATCTTTGAGAGTCTACTCATGTTGGCCCTATTCTTTTGTTTTGTCCTTGCAACTTCACCCTCTTTCCATCACCCAAACCCCTTGTTGTTTGCCTTATCTTGTTCATGCCCAAAACCCTTTCTCCCTTCCTCCTTTAGTTTGATCTAGTGTGGTCGTGCCAAAAAGTCACCACCACATCCACTTTTCTCTCCTCTCTCTTTTCTTTTCTCTATAAGCCACACCTCATCTAACCCTAGTTATACTCTACCCCATCTCACCTCTCTCATAAACCCTAACCCGAGCCCCTCTAATCTAACCCTAGTTCCTCCCTCTCTCTCGGCCTCTCTCTCTCTCACCTAGCTCGGCCCCACCTGGTCACCCTGGCCCCACCTAGCTACCACCCTCTCTCCCTAACCACCCCATCTACCCCTCCCCTAACCAACCCTAGCTCCTGACCGAGCTACACCCGACCCTAGCCCGAGCCTCCCCTCCCTCTCTCTTCTCTCTCTGCCACAGCTGCCCCACACCGAACCACCCCCTCCTACCTGCCTTGACCCCACCTGGAAGCCCTACCTGCCCCTGTCCTGCCCCCAGCTCGATCACGTGCGAGGAGGAGGAAAGGTGGCCGAGACCACCTTTTTCCACCCCGAGCCCCCACGGCACCCCCTCTCCTCTCCGTCCTTATCTACCCCTCTCTCGCCTCCTCTGGCCTCGCCCAGATCTGGCCCGAGCCAGCCTCCCCTCCTCCTTCCTCCTCTCCGTCCACCAACAGCCGACGCCGCCCACCGCCAGCACCTCGCCGTCCACGACGCTCCGGCCGTCAAGCTCGTCGAGGGGGTGATCGTGGAGGACGAGGAGGTCCTCTGCAACAGCCCCGTACGCCCCAGCGAGGAGGAGCAGGACCAGAAGCCCCCCAGGCCGACGCCGCCCCGACGGAACCCTAGCTACGCTCGGCCCCTGCCTCGTCGACGATCGCCGGCGCCTCCGCCCGAACCACCACCGGCAACAACCTCGCGGTGAGCCTCCCGTCTTCTCTGACATGGACCGCCTCGCTGTCGCCGCCTAGTGCCGCCGTTCATATCGTCGAGCAGACTGCGTGCACCGGCGAGCGCGCGCGTCTACTCGCTCCCGCGTCGCGCAAACCCTACCTAGCAGCCAGCCGCCCTTCGGACACCAACCCCCACCTAGCCCAGTGGGAGCCGCGTCTGCGCGCGCGCCCCACGTCGCGGGTTCGAGTCCCGCCTCGCTGCGTCGCGCTCCGTGCGCGCAAGGCAGAGGAGAAGATCCACAGTGCCGCGTGGCTTTTCTCAGAAAAACCCCTTCCTTTTTGATTCGTCAACCCGCGATCCCTCCGGCCCCACATGTCTGCGGCTGTTGCCTTTTTGCAAAAAGGGTCCCGGCTTTTGGTTCCATCAACCCGCAGTCTCCCCCCCCTTTTTCTGTGCGCGTGTTGGGCCCAGTCGACCTGGCCCCACCCGTCAGCGGCAGTGGCTAGGTCTGCCTGGGTACAAGAGGGCTTTTCTGTTATCTATTTTAAACTAAATCCTTTCAATTGTTTTGAAATTCAAAATTCAACTCTGTTTTTAAATAACTTTTAAAATATAAATTCAAATTAAACATATGATATATGTTTTGGAATCAGAAAAATGGGAGGATTTCAAATATGCCATTCAAAATATTATTTGAACACTTTAAATTTTCCAAGTTGATTAAAATTACAACAAAATACCCTTTTCTTAATTAATTAATAACTTTTGATTTATAACTCCAAATTTTACAAATGATATGTCTAAAATGATCAGCTCGGCGAGACCTTTCTGTTTATGCATTCCATGTTCTGTTTTGCAGCATGCATCATATAAATATAATGCAAACAGCAACTATTATGAGGATAAAATGTGGCCAAAACTCAATAAAATGATTTATTCTTGTATTCCACACCTCACCCATGCCATGCTACTTTAATGCCATGCAAATTGTGCATCATTCATCATGGCATGATTGTTTGCTTGTCGCATTTAATTCATATGCTTGTGCACTATATTTATGTTGGCCCTTGTTTGTTTGGTTCTTCTTCGAATAGACGCTGAGCAGGGGATATATCAAGAAACCCAGGAGCACTACCCAGATCCGTCTCTCGCTTCAACTGAGCTGCCAGGCAAGCACTATCACATGCTTGCATACATACAGTACCTATTGCCTCTATCTTATTCTTGCATCATTGAGTCGCGATTGCATTAAACTGAATCCCAAGTATTGCATAGCCTTTACTTTTAAACCCCACCGAAGCTTGTTCCTCCATCCCATGAGCCATTACTACAGGAGTTGTTTGAGCCATGCGAGTCGTAGAACAGCATGTGTAGGGTATGTGAGTGTCTGATTGGATAACGAGGTACCTAAACAACTTAACTTGAGTAGTAATGGGATAACTAATGAAAGTGACACCGGTGAGCAATATCTGCTATTTGGTTTTTCCTGCTCACTTGTGTCCCGTAGGACCCCGAGTACTTGATTCCTGTTCCTTGATTATTCGCGTTATCCACATCCGGGAGGCTTATGGGACCCCCCTGAGCCAGAGCTTGATTCATTCTTATTTCTTGGGGCCACAAACTAGTTTGAGGTTTTATTTACTATCCTGTACTTATGCCATGCTTTACTACTTTATTTACGATTGTGCGAGGAGCACCTGTACTGTTTAGGTAAGCGGAGTGTTTTCGCGGTATCGACAAGCCCAGTCACATTTTCGGGTTCCCAGTCGTTTACAGCCACTGGCGCAAACCTTGAGTCCGTCTCGGAGTCAGCTAACTTCATTGCGGGTGTACTCAATGGGGTGGCCCCCTGAAATATTTCTGAATCCTGTGATTGCTTTGTCGTGAAAGCCTCGTTGGGTTTTGATTTGGTTTTTCCGAGGTTGATCGAGTGTGTGTTGCTATTTGTGCACCCCTGCAGGGTAAAACTTTCTGAAAGCCGTGTCCGTGGTTATGGATGACTTGGAGCACAGTTTCTCGATCATAGACAAGCATAACTAAAGTACCACTTTTAACTTGACTAAGTAACTGACTAGTAAATAGTGCAACACTCATGGAATGGATAATAAAACTGCCAACGGATGGGGGTTGTTCGTCCGCTTCCTCGTTGGTAAGCGAGGAGGAGGATGGATCTGATGATATTACTGTTATAACTGTTGTCATTAATTCACGGACATCCGTCTATCTTTGGTTAGGCGGATGGTTAGCGAGTATCTATAGAATTGTTAGGGTTTATCTTTGCTGCAATTGCGTCACCCCAGGTTGTGTCCCCTTTAGAGGCATAAAGACTTGCTGAGTACCCCTAGGGTCTCACACGATAAATTATTTGATTCAGATGAACAGGTACACTCACAAGATGGATACTGGGTGGAGGAGGCGGACGATGTGGGCAACGATCGTTCGGTGTAGAGATTCCGGGAACGGGGATCTGTGAGATCTGTGGGCGGGATGTGCTTATTTATGGGGCATCTTATGCCGATTTGCTTCTTATCCGTACTCGGATCTTGTTTGCCGCTTCCGCCTGATACTCTGATGTTTGATGTATGAGGAGATATCCTAAACTATTATATCCATCTAGGACATTTGAATCTTGCCGTATGGCGTTGCTATATTTCCTTTCTTTTTAGATGGAATGGCTCTGATGTACTGTTGTATGGTGGCTTGCATACATACTCATTTGTGTATGTAGTTGATCCCTTCGCCTGCCGATTACGCCGCCCGTTCTGGTCCCGATGTTTGGAAATGGTTGGGATGGCCGAAAGGTCTACCTGTGAGTGGCATTTGGGCCCCACCGTACTATTTCAACCATTTCCGCTCATCCAGGCTTGTAACTTGGAGCGTAATTCACCGAGGTAGTTACAATTGGTATCAGAGCCATCCCGCCCTTCAGGGTCTCAGCCAAATGGTCGTTGTCAGTCTAGAAAATATTTTTGGTAGTTATGTATACTAGGGAAAAACAAAACGTGAGAGTAGGACTGCTTCCACTTTTCTTCTTACCACCCACCCACCCTTTTCTGGTAAGGAAGTGTAACGTTTCCAATCCTCTTCTTAAAAGTTCAAACTAGGATTCACGTGTTCTGGGTTTCCGTAGTACCATAGGTTGTGTGTGTGTGTGTAATTCCTTGTCTATCTGTTACATCCAAGTTGTTATCATAATCGGCCTCTTGGTCATCAACTGTTGGTACATTCCATACCGACAGGCTTTTGCAAACCGACGCGATCTGTCTTACTCTTTGTTATCCGACGTTATCTTGTTTGGGGTGTTCGTTTCCGTAGTTACTAATCTTTAGGTTCATCGTGAGAAGAAGGGGTTAGGATATGTGTTCTATTTATTCATGTGCGGAGTAATGCTTTGAGTGCGGGATGGAGTCGCGACCATACCACTACTCTTATCATTCGCTTTTGTATATTGAATTGGTAGAGTCACTAATCTTGATTCGTTAAGTGATTTTGCGCATCTATTGGTATTTTAATGCCGAAATTTGTGGAAAATTTTTCTTTGATATATCTGTGTACCACACTCCTTTTCAGTCGTGTGCGATATGCTTAATATCTTCTAGGTGCTTTGAATTTTGTTGATATTTTAATATCATCTTAGTAAATTGTATCCTTTAATCTTGGTTAATTCCATCTTGGTACTATTTTAGATTATTATTATTCTCCATTATAGTACTGACTTGTGTTTTATATCAATGACAGGATGGCTCCACCACGCCGTTCTGATGAGGACATACCACCTGAACTGGGATCCGCGTTGTCAAACATCGCCAATGCCTTGGCAGCAATGCAGCAGAACCAGCAGCGTTTTGAAGAGAGTGTTCGGAGGAATGAGTTTGCCCCGCTACCTCCACCTCCCAAGCGAGGAGACATCAAAAGCTTTCTGAAGTTCAACCCACGCCAATTTGATGTTTCTGATCAACCACTGGATGCTGATGATTGGTTGCGTGAGATGTCAAGGCTACTGGAGACTGTTGATGTTCCTGAGCAAGAATGGGTAAAATGTGCTACTCACCTTCTGAAGGGAGATGCAGCTCTCTGGTGGGAGAATTACCTGAAGGCAAACTGCATTGGTTTTCAGCCTACTTGGGAACGGTTCACTGGAGCATTCAAAGAGCAGTATCTGTCAGAAATTGTCATGGAAAGGATGAAGGAAGTGTTCTCAACCTCAACCAGGGGAATGACAATGTCAATACCTACATCAGGAACTTCATGAACCTTTCTCGTTATGGTGGCGATGAGATCTCCGATGACAAGAAGAAGCAAAAGAGGTTCCGGCAAGGGCTCAATGCATCGATTAAATATGCAATCACACATGCAAGGTCGGCATCTTTTCTGGAACTTCAGCATACAGCTCTGCAGGAGGAAGCAAGTAGGCAAGTGTTTGAGGAGTCAAAGAAACACAACCGTGATGCACCAAGCTCTTCAGCTATGTCAGCTCCTTCTAAGCGTCGTGTCTGGGTTCCTAACACCCCACCGTCGCTCCCGGCTCCACCAAGACCTGCAAGCTACGCGGCAAGGCCACCAAACTTCCTCACTGCTGCTCCCAGGGGCTACAACCACCACTACCCTGGAGCGCCTGGCGGAGTCCCTGGCTACGTTGCTCCACGTCCACCTGGTGCTTGTTTCACGTGTGGAGACTCTGGGCATCAAAACTGGAACTGTCCGATGAAAAACAAAGCTCTTCCGCCACCACCTCCAAGATCTGCGGCAAGCTCTCCTTTGGTTCGTGCACCACCACCTCGGGCTCTCAACATCAACACCAAGCCCGGGTCTACTGTTGCTCGTGCCAACTGTGTCAACGCCGCTCAAGCTGAGCATGCACCTGGAGTTGTGATGGGTATGCTTCCCGTTAACTCAGTCCCTGCACGAGTTTTGTTTGATTCTGGTGCATCGCATTCTTTTGTTTCTATCAAGTTTGCAAATGAGAATGGGTTAGCGTTGGATCCTCTCCTTAAGCGGTTAATGGTCCTTTCTCCTGGAGCAAAGATGGCAGCTTCAAAAATCAGCCATGGCAATCAAATTGAGATTGGTGGCTCTTCGTTCTCGGCATCCTTAATTGTTCTGGGCAATTCTGACATTGATGTCATCTTGGGCATGGATTGGTTGACAGCAAATGCAGCTGTGATTGATTGTGCTGAACGCTCAGTTTCTCTGAAGATTCCTGAAGGCCATATAGTCTATTCTCCAAGTTTGACTCCTGCTATCCAGCTTTTCTCTTTGGCGGCTCTGAATGATGATGCTATGGAAGCTATTCAGAGTATTCCGGTGGTCTATGAGTTCCCAGATGTCTTTCCTGAAGAGTTGCCGGGTATGCATCCGGATCGTGAGGTTGAGTTTGTAATTGAGCTTGAACCTGGAACGGCTCCTATCTCCAAGCGGCCTTATAAAATGGGTCCTGCTGAGTTGGCTGAACTCAAACGACAGCTTGATGAACAAGAGAAGTTGGGTTTCATTCAACACAGTACTTCTTCTTGGGGTAGCCCAACAATCTTTGTGAAGAAGCGAGACAGGACTGATAGACTTTGTGTTGACTATCGGGCTCTCAATGCTAAAACCATCAAGAATAAATATCCCCTTCCGCGGATTAATGATCTCTTTGATCAGCTAGCTGGAGCTGTGGTATTCTCTAAGCTGGACTTGAGAAGTGGTTATCACCAAATCAAGATTCGCAAGGAAGATGTTCCTAAAATAGCTTTCACCACCCGCTATGGCCTGTATGAGTACACGATCATGTCTTTCGGTCTCACCAACGCACCTGCTACCTTCTCGAGGCTTATGAACTCGGTTTTCATGGAGTATCTTGATAAGTTCGTTGTGGTCTATCTGGATGACATCCTAGTCTATTCTAAGTCAAAGGAAGAACATGAAGAACACCTTCGGTGTGTCCTAAACAAGCTTCGTGAGAACCGCTTGTATGCAAAGTTCTCAAAGTGTGAGTTTTGGCTGCCTCAAGTAACCTATCTTGGTCACGTCATCTCTGCCAAGGGCATTGCAGTCAACCCGGAAACTGTAAAGACAATTGTTGAATGGCTTCCTCCTGTAAATGTCAAAGAAGTGCGGAGTTTCCTTGGTTTGGCTAGTTATTGCCGTCGCTTCGTTCAGAACTTTTCGAAGATAGCGAAGCCTCTTACCGATCTCCTCCAGAAAGGCAAGAAATACCTTTGGACTCCTGCATGTCAAGCAAGCTTTGAGACACTCAAAGAGAAGCTCACTTCCACACCAGTCTTGGTTCCTCCGGATACATCTAAGCCTTTCTAGATATTCTGTGACGCCTCTTTGCAAGGATTGGGTGCGGTCCTTATGCAAGAAAAACAAGTTGTTGCTTATGCCTCTCGACAGTTGAAGACGCATGAGATCAACTATCCTACACATGACCTCGAGCTCGCAGCAGTTGTCTTTGCTTTGAAACTATGGAGGCACTACTTGCTGGGCAACCGTTGTGAAATCTTTTCTGATCACAAGAGTCTGAAGTATATCTTCACTCAGCCTGATCTCAACCTTCGGCAGAGGAGGTGGATTGAAGCAATCAATGATTTTGATTTGACCATCAACTACACTCCGGGCAAAGCTAATGTCATGGCCGATGCTCTCAACCGCAAAGCTTATGTCAATAACCTCATGATGGAAGAACAACAGCCTCTCTTGTGCGAGGAATTCCGTCAGATCAACCTTGAAATTGTGGAACAAGGGCATCTCCTGAACCTTCTGGCTACTCCTCTCTTGGAAGAAAAGGTTCGCTCTCGTCAGCTTGGTGATCCGCACACCAAAAAGATCATCTCCAAACTTCAGCTTCCGAAGTATGAGTCCTTCCACGTCGATGATCAAGGCACACTTTTCTTTGAACACCGGATGTTTGTTCCGAACTACCCGGGTTTGAGAGAGCAAGTTCTTAAGGAGGCGCATGATTCTGTTCTTTCTATCCACCCTGGCAGCACAAAGATGTACATGGACTTGAAAACACAATATTGGTGGCCGGGATTGAAACGATATTGTGCCAAGTATGTCTCGGAGTGTGATGTCTGCCGCAGAGTGAAAGCTGTCCATCAGAAACCTTTCGGTCTTCTACAGCCATTGAAACCCCCGGAATGGAAATGGGAGAAAGTAGAGATGGACTTCATCACTGGTTTTCCAAGGTCGCAGAAGGGCAACAATGCAATCTTTGTTGTCATTGACAGGCTTTCTAAAGTGGCTCACTTCTTCCCCGTCAAGGAAACAATTTCTGGAATTCAGTTGGCTGAGCTCTATATCAACAGAATTGTCTCTCTGTATGGGGTTCCGCTTGAGATCAGTTCAGACCGTGGAAGCATCTTCACTTCCAAGTTCTGGGAAAGTTTCCAAAATGCTTTGGGAACAAAATTGAACTTCAGCACAGCTTACCACCCTCAGTCGCAAGGACAAGTTGAAAGGATCAATCAGATTCTGGAGGATATGCTTCGTGCTTGCGTCATCTCTTTTGGCATGAAGTGGGAGGAATGTCTTCCTTATGCTGAATTCTCTTACAACAACAGCTTCCAGAAAAGTCTGAAGATGGCACCATTTGAGGCTCTCTATGGCCGCAAATGCAGAACTCCGATTGGTTGGTCGGGTGCAGGAGAAAGAATTTGGTTTGGCCCTGACATTGTAACTCAAGCGGAGGAGAAGGTGCATATCATTCTTGAGAATCTGAAGATTGCTCAAAGTCGCCAGAAGAGCAATTATGACAGAAAGCACACGGACATGGTGTATGTTCCTGGTGATCTCGTTTACCTTCGTGTCACTCCCATGAAAGGCACGCACCGTTTTGGTATCAAAGGGAAGCTGGCTCCTAGATTGTGGCATCCCGCAAAACCGCTACTAGAAAATCGCGTTGAATTTGTGCATTGCATCGTCATCATCATGCGTTGTTTGTCTAAAACTATGTTCGCAAAGCCCGTTTTTGTTTTCTAAAACGCCCCGTCTTGTCTTCAAATGCAAACCCGGGTCTCCGGAATATTTTGTTTTGTCTAAACACAGATTGCAAACGCCCCGTTTTAATTAAATAAAATGTTTAATTGTTTTTAGTGGGGCAGTCGAACGGGCCGATTCGACCCGGACGACCACCCCCAGAATAAAACGGTCCACCCAAAGTCCTAAAGCTACCCAACCTATTCTACCCACCCTGCCTCCACCTCACTCCCACCAATAATCTGCCGCCACCTCACTCCACCCCTCTCCCTAACCAACCCCAGGCCGCCACCTCAGCTGGCCCCATCTCCCTCACCTCCCTGGTCCCGCAGACACACACACACCAACCGACCACAGCCCCTCTCACCCTCCCCTGGGCCCCACGCCCCCGACCCCACTTGGCCCCGCAGACCCCCCCAACCCACGCGCCCCGTCCCCACCCTCTCTTCCACCTCCCGACGCGTGCCCTCGCTCCCTCCCGTCTTCCTCCTCCGCCTCCAGCACCCAACCCCGACGCCTCCCCTCTCCCTCGCCGGCGACCCCTCCACGTCGCCGTCGACCCCGCCCGCGGCCCCCCTCTCGGCGCTCTCCCGCTCGCCGCCGGGCCTCGCCATCGTCCCCGCCTCCCCTCCAGCGACGGCCGCCGCCCGCGAGCCGAGGTCGCCGCCGCACCCTCGCCAGCACCCGCGGCCGCTCCCCGTCGCCGGCATGCTCTCCGCCAACCTCGCCCGCGGCCTCCTCCTCCTCTCCACCGCATCGCCGCCGCCGCGCGCCTCGCCGTCGACCTCGCCTCGCCGCTCCGCCCTCCCCGCACCGGCTCCCCGTGCGCCGGCCCGCGAGCCTCCCCGCCTCGGCTCCCCGCCGGCCGCCATGACCTCCGCCTCCGAGCGCCGCGCTCTCCCCGGCCATCCTCCGCCCTCCGCCGCTCGGACCCGCGCCCCGCACCTCCCTGCCGCCCCGGGCCCGCCACCGCCGGCGTCGTCCTCTCCCCCCAGCGCCGCCCTGGTCCCTCCTCCGTCCGCCGCCTCGGCCCCCCCAGCGTCAGTCGCCTCCCTCGCCTCCCGAGCTCAAGCCGCCTCGCCGCCGGTCCCTCTTCCCCTCCTGGGCCGCGCGTCTGCGTCCCTCTCTGGCCGCAGTGCGTCGCTCACCTTGGGCTGCGGCTGAGCCTGCTCCGCCGTCCACCTCGTCGCGGGCCGCCGGCCGTTCACCCCACCTTGCTCCAGCGACACGCCTTGTCATCAGCTGCGTCGCCCTCGTCCTCCTGCCATCGCGCGAGTTCCTCCCTTCTGCAACCGATGCAAGCACCCTTCAGGTCCTCTGCCGCGAGCACCATGCTCGGATGGTGTTCTGCTCCATCTCCGGCACCGACAACGGGAACTCCGACAAGGACGCCATGACCTTCGGCAAGGTTCCGACAAGATCGTCTACACAGACGTAAAGTTCTCGACCCCGAAGACTGAGCCCGACAGAGACCCGAGCGAGCCCGATGAACCATCGATGACCCTCGAAGAACCACCGACAAGGGTATCAAACGCCATGCTCGGCTTCATGGATCCGCACGAACTTCGACGCGGAACCAAGTTCTCTACGAGCAACCAAAGCCGAAGCCTTCAAGGTTGTCGGTGGAAACCCGGAGAATCCCCGGACGCCAAGACCGTCGACATGGATACCGAAGGACGCCGAGCGCCAAGTACTTCCCTCGGACGCCAAACCCGAACCGGAAGGACGCCAGGATCGCCACAAGGACGACAAGTTCTACTTCCGAACGACAAGACCGGCCGATCCGCGGACCCGACAAGTTCTTCTCGATGACAAGATCGACCGCTTGGAACCAAGATCTCCGGCACGTCACGACAAGTTCTCCTCTTGTATCCGAACCCCAGATCCGAACCCTGAGGCTGACCCCGAACCCCGGAACCCCAAGACCGTCGAGACCCCTAATGTGTGAACCCCTTCCCGAAAACCCTATTTTATAATATAATACAACTTGTCGCATATTAATTGTTCATGCATGCATCCTTGTCATGTGGGTTGGGGGCCTTATGCCGATTCACCATATAATTAAATATGGGGCCCATATGCGGGCAAATCTAGCCTTACATTGGCCTCATTTAAATTTGTGTAGCGAACCGGTGTCATTGTTTTGCCTTGTTTAAACAACATTTAAATTGTGGGGTAGATAAACAACATGAACCATATATTTAATTGTCGGGACCCCGTTTCCGCTTAATATGACCTAATTGCATCGCATCTTTGCCATGCCATACAGCATACATGCATCATGCCGATCTTCTGCCGTTGTATTAAATATTGCATCCGGTGTTTCTTCTAGTGTTTTGCTTCTTCGCGGATAAGGCCGTTGAGTTGATGCGAGTGTCGACCCGATCTTCGGTTGAACCTTCGACAATGTTTTCAGGCGAGCATCTTCCCCTTTCTACCTATCTTACTTTTATAGTATTTATTCCCTCCTGTTGATCTATTGCTATCTGTGTTGCGTCGCTCTAGTTTTCGTACCCGTGATATCCCTTGCAGCCTTATATTGCCTTGGACACATCCTATTACCTGTTGTTTGGTAGATAGTTGGACTTGCGCGTCGTAGTCGCTTGCTCAAGTGCTGTTGCGTGTCACCAAGTGCCACAGTTGTTGGAGTAATGCCGCATGTTTGATGTTGGAGATGATCTTGGCTTTACTTATCGTTCACTTTAATTACTGTTTAACAACTAAAATTGAAGTAAGTAAGCAGAGGCATCGGTGGGTGATAGATAATATTTGGTTTCCGACCGCCCACTTGTGTCCCGTAGGACCCCGAGTACTTGATACCTGTTCCTTGATTTATCGCGCTATCCACATCCGGGAGGCTTATGGGACCCCCCTTAGCCAGAGCTTGATTCAGTCTTATTTCTTGGGGCCACAAACTAGTTTGAGGTTTTATTTACGATCCTGTACTTATGCCATGCTACTGCTTTATTTACGATTGTGCGAGGAGCACACTGTACTGTTTAGGTAAGCGGAATGTTTTCGCGGTATCGACAATCCCAGTTTTGGGTTCCCAGTCGTTTACAGCCATTGACACAAACCTTGAGTCCGTCTCGGAGCTAGCTTACTTCGTTGCGGGTCTACTCAATGGGGTGGCCCCTGAAATATTTCTGAATCCTGTGATTGCTTTGTCGTGAAAGCCTCGTTGGGTTTTGATTTGTTTTTCCGAGGTTGATCGAGTGTGTGTTGCTATTTGTGCACCCCGGCCGGGTTAAAACTTTCTGAAAGCCGTGTCCGCGGTTATGGACGACTTGGAGCACAGTATCTCGATCATAGACAACTATAACTAAAGTAGTGCTATAAATTTGACTTTATAATGACTAGTAATCAGCTTCACTATAATGGAATGGCTAATTAAAACTGCCAACAATTGCTTGCTTGGGTCGTCGCTTGCGACCATTGTAACTGACTAGTAAGTATTGCAACTAAAACGGAATGGCTAAATAAAAGTACCAACAACTGCTGGGTTTTGGGATATCTCATGCTAATTGTATTTGACTAGTAAGTGTCGCAACTACAACGGAATGGTTAACTAAAAGTGCCCACTGCTTATTTTATCAGGATGATTATCTATACCTGACTAGTAATTGCTGCAACGATAACTGAATAAATAAAACTGCCAACTGTGTGAGTTCCTCGGTTGACTTCCTCGTTTGGTCTCGAGGGGGAAACACCAGGATGGGTTTGTGTGGTGTTAGCTTCAGGTTGGATCCGAATAGGTCATTCTTATCCCTCTCTGATAACCGCCAGTTGTATCGAGTCTCTATAGGTTGTTTAGTGCATGCTACCGCTGCCGCTTCAGTCCACCATACCTGTGTAGGCGAGGACCGCCGAATTCTAGTCTCGTCGTGTACTGGCCTCAGTACTGACGCTCCTCTTTTTCCTTTGCCCTTTGTCGGCACCCCTTTTGTTCAAGCAGGTTTTGGGATCGACGTCGTTAGCAGGGTTACCCTTCCGGCTTGGCCTGGGCAGGGTTATGGCCGCCATTGGTTATTCTTCAGGGCTCTTAGCCCCACTTGCATCTTGTCTGTAGCTGGACGCTCTAGCATTTTCAAGGTGATTTGGATCTTTGTATATTATATCTGTATTCTTGACTCATTGAGTCGCTGTTATATATATCTGTCCTATGGGTCCCATCGAGGACTGTTGTGTAATGCTATTACTTCGTTTTCCACCCGCACGAAAGTGCCTGGTGGGCACCTTTGAATCGTTTCTATGCGGGTTTGGCGGGGTTCGCTAAAACTTGCCTAGGGTTGATTCTGAGGGTGTTACATAGATACATCGGTCCTTTCAAAATTCGTGGAAGAAGAGGAGAAGTTGCTTATGCTCTTGAGCTCCCGGAAAAACTCAAGGTCCATGATGTTTTCCACATCTCTCAACTCAAGAAGTGCTTCAAGGATCCCGACAGGACCGTGGATCATGAACTAATCAATCTCCAAGAAGATCTGTCTTATCAAGAACACCCCACAAAAATCCTTGAGATCGCAGAAAGAAGGACTCGCAACAAGTCCATCAAGTTCTGCAAGGTGTAGTGGTCGCACCATTCCGTTGATGAAGCCACTTGGGAGCGTGAAGATGAGCTCCGTGCCAACTATCCTACCCTCTTTGAGTCTTATTCTTCTTCCTAGAATCTCGGGGCGAGATTCCTGTTTAGTGGGGGAGAGTTGTAGCATCCCATTTGTCTAACAACTGTAATGCTACTTGATCTAGTAATATATTGGCTACTTCATAGATATAATTGTTGCATCATCATTATATCATGCTCATGCCATCATGCCATCTTGCATTTGAGCATCATATAAAATCCTGTTGATTTGGTTCTTCTCTCATCTGCATTGTAAAATTGTATTTGCCTCTTGATATTGTATTTGGTTCTTGATATTGTGTAAATGACCAAGTTGAGTTGGGGGCATATCTTTTATTGACTCCATCACCTTTTCTTTGTCACCACCTTATAATTCTACCACCCTGATTACCCATGGGCTTTTATTTTATTTTGGCATTTACTCTAGCCCATGTGGGTTGGGATGGATCTAATTCTAATTTCTTTTGCTTGACCTTTATTCCATATTTGGGAATGCATGGAAATAAATGCCATGGGATTTAATTTTGTTCTCACAAAATCAAATGTGGCATCTACTATTCATGCATGGGCCATGCAAATTTCACCACCTTTCCCTCCCTTGGTTTTTCTTGTTTTTTTTTGGAAGTGAAGCATGGATCTTTGAGAGTCTACTCATGTTGGCCCTATTCTTTTGTTTTGTCCCTGCAACTTCACCCTATTTCCATCACCCAAACCCCTTGTTGTTTGCCTTATCTTGTTCATGCCCAAAACCCTTTCTCCCTTCCTCCTTTAGTTTGATCTAGTGTGGTCGTGCCAAAAAGTCACCACCACATCCACTTTTCTCTCCTCTCTCTTTTCTTTTCTCTCTAAGCCACACCTCATCTAACCCTAGTTACACTCTACCCCATCTCACCTCTCTCATAAACCCTAACCCGAGCCCCTCTAATCTAACCCTAGTTCCTCCCTCTCTCTCGGCCTCTCTCTCTCTCACCTAGCTCGGCCCCACCTGGTCACCCTGGCCCCACCTAGCTACCACCCTCTCTCCCTAACCACCCCATCTACCCCTCCCCTAGCCAACCCTAGCTCCTAACCGAGCTACACCCGACCCTAGCCCGAGCCTCCCCTCCCTCTCTCTTCTCTCTCTGCCACAGCTGCCCCACACCGAACCACGCCCTCCTACCTGCCTTGACCCCACCTGGAAGCCCTACCTGCCCCTGTCCTGCCCCCAGCTCGATCACGTGCGAGGAGGAGGAAAGGTGGCCGAGACCACCTTTTTCCACCCCGAGCCCCCACGGCACCCCCTCTCCTCTCCGTCCTTATCTACCCCTCTCTCGCCTCCTCTGGCCTCGCCCAGATCTGGCCCGAGCCATCCTCCCCTCCTCCTTCCTCCTCTCCGTCCACCAACAGCCGACGCCGCCCACCGCCAGCACCTCGCCGTCCACGACGCTCCGGCCGTCAAGCTCGTCGAGGGGGTGATCGCGGAGGACGAGGAGGTCCTCTGCAACAGCCCCGTACGCCCCAGCGAGGAGGAGCAGGACCAG
Organism: Avena sativa; assembly: GCA_916181665.1. Classification (NCBI taxonomy): domain Eukaryota; kingdom Viridiplantae; phylum Streptophyta; class Magnoliopsida; order Poales; family Poaceae; genus Avena; species Avena sativa. The sequence continues at coordinate 231,066,413 of OV702283.1, read as the reverse complement.
AAGCCCCCCAGGCCGACGCCGCCCCGACGGAACCCTAGATACGCTCGGCCCCTGCCTCGTCGACGATCGTCGGCGCCTCCGCCCGAACCACCACCGGCAACAACCTCGCGGTGAGCCTCCCGTCTTCCCTGACATGGATCGCCTCGCTGTCGCCGCCTAGTGCCGCCGTTCATATCGTCGAGCAGACTGCGTGCACCGGCGAGCGCGCGCGTCTACTCGCTCCCGCGTCGCGCAAACCCTACCTAGCAGCCAGCCGCCCTTCGGACACCAACACCCACCTAGCCCAGTGGTCGCCGCGTCTGCGCGCGCGCCCCACGTCGCGGGTTCGAGTCCCGCCTCGCTGCGTCGCGCTCCGTGCGCGCAAGGCAGAGGAGAAGATCCACAGTGCCGCGTGGCTTTTCTCAGAAAAACCCCTTCCTTTTTGATTCATCAACCCGCGATCCCTCCGGCCCCACATGTCTGCGGCTGTTGCCTTTTTGCAAAAAGGGTCCCGGCTTTTGGTTCCATCAACCCGCAGTCCCCCCTTTTTCTGTGCGCGTGTTGGGCCCAGTCGACCTGGCCCCACCCGTCAGCGGCAGTGGCTAGGTCTGCCTGGGTACAAGAGGGCTTTTCTGTTATCTGTTTTAAACTAAATCCTTTCAATTGTTTTGAAATTCAAAATTCAACTCTGTTTTTAAATAACTTTTAAAATATAAATTCAAATTAAACATATGATATATGTTTTGGAATCAGAAAAATGGGAGGATTTCAAATATGCCATTCAAAATATTATTTGGACACTTTAAATTTTCCAAGTTGATTAAAATTACAACAAAATACCCTTTTCTTAATTAATTAATAACTTTTGATTTATAACTCCAAATTTCACAAATGATATGTCTAAAATGATCAGCTCGACGAGACCTTTCTGTTTATGCATTCCATGTTCTGTTTTGCAGCATGCATCATATAAATATAATGCAAACAGCAACTATTATGAGGATAAAATGTGGCCAAAACTCAATAAAATGATTTATTCTTGTATTCCACACCTCACCCATGCCATGCTACTTTAATGCCATGCAAATTGTGCATCATTCATCATGACATGATTGTTTGCTTGTCGCATTTAATTCATATGCTTGTGCACTATATTTATGTTGGCCCTTGTTTGTTTGGTTCTTCTTCGAATAGACGCTGAGCAGGGGATATATCAAGAAACCCAGGAGCACTACCCAGATCCGTCTCTCGCTTCAACTGAGCTGCCAGGCAAGCACTATCACATGCTTGCATACATACAGTACCTATTGCCTCTATCTTATTCTTGCATCATTGAGTCGCGATTGCATTAAACTGAATCCCAAGTATTGCATAGCCTTTACTTTTAAACCCCACCGAAGCTTGTTCCTCCATCCCATGAGCCATTACTACAGGAGTTGTTTGAGCCATGCGAGTCGTAGAACAGCATGTGTAGGGTATCTGAGTGTCTGATTGGATAACGAGGTACCTAAACAACTTAACTTGAGTAGTAATGGGATAACTAATGAAAGTGGCACCGGTGAGCAATATCTGCTATTTGGTTTTTCCTGCTCACTTGTGTCCCGTAGGACCCCGAGTACTTGATTCCTGTTCCTTGATTATTCGCGCTATCCACATCCGGGAGGCTTATGGGACCCCCCTGAGCCAGAGCTTGATTCATTCTTATTTCTTGGGGCCACAAACTAGTTTGAGGTTTTATTTACTATCCTGTACTTATGCCATGCTTTACTGCTTTATTTACGATTGTGCGAGGAGCACCTGTACTGTTTAGGTAAGCGGAGTGTTTTCGCGGTATCGACAAGCCCAATCACATTTTCGGGTTCCCAGTCGTTTACAGCCACTGGCGCAAACCTTGAGTCTGTCTCGGAGTCAGCTAACTTCGTTGCGGGTGTACTCAATGGGGTGGCCCCCTGAAATATTTCTGAATCCTGTGATTGCTTTGTCGTGAAAGCCTCGTTAGGTTTTGATTTGGTTTTTCCGAGGTTGATCGAGTGTGTGTTGCTATTTGTGCACCCCTGCTGGGTAAAACTTTCTGAAAGCCGTGTCCGCGGTTATGGACGACTTGGAGCACAGTTTCTCGATCATAGACAAGCATAACTAAAGTAACGCTTTTAACTTGACTAAGTAACTGACTAGTAAATAGTGCAACACTCATGGAATGGATAATAAAACTGCCAACGGATGGGGGTTGTTCGTCCGCTTCCTCGTTGGTAAGCGAGGAGGAGGATGGATCTGATGATATTACTGTTATAACTGTTGTCATTAATTCACGGACATCCGTCTATCTTTGGTTAGGCGGATGGTTAGCGAGTATCTATAGAATTGTTAGGGTTTATCTTTGCTGCAATTGCGTCACCCCAGGTTGTGTCCCCTTTAGAGGCATAAAGACTTGCTGAGTACCCCTAGGGTCTCACACGATAAATTATTTGATTCAGATGAACAGGTACACTCACAAGATGGATACTGGGTAGAGGAGGCGGACGATGTGGGCAACGATCGTTCGGTGTAGAGATTCCGGGAACAGGGATCCGTGAGATCAGTGGGCGGGATGTGCTTATTTATGGGGCATCTTATGCCGATTTGCTTCTTATCCGTACTCGGATCTTGTTTGCCGCTTCCGCCTGATACTCTGATGTTTGATGTATGAGGAGATATCCTAAACTATTATATCCATCTAGGACATTTGAATCTTGCCGTATGGCGTTGCTATATTTCCTTTCTTTTTAGATGGAATGGCTCTGATGTACTGTTGTATGGTGGCTTGCATACATACTCATTTGTGTATGTAGTTGATCCCTTCGCCTGCCGATTACGCCGCCCGTTCTGGTCCCGATGTTTGGAAATGGTTGGGACGGCCGAAAGGTCTACCTGTGAGTGGCATTTGGGCCCCACCGTACTATTTCAACCATTTCCGCTCATCCAGGCTTGTAACTAGGAGCGTAATTCACCGAGGTAGTTACAAAGGTGACGCACTGAATGGGCTTGCACTAGTAGATAGCAACTTAAAGGTTGAAGAAATGGTGAGGAAGTATGATTTATCTATGAAAGTTGTGTTGACAGTGATGAGGGACAAGAGAACTCAAGAAATTGTGTTGTTCTCAATGAAGACAAAACCTGTAGTACATATTGATATTGACATGGAGGATGAAGAGCCTATACCATACTAGATGCAAACTCAAGACAGTGTGTACTATCAAAATATGTCCACACAAATAAATGAGCACATTCCAGTGCAGTTGCTGACACAGGATAGTGTGCTATGATAACCAAGAGTTAGAGGAGGAACCATTTGATATGGCAGAAGAGGAATCATCTGATGAAGGTTGGGCTTATTCATGCCAATACAACCCAGAAGAGGCAGAGGAAAAGAAAAGATTAGAGGAAGAGGAATTGTATAAGGAAATTGCAGAGATGAGGAGGAGGAAGAATGATGCACTGCTACACTGTGAGGGTGAGACAGACATAGAAGACATCTTCGAGAAACAATACGATCCAGTACAGATAGCAGCAGCAAAACCAATGAAGAAGATAGTGAAGAAGCAGGGACCAACAGAGAGATCACATTCTCAGGTTGTTAAGGATAAAATCCCACAGTGGATTCCTTCTGATAATGAGGAAGAGCAAGGTTTTCTGAAACCTGAAGATGATGATAGGTATGAGTCATTGCCATTTATTCAGCCTAAAGGAAGAAAGAGCGGAGCTAAGAAGCCAAAGGAGAGGGTTTGGTATGATGAAGCAAGAGAAAATCCAGAGCAACAATTCATGTTGTCCCTATGTTTCAGAGATGTATACCAATTTAGAGAAGCATTGTCTAGGCTTCACATAGTGCAGATTAGAAATTTCTATTTCCATAGGAACACACATGATAGAATTATTGTTTGGTGCAGTCACAAGGACAAGTTTGGTTGTGAGTTTTACATGACATCATCTAAAATAAAGCATGAGAAAAAAATTTGCATTAAGAAAATGCATTTGGAACACACGTGTCCAACTGAGCCTCCAAACATTAGGGTAAATTCCAGGTGGTTGAGCACTACTTATGTGGACAAGTTCAGGTCAGACATTACCACAGGCATATGCTCATTGCAAGATAAAGCTAAAAAGGATTTTGGGGTGGGTGTGCCCAAGAGGAAGGCATACAGGGCTAGGACTAAAGCCAGACAGATAGTGTTGGGAGATGATAAGAAGCAGTACCACAGGATCAGAGATTACCTACAAACTGTCATAGACAAAAATCCTGGTTCTAGGTGTATTGTCACCACTGCCAGTGGACCTATAGAAGAACAGATAGAAGAAATGAAGAAAGGCCATGTGATTGATATTAGCTACACCCCAAGATTCCATGGACTTTTTTATGTGTTAATGCTGCTAGAGAGGGTTTTCTAAAAGGTTGTAGGCCGTTCATTGGTTTGGATGGCTGCTTCATCAAGCTAACAACTGGAGCTCAAATTCTTGCAGCTACATCTAGAGATGGGAACAATAATATATATCCTCTTGCATGGGCAGTGGTAGATAAGGAAGATATATAGAATTGGCAATGGTTTCTTGAGCAGTTGAAGGAAGCATTAGGTGGAGAACAGGGAAAATTTGGGTACTACACTATCATGTCAGACAGGCAGAAAGGATTAATCAAAGCAGTCAACACTGTATTTCCAAATTGTCCACAGAGATTCTGCCTTAGGCACATCTACGCCAATTTCCATACAGCAGGTTTTAGAGGAGAGGATCTAAGGAAGTGTATGGACACTGCTGCTTATTCATACACTAAAGATGGGTTTGAGAAAGGAATGGAGGAGATGAAGAAGCAATGTGAGCAAGCTGACAAGACTGGCACAAATGTGGTAGCAGACCCCACCTGCCAGAAAATGGGTTAAGACCAGCAAAACGAACAATCAGTGCTTTGTGTCCACGACCTGCCCAAAAATGGTCTTTATGTGTCAACTCGCCAAAAATGGTAGCAACCTGACAAGACTTACAAAAATGTGGTAGTTCTTCATCATTTTCTCCGCTCGTTCACATCCCCTGGCATACATACCCTATGACTTATGTGTGGGGACATGATACGGGTCCCAAAGTTCAGTTGCTGCGATGGAGGTATTTGGCTACGGTTGGGTGGCCAGTGCAACATGTTCGACTACTAGGTAGTGTCAACACCCGGATTTTTAATCCTAGATGCCTGTTATGCCATACATCGCAATTCCAGGATTACCATTTTTGCGAGACATAACAGATTTGGATATCATAGTACATCATTCATTACAAACCATACTTAAGGTCTTACACAAATAAGGATCTCATGATCCAGTTCTTAATACAACTCAAGCAGCGGAATAACGTAATAGTAATGATAGCGTAGGCGAAGCTCCATCTTCGGGGTCACAGGCAATGCTGACGATGGGAGATGATCCTAGTTGTCATAACCTTTCTGTGGTCCGTCATCCTGATACTCCTCTTCATAGTCTGGTCACGGAAATATCCAGGGACAAAGCCATGAGTACTCTTTAAGTACTTGCAAACTAATACTAATAAGTTAAGGGGGGTTTTGGTAGTAGGATACTAAGCTCTAGAGTTGTTTTGCAAAAAGCCAGATTTACCTCTACTAAGTTCAGAAGAAATAAAAACTAGTTGAAAGTTTTATAACACCTAAGTGGGAATTTGAATTTCATATCACAACTCTGCTGTGGTCAAGTCAAAGTCACAATTCATTTCATAAGTCATTTTGAAAACATCTGACGGGGGAACAGTATGGCCACTCCAACTGTCCATAACCGTGGACGCGGCTATTCAAATAGTTTGACACTCTACAGAGATTATACACTTCCACCACAATATTCGATACATCCGTCAGGAACAAATCCTGAATTCACCATACTCAGTATGCGGATAATCAATCCTAACCTTTCAGTTACACGCCCTAGTATAGGCACCTCTCCTGTGAGTTTGGCCTCCCAACCATGACCAACTGTTATCTTGGATACTGCATAGGTGGACAATCTTCACAAGGTAGCCTCAGCTCAGACCTTGGCCGCGAGGGAACCCATACTAAGGTATATAAATTTCCAGTCAAGCCCTACCCAAATTTCGGGTATTGTGGTGGTACGATAAAATTGGAATGGTATCGCATCCAGACAACCATCAGTTTTATAAAGGGCTAAGGCTCATGCCTTAACATTTTCATCATCAAAATCATCTGGTGTTCGGAAACACATGTCAAAACATTTCAGTAGAATGACTCATCATTCTAAGGTTTTCATAACCATTTTCACCAAGTATTACCATCTAAAGTTGATCAAGTTTTATACTTAGCACTAGCATCTACAAGTGGTGGTAAATCCTAATGAGGGGTGGTACACAAGTGGAGATTTGCTAAGTTCAATCTCATGCCTTAGGATGACATCAAGATTATCTAACTTAGGCCAAATTTTATGCTCTTTATGCTACCTTCCAATATTCTTCTAGTATCTACAATTCACTATGTAAACTCTAAGAGAAAGCTTTGGTAAAGAAATAAAGTATAAAGCTTGCAAGTAAAACTAAGATTGGATTATCAAGTGGATATGATCACATATGCTTAAGGCATATAGTTGTCATGGCAACAAGCAAGTATTAGCTTGCATATGTCAACTTGTGGAGTAATGCTTGCATAAGTAGGGTATCTTACAAGTGTTAGCTTGCCTTGTTCCGAGCAGTGGTTGAAGTTCTCCTCGGCTTCCTCCTCGTAGTATCCTCCTTCCTCCTCGTATCCTTGGTCGGTACTAGCGTCTATAAATAAATACGAGGTACACAATCACCAAACAATACTTAACTATTTTCAATCATCAAACAAAGGTGCACTATAGATGATCTAGCATCATCACTAACATCACAAGGATTAAAGCATTTGTCTTATTTATTTTAATTTGAGAAAAGTAATTTCTACTCATTGAAAAACTACTTAAGATTTAATATTCTCCAACTCAAACATGGGATCATGTTGACACATGTCATCACCACATATTTGAGTACATGGGAATGCGATTTAAAGTGGTGTCACAATTTAATAAGGTTTAACCTTTTCATTTTAATTAAATAAAGTGACTATAAATGCCTATGTGGCATTCTTTTATTACTTGAACATTATTTCTGCAAGTAAACCCATATGTTTTTATATATTCTGAAAGGTATGATCAAATATGATTTTTGAGAGTTGGAATCAACTCAAAAGCTTTTATGGTTGAATTTTGAAAAATGTTTGAATGCAGAAAAGCTTTTGCTTTGTTATTTTTACCATGGTTGATTCACAGATCCAAATGATTTGAATCCAACGGGCTTGGATTAAGCATTTCAGTACCTTTCTAGCAAAATTGGTTTCATGCATTTGGTCCAGTGAATCGAGCTGGGTTGATTTTTGAATATAGGTACATAACTGTGTTTGAAATTAAAAGAATAAAGCTTAATTTGAATTGTTGGGTCATGCGGGATGTTTTAGTGGGCCGGCCCATTACACACAGTGCGTACGTGGGCTGGTTAAGTGGCTGTCCCCACGCGTCAGTGAGACGGGGAGGGGCGAAGCGGTAAGGGGGTGATCTAGGCCGCACGATCTAAATCTAATCTAACGGCTACGACTCATCGTCCACGTCGGGCAGCGCCGGCGAGATAGAACCCTAATGCTGCAGGTGGGGGTTGTGGGAGGCTCACCGGGGCTCAGGTGAGGGTCGGCGACGGGGGCGAACGACGGAGTCGACGACAGCGGTTCTCCTGGTACCGGCAGCTCCTCCTGGGGCGGCTCCAATCGACGGCTCCCTTCTTCTCCAACAACGGCGGGCTCCGGCCAAATTCCGGCGATGCGCTGCTCGCCTTGCTCTGAGAGTGGGGTGAGGTGGTTCTGGGTGAGAGGGGAGTGAACTGGTGTGGCGAATACGAGCGGTGATGGCCTCTATTTATAGTGGCGAGAGGGGACCGACGGGCGTGGGCTGAGCTCGTCGTGGTCGACGGCACAGGCAGCTATCGGCATGGGCGACGGTAGGGGCGGTGCTGTGCTCCCTGGCGAAGCTCAACAGCGTGGTGGCGAGGCGTGGGGCGGTGCTGATTGGTCGAAACGTTTCGATGCTCTGGGCGGGTCCGACGGAGGTTTTGACGGGCATGTCTGGCGGGGTGCTGGCGATCATCCCTGCAAGCGGCGAGGGCGGCGCGCGGTCTGTGGATGTTGGTCGAGCGTGGCGCACGGGCGCGCTCTCGGCATGGTCGCAGAGAGGTTTGGCATGGGTGTGGCGTGTGGTCCAGGGGCTGGCATTGCTCGGGGTTAGGACAGAGAGTGGCGGTGGACGGTGCTGCATGTCCCAGACAAGGTTGGCGAGGCTAGTGCGGCCGCTAGCTCGCTGGCGACAATGGGGTGGCAGTTTGCTCTCGGCATGCTCACCATTGATGGCTAGGCTTGATTACAGTGGTGCTAAAGATAGTTAAAGGTGCTAGATGATCTACTAAGGGCTAGTTGCAACTAGAGAGGGAACAAGTTAGGCCAATTTTACTGCACACTATAGTGTTTGTTGTTTGTTTGATTTGAATCCGCAAGATGTTTGATGAAATGGTCGCAAGAACTTTAAGTTTGAATTTTGAATTCAAACTTTGTGGGTTTGCTAGGCACATGCTAGGGAGTGTCTGGTTAGTTGGATTAGTCAAAGGGCATTGGTTTGGTTGAGTTTTGAAAATGCATGATCTTCACATATGAATAACATTCAATTTTGAAATGTGATTTAAATGGGGTTGCCAAATGGTTCTGCAAGTTTGAAAGGTGGGCCTTAATTCACTTTTACTAGTTCTATCAAGGGGTGAAAAGAATTGGAAAAGTTTCTGTTTGAAATCTTGGACTAGAAACACTCAAAGTGACCTAGTGAACAAGATTGGTAAAAATGACCATTTGCTTTATTTGGTTTGTTTTTGATTTTCTCTTTATTTGTTTCTGTTTGGAAATGTTCTAGATGATGTTATAATTGTATTTAAATCATTTCTTGCTAATTAGATTAATCACACATGTCCATTCATGCAATTGTCAAATCATTTCATTCATACATGCATTCATATGATTTTAATTAATCAATGTTTTTATTAACCCTAATTTTAGTGATTAGAGTTTGATGATCCTTGTTTTATATTTTTGGGATGTTACAGGTAGGACCATGCTGAAAGTGCTGTTTGGAGAACCTGTCCATTCCTAAGACCAGATGTGGAGAGGCCCACGAGTCAGTGTGTCTAAGCTGGCTTAGAACATCATCGGCATGTAGTTGAGCATCCTCTTTCCGTCGCGATCTCGAACTCGCCGGCGGCGTTGGTGAGGAATTGAAAGCGAGTTTCTGAACTTCTGATTAATTGCTCCATTCGTTCGTGTTTTAGTAATACTCCTTCGTAGGTGAGAGGGATGAGCAGGTGCATGTTCTCTCTGTCGTGCTGTATGTGAAGCTTTGCACAAAACATGTGAAAGAGGAGGAGATCGATGATGCATGTGAGCTTTGCGCGAAACGACCTCTTCAACACACCGTGGGTATTTTTTCTCTATCGAATTCTCAAGAGCAACTGGTCACTTGCGATTGTTCTTTTTCCTTGCAAAAAATATCTCTCTCTGGAAAATGTTCACATGTACACTCTGTCGTATGATGAATAAATATATGGTGTATGTTGAAAGATTTTATTGCCTATCATTTTTATGATTCTCAAAATGTACTCCAAAGTCCAAAATGAACTAAATTCTATGTAGTACCCGTATCCTCCCCAACCTCGTCTCTCCCCTCTCTCCTCCGCGTCTGGTCGTTGATCAAAGAAGACCGTCCCGATCCCGACCCTTCTCCGGCGACTTTGCCGGTCAGAGATGGGGAGGGAGAGGTGCCGGCAGCTATTAGGATTAGATGTAGGAATCTCGGCGAGATGCCGGTAGTTTGGAGTAGGGCGCCAATCTGTTTGGGCCATATTCGGTGCATCCTTTGTTGGTGGCACTGCGGTGATGAACTCCGGTGGTCGGAGACACCGGAGGGTGGCGCTATCTCCGTAAATAAGCTCAAGGTGTGTCTGTTCTTCCCCTTCCTCTACTGCTCTGCTTTCTTCTGTCTTCTCGCTTTGATCGGCCGTGGCAGCGAGGGGAGGGGAGGAATGAAGCTGAGTAGTGGTTTGGAAGGGGGAGGGCAAGGTTTTTCTCCTCTAGTGCAAAGGTGATGCTCCAGTAGGTCCCTGATGAACCGTGGCGTGGAGCTCTCATGGTGGGAGACATCATCTGCGGCTCCTCTTGAAGTAACCCATCATAAGCACCAGCGTTTGCGACTCAACGACATCGAAGGCAATCTCATCAACCTGGCAGTCCAAGGAGGTGAGGGGGAGAGAAGGAGAGCCTTGATGATGCTTGCATCCATGCTGCTCTGCTGCCTTATCGAGCATCTAGCTCGGTGGCCTTGATTGCCACCGGCATCCTTGCCCATGAAGGGCCTATGTCGCGCATCGATGGCACGTTATACACCTCCAAGAAGGAGGCCTTCAAGGAGCTCTGCGCCGGGCTTCTCCATCTTCTTTTGGCCAAGTGGTTCTTCCCCGACCGGATCGAGATGGTCGGCGGCGAGAGCTTAGCGATGGCGGAGGGAGCTAAGGACCTGATTGCGTTTCTAAAATTTTCATTAGGGTCCTCCTTGCTTATTCATAGGCCTTTTCTGTAGTTAATTTTTTGTAAGGGCCCTACTTGCATATTGTACCCATCGACAGTTTATTAATGGCAGCTTCAGTCCTTCGTGACTCATCTTATATTAAAAAAACTAAATTATATGTTTGATCCAAATCAAACTATTTTATGTTTGATCAATTTTATAGAAAATATATCAATATTTACATATCTCATGGAGCTGGACCGCAAGAAGGGCTCCCTCGCCATGGAGCTTGACCGGCAATGGAGGGCCAGTCGGGGCCGGTGGAGGTCGGTGGAGGGCCAGGCGCGGTGCAGCGGAGGGCCACGCCGGCGGTCGAGGAGAGGGAAGACGCGTGGCTGAAACTTCCTGCGGCAGTTGGACTCGCGCGTTTCGTCCAGATTTTCCTGCGCGCTGGATTTCGAGTGGAATATATGCAGCACAGGATACCCTATTTTAGCGACCACGATTAATTTTTTTTTGTGCGTGGTCTGTTGAAGCGATGATTTTTGTGTCTCAAGCACTAAATCGGCTGTTTTTTAGCGCGGACGTGTTTACAGTCTCCGCTGAAGATTCCCTTAAATTTGATGTACTCATCTCTTCACATGGAATCGATGAACATGAGACGTAAATACAAAAGTTATAATGGTACTGGAAAAAAAATGTAGCACGTGCTTACCACATATCTCCATCTCATAGAATCCCGTACCCAACAAACATCAAAATTATTCACAATACAATTTGATGGGATATGCCTACCGGGGTATACCCAGCAGGACGTTTCCGACTGGCCCAAGACCCGGCGAGTGAGCCTGCAGAACGACGAGTGGATCGAAGCCCAGCAAGTAACCGAGCGACTGGAAGCTGAGGGCCCAGACGAGTAGATAGGCCCAGTCGGGTGAGGTTAAACGGCTACCGGAGCTTTAACCGAATCAGTTGAGATATATAAACCCTAGGGGAGGTGAGCCTATATAAACCTCCCTATAGGGTGAGTAGAGACACGTTCCCTTAGACACCCAAGCGACTCGCCGCCCAGCCGCCGAGCTCGCCCATTGTAACACCTTGATAATACAATCTAGCAGGAGTAGGTCTTTACCCTCCGGGGGCCCGAACCTGGGTAAAACCCTGTGTCTTTGCCCTCATCTCGCACCGCAGATGGCTGGCCGCCCTTGCCCCTCGTTCTACTACTCGCTGCCAATTGCAGCGTCTGCCGTGACCATTCCCACGACAGTGGCGCCCACCGTGGGGCCTAGCCGGTCTGGCCGGTGTTCTGCGGCGAGATCCAATCTGCCCATCAACGAGACGGTCGCCACCGGCCGCATGATAGCGATCGGCGAGATGCTTCAAATCTTGCCGAGCAGCTACGTCCCGGCGGCGCGACCCGTCACGCACAGCGTGATCCTGCCGATCGACACGATCAGCCTCTTCGTCGGTCTCACCGACGTCATCGTCTCGGAGGATTCGGCTCGCATCCGCGAGTCGCCGCCACGCGACCGGCTCTCCGATAGCCAGATCTGCACGATCCATCGCCTCGCCTCCGAGTACAACTCGGCCCACAGCAACGTGGCCGGGAATTCAGCGGCTGCAGAGGATGCGGCCCTCACCGACGACGCCGACTCGGCGACCCCGGCGTCACTCGCCGGATCCATCACCGCAGCCTCGTCCGCGGGCTCCATCACCCAGGTCTCCAACGCGGGAGATTTCGAGGACCCCTCCATCCTCGGGATCTTCGAATTCGACTCCGGGTCGGAGAACTCCGCCGATCTCCGCGACTGAACCGGTCGCTACGCCGCGACCTACATGGCGACCGGCACCGACCCGCCAGAGGATCCATTCTCCACCCCGATCCCTCCTAACGCCACGGCCACGGAGGTCGAGGAACTCCGCCTGAAACTGGCGGAGGCGGTACGCAAGGATCAAGCTGAGCGCGAAAAATTTCGCCTCGAGCAGGTGACGGCGCAGGAATTATCGCGCTACCACCAGCAGCGGATCAGGACGCGCCTGAACCCCACCGTTCAGGGGCGCGCCCTGAACTTCGACGACGAAAACGACCCGGCCCGCGTGGCCGAGCGCGTGATCTGCGAGAACGCGCCACCAGGAGGGAGCGCCCGCCCCCCGCCAGGATCAACGGCAATGGGCGCCCCACCTCCACCCAACCGCACCCCCCCAGGGACCAGCCGCGGATAGTAGTCTCCTCACGAGAGCGAGACGCAAACGGCCTTCCACTATTCTCCACCCCGATGGACAACCTCGTGGCAGGCCGAGCAGCAGTCGACAGCATCACGGCGACCGGCAACGGCGCCCTGCAGATCGAATACGTCAAGGCCCTGCTCGCGAAGGCCGTCGAGCAGCAGAGAGCGGGCGCCGATTCGCAAGGACGGGTATACTCGCGTTCCTCAGGAAGCAGAGAGGCCTCCAGCGGCCGCCCAGCGGCGGCAAACACCCTCAACTGCCCGCCACCAGAGCCACTGCAGCTCCAATACTGACCTGCTAACGCGGCACTCTCCACCAACGACCCCAGGCCGGCGACCAACCTTGTCGCCGCCAATGGTCAACCCATCGACGCCCGCACCCACATCATCAACAACCAAAGCTGGCGCGCACGCCAGCCCGACGACCTGCGACATACCCTAACCAATCGCCGCGATGGCGAGCCCATGGGGTCGCTCAGTCGACTCGGGCCAAAGTGCTTCGGACCAATGATCCGAGGCGAGAAGTATCCGCCAAACTTCAAGACGCCAAAAGAAATAGAAAAGTACGACTCCTCGTACGACCCCGCCGTATGGCTCGACACATACCTCATGGCGATGGGGATCGCGGGTCACACTGACCTACTCGCCGCCCGTTACCTCCCCCTGATGATGGAGGGGACGTGCAGGCAGTGGATCAACGCTCTCCCCCAGGACAGTATCGACTCCTGGGAGGAAATGCGCGACGCCTTCGTCAGGCACTTCGAGTGCTCCTACACCCGCGCCACCACTATCGAGGACCTGGAACGGTGCGTCCAGGGACCCCGCGAGTCGACCCGCAACTGGGTCCAACGGTGGCAAGAGCTTTGGTACAACGCGGTCGGCATCCACCCGGACACCGCGATCCATTGCTTCAAGACCTCGTGCCGCTACGAGCCCCTAGTCGCCAAGCTCAAGCGACACTCCCGCACACTCGACAACATCCCCGACCTCCTCGAGATCGCCAAACGGTACGCCGAGGAAGATCCAAACCAGGAAACCGACGACGAGTCAGGAGGTCAACGCCGCACGGGCGGCAACGATGGCGGACGCCGAACCGACCTACGCTACAGCGGCACTCGCCTCACTGGCAAGCGCCGCAGTGACGGGCGAGTCGACTTCGTCGCCAACGCCGGGCACGCGCAGCGCGAGCCCAAGAGCTTCCGCCGCGACGGAGGACAACGCCACGACGGCGGCAACTACAAGAACAAGCCAAGGTTCGATCCTGCGGCCCTCCTTAACCAACCATGTGCGTTCCATAGCAGGAAAGGGAAGCCCGCAACGCACACCACCGCCGACTGCCACACCCTCAGGGAAATCGAGAAGGCACGGCGAGCGCGGGAGGACCCCGACAACGACCCGCCAAACGGCGGAAAATTCGGCAAAGTAGCCGGCTCGCTCCACACCTTCACAGGCTTCAACACGAAGCGCGAGAAGAAGGTCATCGCCCGCGCCGTCGCCGTCAACGCGGTGGCCCAAATAGACGTCCCCCAGTTCCTGAACTGGTCGGAGCAGCCCATCACCTGGAGCCGCCAAGACCACTCGCCACGCATCGAGTACCCAGGACGAGTCGCCTTGGTGGTCAAGCCCAAGGTTGGCGACTACTGGCTCCCCAAGACACTGATGGACGGCGGAAGCTCCATCAACATCCTCTACCTCGACACCTTCAGGCGGCTGCGGCTCCCGCAGTCAATGATCGAGACGACTCACACCACATTCCACGGCATCGTCCCCGGTCGGAAGGCGTACCCGATCGGCAAGGTCACGCTGCCAGTAACGTTCGGCACACCGGCAAACTTCCGCACCGAGCGGATCGTCTTCGAGCTGGTGCCCTTCGACAGCCCCTATCACTGCGTCCTGGGGCGCCAGGCGTTCGCTAAATTCATGGCAGCACCCCACTACGCGTACAACGCGATGAAGCTCCCCGGGCCATGCGGCGTCATCACCATCCACGGCGACCCCGACATGGCCGCCGAGTGCGAGTCCAAAGGAGCCGAGCTCGCCGACGCCGTCATCGCGGCGGAGACCAACCGCGCTGATGAGCTCGCCAAGTACGCGAGCGGGGTCAACAACGACGACCCCACCATACTCAAGAAACCCAACTCAGAGGGCGCAAAAAACTCAACCTTTGAGGCCACGACGCACACCCGCACCGTCGAGCTGGTCCCAGGCGACTCCAGCCAGACGGTGACGATCGGGACGGGCATGAGCCCGGCATAGGAATGCGCGCTCATCGAGTTCCTCCGTGAGAACATGGACATCTTCGCATGGAAGCCCTCCGACATGCCCGGTGTTCCCAGGGAGCTCGCTGAGCACAAGCTAAACGCCGACCCCAAAGTGCGACCTGTCAAGCAGTCGCTGCGGCCCTTCAATGAAGAACGCCGTCGAGCAATCGCCGAGGAGGTGCAGCGTCTACTCGCTGCCGGCTTCATCCGGCCAATCAAATACTCCAAGTGGCTGGCAAACCCAGTCCTGGTCGAAAAGAAGAACGGGACCTGGAGAATGTGTATCGACTACACAAACTTGAACGGCGCCTGCCCAAAGGAGCAGTTTGTCCTCCCGCGGATCGACCAGATAATCGATTCAACCGCGGGCTCAGAGTCGCTCTGTTTTCTCGATGCCTACTCTGGATACAACCAGATCAAAATGGCTGTTGAAGATGAGGAGAAGACGGCGTTCATCACGCCATTCAGAGCCTTCTGCTACACCGCCATGACCTTCGGTCTCAAGAACGTCGGGGCGACCTACCAGCGGTGCATGCAAGAATGCCTTGCGAGCCAAATTGGCCGCAACATCCACGTCTACATCGACGACGTGGTCGTGAAGTCCGCTCGCCAAGGCGACCTACTCGCCGACCTGGCGGAAACTTTCGCCAACCTGCGAAGATACAAGATAAAGCTCAACCCAGGCAAATGCACCTTCGGTGTACCCGCCGGACAACTACTAGGGTACGTCGTCTCCAAACGAGGGATCGAGGCGAACCCCACAAAGATCGACACGATCGCCCGGCTCGGCAAACCCGAGTGCCTGCGCGACGTCCAGAAGCTGGCCGGGCGAGTAGCGGCTCTCAGTCGCTTCATCCCCCGCCTGGGCGAAAAGGCGATGCCCCTATACCGCCTAATGCGCAAGAACCCCACCTTCCAGTGGGACAAGGAGGCGGATGACGCGCTCCGCGACCTCAAAAAGGTGCTACTCGCCGCACCACTACTCGCCGCCCCCGTTGACAAAGAACCCATGCTGGTTTACGTCGCGGCGTCCGAGCGCGTCATCAGCGCCGTGATGGTCGTCGAGCGACCAGAGGAAGGAAAGGAGCGCCTGGTCCAGCGGCCGGTGTACTACATCAGCGAGGTCCTCACCGAGTCGCGCCAACGGTACCCACAATACCAAAAGCTAGTATGCGCGGTCTTCAGAGCTCAGCGGCGCCTGCCGCACTACTTCCAGGAGCACCCGATCACGGTCGTCTCCTCAGCACCACTGCAAGACATCATCCGCAATCGCGAGGCGACCGGGCGGGTCGCCAAGTGGGCCGTCGAGATCGGCGTCCACAACATCAAATACGAGCCACGAAAAGCGATCAAGTCACAGGCACTGGCAGATTTCATCGCCGACTGGGAGGAGGCCCAGCAACCAGAGAAGTTGCCGTACCTCCATTACTGGAGCCTGCACTTCGACGGCTCCAAGAACGCGGACGGCGCAGGAGCAGGGATCGTGCTGACTTCACCGAAGGGCGACAAACTCCGCTACGTCCTCTGCCTCGACTTCACCCCCTGCACCAACAACATGGCCGAGTACGAGGCACTACTCCACGGTTTGCGAGCTGCAAAGGAGATGAACGCCAACCGCCTACGCTGCTACGGAGACTCCGACCTCGTCGCTGGGCAAGTCGCTGGCACCAGCGACGCCGTCTCCCCCACCATGGCGGCGTACCGCCAAGCGGTGGACAAGCTGGGCGGCCACTTCACCGGCTACTCCGTCGAGTGGATCGACAGGCGAAAGAACGAGGAGGCCGACGCACTCTCCCGCATAGGGTCGGCTCGACTCGCACCACCGGCCGGCGTTTTCCTCGACACGATTACCAAGCCGTCAGTCTCTCCCCCGAGGGAGATCGACATTGGGGTCCCACTCCAACCAGAGGCAGCCTTGGTCGCACTCGTCAACGAGCCAGACGACTGGACCAAGCCCTACAGCGCCTACCTGGAAGCCGGCACCTTGCCGGCAGACGAGACAGACGCTCGAATGATCGCTCCTCGATGCAAGTCCTACACCATCATCGACGGCGAGCTCCACAAGCGCAGCATCACCGGCGTGTTCCAACGCTGCGTCCAACCAGCTGAAGGACGCAAAATCCTCCACGACATTCACTCCGGTGACTGCGGCCACCACGCCGCCGCTCGTTCCCTGGTCGCCAAGGCTATGCGACATGGCTTCTACTGGCCCACCGCACACGCCGACGCTGTCGACATCGTCCAGCGATGCGCCGGGTGCCAGAAGTACGCCAATCAGACGCACGTACCGAGCTCGGCGCTCAAAACAATCCCCATCACCTGGCCATTCGCTGTATGGGGCATGGACATGGTAGGCCCCTTCAAGAAGGCCCCCTCTGGCTACACCCACCTGCTAGTCGTCGTCGACAAATTCACGAAGTGGGTGGAGGCCAAGCCAGTCCGGAAATGCGACGGGAAGACCGCCACTAAATTCCTACGCGAGCTCATATATCGCTACGGGTTCCCCAACAGCATCATCACGGACAACGGCACCAACTTCGCCAAGGGAGCCATGGCCGAATTCTGTGAAGAGCATCATATCCGGCTCGACCTCGCGTCAGTCGCCCACCCGGAATCCAATGGCCAAGCGGAACGAGCCAACCAAAGCATCCTCCACGGCCTGAAGCCACGACTCCAAGTACCACTCGAGCGCACCGCCGGGTGCTGGGTCGAGGAGTTGCCCTCTGTCATCTGGGGAATCCGTACTTCAGTCAACAGATCGACGGGATTCACTCCCTTCTTCATGGTCTACGGCGCCGAAGCAGTCATGCCCACCGACCTCGAACACGACTCGCCACAGGTCGTCCACTATACGGAGGCTGCAAACGAGCTCGCCCGCCAAGACGGGATCGACCAACTCGAAGAAGCACGCGACCTCGCTAGGTCACGCACTGCCATCTACCAGCAAGGACTCCGTCGCTACCACAGCCGGCGGGTGAAAGCTCGCACCTTCCAGGAAGGCGACCTGGTGTTACGCCTTATCCAGGACAAGAAGGGCATGCACAAGCTCTCCCCGCCGTGGGAAGGCCCATTCGCTATCGGGCGCGTACTCGGCAATGACGCCTACTACCTCATCGACGTCCGCGGGGACGGCGAACTCGACGTCAAGCGACCATGGAATGTAAACCTCCTACGGAAGTTCTACTCCTAGAACCCCACACATGTACTCTCCAGTCGCTATGAAATAAAAAGAAACGGTTACCGCAAATTGCGCTTACTCTCCATGACTTGTGCCACTCGCACTCGTAATAACAGCGTCAAGAACTGCAGAAGTCAAACTTTGGTACAGCGATCGGAACGGCTAAGTAGTGCGGTGTAAGAGCACTGAATCAAATCAGGTCTTGCATCGTCCACGAAAACCGCCCACCCGGAGCCCCATTGGAGTCGCCTGGCTCGACTGGTTCTACGAGCCAAGACGACTGCCCTCGCTTCTCACAGCGACCTTGGTCCTCTGCATCCTCGGCATAGCGACTCGAACAGCTAAGTACCACGCTCGGGGACTGAAAACCAGTTCGTCGCGAGCGGCCAGGGAAAACGCCAAGTAAGAGAGCATGCCCAGAACTCGCCACGCGACTGACCCAACGGGCCAGGCAGGAGCGACGCGCTCACACCAACGCGCTAAATCCTCAACCACCCTTGAGTCGCGCCTAGAACAACCAAGTACCACGCTCGGGGACTCGGCCACCCGACCTCGTTCGCGCAAGGGAAAACGGTAAAGTATAGAGCACTCAAGGGAGTCGCCTTGCGACTGGCTCTCCGAGCTCGGGCGAGTCGACCAAAACAACAAAACACATGATAACAACACATACATCATATACGAGGTAAACCCCACAAAAGGGCGGACGCGCTCGGGGACTCGTTCAAAATCAATCAAAAGCACACAAACAAATACCAAAATAGACACGACGTCTCTTTCAATCGCATATTGCATTGTTTTATGTTACAAAATATGCCCGCGAGGCAGAACTGCTGCTAACGCCACAAGGAAAACTACCCTACTCTGCAGGCTTCGATGACGACTCGCCAACATCCCGGCGATTGCGGATGAACGCCGTGTACGGGTTTGATGGATACGTCGTCCGTTCACCCGCCATCGCCGCGCGAAAAGGTTGCTCGACCTTGAAGTCACGGTGCGGCGGCTCGGGGTCGTTCGGCGCGACAACCGTCTCCTGGTACGGCAGGAGGTCGCCCATTGCCCAGACACGTTCCGAGTACGTGGCGACACGTTCTTGCAACTTAAGTACCTCGGACAGCTCCACCGCGCCAGTCGACGATGGATACCCACTCGTCACATCGTCAATGTCGAAATCCTCGGGGAAGTGGGCGAGTCCAAGGCTCAGTGCCGTCGATGCTCCACGCCGAAACGCCGACCATGTCATGAACTCAACGACCGCGGGCGCCTTCTCCAAATACTTCCACACCTCAACAAGGTCGCTGGGAATCACCTCCATGGGCGATATTTCTTGGAGGTAGGCGCGGATGCACGTCGCCGACAACGTCGCCGAATCGACGAGCATGCTTACGCATTGCCTCGCGTCGAGCGAGCTCGCCTCTCCTTCGCTATCAATGATGCGACCTGCGAGTAGAAGACAATGATGAGTACGACGGACACCACAAAAGCCACAGCCACTACAAGGGAAGATGTACTCACCAAGCAACGGGCGGGCGAGTCCCGTGATGAAGCACTGAAGCGACGTATGGTCGTCCTGAAGCCCAGCAATAAGGACTTCCGACACCTTGCGATCCTCCTCAGCAGCCGCAATGGCGGCCTTAGCTCGCCCGTCCACCGAGCTCGCTTCTTCTCTCGCTTCCCGCAGTTCGCGCTCAAGGTCGGCGATCTGCTGTTCAGCGGCACCCAGAGCAGATCGTGCCGCCACCAACTCACCAGCGGGGACAAGCCCCTGGCGAGCTTCCTCTGCCTTCACAGCAGCAGCCTGAAGCCCCTTGTTCGCCTCCTGGACGATGGCCAGCTCCCTCTCCGCGCGCTGTTTCGCGGCCAATCGGTCCGCTGACTCAAGCTGCAGACCCTGCACGTCACCAAAAGGTTAATCAAAGAAAAATTCCTAAGTGCCCACCCGCTGAAATTCAGCGAGTGCGCACTCGGGGACTGGCGATCAAGAAATTTCTAAGTGCCCACCCGCTGAAATTCAGCGAGTGCTCACTCGGGGACTGGCGATCAAGAAATTCCTGAGTGCCCACCCGCTGAAATTCAGCGAGTGCGCACTCGGGGACTGGTACTCAAAGAAATTCCTAAGTGCCCACCCGTTGAAATTCAGCGCGTGCGCACTCGGGGACTGGATGCGACAAACAAAAAGATGAGAAATTATAAGAATCAGGCCGCTGCAGAGCACCGACATGATCCTCGGGGACTGGACGTACCTGGATGGCCGCGCCAAGCATGCCGTGGAGTTGTATCGCGTCCACGGACGCGAGAAGTGCCGGCGTGTGCCCGCGACGTTGGTCGACTTCAGCATCGGCGGTCCCAGGAGCGTGGCTCGAGGGCGTCAGCCCACTAGCCGTGGCCGCCTTGGTCACGAAGCGCGGAAAGGTAGCGATAGAGGCACCCGCTCCGAGAGAGGTCGCCTCCGCCGTTCCAGGCAAGGAAGCACCCTCCTTCGTAGACGTGGCTGCCTCCAACACGGGCCCGGCTGGTGCGACCGCTGTATCATCAGAGATAGTGACGGTGTCGTTGACCTTGGCCTTCTTACTGCCATCCGCCGAGGCGACGACCTCGTCCGCCTTCCTCTTGCGGGAAGGATCCTCCTCGCTAGCGGCGGAGGGCACCTTGGCCACGGTCGGGTGGCCCATCCTTTTCACTCCGGTCCTGCGCATCAATCGAATCAACAAAGACAATCGAAATAGTTATGAAAAATAAGGAGGGGTGAGCGCACTCACTTGGCGATTGGGATGAAACGTAGCCCCGTATGAAGGCCGGCCGGTTTTTCCAGTTCAGGGCCCAGTCGGCGACTGAGCCCCAGTTCCAGGACGTCGCGTGCCCAAGACACGGACGGCTTCTTCGTCGTTGAGGCCGCAGCTGGCGCCTCTGGGACATCCTCGGCGGGAGCTTCCTCGCGAGTCGGAGCCGCTGTAGCCGGAGCCTCCTTGCGAGTCGAAGCCGCTGCAGCTGGAGCCTCCCCCGACCCATAGACTGGGGCGAACGGCGGAGGTATTGAGGCCAGCGGCACTTCCACGGTCGCCGCGTCCAGCACGACTGTCGCAGGCGGTGCGCCGTCACCGGCTGGGCTAGGAGCATCGAAGCTGCTCGCCGAGTGCGGCGGTGAGGCCGTCTTTGACGACTTCGTTTTCTTCTTCGGGGGGGGGGGGGGGGCCCTCGCTTCCCTTTCCTTCTTCTTCTTCTTTGACGGAGTGGCTTGACGGCGCGAGGTGGTCTCTGGGAGCTCGTCGTCGTCATCATGACGCTCGAGGCTTCTGCTCGCCTCGATCTCGCGCTGTCGTTGCCCGCGGGTCTTCCGGACCAGCGGAGCGACCTCCTCTTCGGACTCGTCCTCGTCGTCCTCGTTGCCCCTAGCAGGCGGCGATTCGCCTATGTCCTGGGCGGATGGGCCCGAGCTCTCATCGTCTGAAGGGGGGAGCCACCCTTCCACCACTTGGAATAGCTGCAACGAATACAGAACGGAATCAGAATTACCGCGACTGCATAACTGCGACTGCGAGCAAGGTTAAATAATTACCGTTGGAGCCGGACGCTTCGCGGTGTAGGGGGCGACCCCAGCCTGCGCATCCAGGTACACCGCCTGGGTAATCTTCTTCAACGCTGGGAGATAATCCTCCAGCTTCCACTCGTCGAGGCAGGCCTTCGTCGAGTCTCCCCGGCCCGTGTACTGGTACATGTAGTGGTCGCGCTGGGTGAGTGGAACGAGCCGTCGCCCAAGCCAGCAATTGTACAAGTTTATCGTCTGAAGGCCCTTCTTTTTCAGACCACGGATGATCTGGAGCATCTCGTCAACGACCATCCGCTGGTCATCGAGGAGCTTGCCGACCTGGAGATGGCGCGGCTCGGAACGATTGGCGGAGTACCGCGGGATCGCCACCTCGTCCTCCGGGGTCGCCTCGGCCACGTAGAACCACGACTTCTTCCAGTCGCTCGCTGCCTTGGCGGGTAGCATCAGATAAAAGAAAGAAGCTTTGGACTTGAGCTGGAACGTCAAGCCGCCCGCGGCTAGCATTGGGCCGCCTGCCTCCTCGCGGCTGATCCGTCCGTGGAACAGATCTTGCCACAAGGGAAAGTAGGGCCGGCAGCCCAAGTATCATTCGCAGAACGCCACGAAGATGGCGAGTTGCTCGATGTTGTGGGGACCCAGATCTGAAAGGCTGGATCCCGTAGTAGGCGCAGAAGCGCCGGAAGAACAAAGACGTGGGAAACCCTAGCCCCCGCTCGAGATGACTGGTGAAACAGACGAATTCCCTCTCTCGCGGGTTTGGGATCGTTTCTCCGGCTGCGGGTATACGCCAACGGCCGGTTCGCAGGATCCCGGCCTCCTCGAAAGAGGCCAGTTGCACCCTCGTGCACTTGGATCCGCCCCACGGCTCGGTGGAAAGGGCCATGGCCGAGAGGTTGGTTGGAGATCGGAGGATTTCGGGTCGGCTGGATCGCGGTGCGAAGGAAGGAAAATGCGCGCACTCGGAAGAAGTGGTGAAGAGTTGGCTCTACGATTGCCTGCCATTCCTCTTATATAGCGGGTGTTACCCGCCAAATCAGGGAGCCGTTACCACACGGTGATTACGCCGAAAGTTACCGTTGGATTACCCCAACGGCTAGTTTGACCACGTCTGACGGTCCAACTACGACCACTCGGCTCGCCGACCCATTCGCTAAGACAGTGTTTTCGCCAATTCGGCTCGCCAAAGCTGCGACCTGGATCATTGGTTGTTTCCTTTATACAGGAGCCTGCCGACGATTCGACTGGATGCCTACTCTGAAGCCGCATACTCCGACTGCCAGCAGCCACCTACGCCTAATCGACGACGGCCTCGGGGACTACTGATGGGGATATGCCTACCGGGGTATACCCAGCAGGACGTTTCCGACTGGCCCAAGACCCGGCGAGTGGGCCTGCAGAACGGCGAGTGGATCGAAGCCCAACAAGTAACCGAGCGACTGGAAGCTGAGGGCCCAGGCGAGTAGATAGGCCCAGTCGGGTGAGGTTAAACGGCTACCGGAGCTTTAACCGAATCAGTTGAGATATGTAAACCCTAGGGGAGGTGAGCCTATATAAACCTCCCTATAGGGTGAGTAGAGACACGTTCCCTTAGACACCCAAGCGACTCGCCGCCCAGCCGCCGAGCTCGCCCATTGTAACACCTTGATAATACAATCTAGCAGGAGTAGGTCTTTACCCTCCGGGGGGCCGAACCTAGGTAAAACCCTGTGTCTTTGCCCTCATCTCGCACCGCAGATGGCTGGCCGCCCTTGCCCCTCGTTCTACTACTCGCTGCCAATTGCAGCGTCTGCCGTGACCATTCCCACGACACAATTTATCATTTTTCTAGATGCAAATATTAAATTTTAATGTTAGATTCCATACTTTCTACACTTCTCATGTAAACACTTTATGAATCAGAATATGTTAAGGATCTTTTGGGAATTTATTTGATCTAATTCACCTATTCCACCTAAATAGGTGACACATCCAAGTCATTGTTCGGTAGGAAAGAATTTCTTGGGTGAATAAACAGTTGTAGATAAGGCAATAGGTTAGGGTGTTTTTTCATATGAATTCATGTTTAGTTGATGGCAGTTTGGTATTAGCAAACTAAAATATGCATGGAATTTGGTATAGGTGAATAAGATGTTGTCACATTCTTCCCATCTAATAAACTGTTTGGTCGCTATAAGTATAGATTTTATTTTTATTGTGTAACACTATAGAGAACACTCTCGCGGATACAAGTTGAAAGAACATGTTGGCCCCCCATGTATGGTTTTGGTAATTAATGACAATCTTTATGGACTAATGTGTATATTAAGTTATACTTGTAGGATTTGTCCATTGGTATCGCTTGGAGCATGTGTTGGCTTTAAGGTGGACGAAATGCAAAGAAAATATGTTGTGCAAGCTCAATATGCGAGGTCGATGATGAAGAATTAAGAAAGGCGTTCCATCTTGAGAAGGGCAAGATCGTCTATATGAAGGGTTTCGCGGCATAGTAAATCAAAATTTTCTACGGATGCGAACAGAGGGAAAGCCAAGATCTAATCTAGGAGATGCAATCAACGAGATAGATTGGATTAGATCTTCATACCCTTGAAGATTCGCATAGCGGAACGTTCGTCGGAACGTGGGTGATGTAGTCGTACTCGCTTCTCCTCCTCGCGATCCGATCCGATCTAGCACCACAAGTGGCGGTGCCTCCGTGAGATGCACACGTGCAGCACCTCGACGTCTCCTCCTTCCTCGGACCAGCAAGTATGGTGGAGAGATAGATTGGATCTACAACACGACGGCGTGGTGTATATGGTGGAGAATTTCTGCAGCAGGGCTTCGCCTACAAACAGTCGGGAGGGAGAGAGGAAAGCTAGCAAGGCGGCTAGGGTTTGGAGGAGAGGTGTGTGGGGTTGGTGCGCCCCCACCCCTGTTTATATAGAGGGGGGGGGCGCAGCCCTAGCCCCTCCCCCAAGCCCAAAGGATAAGGAGTGGGGGGCATGGACTCTCCCCTCTTCTAGAAACCCTATCTCTAGTTTAAACGATTTAAACTCTATAGGATCGGCTGGGCCCTATGGGGCCTTGTGCCCCTGGCCCAATGCGGCCAGGACACTCCCTCATAGGACCATGCCCCCTCCCGGAAGGTGGGGCCACGTTGGTCCCCTTCCGGAAGGTTCTAGAAGCTTCCGGTACAATACCGATTAACCCGGAACAATTCCGAACTCCAAAAACTGCACTGCCTTATATGAATCTTATTCTCCGGACCATTCCGGAACCTCTCGTGATGTCCCGGATCCCATCCGAGACTCCGAACAAAAATTCATAAACCAATTATCTAATCTATCCTAGCGTCAAGATACATTAAGTGTGTGACCCTGCGGGTTCGAGAATATGCAGACATGATCTTCTATCAATAATCAACAGCGGGGTCTGGGCACCCATATTGACTCCCACACATTCATCGATGCTCATATCGGATGCACCACGATGCCAGGATTCAATCAATCCCATATATATATTCCCTTCGTCTCGCGATATTTTACTTGCCCGAGATTCGATCGTCGGTACCGTCATACCTAGTTCAATCTCGTTCACAGCAAGTACTTTACTCGTTCCGTAATACGATATCACTTTGTGATTAACTCCTTAACCACATGCTTGCAAGCGGTGTTGATATCGATTACCGAGTGGGCCCGAAGTATATCTCTCCGACTTGGGAGGGACAAATCCCATCTCGATACATACAACCCAACAGATACTTTCCGATCACCTGAGAGACACCTTTATGATCACCCTCTCATAGGATGACGTTTGATGACCTCAAAGCTTTCTTCCGGTACCAGGGAGTTGCATTATCTCATGGTCTAAGGAATACAATATTTGACATAGGAAAAGCTTCGCAAAGACGAACACGATGAAACGATCTAATTGCTTCGCTTAGTTTGGGTCTGTCCACCATATCATTCCCCAATGATATGATCTCATTATCAATTGACAACTCATGTCTATGGTCAGGAAACCTTAACCATCATTGATCAATGAGCTAGTCCTTAGAGGCGTACCAGGGACACGGTGTTGTTCACAAACCACACAAGTATTAATGTTTCCGCTTAATACAATTCTAGCATGGAATATAAACATTATCATGAACAAGAATTATAATAATAACATCTTTATTATTGCCTCTAGGGCATAATTCCAACAGTCTCCCACTTGCACTAGATTCAATAATCTAGTTTACATCTGGCAACAATCTCACACCCATGGCACTGAGGTGTTGATCATGTTTTACACGTGGAAGAGGTTTAGTCAATGGATCTGCGACATTCAGATCCGTATGTACTTTGCTAATCTTCAGATCTCCATCTGCTATATAATCTCGGATTATATGAAACTTGCGGTTGATATGCTTGGTCTTTGGATGATATCTTGGTTCCTTAGCGAGTGCTATGGCGCCAGTGTTGTCACACAATATCTCCAGTGGGTCCAATGCACTTGGAACCACGCCAAGCTCAGTGATGAAGTTTCTGATCCAAACTCCTTCACTTGACGCTTCTGCAGCAGCCATGTATTCCGCTTCCACTGTAGATCCCGCGATCACGCTTTGCTTGCAGCTTCTCCAGCTCACAGCTCCTCCATTCAAAATATAAACGTATCCTGTCTGAGATTTGGAATCATCCTTGTCGGTGTCGAAACTAGCATCGACGTAACCTTTTACGACAAGCTGTTCATCACCCCCATAGACTAAGAACATTTATTTAGTTCTATTTAGGTACTTTAGGATGTTCTTCACGACTGTCTAGTGTTCCACTCCTGGATCTCTTTGATATCTGCTCGTCAAACTAAGAGCATTGGACACATCCGGTCTAGTACACAGCATGGCATACATGATGGAACCTATGGCCGAGGCATAAGGCACCTTGCTCATAGCTTCCCTATCATTTACCGTAGCTGGACACTGAGCCTTGCTCAATATCTTACCTGACAACATGGGCACTGAACCTTTCTTTGCCTTATCCATTCTGAACCTTTTTAGAACTTTGTCTAGGTATGTACTCTGGCTTAAAGCTATCAGGCGTCTTTGTCTATCTCTATAGATTTTGATGCCCAATATATAAGCAGCTTCACCTAGGTCTTTCATTGAAAAACACTTGTTCAAATAACTCTTCACATCGTTAAGCATGTTGATGTCATTTCCAATAATCAATATGTCATCCACATATAGTACCAGAAACGTCACCGAGCTCCCACTCACTTTCTTGTAGATACAAGCTTCGTAGCAATTTGGAACAAATCCAAAGCTCTTGATCACTTGATCAAAATGAAGGTTCCAACTCCGAGATGCTTGCTTCAGTCCATAAATGGAACGCTGAAGTTTGCATACTTTACTAGCATCCTTAGGATCGACAAAACCTTCGGGTTGCATCATATACAACTCTTCATCAATGTTGCCATTGAGGAACGCAGTCTTGACATCCATCTGCCATATTTCATAATCATGAAACGTAGAAATTGCTAATAAAATCCGAATGGACTTAAACATCGCTACGGGAGAGAAAGTCTCATCGTAGTCAACACCTTGAACTTGTCGAAAACCTTTCGCGACAAGCCGTGCTTTATAGACGGTAACATTACCATCCGCGTCCGTTTTCTTCTTGAAGATCCATTTGCACTCAACGGCCTTTCGGTTGCTAGGAGGGTCCACCAAAGTCCATACTTGGTTTTCGCTCATGGATCCTAATTCGGATTTCATGGCTTCTAGCCATTTCTCAGAGTCTGGGCTCATCATCGCTTCCTCATAGTTCGTAGGTTCACTGTCTTCTACTAACAAGACAGTCAAGACAGGGTTGCCGTACCACTCAGGAGGGGCACGCGACCTTGTCGACCTGCGACGTTCAGTAGCAGCATCGTCCGAAGCTTCATGATCCTTATCATTAGCTTCCTCTATTGTTGGTGCAGGCGGCACTGGAACAATTTCAGGTGCTGCGCTACTCTCCAATTCAAGAGAAGGTTCAATAACCTCGTCAAGCTCTACTTTCCTCCCACTCACTTCTTTCGAGAGAAACTCCTTCTCAAGAAAGGAACCATTCTTTGCGACAAACACTTTGCCTTCGGTTCTGTGATAGAAGGTATACCCAATAGTTTCCTTAGGGTATCCTATGAAGACGCATTTCTCCGCTTTGGGTTCGAGCTTGTCCGGCATCAACTTCTTGACATAAGCTTTGCATCCCCAAACTTTAAAAAACGACAACTTAGGTTTAGCACCAAACCACAGTTCATACGGTGTCGTCTCAACGGATTTAGATGGAGCCCTATTTAAAGTGAATGCAGCGGTTTCTAATGCATAACCCCAAAATGATAACGGCAAATCAGTAAGAGACATCATTGATCGGACCATATCTAATAGGGTTCGATTCCGGCGTTCAGACACACCATTGCGCTGTGGTGTTCCAGGTGGCGTGAGTTGTGAAACAATTCCACTTGCTTTAAGATGCGTGAGAAAATCATAACTCAAATATTCACCTCCACGATCGGATCGTAGAAACTTAATCTTTCTGTTACGATGGTTCTCCACTTCATTCTGAAATTCCTTGAACTTTTCAAATGTTTCAGATTTTGTTTCATTAAATAGATATACCCATATCCACTTAAGTCATCGGTAAAAGTGAGGAAATAGCGATATCCACCGCGCGTCGAAACACTCATCGGTCCGCATACATCGGTATGTATGATTTCCAACAAGTCCGTTGCTCGCTCCATCATACCGGAGAACGGGGTTTTGATCATCTTGCCCATGAGGCATGGTTCGCATGTGTCAAATGATTCAAAATCAAGAGACTCCAAAAGTCCATCAGAATGGAGTTTCTTCATGCGCTTTACACCAATATGACCTAGACGACAGTGCCACAAATAAGTAGTATTATCACTATCTACTTTGCATCTCTTAGCCTCAATGTTATGGATGTGTGTTTCATCCCTTTCGAGATTTAGAAGAAATAAACCATTCACAAGAGGTGCATGACCATAAAATATGTTACTCATATAAATAGAACAACCATTATTCTCCGATTTAAATGAATAACCGTCTTGCAATAAACACGATCCAGAAATAATGTTCATGCTCAACGCAGGCACATAATAACACTTATTAAGGTTTAAAACTAATCCCGAAGGTAAAACTAAGGAGAGCGTGCCGACGGCCATCACATCAACTCTTGATCCGTTGCCAACGCGCATCGTCACCTCATCCCTCGCAAGCCGCCGTCTATTCCGTAGCTCCTGTTTCGAGTTACAAATATTAGCAACTGAACCGGTATCAAATACCCAGGCACTACAACGAGGGCTAGTAAGGAAAACATCAATAACATGTATATCAAATATACCTTTGATGGTGCCAGCCTTCTTGTCCGCTAAGTACTTCGGACAGTTGCGCTTCCAGTGACCCTTGTCCTTGCAATAGAAGCACTCAGTGTCGGGCTTAGGACCAGACTTGAGCTTCTTCTCAGCAGGGGCATTGCGCTTGCCGCCGCCCTTCGTGAAGGGTTTCTTTGCTCCCTTACCTTTCTTAAAGGAGGGCTTGTTGACCATCAACACATGATTATCCTTCTTGATGTCCACCTCTGCAGCCTTCAGCTTTGCGAAGAGCTCGGTGATCATATCAGTGGAACCAATCTGATTATGAGTCACTACAAAACTTTTGTAGCTGGGAGGGAGTGATTGCAGAACCCTGTCAATCTTGAGCTCCTCTGGAATCGTGCATTCTAGTTGGTCAAGACGTTGAGTGTAGCCCGACATCTTTATGGCGTGCTCACTAACGGAACTCCCTTCCTCCATCTTGCAGTTAAAGAACTTCTCGGAGATCTCATATCTCTCAGAATGGGCCTGAGTCTGAAACATGGTTTTCAGCTCCTCGAGAATCTCAAAGGGCCCGGGATACTCTTCAAAACGATTTTGAAGCTCCGGTTCCATAGCAAACAACATGGTTCTCTTAATCACACCATAATCATCTTTGCGCGACTGATAGACAGCTTTCTGATCAGCCGGCGCAGTTGCAGCAGGGGGGTCACCTAACGCTTTCCCAAGGACATAGTCCTTTTGTCCGCCAGACAGAATGATTCTTAGATTGCGGAACCAATTGGTGAAGTTAGACCCATTGTTTCTAAGCTTTTCCTTCTCAGCAAAAACGTTGAAGTTGAAGTTGGACTTGGCCATGTGATCTACAGTATTTGCAAGTACAATTTAGACTATGTTCATGATAAATAGTTCAATTTAATCAAATTACTAGATGAACTCCCACTAAATTCAACATCCCTCAAGTTGTTTAGTGAACACGATCCAAATTCACCACACCTAATCCGATCATCACGAGAAGAGATGTGGTTTCAATGGTGGACAACAAAGTGTCGATCATATCACTCATATGACTCATGCTTAACCTTTCGGTTCTTGTGTTCCGAGGCCATGTCTGTACATGCTAGGCTCGTCAAGCTAGACCCAAGTATTTCTGCGTGTGAAAAACTGGCTTGCACCCGTTGTATGTGAGCGTAGAGTCTGTAGCACCCGATCAACACGTGATGCTTGGACACGACGAACTTTCGCAACGGTGCATACTTGGGGAGAACACAGTTTTTATCTTGATCTTTAAGTGAGGAATCATCTTATAATGCTACCGTCGCGATCTAAGCATAATAAGATACATAAAGGGATAAACATCACATGCATATAACTTTATGTGACATGGTATAGCCAATCCTCGCGCAATGATCTCCATCTTGTGCGTTCCGGCATGATCTCCATCACTCCACCATGATTTCCTCCACCACGAATAGCAACTACAACTATTGCTAACTACTTAGCGATAAAGTAAAGCTATTACATGGCGTATAAGAAGTTGACTCGCAGGTCATACACAATTATAAAGACAACCATATGGCTCCTGCCGGTTGTGTACTCATCGACATGCAAGTCGTGAAACATTACAAAACATGATCATCGCATACAATATACACATCACATCTTGGGCCATACCATATCACAGAAAACACTCCCTGCAAGAACAAGTTAGACGCCTCTACTTTGTTGTTGCATGTTTTACGTGGCTTATGGGAGTAGATGCTAAGAACGATTCTTACCTACGGAAAGCCACAACGGTGATATTATGGTTGCCAAACTCCGGTGTTAATCCCATGACAACTATAGTGAGAGAAACTGACATCCACCAGCCGCATGTGTGGAACAAGCCACACGTCAAGTGCGGAGCCGGTCTCGCGAACGACGTCGCGTAAGGTTGGCCTGGACCGCTTCAATCTCACTATCCCGCTTCATAAGAAGAACACAAAGAAGAGGCTTGCAACAGAAAACATCAACGCCCGCAATAACCATGTTGCGTTCTACTCGTGAAACACATCTACGCATAGATCTAGCTCTGATACCACTGAAGGGTTTCGCGGCATAGTAAATCAAAATTTTCTACGGATGCGAACAGAGGGAAAGCCAAGATCTAATCTAGGAGATGCAATCAACGAGAGAGATTGGATTAGATCTTCATACCCTTGAAGATTCGCACAGCGGAACGTTCGTCGGAACGTGGGTGATTTAGTCATACTCGCTTCTCCTCCTCGCGATCCGATCCGATCTAGCACCACAAGTGGCGGTGCCTCCGTGAGATGCACACGTGCAGCACCTCGACGTCTCCTCCTTCCTCGGACCAGCAAGTATGGTGGAGAGATAGATTGGATCTACAACACGACGGCGTGGTGTATATGGTGGAGAATTTCTGCAGCAGGGCTTCGCCTACAAACAGTCGGGAGGGAGAGAGGAAAGCTAGCAAGGCGGCTAGGGTTTGGAGGAGAGGTGTGTGGGGTTGGTGCGCCCCCACCCCTGTTTATATAGAGGGGGGGGGGGGGCGCAGCCCTAGCCCCTCCCCCAAGCCCAAAGGATAAGGAGTGGGGGGCATGGACTCTCCCCTCTTCTAGAAACCCTATCTCTAGATTAAACGATTTAAACTCTCTAGGATCGGCTGGGCCCTATGGGGCCTTGTGCCCCTGGCCCAATGCGGCCAGGACACTCCCTCATAGGCCCATGCCCCCTCCCAGAAGGTGGGGCCACGTTGGTCCCCTTCCGGAAGGTTCTAGAAGCTTCCGGTACAATACTGATTAACCCAGAACAATTCCGAACTCCAAAAACTGCACTGCCTTATATGAATCTTATTCTCCGGACCATTCCGGAACCTCTCGTGATGTCCCGGATCCCATCCGAGACTCTGAACAAAAATTCATAAACCAATTATCCAATCTATCCTAGCGTCGAGATACGTTAAGTGTGTGACC
Source organism: Avena sativa (assembly GCA_916181665.1). NCBI lineage: Eukaryota > Viridiplantae > Streptophyta > Magnoliopsida > Poales > Poaceae > Avena > Avena sativa. The sequence continues at coordinate 231,034,273 of OV702283.1, read as the reverse complement.
CTGCGGGTTCGAGAATATGCAGACATGATCTTCTATCAATAATCAACAACGGGGTCTGGGCACCCATATTGACTCCCACACATTCATCGATGCTCATATCGGATGAACCACGATGCCAGGATTCAATCAATCCCATATATATATTCCCTTCGTCTCGCGATATTTTACTTGCCCGAGATTCGATCGTCGGTACCGTCATACCTAGTTCAATCTCGTTCACAGCAAGTACTTTACTCGTTTCGTAATCCGATATCACTTTGTGATTAACTCCTTAACCACATGCTTGCAAGCGGTGTTGATATCGATTACCGAGTGGGCCCGAAGTATATCTCTCCGACTTGGGAGGGACAAATTCCATCTCGATACATACAACCCAACAGATACTTTCCGATCACCTGAGAGACACCTTTATGATCACCCTCTCATAGGATGACGTTTGATGACCTCAAAGCTTTCTTCCGGTACCAGGGAGTTGCATTATCTCATGGTCTAAGGAATACAATATTTGACATAGGAAAAGCTTCACAAAGATGAACACGATGAAACGATCTAATTGCTTCGCTTAGTTTGTGTTTGTCCATCATATCATTCTCCCAATGATATGATCTCATTATCAATTGACAACTCATGTCTATGGTTAGGAAACCTTAACCATCATTGATCAATGAGCTAGTCCTTAGAGGCGTACCAGGGACACGGTGTTGTTCACAAACCACACAAGTATTAATGTTTCCGCTTAATACAATTCTAGCATGGAATATAAACTTTATCATGAACAAGAATTATAATAATAACATCTTTATTATTGCCTCTAGGGCATAATTCCAACACTATATTGAGCTCAAGTGGAATGCTCAAGGCAAATGTATAATCTTAATAGGTTTTCCCTTTTGCCGGTCTCACGTTGTGTGTGTGAGACCGGGTTTAGGATAGATACCCGTACTATCAAGAGGGGCTCTCGTATGAGTAATTCAGTCACATCGTTCGGAGAGAGCTCAAACCTTTGCATACTTGCATCATCGTATTTGGTTGTTATTTGGTCTTATCCATGTGAGGATATAGAGCTTGTGGTAATCTCCATAACAAGCTCTTGTTCATCAAAATCGGATCTCCCATATGTATCTTGTTGCGATTTTGATTTATGCGGCTTTTCGGTTTCTCACCAAGTGAGGTATCACACATTATTCTACTTGATACTTTCTCACTTGGTGATAATCAATATGAATCGGGTCAATCGTAGCTTCCAGTCAAAAGTTATTGCCGTTTGAATATTTGCATGTCTATCTGTTTTCTAGGCCGAGCGGTAGTACCGCCCGGGCGGGCCGGTACTACCGTCCGGGCCTAAAAACGGCCCATTTTCTTTCTGCCTCGCTGGTACGTAAATCCGGTATTACCGGCTGTGGCATCCCGCAAAACCACTACTAGAAAATCGCGTTGTTTTTGTGCATTGCATCGCCATCATCTTGCATTGTTTGTCTGAACTATTTCAAAAAACCTAGTTTTGCTTTGTACAAATGCCCCTCTTTATTTCAAAGGCAAAACCCCGATCGTATCGGATATTTTATTTCCCTAAAAACTATTTGCAAAGTGGCCTTGTTTTAAAATAAACAAAACCAAACAAACACATAATTATAAAACCTAAACTCTAAATCCTATATCTACCTAGTCCTAATCTACCCACCACTCACAGCTCGCCACCTCACCCTCTCCCCCAATTCCTACCCACCCCGCCACCTCATCAATCCTAGACTTTTCCCCCCCCCTCTCTCTCTTTCTCACCCAGCCCCCTCCTACCCCTCTCCCTTACAGGCTGGCCCCACCCCGCAGTCCTTCCTCTCTTTCCCCTGGTCAACTCTCTCCTCCCCCTGGCCCTCGCGTCAGCCACACCCCCACCCTCTTGGACCCGGTCCACCCCACCTGCCGCTGTCCCCTGGGCCCCACCGCGCCCCACCTCTCCCCTGGGTCCCACCCCCCACCACACGCGCCTCCCACGCGGCTCTCTCTCCCCCACCTTCTCCCTTCCTCCTCTCGCCAGACCCCCCCTTTCCCGCGACCGACGCGGCCCCTCCGTTCCCCCCACCCGCCTCCGCGTTTCCTCGCCGGAGTCCCCTCTGCGTCCGCTGTCCGCCGCCCGCGGCCGCTCCCCCCTCGACCTCTCCCCTCCTCCAGCGCCCGCCACCGCTCGCCTCCCCTCCTCCCCGGCTCCTCCTCCGACGCCGCCCGAGACCCGGCCCCGCCAGAACCCCGTCTCCGGCGCCTGCCTCCCACCTCGCCCGTCGCTCCGCTCCCTCCTCTCTCCCCGTCGCTCGTCTCCCACCCCGCCGGCCTTCCTCCTCGCGCCGCCTCGCCAGCGAGCTCCTCCGCCCGAGCCCCGCAGCGCCCCGTCGCCCTCCTCTCCGGCCGCCTCCGGCTCCTCCGCCCTGCAAGCCGAGCGCCGCCCCCCGCAGCTCCCCGCCGGCCGCGGCCTCTCCTCCCCGTCGGCCTCCTAGCTGGGCCGACCGCGGCCACCGCACCGTCGCCGCCAACTCCCCCGTGGCCTCCTCCACCCGACCGCGCCGTCGCCATCTCCGGCCGCCAACCGCCGTGCGTCGCCGACCTCGCCTCGCCTCGCCTCCGGCCTCCCTCCCCCGCCTCGCCGGCCTCGCACCTCCGTCGCCGTCACCAGGAACCCCGACGCCCCGCCTCTGTCCGCCTCCTCGGCGCAGCAGCGCGCCCGCGGCCGCTTCTCCTCCCCTGGCCGCCGCCGACCTCCGGCAGCAGTCCCTGCGGCCGCGCGCCGCCAAGGTGGCCCCACCGGCGTCGAGTCTGCCTCGGACGCCTCGCGTGTGTGTGCTCCTGTGTTGCTGATGGGAGATGTTAGGGGCAGACCAAGTACAAGATGATCTGAGGCTGAAATGAAGACGATGATTACAATTGTGGGAAGCTAGCGCGGCCATTTTTGATGCTATGTGAAAAACCGCAACCTCGACGACAAGATCTCCATCGCGGACAATCGAAACAAGATCGGCCACATGGTACCCCGCCAAGATCTTCTTTGAACCCGAGAACTCCGCGCGGTACCCGGGGATCTCCTACGTGGAACCTCGGGGAACATAAGACCATCGGCGCCACACCCGGATCCGAAGACCACCGGTGCGACAAGTTCTCCTTCCCGGACGCCGAGCTCGCCGAGAACCCGGATGCGACAAGATCTACCCTTTGATCGAGAATGTTTCTGCCGAGACCGGTCCCGTCGAACCCTGAACCCTGTCGAACCCCGAACCCCGGAACCAAGATCGTCGAACCCTAATGTGTGAACCTTTTCCCGAGCCCCTATTTTATAAATGCTATATCTAAACTTGTTGCATATTAAATTGTCATATCTTCATGCATATCATGTGGTTGGGGGCCTTATGCCGATTCACCTTATAATTAAATATGGGGCCCATATGCGGGCAAATTTAGTCTCATATTGGCCTCATTTAAATTGGTATAGCGAACCGGTGCTATATTTTGCCTTGTTCAAACAACATTTAATTTGCGGGGGTTCTAAATAACTTGAACCGTTTAATTAAATGTCGGGACCCCGGTTCCGCTTAATCTGGCCTAATTGCATCGCATCCTTGCTATGTCATACCTCATACATGCATCATGCCCGATCTTTTGTCGTAGTATTAAATAGTGCATCCGGTTTTTATTCTAGTGTTTTGGTTCTTCGCGGATAAGGCCGTTGAGTTGATGCGAGTGTCGACCCGATCTTTGGTTGAACCTTCGACAATGTTTTCAGGCGAGCACCTTCCCCTTTCTACCTATCTTACTTTTATAGTATTTATTCCCTCCTGTTGATCTATTGCTATCTGTGTTGCGATGCTCTAGTTTTCGTACCCGTGATATCCCTTGCAGCCTTATATTGCCTTGGACACCTCCTATTACCTGTTGTTTGGTAGATAGTTGGACTTGCGCGGTGTAGTCGCTTGCTCAAGTGCTGTTGCGTGTCGTCAAGTGCCACAGTTGTTGGTGTATTGCCGCATGTTTGATGTTGGAGATGATCATGGCTTTAATTATTGTTCACTCTAATTACTGTTTAACAACTAAAATTGAAGTAGGTAAGCAGAGGCACATGTGGGCAATAGATGTTATTTGGTTATTAACCGTCCACTTGTGTCCCGTAGGACCCCGAGTTCTTGACACCTGTTCCGAGATCGAGCGCGCTAACCACATGTGGGGAGATATGGGCCCCCCATCGATTTATTACCTGATTTCAAAGTACTGTACTGGGGGCCACAAGTAGTTTGGGGCTTTATTTACTATCCTGTACCTATGCCATGCTTTACTGCTTTATTTACGATTGTGTGAGGAGCACGCTGTACTGTTTTGGAAGCGGAGTGTTTTCGCGGTATCGAGAGTCCCAGTTTTGGGATTTGCTGTCGTTTACAGCCACTGTCACAAACCCTGAGTCCGTCTCGGAGACCGGCCGACTTTGTTGCGGGTGTACTTAGTGGGGTGGCCCCCCGTGCTTGCTTTGGGTCTGGGAAACGTCATGACTTAGGCCCCGCCGACATACCGATGGGTGTATGTTAATTGATCTGGCAAAAAGGGTCGAAGTGCGTGTGGGTACTTTGGTGCACCCCTGCAGGGTTAAATCTTTTCGAGAAGCCGTGTCCGCGGTTATGGACGACTTGGAGCACAGTGCTTGATCATAGACAACCATAACTAAAGTTTACTGTTATAAATTGACTTGTATCTGATATGATTAGTAATCAGCTTCACTGCAACGGAATGGCTAAATAAAAGTACCAACAACTGCTGGGTTTTGGGGATATCTCATGCTAATTGTACTTGACTAGTAAGTGTTGCAACTACAACGGAATGGTTAACTAAAATTGCCCACTGCTTATTATATCAGGACGTCTATCTATATTTGACTAGTAATTGCTGCAACGATAACCGAATGAATAAAAACTGCCAACTGTGTGAGTTCCTCGGTGGACTTCCTCGATTGGTCTCGAGGGGGAAATACCAGGATGGGATTGTTTGGTGTAAGATTCAGGTTGGATCCGAATAGCTCTTCCTTACCCCTCTCTGTTAGCCGCCTGTTGCATCGAGTCTCTATAGGTTGTTTAGTGCATGCTGCCGCTGCCGCTTCAGTCCACCATACCTATGTAGGCGAGGACCGCCGAATTCTAGTCTCGCCGTGTACTGGCCTCAGTACTGACGCTCCTTCTTTTTCCTTTGCCCTTTGTCGGCACCCCTTTTGTTTAAGCAGGTTTTGAGATCGACGTCGTTAGCAGGGTTACCCTTCCGGCTTGGCCTGGGCAGGGTTATGGATGCCATTGGTTATTCTTCAGGGCTCTTAGCCCCATTTGCATCTTGTCCGTAGTCGGACGCTCTATCATTTTCAAGGTGATTTGGATCTTTGTATATAATATCTGTATTCTTGACTCATTGAGTCGCTGTTATATATATATCTGTTCTGTGGGTCCCATCGAGGACTGTTGTGTAATGTTATTACTTCGTTTTCCACCCGCACGATAGTGCCTGGTGGGCACCTTCGAATCGTTTCTATGCGGGTTTGGCGGGAATCGCTGAAACTTGCATAGGGCCGATTCTGAGGGTGTTACAGAGTGGTATCAGAGCTCGGCAGTTGCGATACCCCACAAGTCCAGCCTGTAGGATAACCTAGCTAACGGCCGAAGTAGAGTGTCCAAACTATTTTCGCAAAATCGGTTGGATAGTTCTGATTAGGTCTGATTTTACTCCTTACCCCTCTGCTGCTCTCCTCTCACCTCTGCGTGTTTTGAATCCGCTCTCTTCTCTCCCTTCGAGTCCAGGATTTCTCGTGGTTGGGTTCCGTCGTACCTTCAGGGTTTCGCTTCCTCCTTTGGTAACGGTGTTGCTACATCTGGTCTTCATGATATCCGAGGATCTCCTCCGTTTGGTGGACTTCTCTTTGTTCCTTCTTGTGCCTTCCGGTGTTTTCCGACGCGACGACATCATCTACGCCAGACCCGATGCAGAGTCTGCATCACTCCTTTGTTTTCCAAACCTCGATTGTCGAGATCTTCAGTCTGATTCCGAGAATGGTTGCACCCTTTTTCACTGATTGTGCAGAGTAATAGTTTGGGTGTGTGATGGATTGGCCCCCATGCCGACTACTCACTCTATTCGCTTGTGTACATTGAAGTGGATGAGAATGCATCCGTTCTCTCTTCTATCGAAGTTAGAGGTGGCCTTAACTTTTGATACCTCTACCTTCGTCCTTTGTTCCCGGAGTGTTCTCTTGACGATCACGGACAACGACCTCTTGTTAGTGGTGTCGCGAGGATCTACACGAAGCGAGAAGACGCAGATCGCCGACCTTCCTTCCGGTACCATGAGGCGGATCTCGAGGGCGAGATCCATTGTTAGTGGTGTCGAATTGTGGCATCCCGCAAAACCACTACTAGAAAATCGCGTTGTTTTTGTGCATTGCATCGCCATCATCTTGCATTGTTTGTCTGAACTATTTCGAAAAACCTAGTTTTGCTTTGTACAAATGCCCCTCTTTATTTCAAAGGCAAAACCCCGATCGTATCGGATATTTTATTTCCCTAAAAACTATTTGCAAAGTGGCCTTGTTTTAAAATAAACAAAACCAAACAAACACATAATTATAAAACCTAAACTCTAAATCCTATATCTACCTAGTCCTAATCTACCCACCACTCACAGCTCGCCACCTCACCCTCTCCCCCAATTCCTACCCACCCCGCCACCTCATCAATCCTAGACTTTCCCCCCCTCTCTCTCTTTCTCACCCAGACCCCTCCTACCCCTCTCCCTTACAGGCTGGCCCCACTCCGCAGTCCTTCCTCTCTTTCCCCTGGTCAACTCTCTCCTCCCCCTGGCCCTCGCGTCAGCCACACCCCCACCCTCTTGGACCCGGTCCACCCCACCTGCCGCTGTCCCCTGGGCCCCACCGCGCCCCACCTCTCCCCTGGGTCCCACCCCCCACCACACGCGCCTCCCACGCGGCTCTCTCTCCCCCACCTTCTCCCTTCCTCCTCTCGCCAGACCCCCCCCTTTCCCGCGACCGACGCGGCCCCTCTGTTCTCCCCCCGCCTCCGCGTTTCCTCGCCGGAGTCCCCTCTGTGGCCGCCGTCCGCCGCCCGCGGCCGCTCCCCCCTCAACCTCTCCCCTCCTCCAGCGCCCGCCACCGCTCGCCTCCCCTCCTCCCCGGCTCCTCCGGCGCCGCCCGAGACCCGGCCCCGCCAGAACCCCGTCTCCGGCGCCTGCCTCCCACCTCGCCCGTCGCTCCGCTCCCTCCTCTCTCCCCGTCGCTCGTCTCCCACCCCGCCGGCCTTCCTCCTCGCGCCGCCTCGCCAGCGAGCTCCTCCGCCCGAGCCCCGCAGCGCCCCGTCGCCCTCCTCTCCGGCCGCCTCCGGCTCCTCCGCCCTGCAAGCCGAGCGCCGCCCCCCGCAGCTCCCCGCCGGCCGAGGCCTCTCCTCCCCGTCGGCCTCCTAGCTGGGCCGAGCGCGGCCACCGCACCGTCGCCGCCAACTCCCCCGTGGCCTCCTCCACCCGACCGCGCCGTCGCCATCTCCGGCCGCCAACCGCCGTGCGTCGCCGGCCTCGCCTCGCCTCGCCTCCGGCCTCCCTCCCCCGCCTCGCCGGCCCCGCACCTCCGTCGCTGTCGCCAGGAACCCCAACGCCCCGCCTCTGTCCGCCTCCTCGGCGCAGCAGCGCGCCCGCGGCCGCTTCTCCTCCCCTGGCCGCCGACGACCTCCGGCAGCAGTCCCCGCGGCCGCGCGCCGCCAAGGTGGCCCCACCGGCGTCGAGTCTGCCTCGGACGCCTCGCGTGTGTGTGCTCCTGTGTTGCTGATGGGAGATGTTAGGGGCAGACCAAGTACAAGATGATCTGAGGCTGAAATGAAGACGATGATTCCAATTGTGGGAAGCTAGCGCGGCCATTTTTGATGCTATGTGAAAAACTGCAACCTCGACGACAAGATCTCCATCACGGACAATCGAAACAAGATCGGCCACATGGTACCCCGCCAAGATCTTCTTTGAACCCGAGAACTCCACCGCGGTACCTGGGGATCTCCTACGTGGAACCTCGGGCCACATAAGACCATCGGCGCCACACCCGGATCCGAAGACCACCGGTGCGACAAGTTCTCCTTCCCGGACGCCGAGCTCGCCGAGAACCCGGATGCGACAAGATCTACCCTTTGATCGAGAATGTTTCTGCCGAGACCGGTCCCGTCGAACCCTGAACCCTGTCGAACCCCGAACCACGGAACCAAGATCGTCGAACCCTAATGTGTGAACCTTTTCCCGAGCCCCTATTTTATAAATGCTATATCTAAACTTGTTGCATATTAAATTGTCATATCTGCATGCATATCATGTGGTTGGGGGCCTTATACCGATTCACCTTATAATTAAATATGGGGCCCATATGTGGGCAAATCTAGTCTCATATTGGCCTCATTTAAATTGGTATAGTGAACCGGTGCTATATTTTGCCTTGTTCAAACAACATTTAATTTGCGGGGGTTCTAAATAACTTGAACCGTTTAATTTAATGTCGGGACCCCGGTTCCGCTTAATCTGGCCTAATTGCATCGCATCCTTGCCATGTCATACCTCATACATGCATCATGCCCGATCTTTTGCCGTAGTATTAAATAGTGCATCCGGTGTTTATTCTAGTGTTTTGGTTCTTCGCGGATAAGGCCGTTGAGTTGATGCGAGTGTCGACCCGATCTTCGGTTGAACCTTCGACAATGTTTTCAGGCGAGCACCTTCCCCTTTCTACCTATCTTACTTTTATAGTATTTATTCCCTCCTGTTGATCTATTGCTATCTGTGTTGCGATGCTCTAGTTTTCGTACCCGTGATATCCCTTGCAGCCTTATATTGCCTTGGACACCTCCTATTACCTGTTGTTTGGTAGATAGTTGGACTTGCGCGGTGTAGTCGCTTGCTCAAGTGCTGTTGCGTGTCGTCAAGTGCCACAGTTGTTGGTGTATTGCCGCATGTTTGATGTTGGAGATGATTACTGTTTAATTATTGTTCACTCTAATTACTGTTTAACAACTAAAATTGAAGTAGGTAAGCAGAGGCACAGGTGGGCAATAGATGTTATTTGGTTGTTAACTGTCCACTTGTGTCCCGTAGGACCCCGAGTTCTTGACACCTGTTCCGAGATCGAGCGCGCTAACCACATGTGGGGAGATATGGGCCCCCCATCGATTTATTACCTGATTTCAAAGTACTGTACTGGGGGCCACAAGTAGTTTGGGGCTTTATTTACTATCATGTACCTATGCCATGCTTTACTGCTTTATTTACGATTGTGTGAGGAGCACGCTGTACTGTTTTGGAAGCGGAGTGTTTTCGCGGTATCGACAGTCCCAGTTTTGGGATTTGCTGTCGTTTACAGCCACTGTCGCAAACCCTGAGTCCGTCTCGGAGACCGGCCGACTTCGTTGCGGGTGTACTTAGTGGGGTGGCCCCCCGTGCTTGCTTTGGGTCTGGGAAACGTCATGACTTAGGCCCCGCCGACATACCGATGGGTGTATGTTAATTGATCTGGCAAAAAGGGTCGAAGTGCGTGTGGATACTTTGGTGCACCCCTGCAGGGTTAAATCTTTTCGAGAAGCCGTGTCCGCGGTTATGGACGACTTGGAGCACAGTGCTTGATCATAGACAACCATAACTAAAGTTTACTGTTATAAATTGACTTGTATCTGATATGATTAGTAATCAGCTTCACTGCAACGGAATGGCTAAATAAAAGTACCAACAACTGCTGGGTTTTGGGGATATCTCATGCTAATTGTACTTGACTAGTAAGTGTTGCAACTACAACGGAATGGTTAACTAAAATTGCCCACTGCTTATTATATCAGGACGTCTATCTATATTTGACTAGTAATTGCTGCAACGATAACCGAATGAATAAAAACTGCCAACTGTGTGAGTTCCTCGGTGGACTTCCTCGATTGGTCTCGAGGGGGAAATACCAGGATGGGATTGTTTGGTGTAAGATTCAGGTTGGATCCGAATAGCTCTTCCTTACCCCTCTCTGTTAGCCGCCTGTTGCATCGAGTCTCTATAGGTTGTTTAGTGCATGCTGCCGCTGCCGCTTCAGTCCACCATACCTATGTAGGCGAGGACCGCCGAATTCTAGTCTCGCCGTGTACTGGCCTCAGTACTGACGCTCCTTCTTTTTCCTTTGCCCTTTGTCGGCACCCCTTTTGTTTAAGCAGGTTTTGAGATCGACGTCGTTAGCAGGGTTACCCTTCCGGCTTGGCCTGGGCAGGGTTATGGACGCCATTGGTTATTCTTCAGGGCTCTTAGCCCCATTTGCATCTTGTCCGTAGTCGGACGCTCTATCATTTTCAAGGTGATTTGGATCTTTGTATATAATATCTGTATTCTTGACTCATTGAGTCGCTGTTATATATATATCTGTTCTGTGGGTCCCATCGAGGACTGTTGTGTAATGTTATTACTTCGTTTTCCACCCGCACGATAGTGCCTGGTGGGCACCTTCGAATCGTTTTTATGCGGGTTTGGCGGGAATCGCTGAAACTTGCATAGGGCCGATTCTGAGGGTGTTACACCGGCCGGCCGGTAGTACCGGCCGACCCAGATTCGTTTTCCTGATACGTTTTCTGATCCAGATCTCGATCTCGCGCTGGCTCGCTCACCCGTGCGGCCGCCGCCCCACCCGCGCGCGCAGTCGCTGCTCTGCCCTGTTGTGGCCCCACGATGGGCCCGCGCGTTACTGCGCTTGCTGCCATGCGTGCCGGCTGACGCGGCGCTGCGCTGCACTAGCTGCTAGCACTGCTGCTGCTCTGCTTTGCTGCAGCGTTGACCGCGCGCGCGCTCGCGCACTGCTGCCACGCGCAGCTAGCTGCTTGCTGCTGCCTTGCGTGCTCGCTGCACGCGCCGTATGGCCCGCATCTGCTGCTGCATATCGCTGCCGCATCTGCTGCTGCTGCCCTTCTGCTTTGCTGGACCCCGCTGTCGCACGCGCTGCTGCCGCTAGCCCCGATTCCTCTCTGATTTTCTCTGGCTGTGGTAGTACCGGACCGTTCCAAAAAACTGCCCAAACGGCTAGATTTTCTGGGCCTATTTATACCCTCTGTCCATTTTCAGTTTAGATAACTCCTCTCTCATCTGTTAGACTAAACTTTGTCCACACTCTAGATCTTGAAACTTGCCTAATCTTTTCCCTCTGATGATTCTTGCCCATATTTGAGTGGAAGAGAGAGGAGATATAGACCCACGTTTTGACCTAACCGATTCATCTCTTTGTGAGTGCATCTTTGGGGATCTAGATTTTGGGGGATTTTGTGTCTCTCTTTGATTCCTCCTCTCTTGTTCCCCCAATAGCTTTAGTAGCTTTGTTGGAACTTGAGAGTGAGGGATTTGAGCATCTTTGTGGTGTTCTTGCCATTTGCATTTGATGCATCGGTTTGAGTTCTCCTCGGAGGATTTGGTTTGAGTTGCTCATTGGAGCTTGTCCCTCTTGGGTTCTTGGAACCCTAGACGGTTTTGTGGCCTTGGTGGCATTGTGGCCTTGGTGGCATTTGTTGAGGCCTTTTGTGGCATTTGTTGGGAGCCTCCAATTAAGTTGTGGAGAAGTGCCCCAACCTTGTGAGAGGTTCCGGTTGCCACCGACAAGTGCACCGATAGTAGAAGCGTGGATCGATCCCATTGGGGTGAGATTCACCGGAGAATAAGGGAGGCCTTTTGTGGCGTTGGTGGTTTGATACCACCCCCTCTCCAAACGAGACATACTCCATGTTGGGAGGAACTCGGTAAAATATCGGTGTCCCCACGTGCCTCGGTTATCTCTATACCCGAGGTATTTACTTATGCACTTTACATTGTGATAGCCTTCGTGCTTGAAGTAATATATATCTTGCTATCACTTTGTTGCTTGTATTGCTTAGCATAAGTTGTTGGTGCACATAGGTGAACCTTAGTTGCTCTAGGTTGTGCTTAACAAAGTAAACACTAGTTTTATTCCGCCTTTGTTGAGCCACTCTAGGAAAAGTTTTAATCGCCTATTCACCCCCTCCCCTCTAGGCGACATCTGCATCCTTTCACAAGTTTACAATCCAAACAACATACTTGCAAAGTATATGTATACGGTATGATTATGAAGGTCATGTGTTAAGTACCGGTGCAAATGCAAAAAAGAAAACTACTCAATACTAGACTTACAAATTTGTGATGCATTTTGTTCATACTTGTGCACGTTTTATTTAGTTGGCCAAGTTAACATTATATATTAGTGCATTATACTTACTAGTCAACTTATATAGAAGAGTATTTCTTATACTTCTTAGCTTTGCCTTTTGCAATTCACACGATCCAACTAAGTTTGTAGCTGATCAAATAAAACAGAAGGGAAACACAATGTGGGAGAGAGAGAGAGAGGTGATTAAAGGATAGTTTTCACTATCCCATGACGATCTCACTTGTGAAGATCGGAAAAGAGTTTATTTGTTTGACAATCGTCTCGGTTCAGTAGGTTGGATCTCAAAGATAAAAATAATGACAAAACTGGGAGAATTCCCTCAGACTTTATTCACAAGGTGATTGAGAGATCGTGCAAGGTGTTTACAAGATAAATCTCAACGGGTTTATATGAATACCCCGTGATAGTAGATGGATCTAGGGCTAATGACTTAAGCTAATGGCTATGTCTTGGGCGACTATAGCATGTCCACTTCAGGTAAATATCTTCCAGTATATATAGTCGTCGGTGGTGTAAGAGAATCCCTTAGTAACAACAGGTTTTTATCTAGCCTTGCACGTTAAATTGATCGTTCATGTTCCTTGGATATACGTCTGGTCTTCGAAATCCTCTAGAGAGCCGTGTTGTAGCTCGATAGGCCAGGTCGGTTGAGCGCTTCACGATGTGAGCCTCTGTAGCACCCCGGGAAAATCACTACCAGAAAATCGCATGTTTTTACCTTTGTGCATCATCATGACATCAACATGCATATTCTAACCCTGAAACTATTTTCATTAAAAGACTATTTTATTTTCTAAATAGTTCCCTCCTTTAATTTCAAACCTCATATCTTCCGGATCTTTTTGTTTGTCTAAAACTAACTACCAAAATAGTTTCCATTTAAAAAATAAAAAATAAAACTATTTTTAGGGGAGTCCGCCAGCCGCCAGGCCCAAAGCCCAGCAACCGGAGCCTACCACCCCAACCTAATCAAACTCTAACCCTAAACCCTAGCTAAACCCTAAACTACCTACCCCAAACCCCACCACCAGCCCTCTCCTCGCCACCACCTGCCGCACTCCCTTGCGCGCGACACTCACATCACAACCACACCCGACCCTGTCCCCTGGAACAAACACACACCACACAACCCAGATCCATACCCACACCTCGCAACGGCACACCGCAACACACACGCACGCGAGACCGTGGCCCACGTGTTGGGGATATGCTATATGGGTATCCTCATAGCATGTCTCTTATCAGGATAACCCGGGTGGCCCACAATTGGTAGCATGGCCCATGGCCTGCTGGACGGCCCAGTTAGATGGATCCAGAAGGGAGGCCCATGCCGGATAAAGGAAGGGTACAGAGGAGTCACCGACGTACCCGGAGCCTTGGAGTGCAAGACACGTTAGACTTATTGTATACTGTGTAGGACTCTGTAACCTGTCCGGCTAGGACTTCCCCTGTAACCCTAGGATCTGGCGACTATATAAGCCGGACCTATGGGAGCCTTTAGGACAATCAATCAATCAATCAATCAACTCATACCTCGCACAGTGAACCGATCCCTGTAACTCGGCGTATTGCCATTATAGTGATTTATAGTAGGAGTAGGATTCCACCACCATCGTGGGATCTGAACCTGGGTAAGCTGTGTTACCTCATATCCGTCAACCGTCCGCCTTACCCCACCTCTCTAAACACGCACTGTAAGGACCCCTCCATGGCGTACTCATCGGCAATACCACGACAGTTGGCGCCCACCGTGGGGCAAGAGGCGCTTCAGGCTCTACAGCGGGCGAGGTCCAAGATCTTCGCGGGAATCGGCGAAACCGTAGCCATCGGCCGCGTTCTCTTCTCCGGAAACGTCCCGATCGTCCCTCCCGATGAGTTCTGGGTCCCGGCGAAGATGAACCCTACCCGTTGCTTGATAGTCCCCATCGGAGACATCCACCTCTTCATCGGCGAAACCGACTCGGGCACTAGTTCCCTGGAAGTCGGAGGAGCATCAAGACCCGCACGGGCCGCCTACAGGCAGGATACGTTCATGGAAGGATCGATGTCGGATCTCTCTTCGGAGTTTGCCGACAAAGATCAGAAAATTTCAAGGCCCACCCAAACCGCCCATGTGCAGGATATAATGGTGGAAGATCGCTGCAAGTCCGCCGGCTTCGTCCGTGTCTCTGGACAGTAGAGATCCAAGTTTGTTGGAGTGGTGACCATCTTCGATCTGGCGCGTTCCATGCAGAGAGAGGGTGAAACCCCCGCGATTACCTTGCCAGGTGGCTCCACATACAGGCCGATCTGGCACATTACCCCAATGATGATGCCATATATCACTTTGTGGAAGGACTGGACCAAGGTACACTTCTCCGACATACGCTAAGGCGGCATCAGGCTTTAGGGCGTCTCACCATCGAAGGCATGGTAAACATGGTCAACAACTACGCAGAGGCTGAGGAGGCAGCCCAGGTAGCGCTCGCACTCCTTGACGGTGCCCCACCGCCTCAGCCACCGCCACCATCGCCTCCGGCCATCGTCGCTGCAGCTGCACCACCGCCTCTGGTCGTCGTCGCAGTAGCTGCACCGCCACCCCCAGTCATCATCCCTGCTGTCGCACCACCACCATCCATCATCGAGGAAGCCCTGGCACCCTCCGAATCCGTGCTTGACGCGCTCTACGCTGACATCAGCGCTGACTTGGAGGAGATAGACTTCAGCCCGGAGGATCTAGACTCTGCCATGCAGGAGATGGAGGAGGATTACAAACGCGACGAGCAGGCCAACAACACCGTCACGTCCCGAGAGGTGTTCGTCGCCAGTGGGACCGCGATGGATGAAGATCAACCCGGACGAGCTCCGCCTACAACGCTAGACAAGGGGAAGGGACCACCTGTTGCTGCCGACAATGATCATGCAAAGGTCATGCCCCCTCCGCCTAACCCAGTACAACAGCCGCAGGAACTCGGTACCGGTATGAGTAATAACAACACCGCAAACCTGCCGCCTCTGGCATCTACGTCTGCTGCTGCCCAAATTACTCCAGCTGATAGAGTGATGTACGACAACCTACTCATAGAGCCCATGACTGTGGCCCATATACGGAACATAGTCCAGCTTGATGAGAAGCGCCAACAGTTGCCGGAGGAAGCGCAGGCCATCGCGGAGCAAGGCGCTAAGCTGGATCGAGATCTGGCCAGCGCGCAAAAGTCAATAGAGAAAGCTAGATCCATGGAGGCCGAGTACAAGACTCTGCTGCAGCAGAAGGCTAAGAAAGCTTCGGCTCGCGTCATCTATCCTGGTGTACGGCGAAACCTAGGATGGGCTCCCTCGAAGCCGCCACAAGTAAAGCCATACATTGACAGCAAGGGCAGGCAGGTGATGCCCACTCCTCTTTAAAACCTCGCCGTCGCCAAGATCCTTCTCGAGTAGGATAGATCACCCACAGCTGTGGAATAGGTCTACGACCTTGTGGCCAAGGCGGTGAAACAGCAGGTAAAGGCCACCTCTCAGAGGCTTGAGTCTGACCCAGCGTTTTGCTAGTCTAGCCAGCCGAAGCTGCCAAGGGACAGATCTCCTCATGATGTCGGGTCCCAGACGGGTTCGTCAGAACGAAGACAGAGGGATGCGCGCAACAGGAAGGACGCTATCCCCATATCCTCTGACCATGGAGGCAAGGCTTAACCTCATCGCCCATCTCCACCGCCCCGCTCTCCCCGACATCACGAAGACCCCAAGGCTCACCGTCGCACGGATATGCCTCCACCAAGGCAGAGCGGCATCGTCATCCGCGACAACACGGAGCAGACCCATCATGACAGGGAGCGCAACCAAGGACACAAGAGCAGGTCGCGTCATGACCCTCCGTGTCCGACAAGCAACCGCGACAAGCGTGAGGCGTCGCAGGAGGGTAACAACAAGAAGGCTAACCCACCGCCACCTCCGCCTCCGTCGCCCCCTAGCAGCCACCATGGCGGAGGAGGCCCGCGTCGTTCACGCAGCCCATCCCCTGGCGGCAAGAAGAAAAGAGCAAGCCCGGAGCCATACGACGCACGTTCACGCTTGGACAAGATTCACGAGGCCCGGGAAGGACAATACTTGGGACCACGTTGCTTTGGACCTGTAATACGGACCGCAACGTACCCCAAGGGTTTCCGGATTGACAAGACTATCAAGCCCTATGATGGCACCGCCAAACCAGCTACGTGGTTGCAGGACTACGGCAACGCGGTGGAGATCTCCGGGGGTAACCCCAACGTCACCGTCAAGTACCTCCCACTGATACTCGCGAGCATGGCCCGACAATGGATTGATGACTTGCCGGAGAAATCCATCTGCAATTGGTTCGACATGCAAGAAGCGTTCACTAAGAACTTCGAGGGTACATATAAGCGTCCCTGTACTGTTGGAGATCTACAGCGGTGCGTGCAGGAGAAAGACGAGTCATCTCGCGCCTACCTCTCTCGCTCGCTAGATATGAAGAATTCCTGCGCAGGAGTGCACGCCTAGACCGCCATGGCCGCCTTCATCGATGGGTTGGAGAAAGGTATGTTGCTCGACATAAGTTGAAGCGCTTGTAGGACAATCACCGGCTAGATCTCAACCTAGAAGATCCAGCTAGCTAGTGAGTTTGCAGCTAGTGAGTTCCCTGCCGGCAACGGCCATTCCAACTCAAGCTAGGAGGAACAACAGCACCAAGCGGAAGAGCGCGCCAGAAGAAAAGCAAACCTCCGACATGGTCACCATGACATTTGCAGGACAAGGTGATGGCGGACAACGTGGCCGAGGACGAGGGGCTGGTCATGGGCAGCAGCGAGGTAGTGAAACTACCTCGGCAGCGCTCTAGGTTCCGCAAACGTACGAGGAGTACCGTGATATGTCGTGCCTTGTACACCTCGACGCCAATGGCAAAGCCACTCACACCAATCACCATTGCAAGTTCGTCAATGATCTCAAGGAGGACCCGGAGTGCGGCTACAAGCGAAGTCGGAAGAACAGACCGCGAGGCAAGGGCAAGGGGAAGAAGAAGGAAGAGGAGTCCAAGGATTCAAGTGACATGGATGAGGATGTTGACCCCAAGCACGCCCCCAAGAGCGATGACAAGGTAAAGAACCCCTTCTAAAAGAAGGCGGCCGTTTTCCACACTTTCCTTGGCACCCCCACTGTCCGACAATAGAAGACCTCTATGAGGATACTGATGGGCACTCTACCCCCAGTTCCCCAGTACCTGCGCTGGTCGGAGATTCCAATTACTTGGGACAGAAAGGATCACCCAGACCTCATCCCTACGGAGAACCAGTACGCCATGGTCATCAACCCCCTGATTGACGGCAATGAGTTCACCAAATGTATGGTGGATACTGGAAGCAGCATCAACATCATGTACCTGGATACGCTGCACAAGATGAACTTGACGGAGGCCAACCTAAGGCGGACCAGCACCATCTTCCACGACGTAGTTCCTCGTCGGGAGGCTCGGTCCTGTAACATCCCAGCATTAGAGCCTAGAAATAAGCTGAACCCAGATGTGTGCATTGCATTCATGCATAGAAAATCCGAATAATTTTCGCGCTTTTGAACAAAACTTGTCAAAGTGATTGAAGCTTCTCTTAACTTGATGGAATTGAAGTAGATCATCAAGTTGACTGCGATAAGTTTCAATATGACCTTTGCTAAAATCTTATTTTGGTAAGGGCGATTTGATCTAAGGGTAGATCAAATGTAAGAAAGGTTAAACCCTAATACATTATAATCTATATTTGATCCCTAGGAGATCATATTATAGTATTCATTATAATCACTCATAAGTACCAAGTTAAGGATATAACACAAATAATAGGAATGTACTAACCTATCTTATTTTTATCTATTCTTACTATGATTATCATAGTAATACCTAACTTTAACTCTTTAATGAGTTTGATTTTGGAAGAAACTAAGTTAAGATCATTCACCATATATCTTTATTTCCATATCAATCTTTATAGAATCTATCTTAATATCTATTGTTCATCAATGTTGAGTAATCAACCATTGATTCACAAATTCTTTAACTATCAATCCTTGAGCTACTATTTCTTGATCTTATCATGACATCTACTTAAAATCTTTTAAAGAGGGCATAGTCCATGAATAACCTTAATCCAATATGAGATACTAAGAAGATAATTTCAATACAACTGAAAAGTAGTATTGATAAAGCCTTGCTTAGCCAACTAAGAACTTAAGCTATAAATGATTAAAGGATTATAATGATCATGCCTTACTCACCAGGATGGTCTACCTATATCTATTATAAACGATATTAGTGGGTAGAACATGATTGAAACCCTAGTAGAGATAAGTTATCCTAGAGTAGTCATTACAAGTCACATTAATATAATGTGAGGTTGGAGTGTGAGTTATTAAAGTAAATGTATGAAAGTATGATTCAATTAAAGCTAGTGGAGCATAGAGTTATGGAAGTAGAGTTGTCCATCTTAAAGGATAGTAAGCTTTAAAGAAATGGTAGATGGATAATTAAGGAAGATTATGTGTGGAGTTGAAAGAACTACTTTTGGATTGAAGATTTTCAATAGTAGAGTAGTGGGTATAACCAAGCAAGGATATGAGAAAACTATGAAATGCTTTAATGTCAAACTCATTGGATTCATCCATGAGTTTAGAAGAATAATATATGAATAAGAATATTTTTATGAGTAAAGCTCATTATGATGATGGATAGGAAGAAGTAGTATATCTAGGAAAAGAATTCCTTAATTAGAAATCCAGGATTGTGAATTATGGAAAATCGATATTCCTGGTAAACACTCAACTCTAAATCTTCAATCAAACATAATATCTATTTCAGGTTATTGATCTATCATCTTATGTCCATATCACTTTACAGGAATATTTCCTATAGCAAATCACATAAGCATAACTCTGTCAATTCCAATCATCATAATTATGTGCTTAAGAGTATCTTTACCAATTCCTTTCTATAAAACATTATAGCTATAACTTTCCATTATCAAAGGTGATGTCATTATATTTCACAAATAGAAAACAATATGCTTAGTTATTAAATCTTTACCCACAGTAACAAAAGAATATAAGTAAATTAAGAACCCTAAACCCTTGGATAAACATTTACAATTCAAACCCTAAACTTCTATGTTTATCATAATAGAATTTATACATTGCCATTTTCCAAGTCAATGGAAGTAGTAATAACCATATTAATTCTTTTGCATTTCATGCATCAAATAATGATATAGGATCTTTATACATATAAAAATTTCTATTTAAACTATGAGCCAACTAGAGTTAAGTTTTATAAACAAAAAAGAAAATATCATATAATAAAGCCATGGTTTAATGTAGAAAGAAAAATAATAAGGGCTTCTACATAATATAAAAAGGGTTTTGATAGAAAACAAATAAAGAAATAATACCATTATATGAAAAACTCATAAAAGAACCTTAATATACTTTATTAATGCTGCAATCATTCAGCAAATCAATTCTATAAGGAGAATTCAGATCAAATAAAGATTATATACAAATCTGAAAAGGAAAACAGAAAATAGAAAAAAGGAAAAAAATAAAAACAAGACCTCGCCGTGGCCCAACTCCTACCTGCTTACCTGTCGCCCTGTGCAGCCCACAAAGGCCCAATAACCAGCCCAACTCGTTCTCGTCTCTGGTTGACAGGTGGGACCGAGGAGGGACTACGGGTTGAGCTTAAGAAAATGCCAGGGGGTTATCCGCAAAACAACACGTCGTCGTCTTCCTCCAACTGGAAGCAGCTCGGTGGCATTGTCGAGGCCGTCCACCGTCATCCTTGCGCCAAGATCAACGCCGCCGTCGCCAGGAGAGGATAATGAGGCCACCGCGACGCCCTGCTCATCCTCATCCCCATTTCCCCCCTCTGAAACCTTCTCTGCCTCGTTCCCCAACCATGCCGAAACCCTAGCTCGTCGGTGTTCAACACTCCGGCCATGTCCCACCACCCCGTGCCTCGCCAAGGCCACCGTTAGACGCTCCATCGTGGACTCGTTCGATTAAGACCAAGAACGAGGGTTGGCGCGTCGGGAATCAAGCAGAATCAAGCATTCCCTTTGGCAGTCACCGTGGCCATTGTCGTCGATTCGTCATCTACACGTCTCCTCTCACCTCTCCAAGCACTCCATCACAACCAGGGTGAGCTCCTCTATCTTCCAGGAGTTTTCGTTGATTCAATTGTGTCCTGTATCGAGGTCTCGCCGTGCGCCGTCGTGCACCGCCGTAGGTCACCGCCATGGATCGTTCTCCGGTGACCATTTAGGGGCGGCGCGACCATAGTTCAACTCGCCAGCGCATGCTCGTTCCAACGCACCTAGCCACAGCCCCGCGTGAGCACTAGATCGATCGATCGATCCTCAACCAGTGAGGATCAACTCGAGTGACGTCATGCCTACGTCGATTTCTAGCCACGTCAGCTAGTTTGACCAGTCTTTGTCTCGCGTGGCTGATGACATGGCCTTGGGCCCATATGTCATTGTATGGGTGTAGAGACAGGGTCGGTAATAAACTTATTTACTAACCTGAGAGCTGAGGTGGACACAGGCCCACTAGTCAGTGACTAGGGCTAGGTGTGGGTGCGGTGTAAAAAGTTAATTCCTATTTAAGAAATAAATAAAATGTTATAAACTCAATTATTAATATTCCATAAA
This sequence comes from Avena sativa, assembly GCA_916181665.1. Classification (NCBI taxonomy): domain Eukaryota; kingdom Viridiplantae; phylum Streptophyta; class Magnoliopsida; order Poales; family Poaceae; genus Avena; species Avena sativa. The sequence continues at coordinate 231,013,348 of OV702283.1, read as the reverse complement.
TCAAATAAATGATTAAATCTTGTTTAATTAATAACTTTTGATTTATAATTCAGAAAAATGTGTATAATATATGAAAATTTGTAGAAAAATAAAATCCACAACTTAAAATTATTATCAAATATTATTATGATGATTATTTAAATAAATATTATTTAATAAAGGTTTTATAAGTAATAAAACTTTGATAATTCATATTTCAATAATGGTAAATGTTAAAAATATAAATAAGATACCAAAAATCTTAGAAAAATAAGAACTATAATTTAAAACTATAATCATACATTATTATACCACTTACTTAAATATTTATTACTTATTAAGTAATAAAATCTTATAAAAATCATACCTTATTATTTATAAATCATAAAAATAAATATAATATACCAAAATGATCACAAAAATAATATCTACATGTTAAAAATATAATATTCCACTTTTGAGTTAAATAAAATTCAAATATTGTAATAACTCAAATTTAAACTTATTTACTTAGTTTAAAATTCATATAAGGGTAAATAAAATTTGTTAATATTTCTAAAATTAGTCAATCAAGTCTAATAAATAAGTATTAAGTCTTGAATACTAATAATAAGTCATAATGATTCAAAACATTAGAAATATTATTATATTGAAGTATCCTTCTAATATATGAATAAATTATATTTTAAAAAGATCTTTAATAATTATAAAATTTTCAAGAATGATATATCAATAAAATACAACCTTATAATGGACTAAATCCTAAGATAATTCATGAGTAGTCACTACTACTATTTATTTATCCACAAACCATAATCATACCTTTATAAGGAAACAAGAAACCTTGTTCCACTACAAAATTAAGAGACCACTACTTAAATAGAAGAATAACCATTCTTAAGTAACCATAAAGGCAACATTACCAAGTACACCAAATACAAATGTTATAAGCATTATACTTTCAAACTATCTTTGTTTTAAAGTTAACTTTAGTCTATAAGAATCTAAATATAACACTATAAACATTGTTATATGTTTTATAGTTAACTTTGGTCTGAAAAAGTTTAGTTATAAAGCATCTCAAGCCCAAACTATTCAAGTAAACACAGATACATCGACCACCACTAACTAACAACAAAGATTGTTTAAACCTTAGAAAAGGAATCTTTTCTTCAAAATTTATTCGTTCTGCCACTTCAGACAATATATGACAAATAATCAAGATCACATTACTTCATACTTCACTTGTATACTTAGGATCACTAACACTTAAGATCTTTATAAGTGACTTTACTTCTAAAGTAAAGTTTGAAGATAAACAATTAAAGTGTAAACAATCTTGAATAGCATTTCATAGGTACATATTTTATTGCTGCATAAATACGTGTTGTTCACACACACTCACAAGCCCTAATTAGAAGCACAAGTGTGAAACTTATCTAAAAGGACAACACATTCTAAAGTAACCATTTTCAAAATCCAAACCCTAGAACAACGTTATCCCCGGGATTCGTGTTCATAACGTGCATCACATTACTTATGCATAAGAGCATATTGCTTCTTTAAACATTAGTCCTTACCAGACCAGTGATGCTGATTTTAGATTTTGGATCTTATACTGACTCGAAGACCGTGAGTGCATAATCTTGCAATCACAAAAGGCAAGTTCACACTTGCTCATGTCCTTTGGTTATTTTCTGTAAAGTATTTTATAAATCCAATGTGGACATCACCTGCATTTGAAAAAGGTCTGAAAACACTATTTTCATAATAATGTGATTATAAGTTATTACCTCTTACTATAAAAGTTCCGATGGTTAAGGAACATAATATCTAGGACTTAACAACCAATGTCGCCAGTGATTCTTGCGCCGTATATTACGTTAACCATGAGATTTGGAATGGGACGGAGAAGTTAGCTGTATCCTTTTTCCTCTTATATGGAGGCAAGACGACCTTAACGTGACGTTGTGATTCCTTGTGTGGATCCAACATATGGGTGGGCACCCTTACGCCCCACACTTTTGGTGTCTAGATTATCTATGGATGGTGTTTAGTGGATGGACCATTTACTATGGCACTTGCTTGGGCAACACCAGGTCATAGAGTCTTCGGGAACTCATCAGGGCTTTAGCCTGCCCGAAAGGGGGCTTAACGAAGGTGAGCTAGCCCAAAGGATCGTGTAGACATATGAGGTCGCGGAGAGGGCAGTGATTTGCTTGGACCAACTACTGGGCCCCACAACATGGAATTGTGGACGGGTTAGCTGCCCGGTTGTGCAACAAGGAGTTGATCTCTCATGGGAAAAGTAACGCACCTCTGCAGAGTGTAAGAACTGTAACTTGTTACTCCCTGTTCCAGGAAGGAGTTGTGAAGCTGCGGGAAAGGAACTCCATGAAATTTCTGGTAAACCCGTGAAGGCCGACGGACATAGCTTTTCAGAATAAAAGAAATCTTTGAAGAAATGTTTATGAAAACTTGCATTGCCTATGACCTATGGTCTATGGCTGTAGTTATAGTGCATCAAACACTCCTTTTCTAGTGAAATTGCTGAGTACGCTCGTACTCAAAGTATCTTCTTAACCCTTGCTAGATTCTGAGCCGGGATAGACAACATCCACATCAAGTTATGCTTCAGAACTCATCATCCAAAACTAAAGCTCTTCAATGAAGACAAGGAAGTCAACATTTACATCAACTCAAGTGAAGACGAAGATAGTGATTAGATAGGAATATAATCTCTAGCCAAAGAACCTAATTCTAAAGTGTATTGCAATAGAAGCAATGCCAACCCCTTAGCTAAAATACTAGTCTTAATAGTATAATAGTTCTTGCGTTGTTTATTTTTTATGCTTCTCCGTAAGAAGTTCTTTCTCTCTCTTTAACGTAGAGTATTCTCTGGATCTTGTGTAAAGAGTGAGTTGTGACCTTTAGCCATGTATTGGACCCGCTGTGTTTCTGTTGTGCCATTCTGAGGGATGTAATACTAGTGAACGATGTTTCATTGGTGTTATGTCAACGACTATAGTATACTACATCATGAAGTGGTATGCTGGGTCACCGCAGGTCCCTTGGGTGCATCACACTTCAGGTCACTTTTTGGCGATGTTAATGATTACCGCCAAGAACGCATGACCTTCGAGGTGGTCCCCTTCAAGAGCGTGTACCACGTCATATTCGGACGCGACATATTCCACGCCTTCATGGCCAAGCGATGCTTCGTCTACAACAAGCTCAAGATACCCGGACCAAACGGTGTCATCATCGTATCCGGAAGCTTTACCAAGTCAAGAGACTGCGAGATTGGAGAAGCATCCTTTGCAGAAGCTGTCCTCTACAGCAAAGAATTCAAGGAGATCCAGAGCAAGGTCGATGCCACGGAGATGCCGGCGTCAAAGAAGAAGATTTCTGACTCCGCCCCAGCATTCAAGGCCGCCATCGAAACCAAGCTGGTGGAACTTGTGGTAGGCGATGCCTCCAAGACCACCGCCATTGGGACGAACCTGGATCCCAAATAGAAAGCGCGTTCGTCTAGTTCCTCCGTGAGAATAGGGACATCTTTGCCTGGCAACCTACCGACATGAAATGTGTATCTAGGGAACTTGCCGAGCACAGCTTGAATATTGATCCAAAATGCAAACCGGTGAAACAACCTCTACGACGCTTCGAAGACGAGAAGAGACGCGCCATAGGCAAGGAGATAGCTAGGTTACTTAAGGCTAGTTTTATCCGAGAAGTCCTTCACACCTGATGGGTGGCCAATCCTGTACTTGTCCCCAAAAAGGGAACCAAAGAATTAAGAATGTGCGTTGATTACACCGGCTTGAACAAAGCATGTCCCAAAGATCCGTTTGCTTTTCCTCGCATTGACCAAGTCATTGACTCGATGACTGGCTTGAAGCTTTTGTGTTTTCTCGATGCATTCTCAGGATACCACCAAATTAAGATGAGTAAGTCGGACCAATTGGCCACTTCGTTCACCACACCCAATGGCACATTTTGCTATGTCACGATGCCCTTTGGGCTAAAAACGCAGGTGCTACGTACCAGCGGACAATGCAGCATTACTTACACGATCAAATTGGTCGGAACATTCACGCCTATGTGGACGATATGGCGGTGATGTCTAAAAATTCAAACAACTTAATCTCCGACTTAAAAGAAACCTTTGATAATCTCCGGAAATACAACATGATGCTTAACCCTAAGAAGTGCGTCTTCGGGGTTCCAGCCGGCAAATTGTTGGGTTTCATCGTTCCCCGGCGTGGAATCGAGGTCAACCCGGAGAAAATCAAGGCCATCCTAAACATAAATCGTCCGACATGCCTGAAGGACATACAATGACTAACAGGTTGCGTCGCAGCAGTTAGTCAGTTCGTCAGCCGACTTGGAGAGAAGGCACTGCTGCTCTACAAGTTGCTGAAGAAGGCGGACAAATTCACGTGGACAGACGAGGCAGATGCAGCACTGAAGCATCTAAAGGAGATACTATCCTCGGCGCCTATCCTTGTAGCACCCGAGCCTATGGAGCCTATGTTAATCTACATGGCAGCCACCAACCGGGTAATCAACATTGTCGTCATGGTAGAGCGGAAAGAACCAGGGCATGAGTACGGAGTTCAACGACCAGTTTACTATGTAAGCGAAGTCTTGACGGAGTCCAAGCAGCGTTACCCGCACTACCAGAAGATAGCTTATGGAGTGTTCCTTGCTTCTCGGAAGCTAAGGCACTACTTCCAGGAGCACCCTATCACAGTTGTGAGCAAGGCTCCACAGTCCGACATCATCAACAACAACGACGCTACAGGAAGGGTCGCAAAGTGGGGCATTGAGCTTGCCGCCTTTGAGATCACCTACAAGAGACGCGACGCTATCAAGTCACAGGCCTTGGCGGATTTCATCGCATATTGGACGAAGATGCCAGATGCTACCCCTATGCCAGAGCCAAAATACTGGGTGATGCACTTTGACGGATCAAAGCTACTCAATGGCTCGGGGGCTGGTGTACTGCTACAGTCACTAACTGGGAAAAGCTACACTACATTCTGCAGATCCAATTCGAGGCTACGAACAACATGCCGGAATATGAAGCACTCATTCACGAGCTATGTGTAGCCAAGGATATTGGCATCAAGCGCATAGTTTGCTGTGGAGATTCTGACTTGGTTGTCCAGCAGGTGGCTGGCACCTGGAACGCGCGGAACCCTCTAATGGCGGCATATCGCGACGAAGTGGACGAGATAGCCAAGAGCTTCTTGGGCTACGAAGTCAAGTATGTACCTAGGGAGCAAAATGAGGCGGCTGATCTACTGTCTAAGCTTGGATCAAGGCGCAAACGAATTCCTTCTGGCGTTTTTCTGGAGCATCTACGGACACCATCCGTGAAGGGAGCAGACATTGACAACCCGGATTGAGTTGACTCTTTTGTTCACACAGTGACAAAGGTCCCTCCGGTTTGGACACAACCGTTCATGGAATATCACGTACACGGAACTTTGCCCATCGACGAGGTCGAAAGTCGGCAGATAGTACGTCGAGCAAAGAGCTATACCATAATCAATGGACAACTCTACAAAAGAAGCACCACTGGTGTATACCTAAAGTGTGTTTCCTAGCAAGAAGGTATTGAAATCCTTCGTGAGATCCATCTCGGAGATTGCGGGCATCACCCCGCTCCTCGATCGTTGGTCTCCAAAGCTTTCCGGCAAGGATTCTACTAGCTGACTGCGAAGGCGGACGCCGACAAGATGGTTGAGACATGCATGGGATGCCAGTACTATGCTCGTCAACCCCATGTTCCAGCTGAAGACTTGCGAACAATACTAATAACTTGGCCGTTTGCAGTCTGGGGGCTAGACATGGTTGGTCCATTACAGACGACACCATGTGGGTTTACACATCTGCTAGTAGCAGTTGATAAATTCACCAAATGGATAGAAGCCAAACCCATTAGAAAGCTTGATGGGGCAACTGCCCTTAGATTTGTCCGGGATCTAGTGGTGAGATTTGGTCTCCCACATAGCATTATCACCGACAACGACAACAACTTGTCACTCGGAGAAGTGGAAGCTTATTGTTGGAACAAGGGCATCCGACTTGACCTAGCGTCTGTGGCACACCCACAGTCCAATGGGCAAGTTGAGCGAGCCAATGGATTGATTCTGTAGGGAATCAAGCCACATCTTGAGGCACCGGTGCACAGAGAAACTGGAGCCTAGGCGGAGGAATTACCATCTGTGCTGTGGAGTTTACGAACTACACCCAACAAATCCACGGGCTACACCCCTTACTTCATGGTATACGGAGAAGAAGCCATCCTGCCATCCGACATCCTTCACGATTCACCAAGAGTTGCCGCCTACGACAAAGATTACACTAAAGAATTCAGACGCCTAGATATGGACCTTCTCGAGGAAGAGCACGTATTGGCATGCCAAAGATTCGCCATATACTAGCAAAAGCTACGCAGCTACCATAGTCGCCACGTTCGGCATCGCTCGTTTAAAGAGGGGGATCTGGTGCTCCGACTTAAGCATAAGAAGTCACACAAATTATCACCGCCATGGGAAGAACCGTTTATCATAAGAAAGGTACTGCTTAATGGGTCTTACTACCTCGTTGACAATCATGAACTTGAGGATAGACCCAACGATGATCATAAGCGTAAGCGACATGACCCAGATGATGACTACCCGGAGCTTGATCGGCCATGGAATATAGCACAACTACGTCCTTTTTACACTTAGCATATTTTCTATCTACTGTGTACCTCTTATATGATCAATGAAATAAAGCTCTCTGGTTCACTCATATTTCTGAGTCTTTTACCTCCTTTAGTGTTCATTTTTGTATCGTATAAAACCTTTATGCGCAAGCTTTGTGTTTGCACTTGTGAAAATTCCGCCTACGGGCGTTAGCTTAAGTTTTCTGGTCTACGCGTTCTTTGTTGTTTTTATGGGATTATGGAGTAGTGACTTTTGGCACTTTTTGTTGGTGATTTTGTGATTAGGTTTTTGACGGTGCCATTGGGCATCATCACCTGAGTGCATGGTTCCGACTACGAGTCTTCCGACTCACGAAAGATCAAGCATAAAAACTAGAGTAATGGATAAGCCAACACTTGCTTAAAAAATAATTACATGCTGGAACCAGTACTTGAGTAGCAGGAAATTACAACTATTGTTTTTCTGCCTTAAGTTAACATAGCAGTTTTTCCGCATATACCAAACTAGAGGAAATAAATATTACAAAGTGTTTTTTCATTCCTCTGGCGCACGAGACTTTGATGCATCATCATCGACAGCAGGAGAGCCATCATCTTCGAAGTCGGTGGTCTTGAGGGACTCGGAGGAGCTCTAGTGGTCGCCGTCAATGATTTCCAGCGGCACGGAGACGTTGGGATCGACCAACTCAGCAACCCTGGTGTCAAAACCCGCAAGCGATGCCCAGATAGCCTTATGGTCAATCTTCTGGCCGTCATCGTCTATGTCGAGAAGACCCGAGGTCACCGTGTCGAGGTCGGCATTTTCATAGTGCGCCTTGACCATCGCCAGAGACATCCTTGCGCCAGCCCAGGTACATGAAGTTTTTCAGCTTACGATACGCTTAGGGGCTTGATGCAAGATCTCTGATTACTTCATCACGGAATCCACTGCCTTGATATTGATATTGAGGGGCTTGGCGATTGCCTTGGCTTGCTTGACGACGGTGCTGATGAAGTTGCCAGCGAGGACCATGCATTCCTTTGGCGGAGGAGGCGACTTGGTCAAACCAATAGGAGCTGCATTTCCGACAAAGGAACACATGAGTTCAGTAACACAAAATTTCAAAGTACCTTGCTTGCAGAAGTACAAGACAGAGAATCACTTACCAAAGATGCTCGCCTCGGCTTGCTGGAGCGTCTCCGCCATGGAGTCCCGTTCTTGTCGGAGGATCTTGTATGCTTCAAGATTGCTTTGACTTTGCTCATCGGCAACTTTCTTCTACTCTTTCAGTATCACAATCTCCTCTTTCAAGCGCTTCATCTCCATATTGGCAGACTCATGCAAGGCCTTCATGGAATCCTCGTGCATCTTCAGGGTATCAGTCCTCTCCTGCTTAAGGATCTTGTTTTCTCTATCCAGCAACTCAATGTGCTTGGATTGCTCAACAATGTCCTTGGCCTTGGCGATGGCTTCTGCAAGTTGGAGAAAGAACAACACACAATGAGTAGTCGGAGAGTGACGGCACAAGACCAAGCCGGAGTACGAAAACGAAAGGAAAAACAGACTCTTGCTCTTGGTGATTTGTTCCTTCAAAAAGGCAGTTTTACCCTTTTCAGCTTCCAACTCCGCGCGCATCTTGTGGAACTTCTTGTTGGCGACACGTCTCCGAGCATTCTCATTCTAAGGAAAGAACATCACAATCACTTAGTTTCTTAGAGCATCTAGCCGGATAAATATCCACCTAGAGGCTTGGGGGATACAGTGAGAGTTTTTAACTTGGAAGTTGCTTAGTCTCTTTTTAAGCATCTAGTCGGAATTGATTTAGTTTCAACTAGAGGCTTGGGGGCTACAGTATTGAAATTTACAAAACACTGCATATGCTACTCTGAAAGTATCTAGTCAGAATAATTCGTTCAAACTAAATACTTGGGGGCTACAGTGAGAAGTTTTCTAGCTTAGTCAGTCTTAGAGCATTCAGATGCAAAGACATATGGTTTTCCGTCTAAATCCTTGGGGGCTACAGTGAGATACTCATATGAAATACAAAAGGCAAATAAAACTTACAAGTGCGATGATCTTGAGATTGGTGGCACTCTCAGCAAATATCTTGCTGAAGGAAAGGCTATTTCCTTGCAGGATATCAGCTTGCCTGAGGAGCTCCTCAAGACCGTAAGTCGGAGAGGTTGCCGCTGCACCAGGAGTTAGAGTTGAGCTACTCGGCATAAGCGCCGGGTAGACTATCTTCGGAAGCTCCGTGGATGTCCTGGGTGCAGAGGCGCCACCTTCGAGAGACGCTCCGCCTACCACTATCGCTTTACCCCTATTGATGGCATCCTTAGCCGGAGCTTCAGCCATTTTGGTTGCGGTGCTTTATTGCGTCGCCTGCTCACCGGCAAGGACAAACTCCGCAGAGGCAGCTGGGTCCACTTCCATGGCGGAAGGGCCAGATGCATCCTTAGCCGGAGAGCTTGTCGGAGCGGTGGCAGGCTGGACGCTGGGAGTGGTAGGGGCGATGGCGGGAGATGCTTGGTGTGACACATCTCGATGCAACATATATTTAATGTTTTTAGAATCCCCCGATGTTTTGGAAGTCTTCTTCAAACTGATACTGGCCTTCTTCCTGAAACGTGCAAAAGTATAAGTACAGGATAATATGAGCAATGGACAATTTCGGAGGGAAAGAGGCTTACACAATAGTGGGTGCTTTGGTAAAAGGGATCCCGGTAATCTTTCTTTTCTCCACCTCCAGGGCGGCGGTAGTCTTCTTGGAGGCTCCACCCTCCATCTTCTTCTTCTTGCCTCAGTCGGCAGCATCAGAGGTGGAGCTCTTCCGCTTTCACGCCAACAGAACATCATCGTCGGACACGACGGTAACTTCCTTCATCTTGGGGTCGTAGATTTGGACAGCCATGCTATCCTCCTCTAGACTTTTAAGCTCTTAAGTGAAATCCCAAAGTATTAGATGATATGGTAATGGCTAGACGGAATAAGTGGAGTATATGTCATACATGGAAAATAAATAGGTACCTCTGGGCACTTGCCCTCCTCGAACATGTCGTAGGTGATGGTGAAGCCACGCTTCCTGTCCTTCACTTTGACGATGTCCTTGAGGCGAAGCTTGACGGAGTCACTCGAGAAGTTGTCCTCGGAGATGCAGAGGTTATCCTTCCTCTCCTTAGTATATTCATGCATCAGCTTCGAGCGGTGCTGCAGAGACTAGATCCGCCTGATGAACCAGCACATGGCTAGGTCCAACCCAGTCAGACCCGTGTCTATGAACCGCTCTATCCGCCTTATAGTGCAGGAAGAGTTGTTGTCGGAGGGAAGGGTGGCCTGGGATCTCCTTGCCAGGGCTTCGACGGCGGCTCCATCGACAAAGTCCGGATACATTTCTTCTCGACCAGCCAGAGGGATATCTGGGCCATAGAAGTACGTTCGCTGCCAGATCTTGCAAGATTCATGGCCGACGATATCGGGGAACCGCCGGCCAGGCCGAATCTTAAAACTAATCGTTCCGCAATTCCTGAGCTCGTCCTTTTTCACTGTGGCTTCCCTCTTGACGGTAAAGAAGTAGATGAACAAGTCTAACCTAGGCCTAATCCCTAGGTAACCATCACAAAGCGTCGCATAGTTGCTAAGCGCGAGGATGCTGTTTGGGGAAAGGTTCTGAGGTTGAACCCGGTAGTGCTTGAGGAAAGCAAGGAAGAACTCAGAGATGGGGAGGGAGACGCCGCGTACCAGTTGAGCTTTGAGGTACACCTTCTCCCCGGCTTGGGGAGAAGGAGTGACCTCGCCGGCCAGCACCGCCCGCCAGACAAGCCCCTCCGTCGCGGGGAGGTAGCCTTCAACGAGCAGCTCCTTGATATAGTTGTTGGTGATATCCGAGCCACGCCACTCCCCCTTATGGGAGTTGCCCTATTCCTCCAGTAGCTCTAGCGCCGCTGGGATATGGTCGCCGCCGGTGGGCTCCACCACCGCGGACTTTGGTAGCAACAGACCCTCTTGGGTATCTGGACAGAGCTCCCCGGCTTCGCCGCAGCATCGGCCGATGCCGCCATGGAAGGGTTGGAGCTGCTGCTCGCCATTGAGATGTGAGAATAGGTGACTAGGAAGATTGGGGAGATTAGGGTTTTTCACGTGCGCGCGGAGGGCTCGAGGAGATGCTCGTAGGAGGAAGACAATGACGCATGGGAAGAATGAGGTGAAGAGATGAAAATCTGCCACGGTTAAAATTTATAACCCCAACGTCAAGATTCGTGCAAGGTGATCGAATGGTCGGCTCGTGGACGACGTGTGCGGGTGCGTGCGCAGAAATTTCGCCACGTTCCCAATCGCCGCCGCCAACGGTTCGTATCCTTCGCGCGGGAAAAATAGACATGATTGTGTTCTCTGCATGTGTGAGTTACGAGGCGCCGCTGACCTATGTCTATGTCATTATAGATAACACGGACAGGTGAACCATCACATCGGAATATTCCGGCATGGAAGGATCCAGTCTGGCTACGAGAAGAGTACGATGGAAGATTCAGCTTTTCTCCAACTTACAAGTTGAAGACAGAGATCATTGTAGGGTTCTTGGGAGGACTACAAGATATTGCTTGACGATTTGCTGACATCCATCTAGACAGAGTATTCAACCTAAAGAGGCAAGACGACGTAAGATCTCGGAGTTCTCCGGGGGCTACTGTTGGGGATATGCTATATGGGTATCCTCATAGCATGTCTCTTATCCGGAGAACCCGGGTGGCCCACAGTTGGTAGCATGGCCCATGGCCTACTGGGCGGCCCAGTTAGATGGTTCCAGAAGGGAGGCCCATGCCGGATAAAGGAAGGGTACGGAGGAGTCATCGACGTACCCGGAGCCTTGGATTGCAAGACACGTTAGAATGATTGTATACTGTGTAGGACTCTATAACCTGTCTGGCTAGGACTTTCCCTGTAACCCTAGGATCTGGTGACTATATAAGACGGACCTATGGGAGCCTTTAGGGCAATCAATCAATCAATCAACTCATACCTCGCACAGCGAACCGATCCCTGTAACTCAGCGTATTGCCATTATAGTGATTTATAGCAGGAGTAGGATTCCACCACCGTCGTGGGATCTGAACCTGGGTAAGCTGTGTTACCTCGTACCCGTCAACCGTCCGCCTTACCCCACCTCTCTAAACACGAACTGTGAGGACCCCTCCATGGCGTACTCGTGCCGCAATACCACGACACCACGAACACCCGCACACACGCTTTTCTCCCCTGCCTGCACTGACAGGCATCCCACCTTCCATCTTAACCTGACCCCACCCACACACCTCTCTCCCTTCCGCTCCGCCCGATGCGTGACCGCCCGCGTGCGCGCACGCAGGTCCCACTCTCTCTCTCTCAGCCAACCATCCCCCACGTCTCTCTCCCCACAACCCCCACAGCCCCACCTATCGTCCTCGTCTCGCGATCCCACCCGACCCGTAGTCGTTGCCGCTGCAACCCTCCTCCTTGATCCGTGGCGCTGCCACCGCCCATGTGGCCTTCCTCTCGAGCTTCCAGCCGCCGTTGTCATCCGGTCCCTTCTCAAGCTCCCTCAGCACCGCCATCCTGGCCGTATCCCGCCGGAGCGCCACCGCTCTCCCACCGACGCCGTGGAGCCCCTCTGCATCCCTAGGCCTCCTTGTGACTCCCTCCGCGTGGCCTCACTCAGTCTCTTCCCCATATCCGGCAGGGTGTCTGCAAGCCGAGCTCGCCATGGCACTTCCTCCTCCTCGCGCTGTTCTGTTGCCCCACCGCCGAGGTGCCGCCTGTGTCGCACCGCCCTCCTCTCGCTCGACCCCGCCAGCGGCAGCAGCCTCCACCATAGGCAAGCCCCCATCTGTCGTCGCCTCCTCGTCGTCATGGCCGCCCTCCAGTTCGCCGCCCCTTCCGCGTGGTCCGCCTCTGCCGTGCAGTGTACTCGCGTGTCATGGATCCTCCTGGACCCCGTGCATGTTCTCCCTCGTTGTTCCCACTGCCTCCTCTGTACCTGTCAAGCTCGAGCAACACATCCTCGTCCTTTCGGTCGAATTTGGCCTATCTCTGCACCGGCGCATGTATCCATGTGATGATCTGCTGTGTACCCGGAATTGGAAGACCGATCTCGCTAAGGCTGAACCCGATCCCCGTTGAACCCTCTCGGAACCCCAAGATCAACGGAACCCTATGTGTGACCCTATCTGAGACCCCCCTATTTTTATAATATATGATATTTCACTTGTTGCATATTAAATTTTCATGCTTGCGCATATCATGTGGTTTGGGGGCTTTTAGCCAATTCACCTCATAATTAAATATGGAGACCATATGTGGGCCAATCTAGTCTTATACTGGCTCCATTTAAATTTGTGTAGCGAACCAATGCCATGTTTTGCCTTATCAAGACAACATTTAAAATGCAGGTATCTAAATAACATGAACCACCTAATTAATTGTCGGGATCCCGGTTTCGCTTAATATTGCCTAATTGCACCGCATCTTTTCCATGTCATACATCATACATGCACCATGCCCGATCATCTGCCGTAGTATTAAATAGTGCATCCGATGTTTCTTTTAGTGCTTTGCTTCTTCCCAGATTAGGTCTATGAGTTGATGCGAGTGTCTACCCGATCTTCGGATGAACATTCGATAGTGTTTCCCAGGCGAGTGTCTACCCACAGCCCTACCTATCATCCTCGTCTCGCGATCCCACCCCGGCCCGCAGTCGCTGCTGCTGCAACCTTCCTCCTCGGTCTGCGGTGCTGCCACCACCCGTATGGCCTCCCTCTCGGGCTTCTAGCCGCCGTTGTCCTCCGGTCCCTTCTCAAGCTCCCTCAGCGCCGCCGTCCTCCGGTCCCTTCTCAAGCTCCCTCAGCGCCGCCGTCCTGGCCGTATCCCGCCGGAGCACCACCGCTCCCACCGACGCCATGGAGCCCCTCTGCATCCCCACGCCTCCTCGTGACTCCCTCTGCGTGGCCTCACTCAAGCTCTTCCCCGTATCCGGCAGGGTGTCTGCAAGACGATCTCGCCATGGCACGTCGTCCTCCTCGCGCTGCTCTGCTGGCCCACCGCCGAGGTGCCGCCTGTGTCGCACCGCCCTCCTCTCGCTCGACCCCGCCAGCGGCAGCAGCCTCCACCATAGGCAAGCCCCCATCTGTCGTCGCCTCCTTGTTGTCATGGCCGCCCTCCAGTTCGCCGCCCCTTCCGCGTGGTCCGCCTCCGCCGTGCAGTGTACTCGCGTGTCATGGCTCCTCCTGGACCCCGTGCATGTTCTCCCTCGTTGTTCCCACTGCCTCCTCTGTACCTGTCAAGCTCGAGCAACACATCCTCATCCTTTCGGTCGAATTTGGCCTATCTCTGCACCGGCGCATGTATCCATGTGATGATCTGCTGTGTACCCAGAATTGGAAGACCGATCTCGCTAAGGCTGAACCCGATCCCCGTTGAACCCTCTCGGAACCCCAAGATCAACGGAACCCTATGTGTGACCCTATCTGAGACCCCCGTATTTTTATAATATATGATATTTCACTTGTTGCATATTAAATTTTCATGCTTGCGCATATCATGTGGTTTGGGGTCTTTTAGCCAATTCACCTCATAATTAAATATGGAGACCATATGTGGGCCAATCTAGTCTTATACTGGCTCCATTTAAATTTGTGTAGCGAACCAATGCCATGTTTTGCCTTATCAAGACAACATTTAAAATGCAGGTATCTAAATAACATGAACCACCTTATTAATTGTCAGGATCCCGGTTTCGCTTAATATTACCTAATTGCACCACATCTTTGCCATGTCATACATCATACATGCACCATGCCCGATCATCTGCCGTAGTATTAAATAGTGCATCCGGTGTTTCTTTTAGTGCTTTGCTTCTTCCCAGATTAGGTCAATGAGTTGATGCGAGTGTCTACCCGATCTTCGGATGAACATTCGACAGTGTTTCCCAGGCGAGCATTCTCCCCATTTCTACCTATTTTGAAGGTTTTACTTCCTCCTGTTGATTTATTACTACCTGTGTTACGATGCTTTAGTATTTTTGTACCTGTGATATCCCTTACAACCCCTATATTGCATTAAACACCTCCTATTACATGTTGTTTGGTAGTCAGTTGGCCTTGCTAGTCGTAGTCGCTTGCTTAGGTGCTGCATCACGTCGTCGAGTGCCATCGATGTTGGGGGTTGGCACATGCTTCATGGTGGAGATAATCATGGTTATATTTACAACTGGTTTAAGTAAATGTTGATGGTACATATAATCAATGCAGAGGCACAAAGGGGTAATAGCTGAGATTTGGTTATTATTCCGCCCCCTGTGTCCACCTAGGACCCGAGTTCGTGACACCTGTTCCGAGACCGAGCACGCTAACCACATGTGGGGTGTATGGGCACCCCCATCATTTTAGTACCTGATTTCAAAGTACTGTACTGAGGGCCACAACCTTTGCGGTGTTATTACTATCCTATACTTATGCAATGCTTTACGACTTTATTTACTGTTGTTGCTTATGGAGAGCGTTTACTATTATATACTGTTTAGGAACCCTGTGTCACATTTTCGCTGTATCGACAAGCCCAGTCATACTATCGGATACCCAGTCGTTTACAGCCGTCGCCACACACCCTGGGTCCATATTAGAGATGGCTGAATTCGTTGCAGGTAGCTTAGTGGGGTGGCCCCGATCTACATGCTTTGGTCTGGGAAACGTCGTGTCCGAGGCCTCGTCGACATATCATTGGGTGTATGTTTTATGATCTTGTACCTACCTGATCTGACAACAAGGATCGAAGTGCGTGTGGAAACTTTGGTGCACCCCTAAAGGGTTAAATCTTTTTGAAAAGCCGTGTCTGCAGTTATGGACGACTTGGATCATAATTTCTCAATCATAGACAACTATAACTAAAGTTTACTGTTATAATATGACTTGTATCTAATATGACTTTTAAGTTGGATAACCACCATGAAAACAATGAATAAAACTGCCAACCGTGTGAGTTTCCTCGGCATGACTTCCTCGTTTGGTCTCGAGGGGGAAATACCGAGATGGGTATATTTAGTGGTAGTATTAGGTTGGATCCAAATAGGTCTTTCTTATCCCTCTATGATAGCCAACAGATGTACCGAGTCTCTATAGGATGTTCAGCGCATGCTTCACTGCCGCTTCAGTCCACCATACCTATGTAGGCGAGAGCCGCCGAATTCTAAGTCTTGTCGTGTACTGGCCTTAGTACTGACCGCTCTCTTTTTCCATTGCCCTTTGTCGGTGCCCTTTTTATTTTAGCAGGTTTGAGATCGACGACATTAGCAGGGTTACCCTTCTGGCTTGGCCTAGGAAGGGTTATGGACGCCATTGGTTATTCTTCACGGCTCTTAGCCCCATTTGCTTCTTGTCCTTAGACGGATGTTTGTATGATTTTCAAGGTGATTTGGCTCTTTGTACTGTATATATTATTGGAGATATGCCCTAGAGGCAATAATAAATATAGTTATTATTATATCTTTGTGTTTATGATAAATGTTTACATTCATGCTATAATAGTATTAACAAGGAAACATTAATACTTGTGTGATTTGTAGACTAAAATAAGAGTCCCTAGTAAAGCCTCTATATAATACTAGCTTGTTGGCTAATAGATGATTGTGGTTTCCCTATCATGAACATTGAGATGTTATTAACAACAAGATCATATCGTTAGGAGAATGATATGGTGGACATACTCCTATAGATAAGCGTAGCATAAAGATCAAGTCATTTTAATAGTTCAATTGCTATATGCTTTCTGATACATAGTAACCTAATTCCTTCGACCATGAGATCATGCATATCACCTTTACCGGATGGATGCTTTGATGACATCAAACACCACACCGTAACTGGGTGGCTATAAAGGTGGCATTGAGTGTTCGGAAAGTATTGGTTGAAACTCATGGATCAAGAGTGGGATTTGTCCATCCATATGACGGATAGATATACTCTGGGCCCTCTTGGTGAAATGTCATCCAATTAGCTTGCAAGCATGTGACTGGCTCACAAGGGATCACATATCACGGGAACGAGAAAAGAGTACTTATCGGTAACGAGGTTGAACTAGGTATGCAGAGATACCGACGATCATAACCTCGGATAAGTAAACTATCGTGAGACAAAGGGAAATTGGTATCGTATGTAAGTGGTTCATTCGATCGCAAAGTAATCGTAGAAATATGTGGGAGCCATATGAATTTCTAGATTCCTCTATTGGTTATTGATCGGAGAAGTGTCTCGATCATGTGCGCATAATTCACGAACCGTAGGCAGACACACTTAAGGATTCGACGTTGTTTGAGTAGTTATGGAATGATGAGAAAGAGTCCGAATGTTGTTCAGAGTCTCGAATGGGATTCGGGATATCACGAGGAGATCCGGAATGGTCCGGAGAATAAGATTCATATAAGGAAAGTCCCGTTTCGGAGTTGGAGAATGATTCCGGTGTTTTCATCGGGAATGTTCTAGAAGGTTCCGGAATGTCCGGTACTCCGGAGGGGAAGGGTACATGAATGTGTTATATCAATTTGGTATGATTGCATCATGTACTCCGTGTCATCGCTAAACAAAATAGAGGGTTTGTTCAAATCCTAGTTTGAAAAGTCAAACGGCTAGTTTGAAAGTCAAACGGCTATTTTTGGGAAGTGGGGAAGGAGGAGGAAACCGAGTTGGGGAGGAGTCCCTCCACCGCCGGCCCACCTCCAAGCCGAGTTGGGGAGGGACTCCCCTCCCCTTGGACGGCCGGCCCCTCCACCTATAAAAGGAGGGGCAGGGCTCCCCTCCTTGACACACAAGATCCCCGCCTCCAAAACCCTAAGCCGCCGCCGCCCTAGGTCAAGCCGCTGCCGCCTAGCAACCCTAGCCGCCGGCCAAGCTTCCTCCTTGGCGTGTCTAAACCCTAGATCATCGAGGGACTCTCTCATACTCCACCATACTCGCTCCGGCTTAAGGAGAAGCCCTGCGAGATCTCCCCTCTACTTCCGGTACCACGCCGTTGTGCTGCCGAAATCGCGAGGAGAGTGCTACAACCTCCGCTGCCTGCTGGAACAAGGGAGAGGAAGGTCTTCGTCGAGTACCGAACGTGTGATCGACTGCGGGAGCGTTGCCGGAACGCAGCGCCGGAAGGATCGTCTACGCGTCTTGAGATCGGGAAGAGTACGACTACATCACCCACGAGAATCCGCTCTCGTTAAACACTTTGGAATCTTCGAGGGTGAGTTATTCTATCGACTCGTTGCTACAATCTAGTAGATATATCTTGGCTTGTTTGTTTGTATGCGGTAGAAATTTTTTTTTCCATGCTACGAAACCCTTCAGTGGTATCAGAGCCGTGTCTATATGTAGATCTGTTGCATGAGTAGAACACAATGGTCATTGTGGGCGTTGATGCTTTTATTGTCGATTGCTTTTTGTGTACTTTGCATCTTGCGGGATGTTGGGATGAAGCGGCCCGGGATAACCTTACATGACACCGTTCATGAGACTTGCTCCACGCTTGACATGCAACTTGTATTGCATAAGTGGCTTTGCGGGTGCCTGTTTCTCCTAGCATAGTTAAGATCCAATTTACAACAGGTGATTAACAATACTAGTATCAATGTTGTGGTTCATGTTCGTAAGTTAGAATGACACTTATTGAAAGCCCCAAATCACGTAAAACATGCAAAGAAAGTAGAGGCGTCTAACTTTGTTTTGCAGGGGTGTGCTGTGATGTGATATGGCCATGATTGTGATTATATTTGATGTATTCAATGTTCCTTATTGTAAGTTGGCAACCGGCAGGAGCCATATGGTTGTCTTTAATTTATGTTAAGACCCGCGTGTCTATTCAAAGTAGTTGTAATAGTTGAAGCCGGTGGACGACAACCATGGAGAAGCGTCATTGACCTTGACGCAATGTCGGTGATGATGGAGATCATGTTCGTGCTAGAAGATGGAGATCGGAAGCACAAATAAGAAAGGCCATATCATATCACATATTATGAATTGCATGTGATGTTAATCCTTTATGCATCTTGTATTGCTTAGTAGACGACGGTAGCATTATAAGATGATCCCTCATGCACATGAATTTCAAGTCATAAAGTGTTCACCCTTAGTTAGCACCGTTGCTAAAGCTTGTTGTTTCGAAACACCACATGATGATCGGGTGTGTTAGATTCCGCAAGTGTATACAACGTGAGCAAGCCAGATTTGCTCATGCGGAAACTAAGGTTTGATCTTGACGAGTCAAGCATGTACAGACATGGTCTCGGAACACGGATCACCGAAAGGTAAAGCATGAATCATATAGTAGATATGATGAACATGACGATTGTTCGCCATTGAAACTATATCGACTCTCGTGATGATCGGTGTTGATATGGTGGATTTGGTTCGTGTGATCACTAAAACAATGTGAGGGATGTTGTTTTGAGTGGGAGTTCACCTAGATTAATTTTATTATTAATTTGAACTCAATTTGTCATAAACTTAGTCTAAACTATTGCAAATATGTTGTAGATCAATGGCAGCCCCTACCATCAATTTTAATGCGTTCCTAGAGAAAGAAAAGTTGAAAAACAATGGAAGCAACTTCGCGGATTGGTTCCGCAATTTGAGGATTGTCCTCACAGCTGGTAATTTGACCTATGTGCTGGATGCACCGCTGGGTGACCCACCTGCAGCTGATGCTGCCGATGAAGTAAAGAATGTTTACCTCACTCGGAAGACTCAGTACTCCACAGTTCAGTGCGCTATCTTGTATGGTTTAGAATCGGAGCTTCAGAAAAGGTTTGAGAATTCAGACCCATATGATATTGTCGAGGATCTCAAATTGATCTTTGAGACTCATGCGGCAATTGAAAGCTATGAGGCTTCTGAAAAGTTCTTTAACTGCAAGATGGAAGAGGGCAGCTCCGTCAGTGAGCATGTTCTTAAGATGTCTGGGCACGCAAACAAACTTCAAAGCTTGGGTATTGTGATTCCTAATGCTTTGGGGATTTACCGTGTCCTCCAATCACTGCCACCAAGTTACAAGAACTTTGTGATGAACTACAACATGCAAAACATGAACAAGACGTTGCCAGAACTCTTTGCCATGTTGAAATCTGCAGAAGTGGAGATCAAGAAAGAGCACCAAGTGTTGTTGGTCAATAAGACCACCAAATTCAAGAAAGGCAAGTCTAAGCAGAAGGGACACTTCAAGAAGGGTGGTAAGAAAGTTACCACGCCGACGAAGAAGACCAAGGCTGGACCTAAGCCTGATACTGAGTGCTTTTACTGCAAGGGAGAAGGTCACTGGAAGCGGAATTTCCCAAAGTACTTGGCGGATTTGAAGAACGACAACATCAAGAAGAAAGGTATATCTGATATACATGTTATTAATGTGTATCTCACTAGTACTCGTAGTAGTGCCTGGGTATTTGATACTGGTTCGGTTGCTCATATTTGTAACTCGAAACAGGTGCTGCAGAATAAACGGAAGCTAGCGAAGAACGAGGTGACGATGCGCGTGGGAAACGGATCAAAGGTTGATGTGATCGCGGTCGGCACGCTACCCCTTCATCTACCATCGGGATTAGTTTTATACTTAAATAATTGTTATTTGGTGCTTGCGTTAAGCATGAACATTATATCGGGATCTTGTTTATTGCGAGACGGTTACTTGTTTAAGTCCGAGAATAATGGTTGTTCGATTTATATGAGTAATATGTTTTATGCACATGCACCTTTGATAGATGGTCTATTCGTATTGAATCTCGATAGTGGAAATACACATATTAATAACATTGAGGCTAAACGTTTGAAATCGAGCGATAACTCGACCTATATGTGGCACTGTCGTATTGGTCACATTGGAGTGAAGCGTATGAAGAAACTCCATTCCGATGGACTTCTTGAATCACTTGATTTCGAATCACTTGATAGATGCGAAGCATGTCTGACGGGTAAAATGACTAAGACTCCATTTTCTGGTATGATGGAGCGAGCTACGGACTTATTGGAAATCATACATACCGATGTGTGTGGTCCAATGAGTGTAGCATCGCGCGGTGGTTATCGTTATGTTCTTACCTTCACGGATGACTTGAGTAGATATGGGTATATCTATTTCATGAAACATAAGTCCGAAACTTTCGAGAAGTTTAAGGAATTTCAAAGTGAGGTTGAGAATCAACGTAACAAGAAGATTAAATTTCTACGTTCTGATCGTGGAGGTGAATATCTAAGTTACGAGTTTGGCGAGCATTTGAAGAAATGCGGAATACTTTCACAGTTGACACCGCCGGGAACACCACAGCGTAATGGTGTGTCCGAACGTCGTAATCGAACTCTCTTAGATATGGTTCGTTCTATGATGTCACTTGCAGATTTACCGCTATCATTTTGGGGTTATGCATTATAAACAGCCGCATTCACTTTAAATAGGGCACCATCTAAATCCGTTGAAACGACACCATATGAATTATGGTTTGGAAAGAAACCTAGATTGTCGTTCCTTAAAGTTTGGGGTTGCGAAGCCTATGTAAAGAAGTTACAGCCGGACAAGCTTGAACCCAAAGCGGAAAAATGCGTCTTCATAGGATACCCGCAGGAAACTATTGGGTATACCTTCTATCATAGATCCGAAGGCAAAATCTTCGTTGCCAAGAATGGATCCTTTCTAGAGAAGGAATTTCTCTCGAAAGAAGTGACTGGAAGGAAAGTAGAACTCGACGAGGTTGTCGAACCTTCTCTCGAAATTGCGGGTAGCGCAGCACCGGAAGAAGTTCCTGTGGTGCCTGCACCGATTAGAGAGGAAGCTAATGATGATGATCATGAAACTTCGGTTGAAGTTGCTACACAGCCTCGCAGGTCAACGAGAACTCGTACCACTCCAGATTGGTATGATCCCGTTATGAGTGTCATGTTGGTGGACAACACCGATGACCCTGAGACATATGAGGAAGCAATGATGAGCCCAGATTCCAATAAATGGCAAGAAGCCATGAAATCCAAGATCGGATCCATGTACGAAAACCAAGTATGGACTTTGGTGGACTTACCGGATGGCCGGAAGGCTGTCGAGAACAAATGGATTTTCAAGAAGAAAACAGATGCTGATGGTAATATAACTGTCTATAAAGCTCGACTTGTCGCAAAGGGGTTTCGACAAATTCAAGGAGTTGACTACGATAAGACTTTCTCAACAGTAGCGAAGCTAAAGTCTGTGAGGATTATGTTAGCAATCGCTGCATATTATGATTATGATATATGGCAGATGGATGTCAAAACAGCATTCCTCAATGGAGACACTGATGAAGAGTTGTATATGATGCAACCCAAAGGTTTTGTCGATCCTAAAGATGCTAACAAGGTATGCAAACTTCAACGGTCCATCTATGGATTGAAGCAAGCATCCCGAAGTTGGAATCAACATTTTGATAAGGTGATCAAAAGTTTTGGTTTTATACAAACTTATGGAGAAGCTTGTATTTACAAGAAAGTGAGTGGGAGCTCTGTAGCATTCTTAATACTATATGTAGATGACATATTGTTGATTGGGAATGATGTAGACCTTCTTAATAGTGTTAAGGAATATTTGAATAATAGTTTTTCAATGAAGGATCTTGGCGAAGCAGCTTACATATTAGGCATAAAGATTTATAGAGATAGATCAAGACGCCAAATATCATTGTCACAAAGTACATATTTGGACAAAGTTCTAAAGAGGTTTGGAATGGAAGATAGCAAGAAAGGGTTCTTGCCCATGTTGCCCAATACGACCTTGAGTAAAACTCAAAGTCCGACATCGGCAGAAGATAGAGAAAGGATGAGTAAGACTCCCTATGCCTCAGCATAGGATCTCTAATGTATGCCATGCTATGTACTAGACCCGATATTGCATATGCTGTTAGTTTAACTAGCAGATATCAAAGTGATCCAGGAGTGGATCATTGGACAGTGGTCAAAAACATCCTTAAGTACTTGAGAAGAACTAAGGATATGGTTCTTTCTTATGGAGGTGATGAACAGCTCGTTGTTAATGGTTACACCGATGCTAGTTGGAACACCGATCTGGATGATTCTAAATCACAATCTGGATATGTATTTATTTTGAATGGTGCAGCAGTTAGCTGGAGGAGTGCAAAGCAAAGCGTTGTGGCGAGATCTTCAACTGAATCGGAATACATGGCTGCTTCAGAGGCTTCACAAGAAGCGATATGGATGAAAGAGTTCATTACAGAGCTGGGTGTGGTTCCTAGTGAGCTGGACCCAATGTCTATCTACTGTGATAACATGGGCGCCATAGCCGATGCGCAAGAACCAAGGTCACACAAGAAGCTGAAGCACATCAAGCTACGTTTTCACGCTATTCGAGAACATATCCAAGATGGGGATATAAAGATTTGCAAAGTACACACATATCTGAATGTGGCGGATCCGTTGACTAAACCTCTCCCGAGGGCAAAACATGACCAGCACCAAACTGCCATGGGTGTTCGGTATATTACCATGTAATCTAGATTAGATGACTCTAGTGCAAGTGGGAGACTGTTGGAGATATGCCCTAGAGGCAATAATAAATATAGTTATTATTATATCTTTGTGTTTATGATAAATGTTTACATTCATGCTATAATAGTATTAACAAGGAAACATTAATACTTGTGTGATTTGTAGACTAAAATAAGAGTCCCTAGTAAAGCCTCTATATAATACTAGCTTGTTGGTTAATAGATGATTGTGGTTTCCCTATCATGAACATTGAGATGTTATTAACAACAAGATCATATCGTTAGGAGAATGATATGGTGGACATACTCCTATAGATAAGCGTAGCATAAAGATCAAGTCATTTTAATAGTTCAATTGCTATATGCTTTCTGATACATAGTAACCTAATTCCTTCGACCATGAGATCATGCATATCACCTTTACCGGATGGATGCTTTGATGACATCAAACACCACACCGTAACTGGGTGGCTATAAAGGTGGCATTGAGTGTTCGGAAAGTATTGGTTGAAACTCATGGATCAAGAGTGGGATTTGTCCATCCATATGACGGATAGATATACTCTGGGCCCTCTCGGTGAAATGTCATCCAATTAGCTTGCAAGCATGTGACTGGCTCACAAGGGATCACATATCACGGGAACGAGAAAAGAGTACTTATCGGTAACGAGGTTGAACTAGGTATGCAGAGATACCGACGATCATAACCTCAGATAGTCAAACTATCGTGAGACAAAGGGAAATTGGTATCGTATGTAAGTGGTTCATTCGATCGCAAAGTAATCGTAGAAATATGTGGGAGCCATATGAATTTCCAGATTCCTCTATTGGTTATTGATCGAAGAAGTGTCTCGATCATGTCCGCATAATTCACGAACCGTAGGGAGACACACTTAAGGATTCGACGTTGTTTGAGTAGTTATGGAATGATGATAAAGAGTCCGAATGTTGTTCGGAGTCTCAAATGGGATTCGGGATATCACGAGGAGATCCGGAATGGTCCGGAGAATAAGATTCATATAAGGAAAGTCCCGTTTCGGAGTTGGAGAATGATTCTGGTGTTTTCATCGGGAATGTTCTAGAAGGTTCCGGAATGTCCGGTACTCTGGAGGGGAAGGGTACATGAATGTGTTATATCAAGTTGGTATGATTGCATCATGTACTCCGTGTCATCGCTGAACAAAATAGAGGGTTTGTTCAAATCCTAGTTTGAAAAGTCAAACGGCTAGTTTGAAAGTCAAACGGCTATTTTTGGGAAGTGGGGAAGGAGGAGGAAACCGAGTTGGGGAGGAGTCCCTCCTCCACCGCCAGCCCACCTCCAAGCCGAGTTGGGGAGGGACTCCCCTCCCCTTGGCCGGCCGGCCCCTCCACCTATAAAAGGAGGGGCAGGGCTCCCCTCCTTAACACACAAGATCCCCGCCTCCAAAACCCTAAGCTGCCGCCCTAGGTCAAGCCGCTGCCTAGCAACCCTAGCCGCCGGCCAAGCTTCCTCCTCGGCGTGTCTAAACCCTAGATCGTCGAGGGACTCTCTCATACTCCACCATACTCGCTCCGGCTTAAGGCGAAGCCCAGCGAGATCTCCCCTCTACTTCCGGTACCACGCCGTTGTGCTGCCGGAATCGCGAGGAGAGTGCTACAACCTCCACTGCCTGCTGGAACAAGGGAGAGGAAGGTCTTCGTCGAGTACCGAATGTGTGACCGACTGCGGGAGCGCTGCCGGAATGCAGCGCCGGAAGGATCGTCTACGCGATCTTGAGATCGGGAAGAGTATGACTACATCACCCACGAGAATCCGCTCTCGTTAAACACTTTGGAATCTTCGAGGGTGAGTTATTCTATCGACTCGTTGCTACAATCTAGTAGATAGATCTTGGCTTGTTTGTTTGTATGCGGTAGAAATTTTTTGTTTTCCATGCTACGAAACCCTTCATATATGTATTCTTGACTCAATGAGTCGCTATTGTATATATATGTTCTATGGGTTCCATCATGGACTATTGTGTAATGATATTACTTTATTTTCCATTCGCACGCAAGTGCCCGGTGGGCACCTTTGAATCATTTCTATGCGGGTTTGGCGAAAATCGCTAAAACTTACATAGGGCCGATCCGATGGTGTTATAAAGTGGTATCAGAGCTCAGCAGTTGTGATACCCCACTGG
Source organism: Avena sativa (assembly GCA_916181665.1). Classification (NCBI taxonomy): domain Eukaryota; kingdom Viridiplantae; phylum Streptophyta; class Magnoliopsida; order Poales; family Poaceae; genus Avena; species Avena sativa. The sequence goes on along the minus strand of OV702283.1, from coordinate 230,987,987 downwards.
TCCAGCCTGTAGGATAACCTAACTAACGGACGATGTAGAGTGTCAAAACTATTTTGGAAAATCGGTTAGATAGATCTGATTAGGTCTGCTTTTACTCCTTACCCCTGTAATACTCTCTTCTTACCTATGCGTGTTTTGAATCTGCCCTCTTATATTTCTTTGAGTCCAGGAATTCTCGTGTTTGGGTTTCCGTCGTACCTTCAGGGTTTCACTTCCTACCTCTTGTAACAGTGTTCTGCATCTGGTCTTCATGCTATCTGAGGAATCTTCTTCTGTTGTACCTTTCAGTGAACCAAAAATTTACTAAAAAATTTACTTGTATCCTCTGACGTTTTCCGATGTGACGAAATCATCTGCATCGGATCCGATGAAGAGTCTACATCACTCATTTTTTTCCAATAGTAGTTTACAAGATCTTTAGTCTAATCTGAGAATTGGTTGCATAATTCCCCTATTCATGTGCAGAGTAATGCTTTGGGTGCGTGATGGACTGATCACCATCCGAGTACTCTTATCATTCTCTCTTGTACATTGAATTGGTGGATCGAGCAATTTTACTCCTTCCACAAAAGTTAGGGGTGGCCTTATCTTTTGATACCTTTACCTTCGTCTTTTGTTCTCTAGAGCATTCTCTCAACAAACTTGAGCAACAACCATTGTTGGTGGTGTCGCCGATTTCAAGACGGAGAAAGAATCATTATTAGTGGTGTCGCGAAGCGAGAAGATTTAGATCGTTGGACTTTTCCCCGTACCGTGAGGCGGATCTCGAGGGCAAGATCCATTTGTAGTGGTGTCAAATTGTAACACCCCGAGAAAAGCACTACAGAAAATCGTCTGCCTTTACCTCTATGCATCATCATGACATCAACATGCATATTCTTACCCTAAAACTATTTTCATTAAAAGCATATTTTTTCTAAATAGTTCCCTCCTTTAATTTCAAATTAAAAACCTTAGATCTTCTGGATCTTTTTGTTTGTTTAAAACTAACTACTAAAATCGTTTCTGTTTTAAAAATAAAAATAAAACTATTTTTAGGGGAGGCCGCCAACCGCTATGTCCAAAGCCCAGCAGCCAGCAACCTACCACCCAACCTAATTAAACTCTAACCCCAAACCCTAGCCAAACCCTAAACTGCCTACCCCAAACCCCACCACCAGCCCTCTCGCCGCCACCCCCTGCCGAACTCCCTCGCACGCGAAACTCACACCAAAACCACAACCGACCCGTCCCCTAGAACAAACACACACCACACAACCTAGAACCACAACCACACCTCACAGCAGCACACCGCAACACACACACATGTGAGACCCGTGGCCCATGAACACCCGCACGCACGCTTTTCTCCCCTACCCGCACCGACACACATCCCACCTTCTGTCGTAACCCGACCCCACCCACACTCCTCGCTCCCTTCCGCTCCGCCCGACGCATGACCGCCCACCCGTGCCGATCCCTCCTCGCCCGCCTATGCACACGCGGGTCCCACCCGCCTCTCTCTCTCCCTCCCTCTCTCTCTCTCTCGCGAAGCCACCAATCCCCCATGTCTCTCTCCCCGCAGCCCCACCTACCGTCCTCATCTCGTGATCCCACCCCGGCCTGCAGTCGCTGCTGCCGCAACCCTCCTCCTCGGTCTGCGACACTGCCACCGCCTTGTGGCCTCCCTCTCAAGCTTGCAGCCATCGTTTGCCTCCGCTCCCCTCTCAAGCTCCCTTAGTGCTTCCGTCCTGGCCGTATCCCGCTGGAGCACCGCCGCTCCCCCCGATGCCGTGGCGCCCCTCTATATCCCCGCGCCTCCTCGCGCCTCCCTCCGCTCGGCCTCGCTCGGGCTCTTCCCTGTCTCCGGCAGGGGGTCTGCAAGCTGATCTTGCCATGGCACCTCGTCCTCCTCATGCTGTTCTGGTGCCCCACCACTGAAGTGCCGCCCGCTTCGCACTGCCCTCCTCTCGCTCGACCCCGTCAGCGGCAGCGGCCTCCATCGTAGGCGAGCCCTCCTGTCTGATGTCGCCTCCTCGTCTTCATGGCCGCCCTCCGGTTCGCTGCCCCTTCTGCATGGTCCGCCTCCGCCATGCAGCGTCCTCGCATGTCATGGCTCCTTCTGGACCCCACGCACCTTCTCCCTTGCTGTTCTCAATGCCTTCTCTATACCTGTCAAGATCGAGCAACACATCCTCGTCCTTCCGGTCGAATTCGGCTCGTCTCTGCACCGACACGTGTAGCCATGTAATGATCTGCTGTGTACAAATAGTTGCTTAGTGCTATTTTGGTGTTGAAGAGGAGATGTGGTGGTATGGGTGATGACTTGGTGAGGACCGTGTGACGCTACCGGTGCCAAGACCGATGCTAAGTGAAGTTCCGGTACTGGCGATTGAACCTGAACCCGAAGCACCACGGATTACCTCAGAAACCATCGACAAGTTCCTCTACATGGACACCAAAATCTCCATCATAAAAACCCAAAGTCCTTCGATGTGAAACTGACAAGGTCTACTACACGGATTCGAAGGCCAAACCCCAAAGACCGATCCCGGAACTAGAAAATCATGGAGTCCAAAGACCGATCTCGCTGAGGCCAAACCCGATCCTCGTTGAACCCTCTCGGAACCCCAAGATCACCGGAACCCTATGTGTGACCCTATCTGAGACCCCTATTTTTATAATATATGATATTTCACTTGTTGCATATTAAATTGTCATGCTTGTGCATATCACGTGGTTTAGGGGCTTTTAGCCGATTCACCTCATAATTAAATGTGGAGACCATATGTTGGCTAATCTAGTCTTATATTGGATCCATTTAAATTTGTATAGCAAACCGATGTCATGTTTTGTCTTATCATGCCAACATTTAAAATGCGGGTATCTAAATAACATGAACCACCTAATTAATTATCAGGATCCCGGTTTCTCTTAATATTGCCTAATTGCACCACATATTTGCCATGCCATACATCATACATGCATCATGCTGTAGGGTTTGGAGCATAGAAAACAAAAAATTTCCTACGATGGGAACTATATGTACAAAGATCCATCTATCTAGATAGAAGCAACGGGTGGATATACATCCATAGAATACGTACACTCAAAGACCGAAAAGCTTTAACGAGGTTGTACTCGTGTATGATGTAGTCGAATGCGTGCTGATCTCAAGATCGAGAAGAAGTCCATCTGGTCCAGCAGGTCCAACACCATCAAGTCCAGCACCGCAAAGTAGTGGTGCATCCGTGATCGCACACACGTTCGGGTATCCTGACAACCTCCACACCCTCGCTCTAGCGAAGCAGCGGAAGCAACATATCCTTGTAGAAAAAGCCACTGAGAACATGTATCTCGCTGATCTGAGACCATGGGGAAATTCTAAAGGAGGAAGAGAGATCCTTCGTGAGGGGGTGTGATATGAGAGGAGGAGAGGGGGGCCTTTTATAGGGAGAGGGGGGCATCCAAGGGGCATGGAGCCAGATCCATGGTGGATGCCCCCACCTCTTCCACATTCATGTGGGTGGATCTCCCACTCAAAATGAAAAGAATCCACTCACATAAACATGCCTCCACTCAAAAATCCACTCACATGCATTAAATTTCCACCAAATTTAATGCAAGCTCTCATTGAAATAAATTATTTTATTTATTTATTCAGAATGTTAATTACATTAATTAAAAACATTCACATAAAACCCCTTACAACATTTCAATTCCACATGCAGAACCAGTTTCAGCAATTTCATCCGAAATAATTCCGGTTTCCATTGAAATAATTGTTGCACTTTCTTTTTCTTTCTCTGGCATATTATTTGCTCCAAATGGTTTCGGTATCCCTTAAGTGTGTCATCCTATAGTTCACGAATAATATAGACATGATCGATATCCCTCTTCGATCAATAATCAGCAGCGGAACCTAGAGATCCGTGCTGACTCCCACATATTCAACGATGACTTCTATGACCGTGTGAACCTTATACGCATGTAACTAAATACCTTTGTCTCACGATATATTACATGCCCGAGATTCGATCATCGGTATCTCCATACCTAGTTCGATCTCGTTACCGACATGTACTCTTTTCTTGTTCCCATGATATAACATTCTAGTGATCACATCACTTGCTTGCAAGCTAACTAATGTGATATCACCGAGAGGTCCCAGAGTATATCTATCTATCATCGGGATGGACAAATTACACTCTTGATCCATGAGCCTCTACATAACACCTTCGTAGCACCGAACCCACCTTTATAGTTAGCCTGTTACTGTGTGACCTTTGATGTTATCAAGATACTCTTCCAGTGTTAGTGATTGACATGATCTCATGGTCTAAGGACTAGGATTACTTCGTAAGATGTTATAGCAATATAAAAATAATAACTTTGATCGTAATGCTATACTTCAGATGAATGTTCATCACATCATTCCAACAATGTTGTGACCTTGTTATTAACAACATCCAATGTCCATGATCAGTAAACCTTTGATCATCTTGTAAATCAATGAGCTAGTTTATAAGAGAGGCATAACTAGGAACTTTCTATTTGTTTATTAAACACACATGTACTAACGTTTCCGTATAAATAAAATTATAGCATGCAAAATAAACATTTACTATAAACAAGGAATAAGATAATAACCACTTTATTATTCCCTCTCGGAATATTCCCTTCACATGCCCGATCTTCTATCGTGGTATTAAATAGTTCATCCGGTGTTTCTTCTAGTTCTTGCTTATTCCCGGATTAGGCCGATGAGTTGATGCGAGTGTCGACCCAATCTTTGGATGAACATTCAGTAGTGTTTCCCAGGAGCATTCTCTCCCTTTCTACCTATTTTGCATTTATAGTTTTTACTTACTCCTATTGATATATTGCTACTTGTGTTGCGATGCTTTAGTCTTTTCGTTCCAGGGATATCCCTTGAATCCCCTATATTGCCTTGTACACCTCCTATTACATGTTGTTTCATAGTTAGTTGCCCTTGCGAGTCGTAGTCGCTTGCTCAGGTGCTGCTTCACGTCGTCGAGTGCCACCGACGTTGGGGATTGGCACATGCTTAATGGTTGAGATAATCATGGTTATATTTACAACTGGTTTAAGTTAATGTTGATGGTAGATATAATCAATGCAGAGGCACAGAGGGGTAATAGTTGAGATATGGTTATTATCCCGCCCCCATGTGTCCACCTAGGACCTGAGTTCTTGACACCTGTTCCGAGATCAAGAGCGCTAACCACAGGTGGGGTGTATGGGCACCCCCATCGATTTAGTACCTAGTTTGAAAGTACTATACTAGGGGGCCACAACCTAGTTTGCGGTGTCATTACTATCATGTACTTATGTCATGCTTTACTTTTTATTTACTATTGTTGCTCGTGGAGAGAGTTTACTATTCTGTATTGTTTAGGAAACCCGTGCCATGTTTTCGTTGTATCGACAAGCCCAATCACACTTTCGGGTTCCCAGCCGTTTATAGCCGTCGCCACACACCCTGGGTCCGTATCGGAAATGGCCGACTTCGTTGCAGATAGCTTAGTGGGTTGGCCCCCCTATACATGATTTGGGTCTAGGAAACATCGTGTCCGAGGCCCCATCGACATACCGTTGGGTGTATGTTTTATGATCTTGTACCTACCTGATATGACAACAAGGGTCGAAGTACGTGTGGAAACTTTGGTGCACCCCTGCAGGGTTAAATCTTTTCGAAAAGCCGTGTCCACGATTATGGACGACTTTGAGCACAGTTTCTCGATCATAAACAACTATAACTAAAGTTTACTGTTATAATATTACTTGTATATGATATGACTAGTAAGTTGGATAACCACCATGAAAAGAATGAATCAAACTACCAACCGTGCCTCGGGACTTCCTCGTTTGGTCTCGAGGGGGAAATACTAGGATGGGTATATTTGGTGGTAGTATCAGGTTGGATCCGAATAGGTCTTTCTTATACCTCTTTGATAGCCGACAAATGTACTGAGTCTCTATAGGATGTTTAGCGCATGCTTCGCTGCCGCTTCAGTCCACCATACCTATGTAGGCATGAGACACCGAATTCTAAGTCTCGTCGTGTACTGGCCTCAGTACTGATTGCTCTCTTTTTTCCTTTGCCCTTTGTCGGCACCCTTTTTGTTTTAGCAGGTTTGAGATCGAGACATTAGTAGGGTTAATCTTCTAGCTTGGCCTGAGCAGGGTTATGGACGCCATTGGTTATTCTTAAAGGCTTTTAGCCCCATTTGCATCTTGTCCGTAGACGGATGTTGTATCGTTTTTAAGGTGATTTGGCTCTTTGTACTATATATCTGTATTCTTGACTCAATGAATCGCTGTTGTATATATATATATGTTCTATGGATTCCATCATGGACTATTATGTAATGATATTACTTCGTTTTCCACCTGCACAGAAGTGTCTGGTGGGCACCTTTCAATCGTTTCTATGCGGGTTTGGCAGAAATCGCTTAAACTTGCATATGGCCAATCCGAGGGTGTTATAGCCTCCAAGTAACGAGCTTTGAGGTCTTCGTGGGAAAGAACGTGGGATATGGTTTATGTAGAAGTACATGCCTTAATCCACCTATCACCGACAAGCCCCTGATCAATACCTTTAATAAGATGGCCTTCGTTCCTTGGAGTTATCCCATGAATTGCTCAACCTCCGATTAATGATCTAGATGACTTCAACAACTTGATGTAACAGGTCCGGTGAATGTCAGAGACCTTAGAGGTAGGTCTTGGCTGTATACCATTGACCTGAAGAGTCACTTCTTAGGGTGTCCTTTCCCTCGATGTAGGCTTGATGACTTATTTGTCTCAAACATCCTCGGGTAGTTGGATCGCGACGACGTCCTAAAAGGATGTTAGTAACATAGGGAAATACTTCTCTTGTGTGGGTGTAAATACTTTAATGACCTGAGGAGGTCTAGGGGGAGAGAGAGATCTTCATGACATGGAGTACCGACATGAGAGGTTGCTCGGGTATCCTTGTGCCACCTTGCCTGGATGGAACGCTGCCTATGGACCCATCATAATCCAAATTGGCCGCAGTGGGGTTAAGGTCTGGTTCAGGAAGATGTAAGTATGTCATTCAAGTCAGTTCCTGACGTGAAGAGGTTTCTAAGGGGGAATACAATATTTTCCATGTTTGGTCGTGAGGACCTGGTTCTAAATTGATTGGTATGCTCCTCTCAATAATTGTTGCTTTCAAGAGGCAATCAATGCATGAGAATATGTTTCGACCAATGGAATTGTAGGTGCTGATCATAACAAGATCCCTACCCATGATGACAAATGATGGGACACGTCTGGTGGGAACCCATAGTACTTTTTTACGCCTACTGTGCGACCTCGTGAGATGGTCTTTGGGTCACTCCTAACGGATCCCATAAGAATGGTCGTGATGATCTCAGTGGAAAGTCGAAAAAGGGGGAGCGACTCTACTTTCCCTTCCCTTATATAAGAACTCCGTTGAGGAACGTGCTATGCAAAACAATTTTTTCTAGGGCATACCAGGTTCATATGCAAGGGGAGAGGCAACGGATCATACCCTCGAAGATCGATCTAGCGGAAGTTGTCGATGACAAAGTTGAATGAGCGTCAATATCCGCAACAAGCCTTAGTAAGTGCGTGGATTTGTGTAGCTAGTCGATTAAATGCGAGAAGATTTCTCCTTTGCAAAGATCCACACGATCAAGTGCTCCAAGTGTATCATCTACACCAGTATCCACACGTACGAGATCAGCGGCACCACATCAAGGTGTGATCAAGCACACGGTCGAAGCAGGAACGTGTCAATGAAGATCCGATAGCGCTTCCGTAGTACCGTATAGATTACATCTTAATGGAGGTAGAATCCGGACAACACTCTGGCGTTGTAGTAGAAGAAGTACCTAGCACACACCAACACTAGGGTTTAGTACCACACTATGGAGGTGGAGGAGAGAGGAGGGAGGTGGCTGCGGTGCACAAGGCGGCGTCAAGAGGCGACAGCGCGTGAAGGGAAGGCACACAGTGGCTAGGGTTTTGGACAATGACGGGTGCTGCGGCTTGGGAGGGGGCAAGGCCATGACTTGGACCCCACTTGGGGCACCCATTGCTTCCCTTTTACAGGTGGCAAGACCCCTTGGGTCGTCCTCAAGCCAGCCTCAAAGTCTAAGCGAGTTTCGATAGGTTTAGGTCAATCCAAACCTACTCCAAAATTGCCTCCTTCGACCAATCTGAATTGAGGTAGGAGACATCTTATTGTCCCTCAAGGTAATGTGTCTGCACCTCTTATGAAACCTTTCGTACATCCTAAGATAGGTCGGGTCACCATGGTACCTTTCAGAACCTTTCGGACCCTTCAGGTCCTTCCAAAACCTTCCATATATGCACAGAATCATTCCAGACACTCCCGGGACCATTTCGGACACTTCCGAGATCACCTGGGACCTCTCAAAACCATTCCGAGACCATCTAGGACACTCGCGGAACCATTCTATCATTCCATTAATGCTCAAAACTTATTTCTAACACTCTCAGTAATATTTCAAACACCCCCGGTACACTCCGAGACCTTCCAAACACTTTTGGAATTACTTATTTACCAAACCTTCATTTGCTCTCACATTCTAAATGCTACTAAAATCTTAAGTGTGTGACCCTACGGTTTGGATATATGCGGACATGCTCGGAACTCATTCCTTCACAATGATCACCATCGGTAGCTTGATGCACTTAGTGATCCCCGCATATAACACATAGTTCTTTTTTGTCGTGTGAACCTCTTGTATTACTCTGGTACATTTCGTATTGTTTCTCGATACCCGTTATTGCCCGAGGTGGAAATTTTGGTGTTATCCTCATTAACCGGCATGTACTCTTCACTCATCCCGTATTATCGATGTTCCTATGATCAACAACTTAATCACGTGGTTGGCCAGACGATGACGAACATCATAATACATGAGCAGGCCCAGTGTGTATATCTCTATCATCAGGAGTAGCAATTCCCACAACCACACCATATGAGACATTGGCATACTATCCGGTAAGAGCAAAGATAAACATTATATTTACTCATATCTCAGAGTAATGTTTGAAGAATCTCGCCACGTCCATATCGTATCCAAGTCCATATGTGCCGTGTGGTCTAACGATCTTTTAGTAACGGTAATACTTGTTAACGAGAAACTACAAATAACTATATTGATGATACATTTCATGGTACATCATGTTGGGTCTATCCTTCATCGTTGTTCTCTCAACAACTCCAATCTCATATATCTTGCATTTTCCCATAGTCAGGAAACACTACAAAAAATGGCTTTTACAATGGATGATTTTCGTGGTTGAAGGACCATTTTTCATGGTTAAAAAGTCTTCTACGACGGATGCCCTTCGTGGTAAAAGCCCCATCACAAATGAATCTACCACGGTTTTTTTGACTCTGGCAGACCGCACCCTTCAGCCACAAAAACTTGTTCCATAGTACATGTGTTTGCCAACCGCGTTAACTGCTGACGCCATGCAAACTTCCATATGGCAAACGCCATTAACGGCCAGTTACCACCATTAATTGTTATAGAAACCATGGTAGAAGCCAGGCCCATTCAAGGCCCGCTAATTATTAAGTGGGCTAGCCCATTTAGAGAGCCCAATAAGAGGACGGTCTGTTACTGTTCTGTCCTGCACTATTTGAAATGGGTCCACTAGTGTAGACCATCGTGGCTTGTAAACTTTCAAGACCATTACTGTTTCAGCCTACATAACTCCCATCTTAGTCCAAAACGTCCTGCACCAAGTCAGTCTAGTACTTTTCAGGCCCGCGGTCGGCATGTCACTGTTCTTATAGCCCGTCGTGGGACGCCCACTAACGGACCTTTTTTAGAAGGTTCGCTACTGTTTTGGACTTTTACTGTTCTTGCCTTCTTCTGCTCGGGTATGTTACTTTTATGGCTTGTTTGGGCCTTTTATTTTTTGGGTATTTTACTGTTTGGTACTTATACTATTCTGGACTTTTACTGTTCTAGACTTTTACTGTTCTAGACTTTTACTGTTCTGAAATATTGTCGTCCATGCCCGTAAGTTTTTAGGCCTTTTGCCACTTATGTGGCCTGCCATGATTCTGACTTGTCACTCTTTTGGCCTTTTACTGTTTATTGAGCCCATCTGTTGGTCGACGTATTTGTGTATTCTATAATTATGACACAATTCTTCTTTTAAACTGTTTGTTAATATTTCGGCCCACTAATGGTCGCGCGAGGAACACCATATTACATCAACAGAAAAAATTTAAAATTTATTACAGACCATAATTTTAACAAAAAAATATGAAGCATTACAGAGACATCGCTAGACATGGATTGGAACAGGATTTGTGCTACGAAGCTTACATCACCATACAAGTAACAACTAGGAGCTTACATCGCCATACAAGTAACCATTGGGTTGCCATGACAGCCGAGAAGAGATGATTAAGTAGACGGTCAGTCTAATCTTGTCGATCTTTTAGTTCATGTATCTGTTTGAGTGTAATTGTGATTATTGTATCTGTTTCCTCTATGTTTTGTTCAATTAAATCAATTGTTTGGAGGGCATCTCTAACACCTCTTTGTGCTGGAAAAACTGGAACAGTGGGCACGGCGGGCCGATGCAAGCAATAACCATTGTCACTGTTGCTTTGTGAAATGACATCAATACTTAATGTAGGAGTGAAAAAAATAAAACAAGTCAGCACAACATACCAGCTAACTGGCGACCATCTTATATGTAAAATAATTCTAATGCATCATTGGCCGGGAACAATTAATAATGTGCCTCGTACATCTCTTTCTAGAATAACAGGAACAATCAATATCGTGGACCGATACGATCATGTGCCAGTATCACAACCGCTTTGTGGAACAAACGCTACAGATTATTTGGAGGCTGAAACTAAGACATATTAAGTTAGAGCAGGAAAGCAGGCAAAAAACACCATGTTTGTTGTCAAAGAATTTCATAATCGGAATTGTCCCAATATAACAAATCAAGCAATCAACATATATGTCTCATGCAGACTAACTAAACTAGTGTTGCAATGAATGTAATGAGTCAAGCAACTAGATTTTTTATCTTATAAACTAATCATATCACTACATAACAAAAATATAGAAAATATAACAAAAATAGGTGCGTGAGATTCCTTGAGCTGCTTAGAAGGTCATGACAACAAGCATTAACCTATAATATAAAAATAACATTTAAAAATGGTCTATAGTATGAACTAGCCATATCAGTGTGCAGTTCGAGAACTTATGGTTGAACCTCCAATTATAGAAGGTGGCATTGTTTTAATCATCGGCGAACTATGATAGTACCTTAAAAAACAAGCAATATATCAAATCTGTGTCTTAAATAGACTACCAGCATCATTTCAGAGAAACATGATATCAACCACTGTGCTTTTCGGTAGCTAGATCATTCAAATATTTTGATCGTTGGGCCAGTAAATAAAAAAGAAGAAAACAAAGAGATGAGTCATTTGTTGCCAAACAATATTTGGATGCAGCCAAAAGTATCACAAACCTTCTTTTTAATGCCTACAACTATTGGATTTCCAACTACTAAGAGTATCATTGTACATATAACTAGGCAACTGAGAAAATCCACTAGACAAAGAAGCAAATGATACATTATGCATCTTGCAAGGTCAATAAAGTATTTAAACAATGTATGGCTGGTATAAAGTGGCCGATCAAATTAAGCATAATGTGACATTGTTTTGATAGATGCACTTTATGCACCATATAGAGTAGGTAGCTAGAAAATGAAGCAATCATACGCCATGCGCATCATATAAACTGCCAAACTATTTGAAAATAGATATCCAACATATATAAGGTCAAGTAAAAGTGTATGGGCTCTATTATCCATATTATTCCATAGGAACCATGACAGAATATCGCATTGCTGCAATCACAAGTCAACTAAAAATGCAGATGACTCATAACCAATCGAACCATCTAGTGGCTAATATTAAGCTAGCAAGATGATCTAATCATGTATAGATGAAATCCAGTAGACATGATGCTAAACATGTGCATAATGTCTCATGTTTCTTAATAATAAATTTCCATCATTTAAGTTAAGAAAATGATGACATTGCTTTAATCATGAGCAAAATAAAGAAACAAATTGGCAATAGAATCTATATGTGCATCATGTAGAGTAGTTAGTGAGGTAATGAATTAAGCAATCAAACACTAGGTGCACGATAGACTTTCACATCATATTAAGATGGTTATAGTTTATATGTAGTAGGGATTTTCTATTTCCATGCCCTTGGTTCGTTAGTTGTACTCAATTTTTCCCAGCCGCTTAGTTTTTCCTTACTTTTGTCCAGCTCCTATTATGGAACTCTCACATGGTCTGAAACTCGCTGTCCGTCAACCTTGCCGTTAGATGCTGACAAGTGGGGCCGCATTCAGTCGGGTCCTATAGTGGACCCTCGCCGTTACGTGCTGGCAAGTGGGGCTATGGTCTGTCAGGTCCCGTAGCGGACCCTTGCCGTTACATGCTGACAAGTAGGGCCGCGTTTAGTTGGTTCCCGTAGTGGACACCTCTCTCCACTTATCCAGATCAGCATGGGACCCATAGCTTATCCACGTGAGCGTCGGACCCACAGATTATCCATGTGAGCCAGCCCCGTGCTCGCGCCCATGCCGTTGCCTCCCCTTTCTTCTTCTTCTCTGGCAACGACGACCCTTCTCCAGCGACGGCATCCCTTTGTCGAGCTTCACTTTGGCCTCTCGTTTGTCCTGGCCACAGTATGGTGCCGTCCCGTTGACCTATACGAAGGATGATAATGGCAACCGTATGCAGAGAAGGTTAGATCTCGCAACGAAATGCACCAAAATCTCGCACCAAAATGGCAACCGGGGCGCTTGCTATGGAGAATGCGGCCGGCGAGCCATTCCGATGATTTAATTGGTTTATCGAGTTAATGTCTCGGCTGCAATCAAGTGAAAGAGTATTTATAATTAAAAACAGGGACATGGATGTATAATAAATAAGAAAATGACACAACTCTTGAACACTTTCAAATTAAAAATATTATACAACTCTTAATGTACAAGAGTGTTTATAAATGACACAACTCTTGAAAACTTTCAAATTAAAAAAATATACAACTCTTAATGTAACCCCTCTGCCGCTTCGCCAAAGATAGGAGGAAAGTGATAACCGCTGAGATAGCCAGGCTCTTGGCTGCCGGGTTTATCATGGAAGTACTACACCCAGATTGGGTGTCAAATCCAGTCTTGGTCAAAAAGAAAAAGGATGACCCGAACGTGGCAGTGGTGTGGCGTATGTGTATTGACTACACGAACCTCAATAAGGCGTGTCCAAAAGATCCATTCCCCTGCCACGGATCGATCAAGTCATTGACTCTACTACCTGGTGTGAGTTGTTGTCATTTGTGGATGCGTACTCTGGTTTCCACCAGATACCATTGAACCCAGATGATCAAATAAAGACAGCTTTTATCACACCATATGGGGCTTATTGCTATCGTACCATGCCATTCGGAATAATAAATGCAAGCGCAACGTACCAAAGATGCACGCAAAAATGCTTGCAAGATCAATTGGACAAAAATGTTCAAGTATACGTCAATGAAGTGGTAATAAAAACCAAACAAAGTCATACTCTAATCAAGGATTTGCGTCAAACATTCGCAAATTTAAGAAGATTCCGGATGAAACTTAACCCGGAAAATGCACGTTTGGGGTCCCGGCTGGAAAATTACTCGGATTTCTCGTGTCTAGCCGAGGAATTGAGGCAAACCCGACAAAGATCAGGGTCATCAAAAGAATGGAGTTGCCAAAAACCCTCAACGATGTCCAGAAGTTTACATGATTCTTGGCCTCGCTGAGTAGGTTTGTGAGTCGGCTAGGCGAGAAAGCCTCACCATTGTATCAGCTGATGAAGAAATTAGACAAATTCACATGGACACAGCAAGCTGATAGCGCTTTCCATGAGCTCAAAAAGATGTTGGCAACAACACCAATATTAGCTTCACCATTATCCAAAGAGCCAATGCTGCTCTATATCGCAGCAACCAATAGAGTTGTCAGTGCGGTAATAGCGGTAGAACGTGAAGAAGAGGGCAAATCAGTCCAAAGGACAGTTTATTACCTGAGCGAAGTGCTCTCTACATCAAAGAAAAACTACCCCCATTACCAAAAAATGACATATGGGGTGTATATGGCAGCAAAGAAGCCTGAGCACTATTTCCAAGAACACCCAATCCGGGTAATATGCGAGGCACCTATCTTGGATATATTGTGTAGCAAAGATGCCAGTGGCCGAGTGAAAAAATGGGCCATAGAGCTAGCACCATACACTCCACAATATGACAGGTGAGATGCAATCAAATCTCAAGCTGTAGCGGACTTGTTTGTGGATTGGATGGAAATGCAATATGACCCACCACTGCCAGACGCGACTTATTGGAAAATGCACTTTGATGGATCCAAGACAAAGATGGGCCTAGGTGCCGTAATAGTACTCACTGTAACATCCCAAAAATATTAATCAAGGTTATCAAATTCCAATCACCCAAATTTAGGGTTAACAAAAAATTTTGTTAATTAAAATCAATATGAATGCATGTGTGTATGTGATGAATGCATGAATGCTTGCAATGACTTGTTTGATTGTTATGAATGGCAAGGATTGGTTCAAAGATGAAAACAACATCATCTAAATCATTTCCAAGCAGAATCAAATCAATAGAAATTCAAAAACAAACCATATGAGCTAACGGTCATTTTGACCAAAGTTAACCACTAGACCACTTTGAGTGTTTCTACTCCAAGATTTTTAACGGAAACAAATACAATTATTTTCACCCATTGCTAGACCAAGTAAAAGTGAACACAAGCCCACCTTGCAAACCCACAAAAACATTTTGCAAATCTGTGCCAAGGACAATTCAAAATTGAATCTAGTTCATATGGGAAGATCACCATTTCTCAAAACCCAACCCAACCAGTTCACCTTGACAAATCCAAACAACCTGAGACTATCAAGTATGTGACCAGTGCACTCAACAAAATTCATCCAAAAATTCAAATATAAATTTCTTCCGGCCATTTCATCAAACACTTGGCAGACACAAATCAAATTGGCCAAACTTTCACTGTTTTAAGCAGTGATCATTCAAACCATTGTCTCCCTTTGCTCACCCTTGTCTCCCCCAATGACAACCACAACATTGAATAGCCTAGAACCCTACCCATTGCACCATGCCGTGCATGCCCGAGCCACCCCTTGCCAGCTGACCATGGCAAGCTAGCAGGAGCCTTCGCCGTGCCTAGCCACCATGTCCAGGAGGCAGCCTAACGTCCACCGCCACCCCCTGTCCAGCCCTCGAGCACTGCCAAGTCGTGGACCACAAAGAATGCACCGCGCCCAGTTCATCTCTGCCATGCCGAGAGCACGCCAGAGCGCCATGCCCGACACGCTTGCACATGCCGCGCCTCGCCTTCGCCGCCCGTGCCTGCGATCACCATGACCCCAGGAACCTCCCAGACATCCCCGTTCGCTGCCGCGCGACCCGTAGCCACTGTGCGTCGTCAAAACTGCCGTCTATGCCGCTCAGAGAACCAACGCTTTCCGACCATTCTCGATCGCCCCTTGCCGCACCATTACCTTCCTGAGCATCGCCAGGGAACCGCGCACCTTCCTAGCCCCCGAGCCATGCCATTAGCTCACTGCACCACCGACCTCGACAAGCTCTGCCTGTGCCGCACTGCCCCTCTCTCTCGCCTACAAAAGGAGGCCACCCCCGCACCATTTCTTCACACCCCAACACTCCCACTCCTCACTGATCCTCCCCCACTCTTCCCGGAGGAAGGCGAGCACCAGGTTTCCGGAATTTGGCCGGAGCCCGCTGCTGCTGGAGGAGAAGGGCGCCTCGATTCAGGCCACCGTAGGAGACGTCACCAGTACCAGGAGAACCGCCGGAGCCGCCTCGTTTGTTTTACCCTGTCGCCGATCCTCGCTTGATCCTAGGTGAGCCTTCCCCGACCCTCACTGGCCATGCTAGGGTTCGTCCCCGTCGTGTACTGTTCCGATGAGGACGATGGCCGTGAGACGTTGATCTTTAATCTAATCCTACGGTCAAAACCATCCAATACCCCTTCGGTACCCCCTGTCTCACTAACGAGTGGGGAAAGCACTTAAACTAGCCCTCGCGCGCGCTGTGCGCAGTGGGCCGGCCCATCTAGCTCTCTCGCGCAACCTAGTTAGTTCAAACTTAGTTTTTCAATTTAGTTCAAACCCTAGTTCTGTCTGTTCATTCAAAAATCTATTCAAAGAGTTTTCTGAACCAAATGGCATGAAACCAATTTTTCTAGAAAGGTATTGAAATTATTATTCCAAGCCCATTGGATTCAACCCATTTGAAATTATAGATCACCTATAGTAAAAATAACAAGGCGGAGACTTTTCTGCATTCAAACATTTTTCAAAAATCAATCATAAATGCTTTTGAGTTGATTCCAACTCTCAAAAATCACATTTGATAAGACCTTTCTTAATATATAAAAATATCTGGGTTTACTTGCAGTAATAATGGACAAGTATTAAAAGAATGCCCCATAGGCATTTCTAGTGTCACATCCCAAGATTTTCCAAATCTTGTAATGTGGAAAATAAATAAACAAAATAAATAATTGTTGAAAATTAGGGTGAAAAGAAACTTTTGTTTCTAAATGGAAACTTAAGAATCCCATCTTGAACAAACTTTGGTTAAAGTTTGAATCCAACTAAATTCAAATCAAGTGAAATGCATTATTCATAAATGCATCTAGAAATTTAAACACTTGGAAAATAAACCAAAACCCTAAAACCCTAATGGAAGGAAATCATTTCAAAAGATATCTCTAAGACCATGGATTTTATCCAAATAAAAATTTGTCAACAAACATTTACAAATGATCAAGATTGACAAATAGAAATATTATAAAACCATAGAAATTGATTTCATTCAATTTGGAGCCATAGATAAAATCTTATGAATTTAATAAGATGATGGAATTGAATTTTCAAAGCTAATAATGCACCTATCTAGAAATCCATACCAAATGGTGAGAAAATAATCCTAAAGAGATTTAAAAGGAAAAACAAATATTAAATAAAAATATACAAATTGGAATCACCAAGTTTGGATCTATAAATAAAAAGATATGTATTTTATAAGATAAAGAAAGAAATATTAAATGAGGATTATTTAAAAGGCCAAATTAAATCTTGAACTAATCCATAAGCAAATGGAATAAATATAATTCAAATCCAAATAAAATAATGGATAATTTTTTTTCAAATTAAATAAAATGGCATTAACCAAATTCTATCCCTATCTGAATAAAGACAAAATCTCTAATTAGAATGATTAATTAAATCATGGGAAAATAGTATTTGGAATTTACCCAAGTGCATTAAAAGTCATTTTAAATGGAATCAAGGAAATCACCTAAATAAAAATTATGGAATTAAAAGCATATTTGAATCTCTTTGGACCCAAATTATAATGATTGATAATCACATTCAAATACTTTAAATAATTCAAAGTGAATTATTTAGCATTCCATTAAATAAATAAACCTACTGAAAAGGTTTTGTAAAAAGATTGGATTTTAAATAAGGTTTGAAAATATATCTTATTTGATTTTAACCCAAGGACCTATTTTAAATAATTATTATATCATAAAAAGAATAAAATTATTATTCTAAATTGACTTCAGAATATGTTAATAAACAGATTTTGAATACACACATAGTTTAATTGAAGTTTGAATTCAAATAGTTGTTTGAAAAGATTAAACAAAATCAAAACAAAATAATAGAAATGGAAAAAGAAAAATGATCAGAACAAAAAAAATAGCAGAAGCCAGCCCAACCCAGCCAAGCCCATCTGGCCCAGCAGCCCACCTCTCTTTCCCCCTCTCAAATCGTTTTCTTTTCTACTCAGAAACTCACCCGCAGAGTCGATGACAGCTAGGCCCCACTTTTCCTTTCCCCCTCACTGACTAACCAGGCCCACGCGTTAGTCGTTGTCTCCACCTCGCAGACCAATTCCTCTCTCGCCGTTTCTGCTTGATTTCCGCGGATGAAATTCGATTGATTGTCACAGTTAAACCTTCTAGTAATCACGCCCTATTAATTGCCCCTCTCCCTCTCCGTTTCCCTCAGACCCCATTTCTTCTCTGCCACCGGGCTGTTCCCAATTCGAGCTCGTGCCCTCACTGCTCCGACGAGCTCCGCGAGAAATTCCGGCAGCTCCGCGTCGCCCCTTGTCCCCTCGACCACTCTAGCTTGCTCGCCATCACCGTACGCGTCTCCTAGTACCCCCAACCTGCCCGCGCTTGTCCCAGAACATCGGCAAGGATGACCACTGCATGTCGCCGCCGTCTGTCACTTATCCGACGAGCTCTCCACGTAAACTCCGACCGAGCCTCCCCTTCTCGTTGACACTCCCGTACTCACCTCGTCTTTGCGCGTCTAATGGAAGCTTCCTTTTCCTCTAGCGGGCACTGCATCTTCACCAACGACAACGGACAGAGAAGCCGGACGCCAGGGACAACTCCGGCAAGCGATTACTGCCAACCCCGTGCGCCCCTTGCCTCCTCGCGAACACGCTGAGCATCAGTACATCGTGACGAATCCGGTGAGCTACTCCTCTGTCTCCCTTGCTTCCTAAATCGCCGGCGACTGCATCATCTGACCGCGCGCCGCCACTCGCCGCCGCCAGCGCCGCCACTCGATGGTCAGTCGCTGTGAGCCGTAGGATGTAGATCCAACGCACGCGAAAGAACTTAAGTGAAGAGGTATCTTTTGATCTGTGCCGCACGTTTTCAGTTAGATCTAACGCCCCACAGCAGCTGATCCACGCGAAACGTTTTCGGCCAATCAAAACACAACACGTGGCACGGTCTATTTTAATAAAAACAGAATTGATCTATTTGATGTTCCAATTTGTAAAATTCATAACTTTCAAACCACACGTCCAAATTTTGCAAACTTTATATCAATGGAATCAGCAAGACAAATCATATCCAACCATACACTTTGTTTAGTGAATTGCTTCTGAAAAAATGATTGTTTTTGCAGAAACTTGTGTAGGCATAATTTGAATATAAAATTCATTCTAAAATTATTTTTGTGATAAAATCTTTGGCAAATGTATTGTTTTGAAACTACTGACCTTAGAAACCAACTCATGGATTTGAAAATGTATTTGGTAGAGCTAAAGAGTAAATCTTTGATTTAAAGCATTTCTAGTCAAATAAAAATAATGTTTATTTATTAAAAATGATTTTTGGAGGAAACCTTTGGGAAATGTTTTGGTTCAAACTCTCTGACCCTAAATACAAGGTGTTATGATTTAAAAATATATTTTGAAGAACCCTATAGATTATTACTTTGGTAAATACATTTTCAACCACATAAAATATTGATTTGGTTTAAAATGGTTTACAAGTAAAATCTTTTGCAAATGATTTTGCCACTTATATAAACTGACCTATAGGTGTTTTAGAATGTTTATAACCTATTAGAAATCACTTTTCCAAATAAAACAATCTTT